>JAWZYV010003283.1:0-1200000 GCA_038373885.1 Cheiracanthium punctorium | reverse complement strand
AAGCTCTCAGTAAATTGCGCCAAAAAGCCTAAAACTGTGCAAACCGCTAGAACTCACTCTCTAAAAATTGGCCTATCAGCCATTTTTTTTTCGCCAAACTAAAAAAAATTACATATTAGTTAGTCTCGGATATCTTCGATCCTCATTTTTTTGCGTATAAAACATTTCATTCCTGCTCTCATTTCTTATGCGCACACGATATTATAATTAAAAGAATAACCTAAAAAAATAAACTAAAAAAATCATTATTATTCTTTTATTTTTACTTTAAGAATTTAAAACATTTTATTCGGCAAAATCGCCACACATGGCAACCAAGATGCTTATTTCACACACTTTTTTCACTACAGGGGTTAATATTACGTAAAGCTTTCTGCGTGGAGAACATAAAAAATCTCTTAAATTCCGGGAACGGAAATTAAGAGAACCATTCAGGAGGAAAACGTTTTTAAGTGGAGTTTCAAAGTTTTAAAGTGGACTATCATTTATTCTATATTATTTTACATATCTGTGTAAAATTTCAGGCTGACAGGTCCATTTTTGTGGAATTGTATACTACCCAAATCAACAAATTGACAAACAGAATTTCATTTTTATTTATAAGATAACCTACGCTTGTTTTTAAAAATACCCTCTCATTAAATTGCGCCAAGCGCTAGAATCATAGAAAATCTGACACACTTTCAGATTTTTAAATACGCACTAAAGTGCTATATATAAAAAGAGTTATAATCCATGGGTCTTCCCTATTTTCGTTCCTTCTTTCATTAAGTTGGAAAGTGTATCATTATTAATGAGTGTGATTAAACAAAATTAAAATTGATATTTCTAACATCCTTTTTTCTGGATGTAATACATTAGATGCAGAAAAGCTGCTCAGAAAAATGCACAATTCAAACTGAATGAAAATTTCAAAAACTTATACGCAGGTGTATTCATAACCCAAATAGCAGACGTTTAAATTACGATAAATAGCGCCAAGCGTTAGAATCCTCCTCAAAATCGCGAGAATGCTGAAGATAGATCGCTTGAAATCCCTTAATAACTGCATTATTTTCGCACGGATCATTAAAATTTAACGCTGTATTCTAATAAAACCTTTGCACTTGTTTTCAAAAATCCGTTTCCTTAACCCATTTGTGCCTGGATATTTTTGCGACTTTCTTCGATTTTTACTGATAACAGAAACAATAGATAAATTTCTGATGTCAAATTCTTGAACAAGGGATGATTTTTTAAAAAATCATTATGCATAAAAATCGAAATATCAACATCCTACTGGGTCATGTTAAAATATTTTGTAGAGTTGAGGCTCAATACTCATGAATAAAGGCTAGGAAAAATAGATAACGTTTTCGACTAATAGCGAAATTGCCGTCCCAAAAAAGGGACACTAGGCATAAATGGGTTAGTAAATTGCGCCAAGCCGGAAACTGTGCAAACCGCTAGAACTCACTTTCTCGGCATTTGAGCCATTTTATTTTTTCGCGAAACTAAAAAATTTTAACATATTAGCCTCGGAAATCTTCAATTCTTATTGTTTTGCGTATAAAACATTTCATTCCTGCTCCGATTTCCCATGCACACGATATTATAATTAAAAAAAATATAACCTTACGAATATAAACTAACAAAAAAAAATCATTATTATTCTTTTATTTTTACTTTGAGAATTTAAAACATCTTATTCGGCAAAATCGCCACACATGGCAACCACGATCCTTATTTCACACTTTTTTCACTACAGGGGTTACAATTACGGAAAGCTTTTTGCGTGGAGAACATAAAAAATCTCTTAAATTCCGGGAACGGGTGGACTTTCAAAGTTTTAAAGTGGACTATGATTTATTCTATATTATTTTACATATCTGTGCAAAATTTCAGGCTGATAGGTCCATTTTTGTGGATTTTTATACAACTCAAATCCACAAACAAACAAACAAACAAACAAACAAACAAACAGAATTTCATTTTTATTTATAAGATAAGAGTCTTATTTGAGAAGTAATTTTAGTCTTCCTAGTCTAAATTCTCGTAGTGATCCTTTTTGTTTATTATTATTTCAATAAAGTTTTCATTAATATGGTGGACTGTACTAACATTCTTCAGAGTATTTGTTTTACGTGCCGAAAATGTCTCTTTGAAATAGTCATTTATAAGGGTCGCCTAAATGAAAGTGACACTACAGGTGGTTAGAGAAATGGTTCAAAGGTATTAATATAAATTAGTATACAAAATTAAACTGTGGTTTATTTAAATATTTACCATGGTTTAAATGTTTCTTCGAATAATATAGTGTTGCAATAAATTTTGTTTCTAAATGCATATGGTATTCATTCAATCGATAAGACTGAATTTTTCTTTTAAATTGAATATTCTAAAATAAATAACGGTGTCTATTCGTAGAGAAATACATAAGAAATGTGACAAATGTTTTATGACTTAATAATAGTTTTACCTTTTCTTTCTTTTCAAAAGACACTGCTTGAACTTTGAAATTAGAAATCCGCCGAATATTTTCTTGAGACAGCTTTGCCAAGGAGACAAAATTAAATAACTGTCTTTGCAATGTACTTCTATGAGCCGCATTCTCTTGGGAAGAAAAGAAGGATAATTTAGCAACTTCCAAAAAGTGATTGCCTAAAATTCCCTGGAGGAATCTCCATTTGCACCCCTGTAAGACGACCACGAAAAAGATAGATTCTTTTAGAACTAGAGCTTGCTCTTCAAATAGTTTCCCTTTATATGTTGCGTTTACAGTCAAAGAACTATTTATACAGTATTAAAATAATTTACTCACTATGTAGTGGGCTTAATTATGACTATCTGAAACTAGAGCTGAAAATATCATGATATAACAATAATATTTAGAAAAAAAATAGAGAAAAGAACCGCTAATTTTAAAATCTCTAAACAATTAGCTTACTGAGGCAGTTTACATTTTGTTCAAATTTTGCTCTAACTCCCAAGGGTAATTATTTAAGCATAAACACTATGAAAAAGTTGTAGTAATTTAATATTAACTTTAGATAACAATTACATAATACAATATATAGTATTTTTCAGGACAATTTATATTATTTTCTCAATTTAAACAACAATGTTTGAAACAGATATAATAATATGAGAAATTCCCTCTTTAGGAATAGAAAAAGGCAATTTAATTAATATAGTTGAAGTTAGATCCTTCAAAGAAAAATATTTAAAATAATTATAGAAGTTACATCATATTCTAATATTGTTTCAAATATATGGTAGTTTTCTATGTTTATAAAAAGAAGTTATTAAATGCCAGAAGGAAAAGTATAATTTTTTAATTCTTAAGTTAGTAAAGCAAATTTTCGGCATTCTTGCTGTAATCAGCATTAACTGCCTTTAGAATTATTAAAGTAAAATTTCTAGGCGCGACTAGGGAGTAACTCAGATTTTTTTTTTTTTTTTTTCTGACGGAAGTAACGCTTAGTAAAGGAAGTGAAGTATATGTCATATACTCCACGCTTCTTGACTTATACGCCAACTAGCGGCAAAGATCATAATCAATTAGGATTGTTTATTTCAAATATTTTCAAACAGATCAATTGTGAATAGCAAAGTAAATAAAAATTCAAAGTTTTTTTAAAAAAGAAAATACACCCCACATGCATTCGAAGCCAAGTTACAGACGGAAAAACGGTTTGAGAACTCGGTTACAGAATTATACCACAACATGGACACTCCCTGGACTCTAACTCAACCTCTATAAGAAAGAACTGCTTAAGAACATGGTTTTGAAAAGCACAAAGAAAATGGAACCTTCCTGGAATCGAACCCGGACAGTAGATGGAAACGTCAGTTTAAGAACATTTTTCCTGGATTCTAACCCAACTTCCAGACAGAACAACGTTTTAAGAACAAGGGGATGGAACACCACATATAAAGCGACAGTGGCTGCTAACGAACCTAAACAGCAGAGGGAAACTTTCGTTTAAGAACACTGTTGGAGGATCATACTTCGATCCCAACATGCAGACGAAAACTTCAGTGTAAGAAAAAGTGAAAGAACAGCACAAAGAATGGAAGCTGCCTGCGATCGAACCCCACATGCAGGTGAAAACTACGGTTTAAGAACACGGTGATAGAAAAACATGAAGAAATGGAACCTGCAATCGAGCCAAACTAGCAGACGAAAACTTCATTTTAAAAACACGGAAACAGAATAATACTTCGAACAAAACCAGCAGGGGAAAACAAAGGTTTTAGAACACCAACGTTTTGCCATAGAAAAACGCAATAATAGACCCTACGTGCATTCGATACCAACCAAAAGAAGAAAACACCAGTTTAGGAACACAGTTAAAGAAAAATAACCACAACTTAGACATTCTCTCGATTCAAACCCTATGGAAAAACGTTTTAAGAGAACAGTGAAAGAATAATAGTTCAACACGGACACTTCCTGGATGCTTACCCGATATCCAGACGGAACAACGGTTTAAGAACACGGGTATGTAACACCACAAAGAAACAAACACTGGATACAAACGGTTTAAGATCAAAATAACATTTATACAATCTTTGTAAAGTACATGAATAATAAATGTAATTAAATTATAATATAATATTTACTTTAAGTTAAAGTTTAATCATTTCAGTGATATGTGTCGTAAACGTCAAAGAAGTTTTACTTCAATCGCGTGTAAAGATTACATGCACACACTATTTTTTGTAGATTACTTAAATGATGATGAAAAAAGCAGATTTAGTGTGTGCACAGTTATATTTTAATCATTCTCACCATTTTCTCACTAAGACATAATCCCTTCAAATTTTGTTTGGAAAATTTCACGTGAAATATAGTGGACTAGTGGCATTAAATTTATCATTTATAATAATGCTATTTTTCAGTCAGTAAAATGCTGATTCTTTTAGAAAAGCAGAACAAATTTTCAGTGCTATATAGTAAAGGAAAGTATTAAAACGGGTTGTGGTGCAAATATGTCAGACTTTATCTGAGCTTACTTCCATGACCTTTCAGATGCTTTCAGGTAGACGATGGGTTTTGTGTTACTGAAGTGAAGCCAATCAGAGTAGAGTGATCCAGTTTACTTTGCGAAACATAAGAACTGCGGATATATTACATACTAAATTGAAATTGACTTTCATTGTGATAAGTTAACAATATGTATTATGTTATCACATACCTCTGCTTAACAAATTGAATTAAATACATATAAACTTGCGTAGAACGAAAGCTGGCTGAGAAACCTTCGTTCTGAGAAACCTTCGTTCTGAAAATATATATCGTGAATATTTTACTGTGTAAAGCACGTGGCATAAATCAGAAAATAAACTGTAATAAGATTCGAATAGGATGCTTAGTTCATTGTTAAACCTTTTCAAGTACAACAAGTTTGTACAACGGCTAGTTTCGGAATTACATTAAAAACTAAAACTTTGTAACTTTTATATAAATTAAAACATTATAATATCTCATCCGAATTTCTTTCAAAGAGACTACACACATTTAATTCACGGAGAAACGAATAATTCGGTAAATTAAGTTAAAAATGCTTTACCTTAAAATGTCTTAAATTAAAAATTTGTGAGCTGAGTTAAGAATATAGCACGTGCTACCGCTAGATGAAAAATTAATATAAAAGAATTAATTATTGCTTTAGAAGACTATTTTTATGTGAAGTATAGAAGCAATTTTATTTAATAATTTTTTAACGACCCCATTTAACCAAAAGGTGGTAATTTGCTCAAATTTTATTAAATCATTTATAATCACATATACTATAGGGAACTACTCTTAAATTATATTAAAAGGTTTATTTTCTAAAAAAATGTATACATAAAACATGCATATATTTTTCTAATTTTCTAATATATATATTCGAGAGTAAGGACAAAACAGAAACAGCAGAAAAAAAAAGTCTCGGATCACTGAATAATAAAGGAGAAATAGGCCTTAAGTGTTGTACACAAACCTATGTAGCAATAGAAAACAGAGCTATAAGCGCTAAAAACGGTGGAAATAATTACCAAGTGAGTTCTCATGGGCCTAAGTCAAACTACAAGAATCCAAAAAGTGGAGGTGAAGTGGAAACTAGATTAAACAAGTTCTGATCTTCAGGTGCCACCACTTGAATTAATCTAGTTAAATGGAAAAACAAAATAGCTAGATTTCTGTAGGTTGCATGACAAAAAGAGTCATTAAAAACAACCTAGGGGCATGACCATATCTAATGTAGAAGAAAACAAACGTGGTAAAGAACCAAACATGGAGTAAAAAGCTCAGAGATGATGCCAATACAATAAATCGAAAAAAGGTGATGCCAGCATAGAAATTTAAGTAACAAAAAAAGCAGCGAGACATAAGGAGTAAAAAACACAGAGAAATTAAACAACCCAATGATATTGTAGCCAGAACAATGTAGTTAAAAAGAGAGTAAACATAACAAAAACAGTAATTGGGGAAGGGGGTGTGGGGGGAGGAAAGAGGGTAAAATACTAAAAAACTAGTATAGCTAACCAATGAGCAAACAGTTACAGGTTTAAATAGCTAAACAGTACTAAAAGAACTATAATTTAGTATAGATAATTAAAAATTAAAAAATTAAAATTAAAATTGTTTTCAATATTTGAAATTAAAATATATAAATTATTAATAATAATAGTGAAAGTAAATAAAAAATTAATAATATTAATTATATGTAATATACAGATTATATACAGAAAACATCCCCTAAAAGTCATTGCAAAAATACATAAGAATTCAAAACAGAAATAAATATACGCAGACACAAATAACCAAAGCCTGGCATGAGGGGGGATGGCTTACCTACATTTATTTAATCTATTTCAGGATTCTGGCAGAATTTAGTCTCAATAAATATTATCGATTTTTGTAATTTAAAGTACCAAAGATTTTAATAGTATTCGAGCTGCCGATTTATTTAATTTTAACTTCAAACCAGCAAAAAAACTCTTTATTTCCCCGTATCTGCATAAATTTGTCTAATGCACTGTTATGATGCCTTTCACATTGAATCTGTATAAAACGGAAATCTTCTTTCGCTAAGCTTGGAAACAACTCCCCCACAAAAAACTTATTTTAGATATTTTTAACTGTACAATGTTGTGTTTTATTAAACTGAAATGATGAGCGTTGGAAGAACTTCAGAATATTTTTGATATTTTTATATTAATTATAAAAAAACATAAGCATTAAATATTACCACATCAACTGCAATGACAGAATTTTTCGCTCTATTGAAGTTCTATCGATTAACAAATATTTAAAAATGAGCAAACAGACAAAAATAAACTTATAGCAAGAATTATTATATCGTCTATTGAACGACAACTATGTATATGAGTGAGACCACATATCCCAAATTTTACGGATACAGCCATTAAAATATACATATAATAAAATGATATTTAACTATAATATATCGACTGATCACAATTAAAGCTTACAGGCCATTTCTATCTCTAGAGAAGCGTTTCTCAACCTGTGGGGCGCGACCCCCAAGGGGGGCTCAGAGCGTTTACAGGGGGGGGGGCGAGAAAAACAAAAGAGCAAGTAATGATGTTTGTTTTAAAAAAATCATCTTATTTATTCTCATTTTTACTCAAAAATATATCTATTTTCGTTTAAAATGTTTACTCAAACTTTACTGATAACATTATTTTGTAGAAAATTCGACTAAATGTTCATAGTTAAAGATTAAAAAACTGAATGTATGCTGAAAAATGCAAGGGGGGGCGCCACCGTAAGTTAGCCTTTGTTTGTTCAAAGGTTGAGAACCGCTCCTCTAGAGCATTAGGTATTGAGAAAATGTATTATTCATAGTTATATTTTTTACATGAAATTTTTTTAACTGCTCCTAAAATACATTTCACTTTCTTCATAATGAATCATTATTGAAGATAAAAAATTCTAATATATTAAAAAAAGGTTATTTTTGTCATTACGTTCTGTTCAGTATATTCTTGGTTTTATTTTTACATATATGGGAGAAAAAACACTCCTAAGAGTATACCTTTCCCAAATTTCGGCTTAATTTATATCAATTAGAATGACATATCGTCTTTAAAAGTTGAAGTTATGTGAAAAGAAAGTATGTGTATATCTATCTATCTATCTATCTATCTATCTATCTATCTATCTATCTATCTATATATATATATATATATATATATAAAACCCTTCTTTGTTCATACATAACTTAGCAATATTACCATATAAGAATTTATTTTTGATTTATAGGAAAAAGACAAGAAACCTCAGCTAGCAATACAAGTTTTTAATCTAATTTATCTTCAGGGCTTGAAGAATGTGGAATTGTTTTGTTCTGAAGAATGAAGTAAGGATAAAATTTCAACAAAAACGCTATTTTATTGTTTGTTGACTTTCAATAAACGGAATGCCATAAGTTTTGAATTTTGCTTTTGCTGAAAAGCTGGAAGATTTCCAAATATCTGCAGTATCAAGTAGATATTGAAATTCACTGATTTGAAATGTTAAGAAATTTCATAATTTTGAAATTCATGATATTCTATACGATAATGTTCAAAGTAAAGTTTAAAGAAAAATTAAAATAGTCTGTGTTTTCGATGTTTAATTGAATGTGGTGCATCAAGGATTTTATTTTATATAATAACAGTATTAGGAATGTTTCATTGGGGTCATGCTAAGTGCAGTTGAAATCAATTTGTTGATAACTGGTCAGGCCGATTAAAGATCATGCAATACCCCTAGCGAATGTGTTTATTTAATCTGCAGGTTAGAAATAGTCTCAAGCATAATTAATAGCTTCAAAGGGTTGCCCTAGTTGCAAAATAATAATGAGAAGCAACATTACACTTACTTTGGAGTTAAGCGATTTTGAAATATTTAGTAATTTTAAAGTGCTGTCAAGGTTAATATTCTTTGCTTTGCAATCCATGGTTCTGGGTTCAGTTTTTGACTAGGTCTAGGATATCATTAATTTATCCTTTAAGAGGGTTAATATACTCGCTACATAGAATGTTTTCTGTAAAAAATAGCCAACGAGCCTTGGCCTTAGAAAACGGACCCTAGCCTAATCTCCTATATCTCACCATTCCTCAAAATATCATAAATACTGAGCGAATACTTCAAATATATCAGCATGAAATAGTGACGAAACATCAAAGTAAAATATATAGCTTTGCAAATGGTGTTCGAGTATTCAAAATTTATTCTTTCGCATGATGAGAAACTTTCACATCTGTTTAAGGGGGTGAACTCTAGAAATCTAGTATACAAGAGTAGTAATATTTCAAGTCAAATGTTTCAATTCGCAACTTTTAATTTGCAGAAGTAAATCTCATGTCTAGTATTTCACAAGAACAACAAAAATCTTCAAAATTGAAATAAAAACACTTAATAAATAGTTTTAAATTGCCATAACTATTCAGTAATTATAGTTTACTTCGTCTGCATGGTTTATTATTGCTTTTAATGAATCAACATATTCAATCTTTCAAAAAGTCTACAATTAATATGTTTCTTATAGAAAAAATTTTAGTGATTTATTTTTTTTCTAAAATTTATTAAAATACGAAATGAAGAAATATTTCAACTTCATCTTTTTTGCGGATCGATGAATAAACTTCGACATCCTAGTTTTATCGCATATTCCCTTTTGATTCTCTCTTCCAGTAGCAAATAAAAGGTAGGCAGAAAATTTTAAAATTCAGATCTTGGTTGAAGACGACGATAGAAAAGAAGAAGTTAAAATATGAAAACGAAGAGGAAAGAAATGAAATATTTTCTCCATTTGGGAACTTTTTCTTTTGAATTTAACATGTATGAAACACCGTTTAGTCCAGATAAATCGTCACCTGTTTTTATAACTTTTGGAACACGAAACTGGCATTTTAAAATGTAGACGGTCAAATGTACTTTGAAATTGTTCGTTATCAATAGAAAAATTTAAAGTATGTATGTAAATTTCCACTGAAAAAAGGTTTCAACAAAATTAGGGAGAAGCAAAATAAAAAGAAACATTCAGATGTACTCTCTAAGTATTAATTGCATTTTTAAAGTGACTTTAAAAAATTCTATTTTCTACTATTATTAAAAAATTCTATATTTGAGGAGGTCCCCAAAATAATCTTGAATTCTTTTTAAAATGTTATATTTTGATGACTCAAAACACCTTTCTTGTTTTTACTTCGCCTCTTCTACGTCTGGAAATCGCAGTCTCTTGATGGTCTTAATTACTCAAGGAAGCAAAAAGAAGTTGCACGGAGCAAGATCAGGTGAGTAAGCGCGTGGGGAAAGGTAGACATTCTAATTTTTGTTGAAAACTGGCACATTGAAATGGATGTGCGATCTAAAGGAAAAGCCGAAAGGAGAGCATATAAAATTACTTCTACGAAAAAAGATACTTGAAAGAAGACTTTCCGTGAAAAGCTGATGAGTTCAATGAATTCGCAAGGAGTTGCTTGCGATCACCTAACAGGAAATACGTACCACAGCCAGAGCTAATCTTTTTTTTATTCCTCTCGTAAAATGGATTTAAAAATATTTTACAGCACTCACTTTGTCAGAAGTTTTAGATAACAGATAAAGTCTTTTAGATAACAGACAGAGTTTGGACTAAGCTTATGCTCTGTCAAGTTTTTAAACATTACTATTAAGTTTAAAAAGAATACTGGTAATCCAGTGTTTTAAATTACAGCACTACAATATGTAAAATAATATCTATACGAGACATTAACTATTTTAAAAAACTAACTAATTACTCAAAGCATAATAAACATATTAAATTTGGGAGTGAAGTGCACAATTATTCCTTAAAAGTAGCCATAACAATATTTGAATTCTATCACGTATTGCATTTTGGAATAATCAGTAATAACTAGAAAAATAAACTTATATTTATACGCACGTATTTCTGAGTTTTTGAAAATTATTGACAGGGTTTTCTAGGAGTATTTAGTTTATATTAATATAGTGGACATATTTTATACAAAAAATCTGTCAAATTGTGATTTTTAGGGAGGTATCTTCAAGTTCATTGAGATTAATGAACTTAAAAGTATGTTCATTAGTTTTGCTAACATTTAACACACACACACACACACACACACACACACACACACACACACACACACACACACACACACACGCGCACACACACACACACACACAAACACACATATATATCTTTAAAGATCACGAAAAAGAGGGATTTACTGTGGACGAACAAAAATAATCTTTAAAAATACATTAGTAAATCGATATTAATCTTAAAAGAAGTGACAAAGAGGATGAGTTTATTTCATGAAAAATTTATAAGAGAATTTATATTTTTCTCATGTTTCTCTTCTGCAATCTTCTCTATTCCATTTAAGTAGTATAGGAAGCAACAGTAGTATTTTTCGAGTAAACACAGAGTTGTTTTGAACTGTCTAGTAATCCAAACAAATTTCTCATTTCTCAGATAATATCACACTGGGACACTTATGACCACTTTATCATTCTTTCATGAACGTATTCATGCTTACAAAAGCACTCCCGCACGGAAACGTAAGACAGGGAAATTTCTAAAGTTAAAACCACTGTAAGCGTCCGTTATACAACTGCGCTTCTTTCCTTTTTCTAAACAGTTTATTACAAGCGAAAGAATTTTAATTAGCTTTACTGCGTATACCAGTGCAAATGCAAAATTACGGCCACATTCAACAAACGAAATCCTTTTGCATCTGACTTTAAATAATTTCTTGAAAATTAAGTAAAATATTTATCAAAATAATTTGTTTTCGTAGTAGAGTACGCAGAATTTCTTTGTAATATAAGGAAAATTTACAAAAGGCCTGAAAAGAAAAAATATTTCGCAAAATGGAATGACTACATAAGTGCTATGGGGAAAATCACTACCGAAATCAATGGCATTGATTATACGATTAATAATAATTATTTGCAATGTATACACTATGGATTAAGGCTCGACAAAGCAAGAAAAACTTAAAGAAACATTCAGGAAGAAATCCTTATATGGGCAGTTCCATCAAACGTATTGTGCAATGCGCCATAAAAACAATAAATGATGAATGCGTCATATGGTTTCGTAAAACGATAGTCCCGCTGTGACCTAGTCACTAAACTCCATTCCCGTAAGAACACAGAAAGTGAAGCAGCATTAGTCTTGGCCAATGCTTGGGAAGGTGAAGTCCTCTCTTGCCTGGACTGCTGCGGGACCGTTTAGTTGCAATACTTATATTAGCATTGTGAAATATTTTCTGTCTCTCAGTGGTCTGGGGGCTAAACTCCGTTCCATAAGAACACTGCAAGTGAAGCAGCATCTGGCTTGGCCAGTGCTTGAGAGGGTCAAATCCCTCTCGGCTCGACTGCTGTGGGACCGTGTACGCTAATGGGACCTGGTGCACGTAAAATCCGTCGTGACTCCAATGTCTTCCATGTTTAACGCTACCTCTGGTTGTTCCGATTTCAAGGGGTTGGTCCCTCCTCTGGAATGGGTTTAAAATAAGGGGAGCCCGAGCAGGAGCGTAGCCAGAAGGGGGCTGAGGGGGCTGCAGCCCCCGAAATGGGACACTTTACTTAGCTTACAGTTTGATATTTAGCTAACAATTTGATACCCTGCCCTCCCCCGAAATAAAATCCTGGCTACGCTACTGCCCCTGAGCAAAGTCGGACACTGAGGCTCATTAAAATGGAAGCCGTTCCCCTTCCGCCCATCGCTATACTATTGGGGGATCTGGCACCGCTCCGTGGTTGCTAGAGGGTATTAGAAAAACCAAAAATATAAAGCAATTCCAAACGAATGTAATAACGTAAACAGAATTAAAGAATCATAACAATAATAGAAAAAAACGGAACAAGATAGTAATTTATACAGCACAAACAACTATGAGTATAATGCATAATTTGCGATATCGAAAAATGTACAGCTGCGGAACAGCAAAGTTACTGATACCAATCGTGTACGATTGACGTAACACTTTAATTTGCTATACATGAAAAATTCATAAGGGGCCATCTACATAGTAAAATTCGCACCAATTTTTTTCCCAATAGCAACCCCTAGATTTTACTACATATTTCAAAAATTTAGCTCATTTTAACCCCGGATACTAATTTTCAATAAATTCAAACTGAAAATGGATGAGTTATGAGCTTCCACACTCTCCCTCCCTCTATGTCAAAATATTTTTCCATACTTTAATTCATATCTCATATAATATTAATAGTAAGACGTTGATTTTTATTCGTGCAATTAGAAATAAACGACCTAAACATAATTTACGATTATTATAATTTTTAATAAAATATTGATAAGATTATGAATTATTGAATTAATATTCAAAAAAAATTATGAATAGCGACCTAGCCAAATTTCGATGGGAAAAAATGCAGAAAGTAATATTAAATGGCTGTGCGAAATTTCAAATTTTTACGTTCAGTAGTTTAATTTAAATTAAATAAAATGTGTTATTTTCATGAGCTAAGGGACTATATATAAATTTATTAAGTTGCAACTTTTGGAAACTGCTTAAAATAAAGGTAAATTAGATTTCTTTTGTGCTAAAACGTAGTAAAAGATAGCGGTATTAAAAAAATATCAAATTTTGAATAAAATAAATTGGAGGTTTTTACAGTTCGATGGTAAATCTATAAAGCGTCTATTGTTGTGTCCGCTACTATATCCCTCCAAATAAAATATTTTCCGTGTAAAGAATTAGATGTAATAGATGTATGTCTTCCAATACAACGTTCTATTTCTGAAAAACTAACATCCTCAAAATTCCAGGCATGAATTTGATCTTCGTTTAATATTGGAAACATCAGGTCTTTGGACTTCTACATACTTTATAACATTTAAGAAACATTCCAAATCACGTTTTTCTGTCTAAATTTTCATCTGACTATAAATTAAAATACCATCAACAGTCTTGTAAGAATATTGCACATTGCAGACGATAATATTAAATGAAGGAAGTGAAATAACAAACACAGAGATAATATTAGGTCGGCAAAAAAGTAATTGCGTTTTTTACATGAAATTCAAACGAATAAATTTTCATTACCATTCTTCAAGTTCGACCGTAGCTGAGTAACATTCATGCTTGTAGTCAGAAGAGCAAAGAACAGCCTCTTACTCCTCTCTAACAGAAACTTCAAATACGCAATATCAATTTCAAAATTAGGAAGAATTTCAAAATAGTGAGCAGTCGTTTTGAATTTTCCCCTTTAAATCACGTGTACAAACCAAGGAAGTTATGGACTCACGGGTCATTTGGACTACTGACTAAATATTCAGATTTCTACCCCTGATATTCTCAGTATAAAAACTTAAGACTAGAAACAGTTTTTTCCTTGAAAATAATATTTATTTCTTTTAACTCTAGCGAGCGAAATTAATGAAAGGCGTAAAGTTCGGAACTTACAAATAGCGTTTTTCAATTTTCAGAAAGTCCCTTAAAATCACGCAAAAAAGAATTATCTCCAGAAATTATCGTAGAAAATTGGTGAAGGTTTACATTTAGGGTAATTTGAAGGTTTTCTTTCGTTTAATAAAGTCAAAATAGAGTATTGCCATTGAGAAAAACGAAGTTTATGCAGAATTCAATATGAGGACGGCCCCTTATGCAAATTAAAATTAATATTAAATTAAAGTATACTTTATTTGCAAACGAATGGTATATATAACTTTGCTGCACGATGAACGACGGTGAAATGAAGAGCAAGTGGGCGTTTTTTTCCCGCAGCTGTACCTTGAATATTAAAGTAATGATAGTAACTAGAATAGTGTGGGAGAATTTTGTGATATTGTTGCGAAAACGTCGTTATTTTACTCCTAATTCAAAAATCAAACAAATTCGTACAGATGTGAATGTTACAAAAGTTCTGAACATCTAGAAAGTTGCAAAAACCAGCTAAGTTGTCAGGACGAAACAGAACTTTATTGCTTCTAGAAACTTGTCGAACAATCTTCCCAACTCAAGTCACAGGAACTCGCAAACAGTAATTAAATGGATAACAGTTAAGATTAAAAATGACGGCTTCTAGAAGATTCCACAAACTATAGACTCCGTGGAGTTCAGAGCACATCTGCCAATTGTTCTACAAAGTGCAATACACCATAATCCACTTCTCGAACAGAGTGCACAAGTATCTTTCACTATAACAAGCCTCATACTTCTATGGCATCAAGGAAAAGCGCTTTCTCTCATTTGAAACTGTGGTACAAAGCACTAACTCGGGCAAACCTGCAGTCCTCTTTACTTTCTAAAAACGATTCTCTAAGGTTCTTGTATTTCCTATAACAAAAAATTTCTATCCGTTTTGGGTAATACGATTGCGAAGTACTACTGCGATGTGGAGAAACTAATAATGCAAACGCCACGCATAATATCGTGTCAAATGTCACCAAGCGTAACACATTTTGGTGAAATTTCGTGCCAAAACTAAGTCCCCAAAACTGAACCCAGCTCCCCAACATGTAGTGAGAGACCGCCAGTTATAATGATATACAATGTTAATTTTTATGACAATCTCTAGTTCTAATTAACCGATTTACATGAAACCAAATGCGAAGTTTAATTATTTGACGCGTATAACATTATCATAGGCTAAATTAAACTCTAGAAGATCGCATGATCCTGAAAATTCGTAACTATAATGAATCAGTGTATGAGTGTATGAGCATATTCGAATAATACTTTATTTAAGTAATAACAAAATAGCATAAATCAAATAAATGTAAAATTAAGAAAGGGCGACATTTGATTTTTGAAGCATACTATTAATTTGATACTTCATTTAACTTATTCATTTTTAGTTAATTTTTTCAGAGTACAAATAAGATGAGAGAATTTTCTTGAAGTACAGATTCCTAAATTATTCAATAAATTGGCTCGACAAGAGATTTTTCATGGTTCTACATTTTTAAACAATGAGCCTTAAATTAGTTTTAAATTAAGTGTACGTGATTCCTATGGCAATTTTACATTTACGTTTTATTAAATTATTTTAGATAATACATAAAATGAGCTAAACTAAGATGTTGCAAAATTAAGATCTAAGCAAAATTAAGATCTTGAAACATTATTTTATAATTATAAAACACATATCTTAATGTATTCTTTAAAACTAAAAACAAATTATGAATGTTTTTGCTAGCCAAAGGGAAACATATACATTCCTTATTTATAACTTTATATATAAACTTTAATTTACAACTTAATGCAATTTAATATTTTACCGCACATGATATCTTTATTCACTGGCCGGACATTATTTTCCATGATTGATATTTTAAAAATACTTTGATTCAACTTAATCTTTGAAATGTTTCCCAAATTTAACGTTGTAAAACGGGGAGACTTCAATGCCATTTTATAAACCTACTGAGCAGCTGCGATTCGTGTGTGGCGTATGAAAATATACATATTATCATGTATGTAACTATGGGATAATCTGGTTTTCGTCTGGAATGCGAGTTTATTGGGGCCAACAAAAATACAGGGTGTGTTAGAATTCTCTCCCGCGTTTGGAAGCCTTATAAAAAAATAATATATTACCAATACAGCAACAAAGTTCACTTTACTGGTGAAAAAAACACTACAAGTTTTTGTTCACAAACAACGAGCTTTCTCCTCGTTGGATTGGAAGAGGTTCTGATGGCAACAATTGCCTTCTTTCATGGCCACCTCGCTCTCAGAATCTCTCCATGCGATTTTTTTATTGGGTTACATAAACGATCGTGTGTCCGTTCCCCCTATGCCACGTGATTTACAAGATTCACGCCAAAGGATCACAACCACTTTTGCGAAAATTGATCGTATCATGTTAAAGTAAGTGTGAGGAGAGAAGAATTTGACTTTAGCCTTGATATCTGCCGCATCACGAAATGTTCAAATATTGAGCATTTATAAAAGAAAACTTGTAACATTTATTTATTCAATAAATTCAACATTGTTGTTCTACTGGTAATATATTTTTTTACAAGCCTTCCAAACTCGGAAGGGAATTGTAACGCATCCTGTATAACGCACACTAAAATGATCGATCTAGGACATTTGTATTTATGCAAATAAGCGAATGTCTAAGTCATTCTGAAAAAATGAATAAAACGTATGTTCATGATGTAATTAAAAACATATTTTGAATAAAAAATCGATTTTTGAGAAAGACCGAGGATCAATTATAAAACGCGATTAACCCTTTACGCACAACCCTTTCCCAATGCTGAAAACTGGGCAGCCGTTGCCATCGCTCGACTTAACTACCAGCAAGAAGGCGGAAGATCGAAACGTTCATCGCGTGTCATAGATCTAGAAACCCTTTTTTGACGCAGCTGGCTGTGCGCATAGCCCCTTTACTTAAGCAATAACCCTTTAACGCGCAATGTTCCCACAGCGGGAACACTTTGCGTTAAAGGGTTAATGCACGTACAGTTTGCGTTCCTTCTGTTGCTTCATATAAAAAGAAAACAATATTTACTTTATGATTTTTGGTGCTGCCATTTTTCAAATATGAACAAAGAGTTTTAGCAGGAAACCACTTATTTATTAATTTAAGATTAAAAAACAAAAATAAAATACCATGAGTTTAATAAAGTAATTAGTAAAATTTTGTGCCCTTTGGACGGTGTAATTTATAAGTAAGATTAAATACAATACGATGTTTGCAAACGTCTTTGGTACCATGACATACCTACTGAATCACTGTGATTAGTAAATAATAGGGGAGACTGGGATCAAAAGTAACACTTGTTAATTGTAAAATTTCATACTTAATGCATGAATTTGTTCTTAAAAAAGTCACAGTGTTTGCTAACATCTGTAATAACATGATACATCTACCAAATCATTCTAATTATTAAATGATCGGGCAGATTGGTATCAAAAGAAACACAGGTCAATTGTAAATTTCATATTTAAGGCATGATATAGTTCTTATACCAGTAAAGATTTGGCAGTAAGGAAGAAACCTCTCACGTAATTCAGAGTTATAAACTGCAAGCAAATCAGTTGAAATAATTTGGGTGTCATAATGGATAACTTTTTTTTTCTTGCTACGGAGCAAAAAGTTGTTTCGTTAGTTTTTGCTTCCAGTATCCAACAACTAAGGCATAATTGCTTAAGTAAATCATCAATGTCTCATACTTTTATCGTTATTTTACTGTGTGCAACCTTAAGTTTATACTACTATACATTTCAGTGCAATCGAGTGATAACTTCAAAATGGCGTCAATGTGTCGACTGTAGCAACAGATCGTTTGGACAATTGTAACAGGTTGCATTTGATCCCATATGCAAAATTATACCTTCTATCGTTTTCTCATCCTGTGCTGTTGAATATGATAGAAATGTTATGCCGAATATATTTGCACTTTCTTCAATAAAAGCTTATAAGTTATAATTTCCCCATGTACAGAACCGATCCTATACCATCGGCCGCTCACCTACAAATTGATATTGATCGCCCTTTTTATACAAATTCTCTACTTTGATTTTTTTTCCGCCTCCCTTAAACTTAGTCGTCCCCCCTGTAGGGCAAAGTGGGATTTTTAAGCATTTTTAATTTTTGATAATAAACAATTATTATAAATAAAATAACGCAATACTCATTTTTTATTTTGAAGTTTAAGATCCCTACTAAGAAATAAATCAATCATGTTGATGATAAAAGCCCCAAAACGACTATTTTTGGATATTTAGCGTTAACCTACCTGCTTTAGGCCACTCTCCTCTATACATTAAGTCCCGTATCAACTGTCATTTTAAAATTGCATGTTTTATGGAAATGCTTGCAAAGCTTCTGTGATATCGAACTCAAATTTGCATAGTGATTTTTTAGTAAGGTATGCAGATCTTGATGAAATATGCGTAAAATGTTACAACTGACCCTATGTTCCCTATATATGTATATTAGCTATTCTGCGATAGTCAGTATGTATATCAGATTGCGTTACTAGCTGCTTTATGTTCTTGTATACATGTTTATTAAGAAACTCTTTTTTGCACCTTCTGCTATGCTTTTTAAATAAACATGAAAATTGTGGGAGTTTATATAGAAAATGTTTTCATTAAAAAATATGCTGTATTCTCTTTTAGAATCATTTAAAATTAATTTTTTGTTACAGATTTATTTAAGACTTTTATTAAAACATCTTTCTTAATTGCAATGAAAATCACCAAAACTTTGTTATCACAGAATCATTTGAGGCGAAGGAGGTACTACGCAATTGTAATATCAAAACTTGTTTTTTTGTGGAAGGTGAATGGGAGGGGGAGGCAAAAATCAACAATTTTTCGTTTTTAGAAATTTATTATTGATCATTAGAATCAGTTCCAAAGATTCAGTGATTAATAATAATATATATTATTATATTTATAATTTTAGTATTTTTAATTTGATTGAAAATTTTTTTAAAATTAGTTTTATGCTGATTCCAATTCATTCAAAGATTTCTGGCAGATTTCTCAAATGTCAGAGCTTAAAAAACATCATTTGAAAAATTATTATAAAAAATAAAATAAACCATAACAAAAATTCTTAGATCCTGGTGTTTTATTTTTTCCAATCTACTGTCACAGTTTGATAGCCCATATATAGGGTGTATCATAATTCCCTCCCGGGTTTGGAAGGCTTATATATATCTATATAAATAAAATTAGACTTTTATCTGTACATTGCTTGAAATTCAAAAATTTTGCGATTTCTATCCGTTTCAAGCACCTGGGAATCCGGTGAGACCCTAAAAAAAGTTTGTCTGTGTGTAGTTCTGTCGTTCTGTCATTCTGTCCATGACGCTTTACTTGTTCAAGCATCACGTAAAAACGACTGAAGCGAATAACATGAAATTGAGTGTCATGATAGGTGGTCACTCAACTTAAAACATAGGCGTCGAATTAAAAAAAAAATCTTGATTAGATTTTCAGATTTTGCGAAAATTGTTTCAAACTGCGTAAATTTGTGTTCGAGCATCACGTAAAAACGACTCAAGCGAATGGTATGAAATTGGGTGTCATGATTGGTGGTCACTCAACTTAAAACATAGGTGCCGATTAAAAAAAACATCTTGATTAGATTTTGCGAAAATCGTTTTAAACTGCGTAAATTCGTGTTCGAGCATCACGTAAAAACGACTGAAGCGATTGAAATGAAATTCGGTATGATGATTGGTGGTCACTCAACTTAAAACATAGGTGTCAAATTTTTAAACAATCTGGATTAGATTTTGAGAAAATCGTTTTAAACTGCTTAAATTCATGTTCGAGCATCACGTAAAAACTACTGAAGCGATTGAAATCATGAAATTTGGTATCATGATAGGTGGTCACTCAACTTAAAACGTAGGCGTCGAATTTTTAAAAAATCTTGATTGGATTTTGAGATTTTGCGAAAATCCTTTCAAACTGCGGAAATTTGTGTTCGAGCATCACGTAATAATGACTAATGCGAATGATACGAAATTTGGTGATATGATAGGTAGTTGCTAATCTTATTTATAGGCGTTGAATTTTTAAAATATTTTGATTACATTTTGAGATTTTGTGAAAATCGTTTTAAAATACTGAATTTTTTTTCCAGCATCACGAAATAAAGACTGCAGGGAATGAAACGAAATTTGGTGACATGATAGGTTGTCACTCAACTTAAATTCTAGGATTCCAATTTTTCAAAAATATTGATTAGATCTTCAGATTTTGCGAAAATTATTTCAATATGCGTAAATATTCGTTCGCGCATCACATAATTACGACTAAAGCGTATGAAATGATATTACTTAGTTACTGTCTAACCTGTAATATTTTAACAATACATAAAAATTATAACTTCGCTTTCTTTACTTTGGCAACATACTACAGCCATTCTGTGTACTCCTACAATGCTGACGAAAGTTCTCGCTTCTTGGAAATTTGCATTCAGTACAAACCCGTCTACGACGGGTACTTCAGCTAGTATATACATACATATATATATATATAATGAAGCAACTGTAATTTTGTTATATTTTTAATTAAAGTTCAACTATATATATATATATATATATATATATATATACATATTACCAATACAACGAAAAAGTTGACTTTATTGGAGAAAGAAATGTTTCAAGTTTTATTTTACAAAAGTCCAATATGTGAACCTTTCGTGAGAGCGTCGGATTAATGCAATTTTGTCGGGGAGTGGAGGTGCGGATGGGCAGTTAGCTTGTCGAATAATCAGCATCACAAAACAAGGACGGGTTATGGTGGGCGGAGGGGCGATCGTCCCAATTTAGGAAAAAGAAATTAATGTAAAAGACCCTATTTTATTTCCATAAAAGGGATGTATATTAGGGTGGGTCAAAAATCCATTTTTTTCGAATTTGTTATATCCTTAGTGTGGAAAGTATGTGGTTAATGGTCCTTATCAACCAAAAAGAAAACAGACTCCGTCAGAGAAAGCCTGCAGCCTGCGCTTTCAACTCAAAGTTTTGAATTTTTACATAAAAATGTGAAATTTTCAAAAAAACTTTCTAGACGTTTCTAGACTTTTACAAAACTATTCCATGATTGGAAGTGCTCGGAAAAGGTCGTATAACGACTATTATTGCCTGACTTCTACAGAGGGTGTTCACACATTTTTCTAACGATTTTAATTTTCTCCATGAAGTTAAATATTAATTTGAAAATAAAAATGTGATTGGCATCAAATTGTAATAAGGCTAATTTATCGTCTGCAGCATTAAAAATATTTTTTGCTTTAAAATGTCGCTGAAAAATAATAAATGGATCGAAGGCTATATTTTTGCGCTATCCGAAGAGATATGCTCTTATATCAGTTATTAAAAACAGATGACAAAATCATGCTTTTAATATTTCTACACGTAAATAAGTGACATAATTAATATCAAAGGAAAGAAACGTGAAAGTTTATATTTCACTGGGGAAAAGGCAAAAAATGCATACCTAAGAAAGGTACGTACACCTTTTATTAAATCTAAAGTCGCATCTCATGTTTTAAAGGAAAATCCAACTACCCAAAGAACTGTCGCAAAATCTTTAAATATCTCTGCAGGAACTGTGAACAAAATTATAAAATCCGATTTAAAGTTAATCAAGGCAAAAAAACACGATGTTCATCGCCTAACGCCGAAACATGTTTCTCAGTGTAAGACTATGTGTAGATCATTGTATGAAAATTATTTGGAGGGTGAAAAATGGAAATATGTAGTTACAATTGATGAAGCTTGGATAATTTATCCGACTGCAATAGAAAAAGATCGATTTACTACCGCAAAAAAGGAGAAAAAGACTTAACAAGTTGGTTTAGAGAAAACAAGGAAAGTTTTTCTAAAGGTTTCATGGTTATTACTGAATTTTCTTATAACGGAAACTTGCAATAAGGAAAGTAGAAAAAAAATGTCAAAAGGAATTCGGATTACTATCATAAGTATGTTTTAACACCTATTTTTAAAGAAGAAATTCCATCCCTTTATCCAAACAATCTTCACTGTGTTAAGTTTCATCAGGATAAAGCTCCAAGCCATACCTCTAAATCTACTGCTCTATTTTTTAATATAATGAGAAATGAAACTGGAATTGAAGCTATTCCCTTGAAATGCATCCCACCCAAGTCCCCTGACGTGTCTCCTGTGGATTACTGTGCATTTGGACTTTTAAAACAAGCTCTTTATAAGCGGCATCCCAAAACATTATTGGGTGGACTCTGGAAGATTTTGAAGGAGGAGTGGAACAATATCAGCCTTGATGTTATAAGAAAAGGACTTTTATCTTGGAAATCAAGATTTAATATGATAGTTCAAAGAAAGGGCTATCAGATTGAACACAGAAAATAAAATTCTTATATTTATTTCTATATATATCTTTGCAAAACCGTTAGAAAAATGTGTAAACATCCTCTGTATGTCTCTGTAGTTCCTACAAAGGCTCTGAATTTTCAGGAAAAAGCACGAAATGTAGCAAAATTTTTACAAATTGTGGGATTGATGTATTAAGTCAATACGTGCTTTTATATAGTTACTTTCCGATAGATTTTTACTCTGCGTCGTGTTTTAGTGGAGAGGGAATAATTGCAGCTCTCGGTTCATCGAATAACCAACTATCTAGAACTCACCACGAGTAGGTGGCCGTAAATAGAATGCATCCCACTAGACTACATTAACTTAAATCCTAAAATCGGACTTGCTCTAAAACCTTTGCCATCACATGCCGATCTCTTATTCGCGCCCGGATATAGCCGTTGCGAGCGTCTCTTCAGCATACTGCAGCGAAGGCGGCTGTCACGTCCTTAACACATCGTTCAACTGCTTCGTTGTGGCAAGGTAAGTCGAAGAATAACTGGGGTTATTTTAAAGGAATATCTTCATTTCCGGCGATGATGTTATTTAGATCATTTTTGGTAAGCCTATAAAAAATTAGAGGTGGCGTTATCTTTTCTTTCTCCCAAATTACTAAATCGGTGTATTCTTCAGCATTGAAATTCATCTTGGGTGGTGTAAACTTCCGTAACACTTTCCTGAACGGCTTACTTTTTGCATCACCCTTGCTTCCAAGATTCTTTGTGCTGCTTGCTGCTGAACATGTCGTCGCATGTCTGCCAACATATTGACTTGTATGTTTTCTGGGTGGCTCCAGAAAGCATTGCGTTCTATTCCGATGTAAAGAAGCTTGAGATCTTAATAATCCATTTTTCTAATCGTCAGCCGAAAGTTCTTTGCAGCATTTTTACCGTCCCATTGCACTTAATCTCAAACCATATGGAGACATAAACTTTGAAGACGAATTCTGTCAATGTCTTTATATCTGTCGATGGATTTCGGTAGAGCTAGGTAGTTTCTCACGATGTGGCAAGAAAGTCAACCATCGAGCGTGGTGTATAGGACCAGGAATAAACTCGGCCAGATGGTTTGGGCAACAACCACTTGATACAGCCTGACAAAGTCTGTAAAGAATAGCTTGATCTTTGCTTATCAAACTAATTTCTATCTCAGGTAGTGATGATTCAATACTTTCAAATTCATCGTCTTGTTGATTGCGGCAAGTAGGAAGTTGCTTACCTATTTCTTCAAGAAAACCATTTGGACCTGATGCCTTCCCGTCAATTTTTTTTCAAATAGATGCCTTAACGACAATTCATTGGAATGTAGCTGGTAAATAATCCATTGCAGTAGTCATTGTAAATACTCTTCTGAAAGACGAATAACGCCGGCATGTACAGTAGTGTTTTTTCTTTCGCGAGTGGAACTCAATGCAGGTGAGTTCAGTCAGGTCCATCTATACCTTCTGGAATGAAATAGTTCTTTATAGCTGAGTCTGTACCACCCGCATCGGTTTCATAAGGAGAAACGTTAGTCAATATAAACTGAACCAGGCTCTTCGACTATAGAAATGTGTTCCTCTTGTTTCGTCCGCTTATAAAATTTTCCTGTTCATTCACTTTTTTCATTCATTATGGTAGATAATGTTAACGCAATCCTATTACCATTCTGCTAGCGTATTGTGCACAGTGCGGAAAATATTTAAAACATGTGATTTTTGCTGAATTTTCAGAGCTTTTTGAGAAATTCAGCTATAAAAAACAGCCAATTCTAGTTGTATACGACCCTTTCTGAGCATTTCCGGCCATGGAATAGTTCTGTAAATATCTAGGAACATCTAGAATTTTTTCTTTGAAAATTTCACATTTTTAAGTGAACGTCCAAAACTTTGAGTTAAATGCGCAGGCTGAAGATTTTCTCTGACAGAGTCCGTTTCTTTTTTGGTTAATAAGGACCACTACCCACATACTTTTCACTCTAAGGGTATAGCAATTTCGAAAAAAATGGATTTTCGCCCACCCTAATGTATATGTCAATCTTCTAACTAACTGCCCCCACCGACTGCCAAGGGAATTGTGATACGACATGTCTTTTCTTGACATCAATGAATTTCATTGAAGTTATAGAAATGATTAATTTTGAAAATCTTACATTTTAAGTTTATTACTGATAAACCCATCTTAAATAAGTATAAAACACTCTAAAACTGAAGTTTTGGATATAATTTATTTCGACCGTTAATTTGAGAGCTTATTTGCAAAAGTAATTGGATAGTCATCATGGAACATCATTCAAAACAGATGCAATTTTTAAAAGTTTTCTGTGGCGGTTTGTCAACTTTTGGAAATTCCCCGAAATGCAATAAAATGAAATGAAAACCATATACTCAGCTTGATCTTTTTTTTTCCTTTTTGCAGATCGATGTATAAACTCCGAGATACAAGTTCTGTCTCATATATTCTCTCGGATCCCCACCCTTTTCCCAAGTAAACGACAGGCTGAAAATTTTCCAAATTCGCATCTAAGCTCAAGAATGTAAGATGAAAAAACGAAAAGGAAAAAAAATGAAGAAAATGAAAAGAAAAATGAAAGAAATTTCCCCATCTGAAACTTTCCCTTGCATTTCACACATATGCGACTCCATTCCTTCCGGAGAAATTGTCACCCGTTTCTTTTTAAGTCTGAGACTCCGATTTAACGTTTATTCAAACTCGGCTGTAGAATATTGACTTGAAATAATGTTCTTTACCGAAAAGCAGAGTGTAAAGTACACATATAAATATCTACAGAAAGATTCTTATGTAAATAGATAAAATGAATTGCCCCATATAAAGCTTAAGGATTTCCAGTCTTTTCCATTACGCGTGTGACGTCGCAATATGTTTAAAAACTGAGTATTGACTTCACATAAATAAATTAAATGAATTTTCATATGAAATCTTGGGCTTGAAAAAATAAATTGTTGTTTGCATCTTTCTTTTCATGATTTGGAAATGATTTTTAGATCACAGTAGTATACATTGGATATCAGTTACAAAATAGGAGATAAATGTGCGAAAACTATTTTGTCAAAACACATTTACAAAGACTTCATTCACTTAGAAATTTCAATGCATGATCAATGCTTTTAGAAACAAATTATGGTCTTGAGATTTGCGTAAATGAGTTGTCGGAAACTTTTTAAGTATTATTATGAAAAAATAGGGTAGAAAATACTCCAAATACTCAAGATTTCATATTTTTACTCTGGAATGAAAATAATAGGTTACTAAACTAATATCACATCGGAACATGTTAAAAGAAGTACTATTGTAGACACACCACTGGGCATTGTTTTGAAAATACGAGGTAAGAGCGATCCTACGTTAGAATAGTAGTTTCATGGAATCTATCAAGAGTGTCTTGCAAAGTTGCTCGTACCGCGGTCAACCTTTATCCTGAAGTTTCTAAGAATACATGTATTGTTAGTAAATTTGCGTGTGGAGCTGTAAAATTAATTTGGAAAATTCAACGAGGTGGCTGTACTTTCTACTTGATGTAGACTTTCACGGCCCAAAGTGCATACTTTGAATTTATGTCAAATCACTAGTAAATTACAGCTTTATTTTAGAAAAAGTATTTCTTTTATACAATCTCCCATATAAAATAGCAAGTTCTGCGAGAACAAGCTTCCGTTCTAAGATATTTAACTTGATACTCAATGAGTCATTTTGTATTCTTTTTGCATGATTTCTGAAACCATCCGTTTACAAATAATTAAATTTTTTATTGTTTTTCATTTATGGCAATGATGAAACACGTTTTCCAATTATAAACATGTGATCATGAGAATATTAGTAACATGGGTATAACTGGTTAATACATAGATTTAGTTAAAAAACTCTTTTAAAAATTTTTAAGAAGTTATGCACATAGGAATGTAATAATCACACAATCTGCCGTGTTAAGGAAAATGCTATTTTGTTTAAAACTATTCGCCTCTTTGTTAAATGCAATTACTCAAGAAAGAATTCAAGTGTTCGAAAGAAATTCATTTTATCTTGGTATCAGAAATAACAAATTGTTTTACAAAAAAAGAAAACATGGAGACAATTTTGTTGAATGGTATGTTTTAAATTTTATTTGTGAACCCAAAACAGAAAAATTGACTTATATTGGAATATTCAATTGGTACTCAATTTTCTTATCTTAATAAGGCAAATGATATGCTGGCATTTTAAAGATAGGTATCACTGCAATTAAAATCTAGACTGATATATTTTTATTTAGTTGAATGTTTTCTAAAATGTTAGATAAATTGTTTTGAAGAAAAACAAAATAATATTGACTTACTGAATTCTAACTTTGTAATTATTTGTACGGATATATTACCGGCCACGATATTAAAAAGTCAAGAAACTTGGCTAACTCATTGCAGTATTTTGGGAGGGAAAAATCTATCCAGATATTTGAAAGTTCCCTCACGGATCTTTTTATGCTATCTAAATTTAAGAGATCTACCCAGACCCAGCTAAAGAAAATCTTGACATTTATCCAAATGTAACCTTTCTGCCTAAACTCAAAAACTGTTCCAATACGTAGAATAACATTCTTCTGACACTGAAGTATCTTGTAACAACATTCCTGTGACAAGATACTACAAAGATCAGGAGATAGGTTACTTTATAGCATTTTCTTAGCGTCGTAATACTTCTTATCACAGAGCTCTGACCTTTTTTTAAAAATCACATGCCTCAGACATACTTTCTATTCTTGAGTGGGGTTCCTATGGCAGGAGCTATGAAGTGGAACCGAAAAAAAATGTGTAATCGTAAAAAAAAAATCAGAAATATTTCATAAGAGTCGACAATACAATTGACGTGAGAAGAATATATGTTCTTGCCTAATGGTTCGAAAACAGCATAAAAAAGAGAGCCTTTGAGATAGTGATAACCTAAATGGTCGAATAAAAGATGGAAGGTTTCGTTTGGTTTTGGCTTAGGTTTGTTATATTTTCGTCTTTTTATTCAGAAAAGAATTTTTTAAGTCCAGAAACTATACAATTGGAAGGGTTAGCATGTTTATTAATGATATAATATCAAAACACATGGGATCAGAATTCTAAGTTACTGAAGAGCTTTTTAAATAAAGAGAAAGGAGCTCATTTTGAGTCAAATTATTTAAATCTCCTTTTAATGGAAAAAAATCTATATTTTCAATTATATTTATAAAATTTTAGTAATACAAAATCAATTTTTGAATGATTTTTGATTATATTACTTACTTTTCAAAAGGAAATTTACGTAGTATATGAAAGAAACTTGTTATTTTATTGTTAGCGGTTAAAATTTCATTCAAATTATTTTTCTATCTGTAAACCGAATTTTGGTTCCATAAAATCTAATTTTCAACTACTTTATGACATTTTAGACACCAAATACATTGAAAAAATATTTAACTAGGAAAATCATTAAACGGTGTCCACATTTTCTAAACAGAGGTTTAAGAAACACAAACGAAGTAATTAAAAGGCGTGGAAGAGAATTTAAGTGTTTCTTACTTCAAAATTAATAGAAATGCGCTTTGCATCTAAAATAAATTAAAGGAGGAAATAATATTTAGTGTGAACTCTTTGTAAAAGGTATCATGATTTACTGGATAAAGCCCAAATAGCATATTACTAGGCATTTAAGCTTAAATTCTTTATAATGTGTTTAAAACAAACGATGCATCATTATTTGAAAGAATGTGACAACTCTAAATTATTTGATACCATATGATTGCTTTTTAAAAATGAAAATGTTACTAAGTTTTTTTTAAGATGTTTCAAATGCTTTATCAAATGTTTGCGTGAAATAATTATGAGTTCTTATTAATCTGAATCTTATTGACATCAGCCATGCATCTAACTATTATAAATTAATGAAAAACTGAAATTTCCAGCAAAATAAAATTAAAAAAATGTATCATTTCCCGCATCAGAATTTTTAAGAACACCTCAATATTTGCGATTTTCGAAGACTGTTACGTGAGCTTTTGGTTCCATAGATTTAACATGCGCTCTTGCTTCTTGAAAACGGTGGCATTTGTCATTTATATAACTGAACTGGACTTCCAAAAGAGAGTTTTATTCTTTTAAAAAACGAAATTGAAAGAATTTTATTGGCTTTAAAAAGTAGGGAATAATTAATATACAAATATTTAAATTACAAAAATAAAACCATTCATCTTGTATTTTTAATATGACAAATTTTCAATAAGCTGCTTTTAATTCGATATAAAAATGATGTTTTAAATGTATGCAATTTCTAGAATAGAACTATATTTTAAAAAAATTGTACTATACTTACCGGCACGTTGTGCTGTAATTAATTATAGCTACACAACAATGTTCTGCAATTTACCCGTACATTGTGCCGTAATTACTAGTAAATGCAGCACAATGACAAGGAAAGTAATGCATATTTTTCAGTGTGCATTAACTTTTTGTATACGCTATTTCAAAAGTTTGGTCTTTCTGAAACCGCTTTCCAAAAATTAAAAAAAGAAGACGTTGAAGGTTGACTACCACAATGAAAAAATATTTGGAGTTAGAGAACTTCTATAGAGATATAAGATTTGGGAACTAATACATTTTTGTAAATTTAATCTAGCAATTAATCATTTTTTTACAGAATTTTGAAACCAGCTTAGTTTTATTTTACTTTACCAATATCATTAGCCAAAGTCTATTATTTTTCGCCCTCTCTTCAAAAATTCTTTTGCGAAGTACACTTTCAGCATCGTAAGATGTTATCTTTATTAAAATTCGTGATGCTGTTAATTTGAAATAATTTCTGAATAAACTCCCTTCCTTTTATTTTTTCTTTCTAAATCTGTGTCCTTTTACTCTAAACTGTTCGACTGCATTTGCTATTGGGACATTAACTATACTTTCATTTTAATTAAAAAAATTTTTTTAAACATGAGATTATTTAAATGTTTATTCATTAGATAGCCTGTAAGCATTACCTTTTATTAAGAACTTGTTGTATCTCATTAGTTTAAAATCTACAATTAGACCCAAATATAAAATTCCCTTTAATAATGTTTCACTGAATAAACGATTCATAAAGCTCTTTATAAAATATCTTAAAAAGTGGGGTGTTTTTAGTTTAGATTCTTTAACTGAAACATGATTTAGATTCTTGCTTGACAACTAAACTTTGTTAGCTTAGCTAGGGAAGAGTCTTTCTAGCTAGGGAAGAAGCTAGGGAAGATTCCTTCCCTAGCTTGAATGTTTATGATCAAGTTATTTCGCATTATAATAGTTTTACGATTGTTTATTAAAACGGGAAAGTCCTCTACCATTACAACTAAAAGGAATGTTGCCAAGAAATTGTTACATCCTTACTGATAGTAGAAACTGAAGTTGACTTACATAGTAGCATAACACAAAACGAACATCGTACCTGCTTTGGAAAGTTATGTAGGAAAATCTATTTATTCGAGATACCATTTACATAAAGATATCAATGATATTTATCCATTTCACTGAATTTGGGCATGTTCTGTCTAGTCATTAAATGTATATTCTAGACGCACCTCCTTCTTACCCTAACTGATCACACGAAATCAGAATCTCATGACAAACGCTTTCATGTGTAAAATGGAATCTGAGTTGTTGAGCCCTTCCCAAAAGTATTTTCCGCGACTTTTTCCCCGCTACTGTAAAATACATCTTCGAATCACCTATTGAATCAAATGATCTGGAAACTTCTGTCTGTTCAGCATAAGAGTGTTTATGTGATTATGAGTTGCATAGTATATGACTGAATTTGAGTAGGTGACGGCTGTCTGCCATGTTTGGTGTAATGAGCTAGAATTTTTTGTTTTTCCCTTTCCGAAAAGTAATTTGGGAAAAGAATTTCTATTCAACACCCCATTGTTTGTTTCTTGTGTGTTTTTTTCCACTCGTTCCTTCCTTCGTTGTTGGATTGCATATTTTAGGTTTATTACTAGCATCTTTTATGCGTTTAAACGGCTACAAATGATTTCGAAATATGTTCTTCTCTTTTCAACAATTATGCTAAAACTAGTATGTTACAAGTGAACTAATAAGAAATTACAGTTTGTGCATGTAAATCAATTCAATAGATGGTACTATATTTGAGGACAATCCTAAAAGCTACAGGAAAATAACGCCAAGTTTAATTTTGGGGCAGTGCTTTTTAATATAAAATTTAGATGGTACATAAACTCATTGAGATTTGAGATAATTTAGTGCAATTAGTTCTTTGGTAAAGTAATGTGGATTCCTCTTTCGTAAATGGGAGTGAAAACTGATGTGAAGAAACAACTTTAAAAGAAAGACCTACCGGAATACATGAGAAAATTTTATCTAGATTATTATGCAATAGCAATGAGTTCTTAGGTGATCAGATAGCCAGTTTGTTAGTTGCAAGAGACGTTTTGTTTCAGATTACTGCTATGATATGCTGTGTTGTACTTTATTCTGAAATTGATGATGATTATCAATATTCCTATCATCCGATATAAGATTTGAAATTACTATCATTAATTATTATTTATACCTATGAATTCTACCCCTGCATGAAAAAGTATGTTTTTTCCAGAACGATTTTTTCACGCGGAAATCAGATTACATATTATCAAATAATCATGGTGCAAAATATATATCACCATTAATTACACTAATAAATATGTTGCTTTGTAATTAAAAAAAATAGGCATACTGTAACTGAAAAAGAGAAATTTCTTCTATCAAAAGGAGCTTAAAAAGCCCATTTAAAATAAACTCATTCAATTATTGCTTTAAATAATAATGAATTGTTGCTGTTGATAGAAACCAAATTGATAAAACACGCCAAAGCGTGTAAAAGTATTTTCGTACTAGATTTAAAATACGAATATATTTTTATAAACTAATACACACAAGAGACCTAGCGAAAAATAGCCAATTTGTGCCAGCAGTGAAGTACTACTTAGAAATGTTTCTGTGACTGATCATTAATCTTTAAGTTTCACTTATTTTGTTGAAAAAAAGTGTAAGGAGAAATGTAATCAAATGGCAGCAAACACACTTTTTAATAAATGTGCATTTCTTTTTATTGGTGCCTTGTGTGATTGAGTAAAAAGAAATGTGCAGCTCAAAAAATATTAACAACAGATAAATGCAGAATAATATTCATGCGTGGACCTCAAAAAGTAAAATACAAAGAGATATAGTTACAGTGTATTTTGAGAAAAAAAACAAGAACACTACCGCAGTTTTTATCATAAGATTGCCACATATTATGAGCTTTAAAATTTAAAAACTTCTTGCAGGAGCACAGTGCTTATAGTAGGGCAATCGATCTATTTAATCTGAAATATATTTTCCGAGTCACGATATTTCATAACTAGAATGCATCATAAAAGTCAGGTAGTTTTGTTTCAACAGAAACAATGTGTGACAAAATATTGCTTATGTTAATGCAGTTGATCTATTTAACCTTTAGTACATCTTCCCAAAGATTATCACTTTATAACTACAGTGCATAAAAAATTCTGGTAAATTTGTTTCAACAGAAACAATTTGTGACAAAATATTGAAAAATCCATTACTCAGTTTCTTTCTTTTCAAGAGCTCTTAAAGTACTAATTTTATTATTTTAATTTTTATTATTTTACATTAAGGAACTGTTATGTAATTTATACTCGATGTAAAGACGAGTATGGAATTTATAATAAAATTCAAATTTGTCTCCATTTAATGCCCATTGGTTTGTTGGGAGTAAAAGTATAAGGCTGTTTAAATTAATGAATGAAGTACACTATTTTTTAAGTCTGCATGTATTTAGAAATTTTTAAGTAGTTTTTCAAAACCTATTTATTTCTTTTAATTCTAGAACTATTACCTTAATAATACATTATACAAGGGATCGATAATTAAACTTGAAATGTGCGAGCAGTTTGTAGCAAAATGGCTTACTGAAATAATGGGAATTTTATTGAGGAAAAAAAACAATAAGTTTCAAAAACCACCCCTAGGCGGCGTATCATAGCTTTATTGAGAACATAAAATCAATCTACAAAAGTTTACAAAACCTGCTGGACACGATTACCACCATTGTCTGCCACCATCTGGAAGCATACAATCGCATGTTCGACTGTTAAAAGTAGCATCAGTTGGGAAATGTTACGCACATGGCGTTCTATGCTTTCTTTAAGATCAGAGAGAGATGTGATGGATCACGGTAGACCAAGGCCTTAAAGGATCCCCACAACCAAAAGTTGCAAGGATTCAAATCGGGGGACCTAGGAGGACAAACAGTAGGAAATTGCCAGCTGATGATTCTGTCGTTCCCTAAATGGCGGCGGAGCACTTGTTTCACACAACAGGCGATGTGTGGAGGAGCACCATTCTGCATAAACACTGTGGTTGCATAAGATCGCCTTGCCCGGAGAGCCGGATTAACGGATTGCTGTAATAATGAAGCGTATCGTTGAACGGTGACGGCGCATGTCACGGGCCCTGCGGCGCAGCTGTGCTCTTCGAAAAAAATCGGACCCACAATGAAGGTTGCAGTAGAGCCGCACGAAAACGTTAAATGCGAAGAGTGTAATGGAATTTGTAGGCATTGGTGTTGGTTTGTAGCAGACGAAATACGGCAATTGTGCGTGTTCACCGCACCTTCCATATGAAAGTAGGTCTCGTCGGTTCACAAAATGTTCCATGGTCATTCATCCTGGAACTCAACTCGCGCAATAAATCGCCGATACTGCAATACGCCGGTCAGCCGATACTGCAATACGCCGAACACGACTGCGATATCCTGTCTTCCTCCACTTGCGTCGCTACATCATCCACTACCTGTGCTGCAACACACCTTTGTCCCCTTCCTAGCTGAATCTCCAATGTTCTCGTTGCTTCAAATTTCCTAATCATGCTTGTTAGACCTTGACTAGTGAGTGGATCTTTTCGTAACCGCTTCAAAGACCGAAATTTACTCAAATCTTCGGTAGCAGAGTCTCCGTTTTGGTAATTTCACCAGTAAAGCACGTTTCTGGAGAGTCAACGTTATCTCACTTGACTTGTAAACGAGTATGAATGCGGTTCGGCTTTTGCCTTTTTATATCCTGCGGGTTGCGGCTCGCGCAGGATTACTAAAGTTACGACATTTGCATATGCCAATAGTTTACATTGCACCACGCATTGTTTTTTTTTCTCGATAAAATTCACATCATTTCATGCTATTCCGCTGCATAGTTTTTGCTACAGACTGCTCGCAAATTTTAAGTTTAATTATGGACACCCTGTATATATTTTCAAAGAATTACCTGTGAGTTCATTGAATGGACCAGAAAATAAATTCAGATGATTAACAAAATGCATACTTTGAGATTATAAAAAAAATTTAAACAACGTTTCCGAAACTGTGCTCCGCACTGAGTGCTTTTTAAAATAATGTTTGATATTATAGAGTATAGTATAGTATAAAAGAGACTGTAGAGTTTAATAGCAATTATTTATAGTTCTTCATTAAATTAGATGATTTAAAAACAATATATGGCTCTAAAAAGTATGAGAACCACCAATTTGAAGCATTTTATGCGCATTAAATTCCAAGCACCTTAATAAAAAAAAACGAGAAACTACGTATAGTTTTACTTTCAAGGTGTATCTATTATTTTAAAGTTTGAAAATCTTTTGGACAGATGATAACAAAGCATATCGGCACTTATAAAAAAGAAAAGAAGAAAATAAACTTTAAGCTGATTCTCTAATTTTTAAGTTTAGAAAACATTTAAAGAGTTGTTTCAGTACTTAAAAAGGTATTGCCAAAATCATTAAAAAAGCACAAGACAAAAAGGACATGGAGTTCTTTGAGAACTTAACAAGTGTTTGCCATTAACAGATTAAACTTCAGAATCTTCAGATGAGTACTTTCTGCAGTCCGGCAGGAAGGCAGGGCAAGACTAGATAGGATTTCAAGAAAGTGACATGCATCTTAATTCATGTATACATATAAATAATCTAAAATATTTGTAAAGAAAAAAAACCCCTTCAAATTCGAAATGCAAATTTACACTTTATAAACGGTCACTTATTCAAATGGAATAATTTCAATGACAAGAACTTTAAAACAGAAATTGAATGACGTTTTAAGTACTATGAATATCAACACGTTATGAACGCAGCTACAAGCCTAACACACATTAAAGTTAATCTAACTAGATGATCTAGATAATAAATAAATGAAACGTATGGATGAGGAAAAAATTGGTAGTATTTATTTCATTTTAGTATTTTTTAGGCAAAAGTAATTTCATATGTGTGAATATATTTCAAGTAAAAGAGTGGCTTAATATGAGAGATTTTTAAAAAAGTGCTTTACACAAATTTAAGTGAGAGAAAACTAAAAAAAAAAAATCTTCTTAAATATTTAAATAAGTGTTCATAATAAAAAAGGTGTTTGTATCAGTATTCATAATAATATAATTTTTGTGCTATTTATTTATCCATATACCTTTAGCAGAGCGTATCTACATACAAATTGAATGAACTTTATTTTACCAATCGTTAGATCTGGATGCATACTTTCAATTACAAAACTGGTCAAAATTGTTTATTCCTAGAGATGAAAGACCCTGAGCAAATTTAAGAGTTTGAAAATGAATTTACTTACTTTTACTCGTTATTTTAATTAGCCACTAACTGCATTTTTATTCTCTTAAGGAATTTTCATGTTCATTTATAAAGCTGCAGTATTTTTTTCGAAAACAAAATTTTTCTTAAACAATAATATTTTGATCGGATTTTGATTTCTAAATAAAAATTATTGCGTTTTTAAACGCTTGAAGAATATTTGAAAAATTTAATTTATTCCAACTCTAACATCATTCACGTAACAACTGCTTAGGACAGTTTATATTCACACCTAATTAGTTCTTTGATAAATTAAAAGTTAATTAAGTTTAGTGTTTTGCTATTCCTAGCGAAAGAGAAAGTGAAATCTTAGTTTAAAAAAACCTCTTTCAACGTAAGTATTTTTTTTTTGTAAGAGTTTTTAAAAGAGATTCTGAAAGTTTCATGCCAAATGCCCTTTGATATCAAATAAAGAGTATTGCTGAACTTAAACTAATTTTGAAAAGTACAACTTAATGCTATATGAACAGTTTATGCATGTTTAGAATGATTGTTCTTTTTAAGGTTTTGACATCGTTCATTTTTAATTTTTAAATAAAAAAAATTGTTTCCTTATTTAAACGCGCTTCTTAATCCATTATTTTACTTTCGATAGTATGCTGACCTTTGCATGAATAAAATACTTTAACTCTTATTTAGAGATTTTCTGCTATCTCTGCTATTAATATATTGAGAATTCGGAGTGGAATGTTATGCATTGAAAAACAGCTTCTTTATGATATTTGTAAGGTTTTGTAATTAATTTTTGTTTATGTGACGGATACATGAATTAATATCCTTTACAAGTGAAAAAGATTTAACACTTTAACACGTAATAATAAAACCTAATTTAAAAAATACCACATTATTGTTCCATAAAATTTACCACGTAACTGTTAAAGATAATTATATATTACTGTTCTTTTTTGAAATATTCAGTGTAAAGTGAAATATAAACAGATGAAGGATTTCCTTTCTCCTTAATTTACAGAAACTTCCGTGCTCTGAATAATAATAATAATAATAATAATTTAAAGGTACAGGAGAAGCAATATTATGATACGGGTTGATTGTGAAATATCATATTTTCAGCATGTTTTCTTGCAAATGCACAGGTTCGCCTACCGGCTTGGTTATTAATCTGCTCCTGACTTCAATAGGAGGCAATGTTGCCCCAACCTACAGGGTGCCCACATAAAGTGGCAAACTCTTCTGGCCTTGGTAGTCACCTCTGCTTGAATGGTAATTCGATCGTCATTGGAAAAAGAAAAAGCACTGGATATAATTAATTTGAAGCAATATCTCACAACGTACATATTTTGGCTATGAATACGCAAAGACGTATTTTTTACATAAAAAGATTTCATTGTTGAATTAATACTGCCATAAATTCTGCACACCTTATATTGCGTAGGAATAAAGAAAGTCGAACTACTGGCTCGTAAATATCATAAATAAGTATGTTTTTGATTTCATATGAAAAAAAAAAAGTTATTTTCTTTCCAAAATTATAATCACGCCCAGACAATCTGCCTTCTAAAATATTTTTTAAAAGATTCTGATTTACCATTCGATTTGATTTGTTGAACTTTTCAGTTTATCATTTATTGATCAATTTTAAGGTGCATACTATTATTATAAAGATATTTCACGAAAAGAGTTAGTTTTCTATCATTTTTGGGTTATAAACGGAAGAAAGTAAAAGCTTTAATTATTGAGACCTAGTAACTACAGAAATTGATTTTGTTGCTTGTCTTCAGGGTGTTTGTATTTATAGAGTCAGGTACATTTGTGATCAATGAAAATCTCTAAGAAAAATATCCATAATTTAATTTATAATAGCTCCGAAAATTATAATTTGTAAAGCTCGCAATTTTTACAAACAATATTTGATTTAATTAGTCTTTTGTTTGATAAGTTTTGATTAGTATTTTATAGCTCTTGTAACAAATCTACATATTAAATTAAATGTTTTATAAACAAAAAGGTAGATTTCTATGTGCAAAATCTTGCTTGCAGCATTTCATGTAAAATATGTGTCATATTAACTTAGAATTAGTGTTTAATTAAAATTTAGAAATATGATTTTGCTGAGCCACTCTCTTCCTTTAAGGAAAAGGAGAACTTAAAAATTTATCACAATTATTTCCATAACTATACACAGAAATACAAACATTCTATAGTTAAATGTATCTCAGAGAAAAATTATTTTTCGTCATTTTAATCATAGAAATTTTTTCTATGAGTACAACATTTTTTAAGTTAGTGTTATGTATATTTTAAATAAAAAGCAGCGCGCAAGATTACATGTGTGCAGGTAAAAAATTGAACTCCCATACTTTTATTTAAAAAAAATTTAATCTTACATTAAGAATAGTTCCACGTTATATAAGAGACTAATAAAAGCTTTCTAAATTACTGGTAAAAACTGCAAGTTTTAAAAATTATAATTTTTGAGAGTCTCTTGATGGGACATCCTTCAAATCAAGTAGATTAAAATGTACGTAACTTTGTGCATCACACCAAAAGTGTTTATATTGTACGTGTAAAGGTGACACATTTATTTTCTTTTTTAAGAAGCAAATATTAACTAAATGCATGAAAATAGGTGCAGTGAAGACATTCTTCAGGTAAAGTTTTAATTAATAATATAACGAAGCGAGAAGGCATATAACTCTCGAAATGTGCTTCTAGAAATGTTATTAACGAGTATATCCTCTTTTTTATATTATAAACAAAATGATTAAATTTAATGATATAGGATGAAGGATAAATTATACATATTTATGTTGCTGAGACATGAAATTGTGCGCATGTAAAGTGAAGATTAAAGTCATTTTTTTACCTATGAAACTCGATCCCTTTTTGTATTGGTTGACTTAACTAAGATGATGATAGAGGTCTTAAACATATCGCATTTATCTTGGATTAGAGATTTCTAATGCATCTTGCCGTAAACAGATTAATGTTGGGAAAACTGTGCTTCGTGTATAATCAACGTTCTGCGTCTTTTACATACGTTCCTTAATCCTTAGTTTTCATGGCTATGCGCGCAAACTATGTCTTTTTGAAAATACTCTTTATTATACATGATTTCTTTTTCAAAAGTAATGACATTTAGTGTTCTTCTGTGGTAATTCAAACAATGAAAGTTTAATATTTCCTGCATTCAGAATGTTAATTCTAAAAAGTCCTTCCGTATTTGAAGAAACTCTTATTTAAAAGGGAGCTGCACCACACCTATAAAACCATAAAATACTTGTCTAAGTGACATTTGTTCGAGAAATTTCTGTGATAATACCGTATGTAGAATTATAAGCTTTCACAATTTGCTTTCACAACTTCTTTCTGTCTTAAAGGCCTTCACCAACCTCATGTAAACGCTTTAAATAATGGCAAAAAAAGTCTTCAATAATATGATTTTACAGGATTTTTTTATGAGGATATCTTCATGATTTTTACACTTTACAAAATATCGTTTCTGTTTCAAAATATCACTTTATTCACAAATCGTTTAATTATGCAATACTTTATGTGTCTATAACACAAAACTAAACAATTTTTGCAAGCGTGCACATTTGCAATTAACGAAGTTTTAACATTTAATGCAGCAAAAAGTAATTACTAAAATTGTGACATAAAATCATGAATTGGTAATTAAAATTCAATGAAACACTTTTCTTTTACTGTAAATGTTCGAAGTAAAAAAAATCCTAATAGCCTTTAGGATATAAATAATGTTACTTAAATAAATTACTTCCGTTAACAAAACGATATCAAACATTAGCATTTAACTTGATTAAAAAGCATATTTAAATTATAGCAATTGCTGTCTAGCTTAAAGCCGCACTATTTCCATTTCATTTAATGTATCTCTTTCAGTAATTGGATAGAAAAAGTGACTCTTGCTTAAAATAAAAATTGAACTGTTAGTAGATTAAGCTGTTTAGTTTTATATTTTATTTCTTTGAATTGTTGCTATAAATTTAAGCGGATGAGATCAAAATAGTTTTCTTTTTTCGAACTATATAAAAAAGATTCTTCCAGAACTGAATTTGAAATTCCAGAACAATCATGAGTTAAACAGATTTATGTTGTTTTCAAAGTAAAATCATCGCCAGTAAAAAAGAAAAAAAAACCCGCATTATGTATATATTTACAGTTAGTTCTGGTCTAGTTAGCTCTGGTATTGTGAAAGCATTATTTTCTAATCAAACGTTTCATCAGTTGATAAAAGTCTGATTATTTTTAATCATGTAGATTGTAAGTGCGTAGTAAATAATGAAAAACTGTAAGATCAATGTTAAATTCAAAATGCAAAATTTTCTAAATTCTAATTTTTTTTACACTTTTGTTAAATGCTAAGGGTTAAGACTAATACTTAAAATTAATTTTAAAGCATACAACCAGAATTTGTCAAAAAAAAGTAGAAATAAAAGAACATTCAGGTTTTTCTTTGTAATCAAGAATAAATTTCCACTTTAAAATCTTACTATGGAGTTCATATTAAAACAGAGTTTTCGAAGTGATTTTTAGATAAAATGCTTACGTCGCATAAAGGATTAATGATTATTTTTTCTAAAATATTATCCTACATGAAATAGTTTTCCGTAGTTCTTCTAATCAAATACGTTTCTACAAGTCCGTCTCCAAATACTTTTGGCATAATGAGACACATATGATAATTCTCGATAATTCTGAATTAAGTATGTCAAGTAAAATGTTTACTTTGAATACCCTAAATATATTTATAGAACTGAAGAGTTTACTGCTAAAAAAGTGGTACCTCCATCCATTTTGTGTTTACATAACCTATCTTGAAGTTAAAAAAAAAAACTGCTTTGGTTTAGTGAGAGAATGATGTAGCTCCAATCGTTATTTGTTGGGTTACTTACTCAAAGAGATAGAACGTCTTTTACAGTTTTATAAACATGAATAGTTATAGTTATATCCTTTTTGTAACAAACTCCAATTGTATAATATTTCTGCCACAAAAAACCTATTCATTCAATTTGCTACTTTACTGTTCTTGAAAACGATGCTTTGAACAGAAGGTCTAGCCATTTGTGAAGCTGAGCCCTACGAATTTTAATTTGATTTTTTATTCCTTAATTGTGTTCCCAAGACTGAAAGAAAAATTTTAAACTTAAAATAATCAGATTTCGCTTCTACCTCTCACTATTATGCATAGAGGAGTAAAGGGTATTATGGAATAGTCGGGAAATATGGAATACCAAGTTTTCGGCTTTGTTAAATGCCGTTGTCACGTGGGAATACCATGAACAACTCAAGAAATATTCCCATGTTACAATGAGGTGAGAGTTGACCACTTGTTGCTGTCGTACCACTCGCTACAGAACAAAGTGTGTTTTGGGATTTTCAAGAGTTTCTGCAGATGAGTTTTCAAACATTTTAACCTACTAGTATACACGTGTTTTGAACATTGATGTTGCACATAACGTACACTAAAAGAATTGTAATTTGTTACAAAGTGGTTATTTTTTAGACACAGTGTTTTTACCATGAGTTTTCACGTTCCTTTTCCTAGATGGCGTGTCGGGTATTATAGAATAATAAGTAATGCTGTAATGGATTTCATTAGGGATGCACGGAATATTCGGTTGGTATTGGGTATACAGCCTATTCGGCAGACAAACCGAATATTCGGTTCGGCCGAATACTTAAATATTCGCAACCGAATAGTGAAAAAAATTAAGTATTCTCCAATCGGTAAACAAATACATATTTTTTATATCATGAATGAAAGATATAGTATAGTACCATAGTACTAAATTGATTCAAGTTGTTACTTACTATTATCACATGTGAATAAGCGTTAGAAAGCCTTATAAAGTCCTTCTACCAAGGCACCCCCATCCCTGGCAGATAGCCCTAACGTAGGATTCCACAATCACCCAAAAATCTAATATAAAAATGAAATTACTTTTAATGTAAGAGAAAACACTCAGATGTCGAATTTGAATTTTGTTGCTTTTCAATTTTTCTTAAATCTTATGACTCATTACATTAACCTTACTATTACTGATTCAAAAAATCATAACATGAAGTGTTTATAAATATGTAAAGTCTATTAACTGCTAATTTTTAAAATAAAATATGCAGGTAAAAAAATTGCCAGCATTTCACTAATATTTAAACAATTTATTAATAATATATAAAGGAAACACACTTGGATATTAAATTTTGTAGCATTTTAATTTTTGAAGTTTTACACCATATGAAATATTGTTTAAGAAAAACTAATTAAATTAATCATTGCAATCAAGGTTTAACAACGGTTTAATAAGTTTAATAAATTTTAGCCAAGTATTCGGTATTCGGCCGAATATTCGGTTAGAATTTTAACCGAATATTCGGTATTCGTTATTCGGCAAAATATGGTATTCGGTGCATCCCTAGATTTCATGCCATCAACTAAAGAACCGGAAAACAAAGTCGCTGAGGGTATCTTCTACAACGTAAAATTCTCCAAAGATCAACGAGGAAATATTTGGATTCAATGTTTCTATAGATCTGTGTGGGCTAACCTTGACTGTACCGGAGCAGAGAAAGATTATATATACGAATTTTCTAGACTTTCGCAGAAATTACTTGATCATAATCCTAACAATAACTATGTTTTATGAAATATAATTAATTTTTCAACAGTTTAAACCTCCTATTCCATATTACCCGACTATTTCATATTAACCTCCATGCGTAACTTTTTTCAAAATATTTTTTTCTAAAACAAGAAAATAAATAGTGTCTTTCTTTGCAAGTGACATTTCATTACAATTAGTTATAGTATATAATCATGAAGATTTTGGTTATTTTATACGAAAACTTGTAAAGTTATAGCTAGAAATGTAAATGGTATTCCATAATACCCTCCTCTCCTCTATATATAGTACATACTTATACGTATATAGGGGAAACTAGCCCAAAATGATCCTCTTAAGTTGAAAACTTGCATAAAATAACATAAATGTTAAATAAAACTTTGGCCCTTTGCCAAAAAAATTTTGCATCATAAACATATTTTAATGATGTTTAAAACCCAAACTAAGTAACAAAGAAAATATAATTTTGAAAAAGAGTTCAAAGAATCATTTTATCCCCACTCAAGGGCAAAATGATCCTTCATTTGAAAATAATTGTAAATTGTTTTTTAATGGCAAAATAAAAGATGTAAAAGTACTTACGATTATACATAATAAAATAAAATAAGTTTTACAATCATATAGTAAGCATAATTTATTTTATGAAAATTTTAAAATACAAAAGGTGTCACAAATAATAAAATGGAATATTTCAAAATTATAATTAAAAAAATGATGGCCTAAAACGGAGAAATAAATAAAATGATGTAATGGGGAGTCACGCATTTTAAGAAAGTCTGAAGGGCTGCCATGATGACTAAGACCAGATACTGAAATTTCTTCAGTCGATGGATCATTTTACCCTGTAGTATGGCAGCCCTCTTTAGGTCATATTACTGGAACACGCCGAGAAACATAACAAACTAAGCAAGGGAAATTGACATCTAAAAACATACTCTAGTCTGTAAACCACGTCCCATTTCTGAACATCAAAGACTGTATTTCTAAATAAATAGGAAACTAAGTGCTTACCTTATAAGGGATGTGATAAAACCCAGTTTTTTAAAGGATTCTACTCGTAATACATCGATTGCTTAAATACCGCCATTTCTTCTTCTTGACTTGCCACAACTAGTTTATGTGTTACCTAGAAGATAACGCTGTCTGATAGGAAGAAAACATATGTGGATCATTTTGCCAGCTAGGATAATTTTGGGCCACTTTCCCCTGTATTTATATATATAGGTATTCTGAGGAATGATTGACTCCTTCAGTGGCAAATTTTTAGGGACCTTTCAAAAGCGTCCTTTTTCAACTTTAAAACTAAAATTACTTATAACGTTGCTATTATCTATCCCTTTAATTTCCAGTGATGTCAATTGGAATCGTAACATTACATGTGGTATTTCAGACTTATTTTGATGAGAAATATACGTGATAAATTGAATTTTTCTTGTATAATGTGAAGTGTTGCATTATATCAAACAAATAAATTACATATGTATTTCAAATAAAACAGAAATATGAAAAAAAATGGTGAGTGTTTTGATTCCAGTTGGAATAACTGGAAATGAAAGGTTTAAACAACTAAGAAGTTGCTGTTAATGCATTTGGAGCTTTATAACATTTTTGAAACAATGTGTCTGAGTGCTAATTTTGCTACAGAGCGTTCACACCTTTTCGGAACGATTTTGAATTTCTCCATGAATTAAATTCAATTGAATAAAAAGAAAATCTTTGTAGGATTAATTCCGAGTAGGATTTAAGTATCGTATGTTTCTTTAAAAAAATATTCATTACTTTAAAATGTCACTGAAGAATAAACAGTGGCGCGAATTCTATATTTTGCTCCTTACGGAGAGAAATACTCATACTCGATTATTGAAAATAGATGAGGAAATACACCTAGTATCAAATTGACATACTGAAAACTCGAAGTATTCCTGGTGAGACTTGATAAGAGATCTACAATGCTAAATTTTTGATTCCCATTAGTATGGCTGTAAATCAATAGTTTCTGAGAAAATTGAGTTTAAAACTTTTTTCTTGAATAATCGCAAAATTGACATTCAAGTACAAATTTTAAAAAAATCTACTAATTAAATGTGTTTCATTTTAACTTATTTTCATAGCTGAAACGAATTAAGCTAACGTAATCATAAAAAGTACTAAACTACTTTAAAATTTAAATTCACGAGTATGCATTTAATTAATTTTTAAAACACGTGCTTCCTTTCAAAGCCTGTTATTTATTTTAAAAATTACGATGGCAGCAAGCGTAAAAATTACAAATAAAACTTCCATTAATCAAATATCCAAAAACGTATTAATATCCATCTAAAGACATGTGATTCGTAAAGAAGAGTGAGTCTTGTTTAGCGCAGGTAAAAGATGCGAAAGGATTTGGCTTCATTCATCGTTCAGGATCGTCAGACAACTGCTATTCACTGTCGATTAAGTTATCACTGCTTTTAAAGGATTAAAATCTTACTTGAACCACATCATATTATGAACTTCAAACTGGTGTGTGTTATAGTGTTAGTTTTGACTCGGACTACGTAAGCATGTTTTGTTGATTAGCCAGATAACAGCAAATCATGCTTACGTGAATCAGAATCGAAACTAGCCATACAAAACAACACATAACTATTTGAGATTCACAAGCTTACTTGTCTAAGATTTTAACCACGTAAAAACAGTGATAAATTGATGGGTTGACCAATGTTGAAAATGCATTATCATTAAAACTATTATTGACTTTTATTGGGATAGCAATGTTACTCAAAAAATACTCTTATGAAGTCTTCTTTAGCCGATGGCAACCAGTTGTAAAATATTCTATACTCTCTGATGAGTTTGTGAAGATTTCCGTTGGGAAATAAGAGTTGAATTAAATTGTTTTAAGAGTTCTAACGTCTTTTTTTTTTAAATTGAGAATTGGTAGATTGTAGCTACTATTTATTTTAACTTGGAATTACTACTTGCCGTGGTATTATTTGATGAGTATACAAATGCCAAAAGCGTTTTGCATAAACGACTCAGTGCAGTGAATAATATTGGCGTCCGCTTATTAGAAAGCTGGGTTGGTATTTTGACTAACTCTTGATACTCTTCAACAACCAACGACCCTAAACAATGAACGTTGGAGCCTGCTTTGGCGTCTTTACCTGCGCATGTATATTGAGCATGTATATTTCATGTTCTTTATGACTCACATGTCTTTAGATGAATAGTAATACTATTTTTGAATGGCTGATTAGTAAGACAAATTTTATTTGAAATTTTCACGCTTGCTGCAATAGTATTTTTTGACAAAAACAACATTTTTGAAAGGAAAATGGAAATCAATGAAAGAAGCATGTGAATTAAAATGTTGCGTATTTTTGTACTTTTTCATGACTGCGTTAGTTTAGTTCGCGCGCCAGCCATGAAAATAAATTTAAAAAATCTGGAGTGACTGCACTCGACTTTCCGAACACTTACGATTAAGATCATTACCAAGCATTTAAATAAATTTTAATCGATGAATAATTCAGCAAAAATTCTTAGTTTTTTTTTTCAATTTGAGCACAATTGAATGTACCGCTTAAACGCTAGCGCACTTTCAAGAATCCCCCCCCCCCATGGGCCATAATGTAAAAGATATCTTTGTCGTAGCCCTGTAGAAAAACTAAAAGTCCTATACACATCAAAATCAATACCGGTCTTACGGTGGTGGATTATAACATATATGCCCAATTTGAGCTCAATCGAATGAATTGTTTAGGAGCTATCGTGTTCGCTCGCATACGCACAAACATATGTTTATATATACACATACTCACACACATACATGCATACATCTCGTAAAAATAGCATAAATGAATCCAGAAGACCGGAAAACGTGTAAATACACCAAAATCTCGAAGTCGAATTTTTTCATGATTACAATACATCCCTTACATGGTACGTGTTCGGAAAGTAAAACGGTGATAATTTCATCGGTTTAGAAACGATCCTAAAGAATGAACGAGGGTGCATCCATGGCCGTTTTTACTTGCGCTAAGTAAAACTCACCCTTCTTTACGAATTATATGTCTTTAGATGATATTATATGTTTATATATTATATATGAATTATATGTTTTTGGATAGTTGATTAATGCGAGAAATTTTATTTGTAATTTGTACGCTTACTGGAATCGCATTTCTTGAAAAAAATAAGAGCTTAGGAAAGCATACATGTAAATTAAATCGTAAAAACACATGTAATGGCTCGTGAATTTAATTTTAAAGTAGTTTTGTACTTTTTATGATTACGTTAGCTTAGTCAGAGTTTCAGCTATGAAAATAAGTTAAAATAAAATACGTGAATTAATAGATTTTTTTTTTTAATTATACGTGAATGGCAAATTTTTAGTTATTCAAGAAGAAAGTTTGAAAATCAGTTTTCTCAAAAACTACTGATTTTCGGCCATACATATGGGGGTGAAAATCGTAGCATTTTGTCTCCCCTATCACATCTTATCAGGAATGCGTCGAGTTACCAGTAACCCTGTATTCGGAACCACTTAATGCCGAACAACAGGCACTAGGCGGTGTTTAACGGCAAATGTTTAGCAGCGTAAGACCATGTGCACGTTGCTGTAAGAAAATTATTTAGTAGTTGTAAAATGGAAATATGTAGTTACAGTTGATAAAGCTTGGATATATTTATCTGACTTCCATTAATAAATCGATAAATTTCCGAAATTAATTGCTTATTACTGTATTTTCTTATAACGGAAAACTAAAAATATTGAAAGTAGAAAAAGATGTCGAAATTTACACGAATTTGTATCAGAAACATATTTGATTTTCTATTTTCAATTAAGATATTCCATGACTTTATTCAGTCAATCTTCATTGTATTAAGTTCTGACTGGTAAAAGCTACCAGTCATACCTCTATATCAACTGCTCTATTTATTGAAAACATGAGAATACAGCCATAATTGATGCTGTATGATTTAAATGCATCCCATCCAAGTCTCCTGATGTCTCTGGATTTCTTTCCTTACTTATGTTTTAATCAGCTATTTTTTAAAAAATATTTTCTATAATACACACATTTTACAAGAAAAACCCGCGAAAATCGCTCTCGTCACCTGTGTTGACGTTTTTATACCTAGGAACACATTATTTATAAGCTAGTGAAAGAATTGTGCATTTATTAGTTATCAGAACACCGGGGTCTCAGCTCCCTGGAAATATCTGCGAGACGAGGGGGGGGGGGGCTCGAGTGGAGATGTATTAATGGCCTTTTATTAAATTTAATGTCGAGATACATCCTTTGTTTGAAGACGATAGATTTTATGCCGATAGAATTTTGAAGGAAATTGATAGAGAATTGAAAGGATTTTTAATTTTATGTTATGTATTTATATGCATGTATTCAAATTACTTGGTCATAATATAACAATATTATGCTGAGTTATTGAAAGTTTTTTGGATGGGAAACAGCAGAGCGAGTCTCAAACAGCCATTTACAATAAGAACACAATGTCCCAAAATGTCGTTTGCAAGCTGAACATGCTTATTTTGTGATTTGAAGATGGTATTTCAGATGTCTATGGATCTTTTATAGCCCTTTACCCCACTTATTACGTCTGAATCCTTTTCACATAAAATTTTATAAGGACATAAAACAAAACAGCAGAAAAAGTCACTGCATGATGACTGTACTGCATGCAAAAGACGTAGAAGAAAACCCTAAAAAATTAAAAAAGAAGGGAGAAGGACGGAGCGCCACGTGCTGAAAGCAACATGGCTCCTCAAAGTCACCACGATCGAGATCGCAAGAATGCTGACAGTGCTTTTAACGTGATTTTATTTAAAAAAATGGTTAAATTACACAAGATTTGCAAAGCTTCTCACAGACGTCACGATACATGATTCACAATGTCGATGCATGAATTTGTGGTTAAGTATGTCAGGATAGCTTGCCACTGTTTCGACGATTCTGGTGTCAATATCCATCTGCGATTTCATAAGCTTCAGATAAACCATGGACTTTAAGTATTCCCACATGTTGAAATCCAGAGGAATCACTTCGGGAGATGGCGGTGATGATTGCTCTGCCACTTCAAATCGACAATTAACATACGTTCTCTCAAGGCGCTACTGCACAGAGCTATTCCACTATGCAGATGCTCCATCATACTGAAAACAGATAGCTCAGTGTAAAGTTGCTCCTAGTCCAGCAATAGTATTTCTATAAATGTGCGATAGATATTCAAGTCGAAGCGTTGAATGAGTTGGTGAGGACCAGTAAAAGTACCACCGATAATACCAGCCCAAATGTTTATGAGAAGCATTGCTAGCTTACATGAGGCCTTATACTTCCTCTGTTCGTACGTACCCAAACGTGTATGTTATGCAGGTTTAGGAGACGGTCCCATGTGCATGTACAATAGTCTTCATCCATAAGCAACGTTGGGATATTGAGCATCGTACAATATTTGTACTAATTGGGCCTGGTAGGACCTAGTATGTTTTTAAGTAGCTTGCTGAAAGCGTTCAAGAAATGCGCATTTAAGGAGTGTTACTTGTTTGCGCACACTTTTATAAACCTTCCTCTACGAAAGTTTTTGTGTTCCGATCGATGTAGATGCTGAACTGGAAAGCTCCTTCTTCTCATAATTTGCGTTGACAAGATCCAGAAAATGCATTGACTTTCCTACACTAATCCCTTATTAAGTCTTGTTCGTCATGGTCTCGCAGACCAGAATCTTAAATTTGTAAACGAACGTTTACAACAACTTGCAAGATATGGGGGAAGGGGGGAGTTACCAATACAAAAATGCGTAGTGACAACTTAAAAAAATATCGTAAAATGGAATAATTCATCGTCAGAATATTTCTAATATTTCTTAGGATTTAAATGAAAAGAAAATTACCATATTTTACCAAACAAATAATCTAATATCTACTCATTTTTAACAGATTCATAATATTTCAGATTCTGAAGATCATTTACTTTTTCTTTTGAAAGTGTTCCTTATCAACTCTATAGCCAAAAATTTTAAATTTTACTTTTTATTAAAATATACTGTAATTTTGATCGATCAGTTTTCATATTGAATCGAATTTAACATTTATTATACGCTCATAATTTTGTACTTTTTGATACTTAAAACAATTTTACAATAAGTTATTTCAATTTTTGTACAAATATTCTTTGTATTTCAAACAACATGAAAGTTAGCGGTGTAGTTTCTAAAATACCTAGTTGCATAGAATTATTAATTTCTAGTCATAACTGTAGTTTACGAATCTTGATTCCGAAACATAAGCGGAATGTCTGGGAAATTAGCCTGAAAATTTGACAGTTACACTTAGTAATATTAAATAGGGCTATAAAGCTAATTTCTGTATGAAATATTCACGATTAAACTCTAGAACTTTAGTGCCTAAAACAGATTTCGAAAGAATTATCTGAATTCCTATATCTTAAAACATAAGTGTAAGCACAAAAGTTGGAAGTTTAATCTGTGATTAACAAATATGTGCAAAGACTAATTAATGCAAAAGTCATTCTATTTTTCTTGCGAGACGAATTCAATGAAATCCTCTTTAATAATAGCGTAGTATGCTAATGAGATGTATGTGTGTGTGTTCGCTATAGGTAGTCAGATAGCTTGTCGGATCCGGGTCAAATTTGGCACAGAGGCTAAATAGGTAAAAAAAAAAGCCAGTGCCGTAAAAAAAATTTTGAAATTCGAATTATTTAGAAGATATTAATTAAAAACAGAAGAAATGAGCATCTACCTTACCATATTTGGCGACCTTGCTCCAGCAAAAAACGATTTATGCTTTCGCAACAAAGCAGGAAAGCTCTTAAAAGTATGTTGGATTCGAAAAAACATGAAGTTGGAATTACGCCAAGTTAAGATTCACGAGAAATAAATACGTGTGTTAACATAAAGTTAACTATTTTCAAATAGCAAGATCGTTTGGATACCAGGAGTTCAATATTAAAGATGACGCTTTTTTTTTTTTTTTTTTTTAACCAGTCATATCCTTGGCAACGTTCTGTGAATATATGGCAACCCTTGTGAAAGCCGCCATTTTATCCCTTGTGCTATGATTGAACTAGATTTGATTGCCACTGAAAGAACATTCTAGCGTTTTCGTTAATAATAATAAAAAAAAAATTAGATTTCAAATGATTTATTTTACCCTTGGGAGTGCTTAACTAAGGTATGATTGCGTCTGGAAGAAGATTTTACCGTATTGATTTAGATTTTACTACATTCGTATTAGGTATGTAAAACTTTGTCCTAAAATCTAAAAAAAAAATTAAATAAAAAGAAATATACCAAAAATAGCGAAATGCAATCGGAAAGTAATTTTATTTTGCAGCATGCATATGTTACGTTTAGTTACGGTTGTAGCATGGTTAAATACAAAATTAAATGAGTAAATGGGAAATTTTTAATGCATCATGTTTCAAAAGCGATTTTGCAACATTCAAAATGAAGAACATTTTCAGCTGAGTGAGTTAAAGTAATTAAATTCATAAACCTAAGCAACGGACTGAAATGCCACTTATTAATTCTAAATTCAAGGCCTCCTGCAGACGATAATTCTGATAACACGGAAGAACCAATGCTAGAATAAGCTGGACTTTTAGTAGTCTTAAGAGGCATAGTGACGTCAGCTCAATTTATTCACAGTCGAATCGATTGCCAATGTTAAAAAGATGTTCTTTTTCTTTTTTAAATAAAAGAAATTTTACTATAATTATTTTGATTACTATATAGTTGCGCTGATCCCTGACTACAAGATAAAACTTTTTCCGCCATTACTGCAAAACATTGCAATGTCAAGGACAAAAAGCCTAATAATTTCTACACCGTTTGTACGATCCGCTTGAAAATTTTCATAATTACGTATAAAAGTATAGAAAACAATCTGTGCCACTTTAAAAATCTGAAAGTCCACCCGTTCCGTCATTTTAAAGCGATTTTTCGCTATTTTCGGCAACATTTCATTTCCGAGAGTCAAAAAAGTTAATCATTTGTGTAACAAAATTAGCTATTGCGAATGACAATGACTTCATTTTGACGTCATACTTAACAGCTTTTTCCAGATTTTTAAGTTTATTTATTTATTTCATCTTATAAATAAAAATGAAATTCTGTTTGTGGATTTGATTAGTATAAAAATCCACAAAAATGGACCTATCAGCCTGAAATTTTGCACAGATATGTAAAATAATATAGAATAAATTATTGTCCACTTTAAAACTTTGAAAGTCCACCCGTTCCCCATTTAAGATATTTTTTATGTTCTCCACGCAGAAAGCTTTCCGTAATTGTAACCTCTGTAGTGAAAAAAGTATGAAATAAGCATCATTATTGGCGATTGTGGCGATTTTGCCGAATAAAATGTTTTAAATTCTTAAAGTAAAAATAAAAGAATAATAACGATTTTTTTTTAAAGTTTATATTTGTAAGGTTATTTTTTTTAATTATAATATCGTGTGCATGAGAAATCAGAGCAGGAATGTAATGTTTTATACGCAAAAGAATAAGAAATGAAGATTTCCGAGGCTAATATGTAAAATTTTTTAGTTTGGCGAAAAATAAAATGGCTAATATGAAGATTTTGAGAAAGTGAGTTCTAGCGGTTTGCACAGTTTTCGGCTTGGCGCAATTTACTGAGAGCTTAAGGAAACAGATTTTTGAAAACAAGTGCATAGATTTTTATTAGAATACAGCGTTAAATTCTGATAATCCGTGCAGAAATAATGCAGTTATTAAGGGATTTCGAGCAATATATCTTCAGAATTCTCACCAATTGAGTATATTGATTTAAATTAGGGGAATTCCGCCAAATTTCAGAAAATTGAAATCTTCGCATTTAGTACATCGGAGTAACGATGAATAAAACACGTTATACGTTGATAATTTAAAAAATGCGGCTATTTAGGAATTCCACTTTTGAAATAAATGCCTGCTTTACTTATTGGCGGTCAAACCATTTCCCATTTTGATTGCTGCTAAGTCAATGCTTCGAATGATTCCCTGAAAAAAATTTGCAAAATGGCGTATGTTGGCCCTTTGGCGATACTTAGATTTGAAACTGGATTTTATTTGAGACTGGTATAACACTGGCTATAGATAAAAATGAATGTTGGTATGTGTATATGAGGTTGAAAAACTCCAGCACCGTTTGGCCGCTCACCATGAAATTTGGTTGACCTAAGTCTTTTATAATGGAGAAGGTTTTTATGCTATCCGTTTTCCTCTAACTTGCCACTAGATGGCGCAGCAGAACGTCGAATTCTATTCCGTTTAGCCGTTTGCTATGCGAATATCGTCCAACTGATTTCGATGAAATTTGGTACACGCGGATATTAGAAAACGGGGAATATTTTTCACTATCCATTTTGCTGTAACTTGCCGCTAAATGGCACTGCAACGCATCAACCTCTATACCGTTCGACCGATCGGCATAAATTTTTTTATACTTACACATTTGAGCACGAAGAATAACTGTGTTCCTTTTGATGTTACTCACGATTAGATGGCACTGCAATGCATTATTGTTTTAACTCGCCACTAGATGACCCTGCAGCAGGCCAAATTCCTGACCATTCAAACGGTCGCTATGAAAATCAGTATACATAGCTATTTGAACAATGAGAATAATTTGGCGTTATCCATTTTGCTACAACTCGCCACTTGACGGCGCTGTAGCAAATCATTACTTTAATTAATCACTACATGGTTAACTGACCACTAGATGGTAACTGATCGCTATGAAAATAGGTATACATAGATATTTGAACACGGGGAAGAGTTTGGCGCTATCCATTTTCCTATAACTTGACACTCGATGTTGCGTTCACACATGAACTTCAGGACTGTCCAGCCGATCATCATGAAAATTCGTATACATTGATATCTGAATGCGAAGAATATTTCCGCCGTATCCGTTTTACTAAAACTCGCCAATAGATTGCGCTACTCCGCATGGCCTTCTGCACCGTACAAACGATTGCCTTGAAATTCGGTATTGATGATTAACGAATACATTATAACGCGATATCCATTTTGATATATCTCTTTATTACAATAAATAGTAATCACAACGAAAAGTCCATTCATTCCCGTGCGAAGAACGGGCATTTCAGCCTGTTATTAATATTAGTACAGTTTGAGTAGTAGTAGTTTTCCATCTCCGATCCATTAAAATTTTATTTTTATTTATTTATTTTAATAACGGGTGGGCACTTGCCGGTTATGCATTCGCAAATACAGCGGCCCGAAGGTTTTGGCTATTCTGTTATAGGGCACCCAATGAGTGGCGAACATTATCCCCTATGAAGGGACGGACGGGTTATCCACCAAGCCCAAACCGGAAATACACTCATGTCCATAAATTAAGGATAATGAAGTTCAGGCAAAGAAAGAGAAAGAAGCAAAACAAATTTGAGTTATTTGTAAAGTCTATTTATTAAACAAAAAGTAAAGAGCAAAAAAGATGCTATATGTTTGACATAATTAATAAAAATTGCAAGTTTTACTCCCTTGACCAAATTTCAAAAAAGAACCTATTTACAAAAAACAGTATAACATGGTTAGTAGGATGGTTAATACGGAGTATGTCTCCCGGACGACGCAATACAGGCCTGACAACGCCTAGGCATGCTGAGTATCAAATGATCAATCTGATCTTGGGGAATATTACACCACTCATCAAGCAATGCACTCCGAAGCTCCGGTAGACAGGTGGGAGGGGGTTGACGGGCTGCAATTCGTCGGCCAAGCATATCCCACACATGTTCTATTGGATTCAAGTCCGGTGAGTATGCTGGCCAATGCATACGGGTGATATCCTCCGATTGAAGGCATTCGTCTACAATGTTTGCACGGTGAGGACGGGCGTTGTCATCCATAAACACAAATTCAGCACCCATGGCGCCCCGAAACAAACGTACATGTTGTTCCAGAATGACATCCCGATAGATGTGGCCTGTCATCGTTACACTCTGAACATACAGGTCAGTTCTGGAAAAAAGAATAATTCCTCCCCAAACGAGCCATCCTGCACCACCGTAACGGTGTCTTTCAATGGTGTTCTCTTGGTGGTAACGGGTACCTGGCGCTCTCCAGATGAATGTCCGGCGAGAATCAGACTCCAAACTAAACCTGGACTCGTCGGAAAACATCACACAAGACCACTGTTGCGGTGTCCACAATGCATGCTCTCTACTCCAGGTTAATCGCAGGCGACAGTGAGTTGCGGTAAGTGGAACACATCTGACAGGCCTACGAGCATATAGACCAATGTGCCCTAAGCGTCTGTACACGGTCTGCCTTGAAACTGTCATACCGGTAGCTGAAGAGAGCTGACGAGACAGGTCTGATGCTGTACTCCGTCTGTTTCTTTTGGCAGTAACTGCCAAATAGCGGTCCTCATTCGGCGTTGTAACTCGGGGGCGACCTGTGCTGTAACGTCTACTCACATTACCATCATCTTGGAATCGTTGCCAAAGCCTGGAGATGACACTCTGGGCGATTCCAAGTTCCTCGGATTCTTCCAGCTGGGTACGTCCACATTCCAGTCGTCCGATAATTCTGCCACGTGAAACATCATCCAAATGCCTCCTTTGTGCCATAACTATGCGGTTTTTGCACTGAAAGGCTTTCACAGCGCTTGTGAACAATTTTACTTCTTTGCCACCAATCCTTATATACCCCTCTCTTACACTCTCGTCATTGTGACGTACCATCCACGCCATCTGGTGGTTTCCTGTAATTTGCATATTCTTCTTCAAGATGTGTGTGATCATTCCTCAGGTGAAATTTTTATTTTAGAGATCAATTTCTGTGTGATTCTGAATTATCCTTAATTTATGGACATGAGTGTAGAACCCGAACCTAAGGTGTGATAGAATAGTTCTTTAGCCACTACACCGCGTGGGTGGCCATTAAAATTTTATGATAATAAATACCTAAAACCATTTAATTTTCATATAAATGAAATAGCGACATACTTGTGCGTTAATGATATCATTGATAATTCGACACAGTATTAAAAATAAAGCAAATAACCGTTGTTTTTATTTACAGTACAGGCTTTTTTTAAATTTCCCATGCCTAGTTACAAGACAACTGAACGTCACAAAAAGGTAAGAGAAAAACAAAAGTGACATCAGTACATCTATAAACTCAGGGTAGCCCTTGCCACCCATTAACGCTCCCAAGTAGAAACATGAGGAAGAGCAAGGTATATGCGGAAAAGAAACAAGTCCATGTCCTCTCCAAGAGCACATAGAGGGCAAAGAGATTCCGAAGTGACATTTATGCGTTGGAGATGTTTGCGGAGGCAGTCATGGCCAGATATGAGACGGAAAATTGCAACAGATTTCATTCTGGGCCAATCGGGTATTTTACAAATCTGTTTGGCCCATAGTTTATTACTATTTTTAGATATAAGATCTTGGAAAAATAATACCCTGAAGGCTCTCTTTTAATTAAATAAAAAATATTACTACAGTTCAAGTTTTAAAAAGTATTAAAAGCTAGTGTTGTTATTGCCAAATTTTAGATCGCTCTGTGTTTTCGACATTTGGGAAAAAAATCTTGATGCATTAATTCTCTAAGTACATAAAATTTATTTTGTGTACCTTATTAATACTTAATAAATTATTTATGCAAGCCTGCAGCACAGAAAATACTCACTCAACGAGAAATTGGCCACTCTCAATGACTTCAAAATCTTAAAGCTTGGATGTAAATCTAAAACATATTTATTTAAATTATTTCTTTCTACCCACAATGCACTCATTTCATATTTGCATTCTACTCCCGCTGTTACGGAATATATCCCCCGTGGTTATTTCTGCTCGATTCTGCATGTTGTCAGTTTATAGCTATACCTGTCAAATGGAAAGGAGAATGCGAAGGAAATATTCGTATTTGATATACTAAATAGATTCCTAACTTTTTGGAAAAAATACACAATAATTTTCCATTTTCAATATATCCTCACTTTACATGCATTTCTAAAGAGTGTCTTTTCATTTCCGTTTAAAGTATTATTCAGAAGTTAAAATGTAAAAAGAAATATTCACGCAGCCACAAGAAGTCGAATAAGGAAATATATATATATTTAATTTATTTTAATATTTACATTCTGCGTGAGGTTTAGAATATGAAATCAGCGTGTTTTTTATTATTTGGGCACCAGTTAGCATACCATTGCTTTTAAATTTTCCAATTCGTAAATTGTTGGGATTTTTCGAAACTCATTGAGAAATGAAAAACTGAAATTATTAAAAATTTCGTCCGCGTATTAGCGTGCATCTGAAAAAATATAAGAAATTACTGTTTATTTAATTCAAAAATGCTAAAAAAATGCGCTATCAGTGGATGCAGATGTATCCAGGTACTCATAGTATCTGGCACATTTGTATCAGGAGCCAAAACGATTCGTATCACCACAGCAATGAAGGATAAAAAATATCGTCCTTATACACGTGTGTTCATTTCAAATCATTTCACAAAAGGTGTTTAGATATTGGTGAAATTACCAAATCACGCTTTCCTAAAGTTAAAATATTTCTTCCCCAAAATGACTCAACTAAAATCGTTAGTTATGAATCGCATTTCATTATTTTCGTATGCAGTTTTTAGATTGCAAAATCATTTGTAATAAAGTTTAGAAGGAACGACAAACAACACGCATTCATCATAGAACTTGAAAAATGTTCCAGATCTCCTGATCGTAGCATATTCTGAATTCGCTCGTTGATTGAGATTACTGTAGAAATAATATGTCGGAAAAAACTAGACTCTTGTCAAAATAGGCTTTTAAAACATTTTTCAAGAACACTCGAAGAGATTCATCGAAACAGATAAAGTCTGCGAATAGTTACAGTTCGCTTTTCAAGGACTGTTTACAGCTTTACTCCTGTATTAGAAGTGTGAAAGTAAAGCTATGAGAAAAGCTTAAGCGAGAAAGAAATTTCAAATATACTCCCCAGATGGCAGAAGAGCCTTAGTACACAAGCAAATTCTTTTTTTTAGCGTGACGCATGCGTAGTGCTACATGCTAGTGCTCTGACATGCGTTACGTATTGATCTGAGAATGCTAAAAAACATACTTTATAGAAGAACATCTTATCCATCCTAAGTCGTATCCATCGGCACTTAAGTCGGAATCTCCGTGAAATTCATTCACACAGTTTTAGCTTTCATTCTTCCATGGAGATTTTAAAACTCCAGGTACACCGTGAAAACCTAAGAATTTTACCTGAATTAGAAGACAGCATTTTGCGTATTGCCGCACTTTCGGAAGCACACACTTCGTTGAGCTGTGGAATACGCCATTTTGATTTGTTATAGTCGTTGAGAATGACTACTGATCATTTTGGAAATCTCGTTGAAATAAATGTCGTTTAAATAAAATGTGAGTTAAATGTTTCATTTATTAATAAAAAGCTTTCTGAAATATATTTTAGAACTACATTTTTTGCTTAATGTCTTTCAATTAATTTTTTAATCCTCAGCTAATATTCGCAATTCCTTCATGAATGGTAACGGCTGTTGTCAGCTTCAAAAAGATAATATTTATCACGGAGCAGAGCCTGATCATAGGTGGACGGGGCTCCGGGGCAAGAGGTTATTTTGGGGCCACTATACTATCTCAAGTATTTCAACTTATTTTTGTTTGCTATTGCATTTTCCCGACATAAAAATAAAACATTTTTAAAGAATACTAAAATTGAATTAAAAATTACCTATTTATTTATACTTGTTTAGAACAAGACTATGTATTTAAAAGTGATTTTAATATTTTTTTAGCCCGTTTGTATTATTAGGTGCGATAATTCAAGGAATGGCAATTACGAGGCACGGGAGCAAAGTTCCTCACTCCAAAAAGTTCGAAATTTTCTTTCCTTCAGCATGAAATAAAAAATGTTAACTAATGGATATTTTGTAATAAGTATATATATATGGCCACACCATACGTTTCCAAAAACTCGTAACTTTTTGTTTATTGGTCCATGAGTCTTAAAGACCATTTAATTAGAAGAACAGTAAATAAATCTCTAAGTCCATTTATTCTCAAAAATTATGGTATAGATATTACAAAGGAAATTTAGTTGCAAAAAATTTATTATTGCAGTATTTATGAATATGTAATAAATCATGATAGCAATAAATCGGGAGATTTGGGGGATCTTATTTTTCCGAAGCCCCGAGCTATTGCCCCGCATGCCCGTGTGATAATCAGGCTCTGTCACGGAGAACCCTTCAAAACGTCATACCGACATCTGAGAACTTCAGGGTTTTCTCTATCATCCGAAATTATAAACGACACTTCTAGGCTAAGAATAATGTGATTATATATTTTCAAAGGAAATACTATCAAATATGAATAATAAATGTAAGCGGTGTCCCGCAGTGGTCTGGGCGCTAAACTCCGTTCCCATAAGAACACGGCAAGTAAAGCAGCATCCGGCTTGGCCAGTGCTTGGGAGGGTCATCTCCCTCTCGACTCGTCCGCTGTGGAACCGTGTACGCTAATGGGAGCTGGTGTACTTAAAATCCGCCGTGGATCCAAAGTCCTCCAAGTTGTTAAACGATACCTCTGGGGATGCCGATTTCAGGTTGTGGTTTGTCCCTCATCTGGAATCGGTTCAAAATTAGGGACCAACAAGTAGAAGTCCAACCCCCTCGGGGGCACTGGCACCCCTCTTTCCATGGTCTATCCATGGACACGACAACAACAACAACAAATGTAAGCGGCAGAAATATAAGCTTTTAATCTACCTTTACATATAATAAAGTGTCTGTCGTTCGCGTGATGGACTAACCATTCGGCACAATTGCTTCAAACTTTGCAGGGGGCTCCCAGGCTGCCCGTAATGTAAATGTCGGAAGTATTTTTTAAATTTTAAAATTATTCCATATTTTACGTCACTTTCGACGATTTTTTTCTCTTTGTACTCCGAAAAGAGGCTTCCGATTGTTCGAAAGAAAAAATAATTACACGATGGGAAAGAGGAAAGAGTCTTCTTTGAAAGAGACCATCATTTCGAATTAGCTACATTTCCCGATTTTTAAAAATAAAAATCGATTTCGGTGAATTTGGAAGAATTTACGAAGGTGGCACTTCTCGAAGCTCGCATCGAAAAAGCTGTGGATTATTCCTACCAAATATATATATATATATATATATATATATATATATATATATATATATATATATATATAATATATATATATATATATATAATATATATATATATATATATATATATATATATATATATATATATATATATATATATATATATTATATATATATATATATATATATATATAACTAACAAGTAAAACACAAAACATACTACAAAGAAGACACATCTCCCATAAAAATATAACAGCTATTAGCAAGAATTAGAAACCAGATTTTGAAGCCAAGTAAAGTGCAAGAATTATTGTGATAATATAATGGAACGGAAATTATAACCACTGTCACCATCGTCAGGGGCCACAAACAGTGGATAATAATTTACAGCAAACCAAATAGTAGGGTTTCGGTTGTGTGGCATATCAGAAGAGATATTAACTCCACACATCTGGGCCCTACCCTACTATATAAAGGATAGAAGAAATCAAAAAGATAACAAAAATTAGAAATAGGAATTATAATTTTACATACCAGACCTTGAGCACATGGAAGTCTCATTTGAACAAGTGATATGTGTTGCCAATGCTAAGAATTGTAAAAAGTGAAAAATGGTGTTGCCACTAAATAAAAGTGTAAAAGTGGAAAGAAGAAAGTATAGGAGTTGCCAAATACTAAAAGGTAATATTATTAAATTTTAAGAATATCCAGGTATATTAATATAATAAATATATATTGAATAATAATAAATTAAAATGATTAAATAAAATAAATAGTATAGCAAAATTAAATATAACATATTGTTTAAAAAATATAATGATTATTATTATTGACAAAGTATATATAATAAGTTATTGTATGACAGAAGATTAATCTAGTAAATAAGAAAAAAATAAAAAATAATGTTTAGGACAGAATAATCACTATAGGAAACCCGTTTTTTTTTTTTTTTTTAAATTCCCTCCAGATATATATATGCATGCATATACACATCCAAATTGTTTTTAAACATATTACTTTTTTTTTAATGAGAAAATTTTCCTCCGCCCGACCCAACCATCCAATTACAACCTTAAAACCAAAACCCCACCCAACCTCCAGTAAATTAACAAAGACATTAGACACATCATTATCAAGAATTGTATATAATAGATTTTAGGAACTTAGTGGGATAGTTGTATTGTCTAGCTGACAGAAATAGAGATTTAAAATTGGAGACTTTAAAATCTTCAGAACATAGAAACTTGATTCTACAGCAGTGATTATAGATGATATTGCGAAATACAGATTTATGTAAGCAGGAGGAAAAATGAGTAAAGCTATTTACTTTAAAGCTAAAATCTTTACGCTTATCATAGATATTGAAACTAAGGCTATTTCTAGGAGTGATGGAGATACTTAGATCTAGAAAACTAACAGAATTGTTATGCATATGATTTTTAATTAATTCCAGAGCAGATGGATATTTTATGGGGAAGATAATATTATTATTGTTAGTAGTGTTTACAAGTAAGATATCATCTATATATCGTTTAAGAATGATGTGTGTATTAGTATATTCTTTTTCATAGTAATTTAAGTAAAGATCTGCAAGGTAACTAGATGCTGAACCACCTTGTGATATACCATGATTTTGTAGATATATTTTATTGTTATGTAGAATAAAATTATTATAGATAATGAATTTAGAAAGACAACTGAAAGAAGTTACATCAACATGGGAAGGGAGCTGAATATTGTTAACACAAGTTTCAAATAAGTCATTGATTACATTGTAAAGGTCGTCAAGAGGAATATTGTTAAATAGATCTTTAAAATCCTAGGTATATAAAGAGGTAATATTACTAATAGTACATATTGTATTGCGTAGATCATAACTATTTCCTATAGAGATAGAGTAATCCTTACGTTTTATATAATACTCATGCATAACAGACAGTATCTTTAATAGAAGTTTACCCGCTACATTGCTATATGTATTACATCCGATTGTAACAGTTCGAAACTTTAAAGGCGATTTATTAAATTTAGGGATTAGTAAAATATAAGGATAGTTTAGATTATTATGTTGTAGGTTGAGAAGTTTATAGAAAGCCAGAATTTTTTTGTTACAAACTACAGTAGACAAATTAGTAGAGGAATTGATACTGTTATTTACAATTGTAGAGGCTAACAAGCTATGATATAACTGTTTACAAATAAAAGCATGCTTATTGGATGATTTATCTACATAAGTAATTATGAAATACTGCTTTATAAAGTCTATTTGAGTATGAAATTGACTATTGACAGGAGAACTATATTTTACATATTTAGCAATATTTTGCTTAAAGATTGAAAGTACTTTTACTTTCCAGGTAGCGAAGGCTTCAAAAGGAGTGTTGTATTTTAAGGCAGTATTATATATGTAAAAATCTAAATCATATGTGAATTGTGTTACAATGCCACTAAGAGAGTGTTTTGAAGGAATACGGTGTTTAGAGCCCTTCTGCATGAGTTTTTTTTAACCTAATATCTTTTATGATAGCTAGATCCCCAGTAATGATGTGCCCATAATCCCTATTAATGACGTTCCTATAGTGATTGTCATTGCATATACAGGGTGGTGTATCAGAAGGGTTATATGTTTTCGAAAAGGAGTTATAGTTAAATAGTTTCCTACCAAAGGGTAGGGGATATTTAAAGGACTTTTTAATAATGACATTTTTGATGGGAAAGTAAGTGTTATTAGTAGAAAATATTGTATTGAAGTTTAAGTTATTGATTGCAGGATTTGTGAAGTAATTAATAAGTTAGAATTAGAAGGTGTAATATTACTGTTATTGGTTAGCTTTACGGTAAGTGCAGTAGCTCGTGCAACAATGAGATCGAAGAATAGGTGAGAAAAATGTCCAGAAATGTTAAGATTTCAAAAAATATAAAAATACTTAACTAAAAGTTTCTTTTTAAAGGAGTAAATGAAAGCACGTATGTTAATCCAATTATAAGTACTGGTATAGTAATTGTATAATTTTAAAATAGCAGATTTTATATAACTATTAGAATACTTAGGACTATTACTCTTTTTACGTTTACCTCTAGAAGTTCTGAGTGTTTTATTATATATAGAGAAGTTTAAAGTATTATAGATTGGAGAATATTTATTTATGTTAGTAGTGCTAGTATAATATATTAATTGTTTATTATGAACTAATTGGTTTAGACCATATGGATAACTAGTATTATGAAATTGGATGAAGTAGTTTTCTAAAAATAAATGTTCATTATGGTTCTTCTTTATGATAGAATAGTGATATTAATATTATTGAACCCATGCATATGAAAATGTTCATACTCAAAGTTATTACCACAAGGATTACTAGGATAGTTCTTAACATGATTTCGATGTAGATTAATACGAAGGTGTAAAGGATTACTAGTTTGGCCAATATAAGCTATTTTACATTGATTACAGGTTAACATATAGATACAGTTGCATACTTTGCAAAACGTGCTTAAATTAGACCCACTATTACAAATATTTGCAGTATCAGCAAAAGGACAAGTTTTACAGCGAGAAGATGTGCATTTTATAAATTTAAGAGTAGGCCATTGATGTATATTATTAAGTGATGATAAGTCGCAGGCTTTCGATCCAAGATAATCCTTATCATCATTAATTTTCTTGTACCGAGCATAAGAAAAAGTATTATTTCCTTGTTTGCCAGGCGCTAAATTAATATATATATATATATATATATATATATATACGGTTACGGACAAACTATTCAGCTTTCGTTAAAATAAAATCAAGCATCTAAGCATAATTTTTTGGTCAGTTACCAAATTAATTAGTAAAACGTGTACGAGAAAAATTTGTAGCTTCTGAAAAATAAAGAAACGATTTTTCTCCGTTTTGGCAAAACGCCAGAGAAGAACCAAGCGAGAAATCCGTTCATGAAATTCAGACTGGTGGTTGCTATGAGAACGGTGGGTGCACGCGAAATCGTAAATAGCTGGAGCTCGTGTGTGTGTGGGGGGGAAACTTTTTGGACCCCGTCGGTAATCTGTAACACGCGGTTAAAGATTACCGACATAGGCGTCCTCTGGCAACGCATAGCGTAAGTAGCTCCCGTGAGTTCTCATGATGACATTTCCGACTCATAGCGCCATCTTACAGGCAAACTTAATTCATCTTAACGTGTAAAAGCAGCCAGTGAGCCGTAGGTTGCACATTTCGGTCGCGAAGTGGCCCACTGGTGGACCAGCTGATCGCCGAAGGCAGTCTGCAGGTACGTTGCATATTTTGGTCGCGAAGCGGCCTCGGCGGACCAGCTGGTCGCCGAAGGCGAGCTTCCCGTAGGTTGCACAAGCCGGTTGCGAAGCGGCCCGTGAGCCGTAATTTGCACATTTCGGTCGCGAAGCAGCCCGTGCGCTATAGGTTGCACATTTTGGTCGCGAAGTGGCCGTCGGTGGACCAGCTAGTCGCCGAAAGCGGCTAGTTTCAAATAAAATAGTTTCTAATCATTACAAAGCCGAACAATGTTATTAACAAAGCTCAAAGTAAGTGTTATATGTATGTTATATTTCTGATAGTATTTTTGTCTGTTAAAATATTGTAAATTGAATAAAGAATTGCCGAGAAATCTTGCATCAGAGCAAAGATAAAAAAATTATTGAAGGAAAATGAAGAAAATTCGATATCATATACTTTAACCAAAAAAAAAAGAAAATTACTGAGAATGAAAATTATATTTACTTGAATGAGATTTTTTAATGAAAAGAATTTCGAAAGGTTTTCACCACAATTAAGCTAAATAAATTAAAAGTAAAGACGCACTACTTTTATATTTAAAATTAATTAACGATTAACTGTTAACAGATATTATATTTTCATTTTTAAAGAATCTCTTAGATTTAATTGCGTTAAATTACGCCATTTTCTATTACTATCGGTGATTATTTGCATTACTGGAATACGTTATCTACTAATAAAATTAAATTGTGCTTAGGAATTCCCCAAATTGTTTATTATAATTTAACAATCGTACAACTGAATATTTTAAAAAAGCAGTTATGCCTTAAATTGAATTTTATGCTAGTGAATTTGTTAGACTGGAAAATATTTATGTAAAGGAATAAATTTGTGGTTGATTGTACTGCATTACTTTTCGAGATATTAGAGACTTGAAATTAATGCAGAAAAGTTTTAGATTGCTCGCCTAATTATATTTTAATTGTAAAAGTTTTTTTTTAAATTCTATATTAAAAGTTCTTGATTTGTCAAAGCAAAATTATTTGTAACGCAGACAGTTGATGGATATTTTAACATAGTACCTGAGGTTGATCAGATCTGATTAATTTCTTCAGCAAATTAAGATGATAAATTTCTGCAGCAGGTATGTTTATTAATGTGTAATAAAGGCATTTTCATATTTTTTCCCAATGGCGGGCACTCGCTGCAGCAGTCTCTACTAAGACCTGAACTACTGTCCATTTCATTATAGGGCAGTAGCGGTTCCTCCATTTAAGCACATGACCACTTGAACCCCCAGAGAAAAAACTAAAAAATAAACACATTAACCAATTAATTAAAAAAAATATGACGTACACTTCTAGATTTTTGTAAATTTTAAAGCGTGAGTTTTACTCACCCCCATCCCCCACTATTATTAAATGCGCTTATTACAGCTAACACACTGTATCGTAGGCTACTACAGCATAGTATTTCGTCGCTCGCACGTGCTATCGGCCAAATGGCCTTCTGAACAGCTCTCTGAGAAAAGACGTGAGAGAAGTAAGGCGATATTGATATCACTCCGTTCGCACAACTTTAGTGTGCTCACGGGCGACTTTTTTAAAGTTATCTCTTTCGGATTCTCCCTTAGTTTGTTATGTACGGTTAGTTAATCCATTTTTTTTTAATTTTCTTATTATTTTCTTTAATTTTATCATTTTTCATTACAGTATTTTTTATGAACTAGTGTAAATAAGTAATATAGAAGTAAAATAAGTGTTTCGGAGCTAAAGCAATTACATTTTTCAACATTATCTTTTGAAAAAAAAATTTAACTAAAAAGCAAGACAACACTTTTGCTAAAACTTGTCTTGGTGACGAAAAGTAAGACCGAATATTATTCGTTTTCTTTCAGTTGCATACATTGTTTTCCTTTAATTGCTGGAAATGTAAATACATTTTAACTTGTAAGGTGCGTCGAATCTGCATATTTAATTTTCGAAATTATTCTGTGAACCCCCATTTAAATAACCCATGAGTCGCCACTGTATGGAAGCACCCAATGGGCGGCAAGTGTTACCCCGTAAGAGTGGGTAATGTCTCCTGAATTTGAACCAATTCCAGATGAGAGACCTAGCACCTGAATTCAGCACTCCCGAAGGTATTGTTCTTTTCATAAAATAACTTTAGATGCTCAGAGAACTCCAGCGGAAAAACTATTAGGTAAAATGGAACACAATTCGGTGAGAACTTAAGTGGAACTTGCGATTTTGGTACTTGAGGTAACATAATTTATCATCCGAAATCACCAATAGGTGAAATTTTGGCGATGCTTGCAAGATAAAATGAATACATATATATATGGTATATGCCTAATGTCCGTAAACGTCCTCACACCCTACCAAAAGATGAGATTGGCAAATTTTTAAGGTAAAAGAGTGAAAGGAATATCAGGTTGTAGAAAGACTAATGACGTTTTTTAATGCAGGTCGCTGAGCTGTGAATCAAAGAAGTACAGTATCGGAGAAACTGAAACGGTGCTCTAGTCAAGAAAAAATACAGTTCAGTCAAGAAATACAGTTAAGTCAAAATACAGTTCAGTCAAAATACAGTTCTAGTCAAGAAAAAATACAGTCCACAAGACATTTGCTCCTGTGCTGAGGAAAGTACTTTTCAAAAATTGAAAGTTGCTTATGGATACTTTTCTTGCAACGAAGCTCGTAACTGATTAAAAAATTCCTCTGTTACGCTCAAATTTGGAGAGCTGTCATTGATCGAATACAAAAACTTTCGTGTAAAGTAATGTAATGATTCCCCACTTTAACTAACTGAAGCTGAACTGTTTATTGAAATTATGCCTAATCAAGAGTATGATATTTTGTTTTCGTCCTACATTTATACATTTATGAATGAATGAAAGCTTTATGCCTACAGTCCAGCCAGCGAAATAATGGTATGTGCTCCACGCCTTTTCCTTCGAGTTAGGGAATGATTATGAATCTGCAGACCGTCCTTTATACTCTTGTGTCGTTCTCTCTCTCTTTTTAAATATTAATACCAGTCTCAATATATATTAATATATACGTATCCTTTTTTGAAAGACACACCACTCTTAAGGCACGAAACTTTCCTGATTGATAGATTTCGGTGCAAAGATATCTGAATATCTCGCCTTAATTTTGAGCAACTGACAAATTGGTGTTAGACCTAAATACCGACTCTCAGTACTAAGTAGCCTTCGAGAGCGAGTAACATTAACTCTTCAACCAGCATCAGAAGAATGATTCTCGTTCGGAAAAAATAAAATTTCAAACAAGATGTAAGCTTATAGAAGAGATAATTCTTTCCTACAATTGTAGTCCAAGGAAAATGCCAAATGAACAGCAAAATTTTGCACTGATCTAGGGCACAAATGCGGCCGCCGTGATCATAAATCGCAGTTATCTCTTAAAGTGTTCTAATAGCCTTTTCACCACATTCTGTACTGTTTCCTTATAACTGATTAGGAAGCTAAATCTGAGAATTTTGTTGTTTGAAAAGAATTTTTTTTTATAAACTAACCGTTCTCAATCCTCCCTTTATTTTCATGAAGGATTGAGAACGGTTAGTTTATGGAACTTACTGTTAGTGTTATTAGTTAGTTTTAATAAATATAGCATTTATATTGCCTTACAATACAACATTCGAAAACACTTCTATAACGCGTTTGTATGGTACAAATTTATCTTACCGTGAAAACAAATCGTTTAATTGAATTCTACAACACACCCGTTTCGTCAATCAGTTTTTACATAAACAACAGAACTATAATTAAATTTAAGGGTGCTTATTATATATTTTTGCACATTACAGTGAAATTTTCTTAAAACTTCCGCGAATGAGTTATAAAAGAACAAAAAGGGAATAAGCAGTGGCATCCATAATTTAAGATAAAATGCTTTTAGTTCACAGGTATAAGAGATTTGTTTATTACATACAAGGTAGAATGGAAGAACGTATTTTTATATCTAATACGTACTTTATATCTAAAGTGGTAGAAAACAATAATGTCTGAATAAAAAATCTTCAGCGCCAGATTTATCTTAACAAAGAAATATTAGCTGGTTGAACACTTGCCAGGAAACGCAGCGAATCAATTATTCTGACAGGAAATGGTATAGTCAAAACAGTTTTATAAAAGGGACGTTTGATAAGTTATTGTAGATTTGTGACTTTAAAATTTTAAATAGTTCACTATTCAACATCGTAAACAGGAAATTTCTATCACCTGAAAAAATATACTAGGAAGTTGAAAGGTAAAATTAATAACTCATTGTATACACCTCTTAAAAAGAAGATAATTTGTCTAGCATTAAACAATTCAAATAAACTTCGAGAGAACGCATTCCTGTTAGTATTAACACACACACACACACACACACACACACACATATATATATATATATGTTAGCGGAATTAAAAAAGAGAAAACATCATTTAGCAAAGAGAAATTCATTACTTAAACGTAAAATTACGGAGTTTTGCAGGAGCTTGTCAGACTGCTCATCTATAAATATAAATCGACTAAAGTGATCACGCAATAGTGCGTGAAATGAGAGGTTAAAGACTTCCTCTAAATACAAAAGCATGGAATAAAAAAGACTCTCAAACTAAGAACTTCCTACTAAACACAATTTATTCGGGGATTTCGTTTCGCTAGATATATAATAAAGCCAGTGTTTTTGCATAATAAGAAAAACTTTTACCAATCAATGTTGATGTGGTTGATTATCGGTTATGAATTGTCATACATTGTCCTGAATATGCATAATGAAGCCGGATGTCGTTGATATTTTTGCGCCACAAGGTAATCAGAAAAATATTATAATGTGTAATAATATCTTTACAATTCTCAATGTTTATATGTACCTGCTCGAGTGCCCGGTTTTTTGCAGAGGAAGTAAAGCTTTCTTTTAAACAAAAGTTAAAAGCACATGAACTTCTATGAGACATTCATAAGAAAAAAAGAACCTAAACAGTAAATCGTAAAATACGTGAAACACGAATATGTTGATGAATTCATCGTGTTTTGATCAGTTTTAATTGAAAAGAAACCTTTTCAAGGAGGAATGCACTGCGTTAGATAGCAAAAATATGGAATTTCGGAAAGATCAGATTCATTCCACTTTAATTGCGAGAAGAACAATGTTCCATATCTAAATTATCATTGTCTGCATGTAAATTATTTTATTAGATCATGATTTTTATATCTGGCAATTTCTTTTGAGTTATAAGCCAAAGCGTCGTTTTTAACCAAATTGGGCAATAATTGCAAACCTCATTTGGTGTGGTCGAAATTCATGCAATCTTCGTAAAACCGCAAAATCTTTTTACGTTCAATAACAACAACCTAACATGCTACATAATTTAATTTTATTCACTGCTTTAAAGTGATACACGCCAATTTCTGATGCGACGAATTAAATCATGCAGCTTATAACTAAAATCATAAATAACCGGCACTATTTTAACCCTACAAGGCACCTGGTATAATATGTGGAACAACCACTTTAATTATTCCTCTACGTCTATAAAATATTAGTATAGGCATCTGTCGGTTTTTAAGAGAGTATTTATACATAGATAACAAAGAAATAATTCAGGCTGTTACGTGTAGATGTACTTACTGTGTTCATATTGTTATTAAGACTGATTGAAATTCAAACAGTAATCTCTCGAATGTGGCTTTTTTTAATTTTAGAAAATTAACAAAAAATAGTTAGCAAAGAGTTTTGACCCGGAATAAAGGACCGTGTGCTGTAGTTCGTCCTATCAAGAAATGATTTGAATACTAAAATTTCAAAATGAATACCAAAAAAGTATAGCTACGTGTACCGCATACAGAACTGAAATAAAAAAGTGATTTTCTAGTAAAATATTAGGTTATTATTTTTAAAACTATTTTTAATCAAATAATAATCACTAACATTTATCTCAGACACAGAAAAATATAGCCTTGCAGGGTTAACAACTCTCGACAGCCTCTTGATACCGGCTTAAATGTAATAAAGTCATTTTATACCTTATAATGCTCGATGTGTTTGAATTTAGCTCCTTTTATTTCTGTGATAGTATCCGCGAGCTTTTGCTACCATTGCTAGAATGATGAAAACACGAATTCTCACATTTTAAAGCAATAATCTTAGGGCTATATTACTTTTCTTTGAGAGACGAAGGACTGGTAGGGATGGATACAATACGACTTTTTGCGAGACGAGACTGAGATTTACAGCTTATTTGCGAGACGAGACGAGACAAAGCTTTTAGGGTGTTTTGAGAGACGCGAGACGCCTTATTTCCGTCACGCAAAGATCCCTACTAAGTGAAATAGTATAATCGTAATATAGTTAATTTTTAAAAAAATCTGAAACTTGATTTTTAGGTATATGTGTTTGTTACATTTTAAATCAAAAGTTTTCTGGATATTTCTTTCTCTTTTTGAGATTTGAATCGCAATGAAAAAGAACGTTTTAGCCATACCTTCGGCCCTGTTGGGGTAAGAATTTTTAAAAACACGTCGTTAACGACGACTCTTGCACAATATTTCGTACTTGTATTCCCAGTAGCACAAGCTCGTTCAAAAGGTCGCACAAGCTCGTTCAATGCTAAGCATAAATATGTGCATTTATTTACTAAATGTGTTTTCATTTTACTATTAAATGCGATAAAAATTTTAGGTATGCATAGAATATATTTTGAAGTACCGATATTGCCTAATTATTTCTTACGTGAGGTTTCATTTTAAAAGCACAAATTTCTAGATCTTTCACCAATGGTCGCAAAATTACATAAAGTTTCGTGAAATTCATAAAAAAATATTTATTGTTTCCACAAAATGGTCACAGTCAACATAAAGACGTGTGAATCTTTTTCTCTTTTCTTATGGGTAAATTCGCCTACTTAAATACACAAGGATTTGGGAAAATTCCCTTCTTTCATGTATGATTTTCCGACCTAATTTAAAAATACTTTATTAAAAATTCAGTAAAATGATTTTACTGAACATTTTTGCATAAATTTTAAAGGCTGGGCGGTAATTTACACATAAACTAAAAAGGCATTTTCCGCAAGTGGTAAGTTATTCTTAAAATTAATGTCGGAAATTTATTAAACACCTCTAGTATCGGAAAAATTTTTAGAATGGGGTGGAAATACTTGGTAACTGATAAATATACATACCAGGTACAGCTGCGGAAAAAAACAGCCAACGTGCTATTTATTTGGCCGTCGTTCGTCGTACAGAAAAGTTATATATACCATTCTTTTGCAAATAACAGATACTTTAATTTGCTATTAATTAAATTCGAATAAGGGGACGTCTTCATATTTAATTCTGCATAAATTTCCTTTTTTTAATGGCAATATTTTATTTTGACTTTATTAAACGAAAGAAAACCTTCAAATTACCATAAATATCAATTTTCAGAGATATTGCGAATTCTTTTGTGAGATTTTAAGGGACGTTCTGCAAATTGAAAAACGCTATTTGTAGATTCCGAATTTTTCGTCTTTCGTTAATTTCGCTCGCGATAGTTAAAAGAAATAAATGTTATTTAGAGCAAATACTGTTCCTAGTCTTAAAGGTTTTTATACTGACAATATCAAGTGTAGAATTTAGTATATTTAGTCAGTGGTTTCAAACGAACCATGACTCCAAAGCTTCCTTGGTCCATCTATATTATTTAAAGAAAGAATGCAAAACGACTACCAAAATTCTGAAAATCTGTCTTATTCTGAAATTGCTATTAAGTATTTGAAGTCTGTCTTAGACAGGTGAAATGTTGCCAGGTGTAAGACTCTCTTCTCTGTTCTTCTGACTACAAGCATGAATGCTACTCAACTACTGTCGAACTTGAAGAATGGTTTCATGATTTAAAATTTATTTGTTTGAATTTTATGAAAAAAATGTAATTACTTTCTCGTCGACCCAATTTTATCACTGGATTTGTTATTTTACTTCCTCCATTTAATATTATCGTCTGCAGTGTGCAATATATTATAAGAATTTTGGCGGTATTTTAATTTATAGTCAGATGAAAATTTAGACGGAAAAATGCGATTTTGAACGATTGCTGAATGTTTGATAAAGTATGGTGAAGTCCAAACACCTGATATTTCAGATATTATAAAAAGTCAAATTCATGCCTTTAATGTTGAGGATGTTAGTTTTTCAGAAAAAGGACGTTGTACTGGAAGGCATACATCTACTGCATCTAATTCTATACATGGAAAATATTTCATTTGGGGGAAATAGTAGCGGACACAAGAATAGACGCTTTACAGAATCACCATCAAACTGTACTAACCTCCAATTTATTTGCTTCAAAATTTGCTATCTTTTAATGCTGCTAACGCTTACAATTTTTGTGCAAAAGAAATCAAATTTACGTTTATTTTACGCAATTTTCAAAAAATTGTCACTTAATAAATTTGTATATGGTCCCTTATCTCATGAAAAGCACACATTTTATTTAATATAAATTAAACTACTGAACGTAAAAATTTAAAATTTTGCCCAACCATGTAATATTACTTTCTGCATATATTTCCATCGAAATTTGACTAGGTCACTATTCATAATTTTTTGAATATTAATTTAATAATCCATAACTCATATCAATATTTTATTAAAAAATATAATAATAGTAGATTATGTTTGGGTCGTTTCGTTCTAATAGTACAAATAATCAGCTTCTTATCATCAATATTATATGAGATATGAATTAAAATATGAAGTGAAATCTAGGGGTTGCTTTTGGGAAAATAAAAGTTGGTGCGAGTTTCAATATGGAGATGGCCCCTTATCAAACTAAAGTGTACGTCAATCGTAAACGATTGGTATATGTAACTTTGCTGTACGAAGAACGACGCCCAAATAAAGTACAAGTGAGCTTTTCTTCCGGCAGCTGTACAGTCTGTTGAATACAGAATAAATAGTCACCAGTTAGTAGTTTGTTTATTGTGAGACAATAATGCGTAAGTCATTTTAAAAAAATACATAGCTTCTACACATAGTAATCTCGAAAAATAAGCACAAGAAACTTTTCTTTTAATTGCAACTAATTTGCGTTTCATTGCATGCAGCCCCAAGCAACAAATAGCCTTCCGATTTTTATTTCGTGAATAATAAACGTATTCCCCAGAAAAATTTAAATGTTTGCGTAACACTTGTTCCTTTAACCCATTCACTCCCAACGCCTTTTTTAGGACGGTCACAAAATATGACAATTGAAAAAAAAGCCAGAAGTATAAATTTATTTTCCTATTTTAATTTCGGGAATAATAAATTTGATTTCCTCAAAATTTTCGGCGATAACAAGTTAAAATGTAAATATTTCACCGTTTCTTATCCTTATTTTTTAGAAAATAAATACATTCTTCATACTTCACAAATGTAAGGAATTTATTTATCATTGCAGGCATCAAAATAAATTACAGAATGTGATGAATATGGCCGGGCGCAAATGAATTAAAAATGGTTAGGGTCCAAGCAGGGGATAAAGTAGGAACTGAAGTAGGAGAGGAGGATATTCCTTCGACTTTCTAGCTTGTATTCTTTTAAGAATTCAGACGTAAAGTAACATAAATGTTAGTGCTTTTACTAAGGTGTTATTTGTAGTGGATATTATTTATGCATAGGGAGTAAGATTGACATTTTTTCTTGACGAGATAATGTGAAATGTTTAAACGGAGCATATAATTTGCAACTTTGCAAAATAACCTCAAAAAGATACATTGTGATCAGACTTGCTATCGATCAATTCACATGAGATAGAGATACGACTTCTCAGTCTTCTTACATTAGTTTTGCGTAAAACAATTCAGATGGAAAACTGCTTAAAAGCAAAAATGAAACTCAATTCTAGAAAATAATAGATAAATATTGAAAATTATTCATAAGATAAATAGGAAGCCAATAAAAAGCAGGTGTTATTCATTTACTATCTTAACCAACAACAAACAAATGCAGACGATACTTTATTAAACCTTTAATATATATGGATAACGCATAAAGTAATACGCACGGAAAATAAAACAAACGTGTAACAAAAACCAAAGTGTTTGATTTCATACAGATTTTCTAAATAGCTGTTTCATCCATACATCAGTTCAATTTTTGAATCAGGTCAATTTTGAAATTCAATTTTTGAAGTAAATAAATACTGACTACTAATGTTATTCCTAAACAGTAATGAATACATGTTAAAAGGCTGGAAAAGATCATATGTAGGTCTACTTATCAAGTCAATTAACATGGCGTCATTAATCCTCAAGCTTTCGCTTAAATATTCATCAGGTTAGTGCGTAGATTTTAGATCATTAGAATTCATGTCAGTGTCAGATATTGTTATATTCTATTCCTGAGAGATTAATACTAAGTCTTCATTAACTCTGGAGTTCTTTAATAAGCGAAAGCAAAACAATGAAAGTGTCGGTTTTGTTTCAACATTGTTTTAAAGGTACATGTTGATAAAATATTCGTGTCATGCGTAGACAAAATTGACTTCACTCAACAGCTACAGAAAAGTGGTTTTAATTATGATTTATTAAAAAAGCAAAACATTAAATAATTATTTGAAAGCGTCAACTGTGTTTTTAAAGAACAACTAAAATGTTTCAGTTCTTGTGCATTAGAACCGAAGTTAAGTGATGTTTAACATTTGCTTTTAGATACATGTGCAAAGCCAATTTTTTTTATGTACATGGAGTTCGCACCCTTTTCTCTGTTTTGTAGTTTACTATTCTGGAGTGTGATGAAAATGTTCTCGTTTATCATTAGCTAAAAGTACTGTAATTTATTCATATATTCATACTTTATACTTTGAATCAAAATAAAAAATGATAATACTGTGTTTCGGAAATAACAGTAAAGATATCATGCTTAGTTTACATAATGTATTGCATTCCACTAACTGGAAGCATGCATTACGAATATATATGTTTTAAAGAATTATGTTAAATTAATTATTAAACATGAAATTGTACATCTTTCTTAAAAAATAAGAGATTTAACTATTGTTATGACCTTTTAAAAATCGTTAGTAATTATGAATTTCTTAGTATATGTAGTTAGTCTTCAGTTATAGTATTTTTTTTAACGGGCGTGTGCAATTTTTCCGACGACGAGAAAAATACCCGACTAGCAATTTTGCTCTGGCCACCATCGGCTGGCTACATGACCAATGGATGGTAACCCGAGCAAAATTGCTAGTACGGTATATATTTGCCACATCAAATGAATCTTATCTTAAGAGATTTAAGAAATACAGTTTTCTGAAGAAAACATATTAAATGACAAATATATATATATATATATATATATATACATATATATATTAGCGCACATTAAACTGCTATAATACATTAATTAAGTGTTCAAGTAATATTTAGTTAACAGACATTTAAAAATCCCAAAACTGACTATAAATTTCTCTTTTGCTGATATGTAATTAATTTCTAGCGGGCAAAATCGTGATTGAAAAATGTCTAGTAAAAGTTGAAAGCAAGCTTTTTAATACAAATTTGAATTAAAAGCAGAAATATTATGTAAATTTCACTTACATTCCCTGTTGATCTTCTAATTACGATATCTAATGAATAAACATGACTTAATGATAACTTCCTAAATAGTGAATAATTAGAAATGATATAGTAACAAAATGAAATAGTAATTAGATTTTCAGGTGTTGATTTTCCCCCGTGCTTTTTTCTCCGCGCACAACTTAGCGCATCTCATTTTCAGTTAAAGGTAAAAATTATGTGTCCGTTGACTTAATAAAAAGTTTTTCTTAAGATTCTGGTTTTAAGTTAATCAGTTAGTGCAATCAAGCAGAAACTTACCGTTACTTCTATAAATATTGGCACTGTAAAATTGTTTAATTCACGTATGTATTATCCATATATATATATATAGTGGGTATAATAGAAATAAGTGGGTAATGTAAATTACAAAAATGTTCAAAATAAGGTCGGAAATAAGACTCCGTTAAGAAAGAATTCCTCTCGTTTATTTACAAAAGGTTACACTATTTTAATTTGTATACGACCCCCGTACCAAAAAATTACCAGTTAGCGAAATGTGCCCCATACACTAATGATGTAATGTACAAAATCTGAGTCTTTCATCATAAAATGTCTCAGATATAAATTAAACACATATGGTCAGGGGCTAATAAGCTAAATTTAATGTTAACCGTTTATTACTAGAGTTCCAAAAAAACCTTTCGTAATTTCTGTACGACCCCTGAAATCCGATCATTCGATGTGACTTTTTTTTTTAACTTCGAGAGCCATTCAAAATCGGTTAAATCAGCGTTATGTTTATTTTAATATCGCTGACACTTTTAAGGATATAAAGCACAAATTTGGTACATCACCTCGGGAGTGTATGGAGCACATTTTACTAATTGACAATTTTTTTTGTACGGGGATCATTTAAGAAGTGAAAGTTTTTGAAAATTAACGAGAAGAGAATTTTCGTAATCTTTTTTGCCACAATCTTTTGAACATTTTTTTCAATTTTCATTGTCCACTTATGTATAAGAGTTAAAGGATTAAGCCCGTTACAACCGTTTAGGGACACCCTGTATATAGATGAATGTATATGCCTTTAACTCTCTGGATTCTTCTGCATAGAAATTACCTCTAAAATATTTGCATATATTCCCTCTGCAGTAAATGAAGAAAAAATAAATGACACTAGAGGACCGTCTAAGTTGAATATATCCATTTTCGACAATCTGAAAGTTTTTTTTTTTTTTAGTTCAATATTTTCCGCAGTTTTCTTTAAACATTCTCAATTTGAAATTTTTGTACGATGTATGAACAAATCTATACTTACGATCTATACTTTAAATATGATTATAGTTTATAACTAATGTCTTTAAGAAATAAATTTTTATTTTCTATATGTTACGATTTAACGGTATTTAAGAATGTTCAATCGAACTCAATTCAAATTACTCAATGCATTAAAAATATACTAAGTGGATAAAATTAGAAACATATATGCTTACATTTCAGTATTAAACTGACCAGAGTAAAAATTGTGTTCAAATTAATTGTGCTAAAAAAATATTTCAAAGTTAGGCCGTCACCACAAATACAATTATTTTCACCAATACAAACGTAGTTTTTCTCCTTCTAATTACATTTTAAAACACTATTCTTTATCTAACTAGTGTCATACTATTGATTATACTTTCCTTTGTTATTTTTGTTAATCAATAGCAATCACCATTAATGTTGTTTCTCAAAACTACTCTATACATCAGCAAAGTGCGAATCTATAACTATTCTAACAATCAATTCAAGCAAGAATATGTAATGCGAAAGGATTATGTAAGAATAGATGTTTGTACTCAGTATTTTGACTGCTTCATAATCAGGTATGGGTACTATGTAAAATACCATTTATTTTTGTCACGTAACGAATGCATAAAGCAATACCAATGATTATTAATTTTAAATTTTGTTTTATTTAATGAAGAAAGTGAGTATTACACAGGTGAGTATACGCACGATACGCATATTTATTTATATTGGATCGCAAAATACTAAAAATAGTAAAAATCTTACTCGAGAATATAATGAAAAATTACTTAGAAAATTGTGCACGTAAAGAGTTAGGGAAATACTTTGACGTCTGCATTTGTCAACACCGTTTCCATGGTAACGAATGATAGTACGTATGACAGCAGATCTTTTCTATACGGGAAAACTTAAAAAAAAAAAAAAAAAAAAGAAGAAGAATAAAACAGTTCATATTTGCATAGTGATTTTGAGGAATTTTCGACTGATTCAGGAGATTTATCCTTTCTCATGCGGTGCGAAAATTTTTAAAGCTCATATTGTCAGTTTATATTTTCGTCAATTTAGTTCGTTATTTTATATTTTCAGCAATTTAAAAAAAAATTATTAGCAGCTACATCGAATTGATGAAGATATAAAAAAATGGTCTTATTCCAATCCAGAATTTTCAGCATTTGTTAAGTAGAAATAATTAAATCAAGAAGAACGATTAAGTGTCCAATTTGATCATTATGAGGGCAGGGGATGTGATATTTCAATCAGAGGGCACCTAATAGGCTGGCCTACGTAGCGCTCTATGAATGGTCTCCTTATTTTTAACCGGTTCCAGATGAGAGTCTTATAACCTGGATCGGCACTTTCAGAGTTATCGTTTCTACATAAAGTACATGAGATCCACGAATAGATTTTACGTGCACCAGCTCCCTTTAGCGTGCACGGTCCCACAGCAGTCCAATCGAGAAAGTTTGCCACCCTCTCAAGTGCTGACGAACGTTCGTCGGAGCCGTTTCACTTTTGCTGAGCTTATGGCAACCGAGCTTAGCTGATTGTGAACACTGTGGGACAGTTTAACATATACTAATGTAAGGGATATCGGGACTGTAGTTGTTAAACTTATTAAATATCGGTTTTTCTAAATTTTGTTGGGCAAGATGGAAAATATTGCGTTATTCTGCACTTATTTTCTAAACAATTAATGAAGAAACATGCGTACGGACTGGCCAATAATCTAGCAAATATTTAGCTGAGAAAGGTTTACGTGAAGTCGGATAAGCAAATTCTGATGAAGTATTTTATGACACAGACTTTTATTATTAAAAATATTTTAAGGCGGTGATGGCTTAAAATGTTTGTAAAACCACTCCCTTTATATTTTATTTCATGATTCAAACATTTAAAGTTACTCGCATCAGTATATAATACTTATTGATTTGAATTAATAGTTTAACCTGTTAGCGTAAAATAATAACATTACTTAGAGCACTACAATGACACATAAATAAATTCTTCTTAATTTCGCTATTATGTTTTATGTAAAATATCAAAGTAGGCTTTAGTTACAATACCTCTTTAATGAGTGTTTTATCCAAAATTATGCTTTATATGTATATTCGTAGCCTAAGTATCCAAAGTATTAAAAATCTCACTGCAGGGTATTATAAAAAATACTTTTTACATGGAAAGTATCGCCCTTGAAGAGCTCAGGAAAATAAATTTGAAGCCAGCAACTTTTCAGCACTGTTGCCATAGTAACGTATGATAGTACCTGTGATGGAACACTTTCCTCAGAGGGAAAAATGGAGTCAAAACAAAGGTGTTTTGAGGATCATTTTTATACATGCGCTAAGATTTTCGAGCACTTTTTACCGGATCACGTAGTTTTTTTCAGTTCCTTACGAGTATGATTTTTTCAAAATTCGCATTCATGCTTTGTATGTAAGCAAATTGTATTGAGAAAATAGTGTGAGATTTTCATAGTGCAAACGATATTGGCTATTAGATCTCTGAAACTTCATTTATTCGATAAGAAAAGGAAAAAAATCATGCAATTGTTTTAAAGCGGCGGACAAAAGGTTGCTAATAGGGAAATGGATAAACTAAGATATGAGTGAATGGTAAATTTTTTTAATGGTTTGCTTACGAACTTTATTTATAATACTTATCATAAGATTGCTTCAGTGATTCACACTTTGCCTTACATTGAAAGAGCATTCTGAGTGGCAAAATCCCTAGTGTTATAAAGTCTTTAGTATTATAACTTTACATTCGTTTTAATCATATTTTAAACTAATGATGTAGATTTCACTGGTTATTTGCTAGTAATATATAAGAGCTTATGAAATTATTTGTTACTTGAAATATTTTCCAAGTCAATAGAAAAACATTTAATTATCAGCTGCCCTCATCATTACTAAAATGATTTTAAAAGACGTAAAGTTAGTACTTTCGCGACTAAACTTTCGTATTATACCAACTCACTTATGTGCTATAAGCATATTATTCGAGTGTCTGAGCGCTGTCATTCAGAATTGAGACTATGAAGTCTAAATTGCAAATAAGCGCAACATTTTGAAAATTCATATTGACCCAGAACTTTATACAGATATTTATTATATACAAACAGAGAGGTAATTAATGCATAATAATTGCTAGTAAATTATTGTATCTGATAGAATATCGGATAAATATAAATTTTAATGGAGATTGGCAAATCTTGTTACTAATTGTTGCAACTTAAAATATCATTTTAAATTTTACTCATAGTAGTACCCCTTTATAGAAACTTTTTATTTCGTCCCATTTCACTTTAGTAACTAACAAGCGGCCAACGCAATATTAAATAATGGTATAATGAACGCAATAATGGTATAATTAACGCAAATAATTAAATTTTCACCACCCAGCGAAAGACTTTCCATACCAAATCTCAATTTAACCATGAAAATTATGCCAGACGTTTTTCTCCTATTAGAACAAGATCTCATCTTTCTCATTATTCCTTTAAATTTTTAATTTATCTTATTGAATATAAATGAGAAAGTAATTAATTTTTATCTGATATACTTTTATCTCATACCATTAAAACTTTTTTTTCATATTGTCGACATTTTTTTAAAAGCTCAGAAAATCATTTTTTCAACACATGACGTGAACCATATTCCTAATGCTTAAAAACTATTCAGAAATATTAAGAGTCACGACTGTAGTTAATTATTAAATCATTAGTAGCAATTAGTTTTTATCATTATTTCTAATTGAGCGAATATATCTTTCACAGGGAAATTAAAATATTCCATGAAAATTCCCTTATAATGAAAGTTTAAGGTATATAATGTACTTCTTTCGTGGAATCATTTTTAAAGAACTTTATTAACATACATTTTAAAACTAGATACTAAAAATGAATTACCAAAAAATATTCATTGAATTTAATTATTTTCAAAAATTGTTTTTACATCGTAACTACTCTTTGAAAACCCACAAAATAGTAAGTATAATTTTAATTCAAAATATTTATATATGATTTCTTTAGTTATATATTTCATTAGAATAAACGGAAATAAAGCTTAAGGGTTTTAAACTATGTATAAAATGTTTTGTTTTATATGTTATAATAAAAATTCGAATTTTTATTCTATTTTACATAAGCTCAACAAATATTACTTTCTTTTAAAATTTCATTTAAACATATTCCAGTCCATGATATTAATCATATTTATTTTTAAATTTATAGACTTCAAAACGAACTTTTTAAAAATATGCAGGATATTTTGAGAGAAAATTCTACATCATTTTATAAAGAACTGCTTTTTATGCGTGTAGCGTAGTAGTCTAGATAATTTTTATGTTTAAATAACTTTTTCTGACTACTTTACACCCTAGAACGCGAAAAATGCTTCATTTTCAGCTTAGTTGAAATTTTGCCTGATAATGTTAGAAAAGAAAATTTTACACATTAGTGGTTTTACACATTAATGAGCGTAAAAATATAGAGATAAATAATTTAACGCACTCAATGTTTGCCTTCAGTCAATTTAAGTATTTTAATGCACAGGGGCCCAAAAAAGGTGGTAAAGGGGTTTCATTCTTTATCTATTAGAATTAAGTGGGATGTGTAAATTGGAAAAAAATGATCAAAATAGGGTCGGAAATAAGATTCCATTGATAAATAAACCCTCTCATTAATTTTCAAAAAATTACACTTTTTTAATTTTGTATACGACCCCCGTACAAAAACATTGCCAATTTGTAAAATGTGCCCCTTACACTAATGAGGTGATGTACCAAATTTGAGGGTTTTATCATACAACGTCGCAGATATATCTTAAAATGAAGATGATCGGAGACTATATATGATTTTAAATCCAAACGTTTATTGCTAGAGTGGGAAAAAAGATTTTCCTTCATAATTTCTGTACGACTCCTGATATGATATCATTCGATGTGAATTTTTTCCCTTCGAAAGCCATGGAAAAGTGGTTTAAGTCAGCGTTATATTTATCTTCATATCTCTGATATATTTTAAGGTATAATTCTCAAATTTTGTATGTCACCTCATAAGTGTGTGGGGCACATTTTACTAACTGGGTTTTGTTTTGTACGGGGATCGTATGCAAATTTAAATAGTGTAACTTTTTAAAAATTAATGAGAGGAATTTCTCCCTAACAAAGTCTTATTTCCGACCTTATTTTGAACATTTTTTGAATTTACACTGTCCACTTATCTTTAATAGATAAAGAATTAATGCCGTTACCACATTCTTGGTACACTCTGCATATAGTGGGGTATTCTCTGCGCTAACCAGAATGGGTGCGAAATCTGACAATTACCAATTTTCATGGAAGTATTAGTCTAATACACACATTTCAATCATTCCAATAATAGAAATCAGCGAAATGTTCCTTTACATTTTTCTCACGCATGTATTCTCCCTTTGGTTTTCCGGTATGGTCTTCGCATGGAGCCAGTGGAGCTCTGCTCTCTCACAGCGGTGACTGAAGCTGAATTGGAACGTGACTAGACCTGCCTACCAAAATAAATCAAGGCTTTGCTGAGATAGTGAGATAGATTCACGTTACTTCGGCAGATGGTTTATCCTGTGTTGACACCACAAACGCGTGTATCGGAATGAGCTCATTCGCTGTTCGAGGCATGCTTGTCGTCTGCTAGCAAAGGTTTGCTTATGGTTGCACTCATTTTTTTGTATTCTGGAACCTACCCTAATAGGGAACGTGGTTAAGGGGCTGTCCTAATCCACGCTAATCACCAAGCGTACGCTCGTGGGTTCGATTCTCACTCATACCCTGGTTGTTTAAAGTTTACTTTCTCTGTGCTAGAAAACACTTCCATTGAGTTAACCACTTTCCTCGACGGGGATTTAAAGAGGATTCTTGAAAGCAAGCACACACGTCCAAAAATACGTACTCCAAATACAACAAGAACAACTTAACGAATTATTTAATTTTAAAAATCTTATCACTAAATATATTGCTGTCAATAACTTACATAAGAATGCTTTACAAAACACTAACGCATTGTCTATTAGTTTTATATCTGTTTATTTATAATTTGAACACCAATAAAGGGGCGCTTACTGTTAGAGTTACAGGTACAGAAATTCAAAATTTTCGAATGGCAAATACTAACTTTTTTCCGTTGCAAAATGCGCGCTTATGTAAAAGCCATTGAATGTTAGACGAATAAGAGTAAGAAAAAAAAAAGACGGGTTATGCAAGATGCAAACACTTGCGCTATGCTTAGTTAGATAGAAAAATATTTCTGAAGAGTTTGTCCCAAAATCTTATTAATCTTACGACGTGAAAATTATGTCTACTGTTAAAATTAATAATGTCTGTGCAACTCTGAACTTCACAGCTGGTGAAAAAAAATTGAGTTCATGAAGATTTTGAATTTTGACAGAATTTTTAGTGCCACTGGCCCGCAATAAAAATATTAAATCTTTTAACTATTTTTGTAACAGAAATAAAAATAAATAGCAAGTAAAAAAGTACACGTATCTCACCTATTTCATTATATAGAAAACAGTATCAATTTTTAAAACTCAAAACTTTGAAAACGTGAAACTGACATTTTCAAAGTGAAAAATAGCAAGAATATTTAATAAACGCAACCCATGTTACAAATTTTACTTTTAAAAATTGTGTACACGCTTATCATATATAAAATATTTAAAAAGAAAGTATTTAAAAAAATGCACATGATTTATTTTACTACAGAACAATCCCTCTTTGATACCTTATATCAGAGATCTTAATACTAGCATAACATGTATTCATCACAAGTTTCTAGCTATTGTTTCATTAATCATTGGTGTTTAAAGCAGACATTCGATCATGTTACAATTTTTTGGTCCTTCCTGGAAATGACAACAATGTCGAAAACCATTTGTTACGATATAAGATAGCTCTGTTGAAGAGAAAAGAAAGTGGACACTTGGGAAAAGTTGTCATAGTTCATAGTGTTAGTATCTATTGATCTTGATGGGGAATTTAATATATTGAATAAATGAAAGTTATACATTCATACACGGGGATTAACATTTTAAAAGTTAAACATGAAACTAAAATTTTTAGGAAATCTTTGTTTAGATATTTTAATAAAATATGAATTTTTTAATTAATAATTTATCGTATGTGGCTCTCGATTTTTTAAAACTTCTTTAAGATGTTTATTTTTACATATACTTATTTTTAAAAAGAAACTAACAAATATAGGTCATATATTATTTTTAATTCATGAATGTGCATATCTGGCTACCAATGTTTATAGAAAAAGGCGTTACTAATTGATGTTAGTGTACAGGAATTTACCGATCCACGGTGACAGAGGTCTCACGCAGGGATCCAACGCTTTCGACAATACGAAGACAGAGAATTCAACTTCAGAAAGAAACTTTCTAATATATATGAGTTTTGTAAATGTGGCTTATAACTATCAGTGGTTTGAATTTATTGAACTAAAATTATCAGAATATTCTATGTACCAGACAATGACAAACATAAGTCTAGTAACTTACACGACAAAAAATAACCAAAATTTTCAATAAATATATTTTTTAATTTCAATTCCATTGTAATATTTATGGTTTTCTTATAAACAAATACACTATTGATATGCATAAAAGAAAGCCAGTGTTGTTTTATATTTATATTGTTTTGTTTTAGTTACAGTGTTTGCAACGCGTATCAGTATTTTTAAATTTTTCACTTAAATCATGAAATATATTTTAAAGTAATATTTGTAGGGAAGGTGGACTAATATGAATCCCTTAGGGGAATCACTTGTACAAAATAACATAAATGTTTAAATAAAACTTTGGCCTTTTGCTGTCATGTTTTACATTATATTTTTAGTGATAAACATATTTAAATAATATTTTCAAAGGCCTTTGAGTAATAAAAAAGCAGAATTTTGAGAAAGTGTCCAAAGCATGATTTTACCCTCACCCAAGTGCAAAATGATCCTTAAATCTTTGTAAATTGATTTTATTGGCAAAATAAAAGATGTAAAAGCAATTATGACTACACATATTTAAATAAAATAAGTTTTACAATCATATAGTGTGCATAGTTTATTTTATGAAAATTTTAAAATGAAAAAGCGTCGCACAAACGATAAAATGGAATATTTCAAAATCATAATTTAAAAATTATGGCCTATACAATAAATGATACGCAGAAATAAATTAAACAATGTAATGGGGCGTCAAGCATTTTGAGAAAGGTTGAAGGGCTACCATGATGGCTAGGACCCGTTACTACAGTTTCTTCAGTCGATGAATCATTTTACCCGGTGATATGGCTGTCGACTTTAGGTCATATTTGTGGATGACACTGGGAAACGTAACAAACTTAGTCAGTGTAATTCGCATCTAGAAACATACTTCATTCAGTAAACCAAGTCATATTTGTGGGATTATCTATAAAAGTTTTTAAAAGAATCATTTTATATTACTGAACAAAAATCTTAAGACCATATTCAAAATTACAGATACATAATTTGGAAAAAAATGTAAGTTAAAGGGTTAGATATTTTTATTCTGATAAATTAATTTTACTCGGTCAGTCGTGAGTATCCTATATTATATTGAAATCTGTAATTAATATTTTTCTTTCGTTTTCAGAAAACTTTCACAATTTGCTAGGTCACTGTGCAATTTTATTATTATGTTGTAGATTGCTTTCTCCTAAAATATTTGTAAAAGCCAAAACGTGCACAAACCACACATCACACTTAGGAAAGCCATAGACATTTGATAGTTAATAAAGTACACACACTCTGTATATCTGAATATTTAAAGGCTATTATGTATAACTTAGGAATTACTCTCATAACCATTACAATACTAAGTGTACTTTTGAAAATCCGTGTATATCCTTAGTATAAATGTTATTGTTTCAGAATAGCCTATAAATATATATGCTATGAAATAGTTTTAGAAAAATGACAATTTTTTTGTATTTTACAACTCTTATAAAACTTCTGTTCACTAAAAGTGAGAGAGAATTTCTTTTAAAAAAATTTTAGGAAAAACTTGTAGTTATTACAATTCTTGCACAGTTTTGCCTCTAGATTCTTCTAAAACATTTTTTATTAGAAGCTTAAAATAAAATATGATTCTTCTTAAACATTTTTTATTAGAAGCTTAAAATAAAATATGATTCTTCTACAACATTTTTTATTAGGAGCAATTTTCGCTTCATTCTTAAAATATCGCGAAAATAACCCATTATAATAATAATTATAAAAGAATAATGACGTTTATATTTTTTCCTATCCTTCAATAAATTAATAAAAAAAGAAAAGAAAAGAATGGGTATATGAATCACCAAAGCGTCTAAAACATTAATGTCAACAGAAATTTTCAAAGGTAATGCATCAGTTTATTACCTCTATTTACTTCAGTTTGTATAACATGATTTATTAGGAGATAGACAAGTGTGACCTCTAGCTTGTGGACATGATTCGTGCATGTCGGACATGCGCATGTCACAGCGTTCCACCGCTGTCCTCATCAATCAGTGACGTTTTAGGCTAGTGGTACTCGTTCGTGTAGAGATTTCTTGACCCTCTTCCAAATGGCATCTATGTCGAGCCACCATTTGTTACGCGATAAGGTGCGCAAGGTGCAAAGAGAGAGGGAAGGAAATGGACACAGACACTGGGGAAATGCTGTCATGGATCATAGATTTCGAATTTATTTCGGAAGAGAAAAAGAGAGCCAGCGATATTCCTAGTATGAGCAAAGAAAACTAACGAAATGAGACGACATTTTTATAGGAGCTTGTTTCACTTTATAAATACTGGTTAAGTACTGCTTGATTTATTTTTATCCACGTATGATTTAAATAAACTGTACACATTTTATCCAATTAGCGCCCGGATATATTCATCACATTCTCCAATTTATGCTGATGCCTAAAGTGATAAATATACAGCGTGTACAAAAGTCCCTGACACATTTCAAAATTGGATGTAAAGTTGCGGCTTGTACCAAAATGCTTCCTATGATGAAAAGTTTTGGTTAAGCAAATAAAAAAAGTTCCAAATTTCACCCATAGATGACGCTGCTTGACCTTGCATTAAGTTGAAATGCGTATTTCATTTGAAAATATTAGTTTGGACACTATAATTCTGAAATGACGACTCCCAGTTGAAAAGCTAATTGTGTAGGATGGTACTTTGAAACAAAATACATCATTACAGTGCAAAGGAAGCTTCGTATCCAGTATAGCAAAAAGCCTCCATCTCGAAATTGCATTGTGGATTGGCATCGCAAGTTTTTGGAAACTGGAAGTGTTTTGGATAGAGCAAGAATTGGCAGACCAAGTACATCCCAAGAAAATGTTACACGAATTCGACAAACCGTTTCTTCCAGTGCAATATTATCAACGAGAAATTAGGTATTCCGCATACGACGATAGCTCGAGTTCTGCATAAAAGACTGCATTTTCAGCCATACAAAGTGCAGCTACTCCAAGCTTTGCACAAAGATCATAAGCCGCGTCATTTCAATTTTGCTGTCGAAATGCTGGAACGTACAGATGCAAATGTCAATTTCTTGCGACAAATAATCTTTACCGACGAAGTAACATTTCATAAGTCTGGAAAAGTTAACAGGCAAAACTTGAGAATATGGGGGACAGAAAACCCGCATAACGTTGTTGAAACTATCCGAAGATAGTCCAAAAATGAACGTTTGGTGTGGTTTGACGTGTGATCACATCGCTGATCCATTCTTTTTCGTTGAGCTTACTACAGTAACGAAAGAAAGTTATCTAGATATGATGCAGATTTTCGCTATCCCTCAAATTTGTCACTTGCATCCCAGCGTGTTTTGGTAGCGAGATGGTGCACCTCCCCACTGGGGTAAAATTGTACGAGACTATTTGAATGAGGAGTTTCCTGGTCGCTGGCTTGGGCGAGATGGGCCATTGTTATGGCCACCTCGTTCCCCAGACATTACCTTCTTGATTTCTTCCTGTGGGGCATGTGAAGGATAAAGTTTACTCCTCTTCTGTGGCTGACATAGAAGAAATGCTAGCAAATGCGTTGAGTGAAATTCAGTACCATTTGGATGTGGTTAAAGCTACATCAGGTGCACATATTGAAGTATGGTAGCTGGCTATACTTGCATCTGCTTCAAAAAATAAAAATGCTGAATATTTAATGTTGAGTTTTGTTTTTGCTGTTTCTACAGCGCCATCTATGGGTGAAATTTGGAACTACTTTTTTATTTGTATAAACAAAACTTTTCATCATAGGAAGCATATTGGTACAAACCGCAATCTCGTAACACAATTAATTGATTTTATATTTAATTTTGAAATGTGTCAGGGACGTTTTGTGTACCCTGTATTTCTGACATTTATGGATAATGAAGAATGAATTTCTTTTTCTAAAAAAATACGAATAAAACAGTGAAAGATTCTCATTTTGCTGTAAAAAAATCACTTATTATTCGTGAAACTAAAAAATGAAAATAAATCAATGCTTGTGTATTTCTGCAACCAAAAAATTTTGTGGCCGTCTTCTAAAAACGACATTGGCCGTTAAAGGCACCTGGAAGTTAAGGTAGAAATTTTAAATGAGTAATATGTTTCATTTAGTTAGGAAATCTAACGACACGAAAGTTTTTGCTATAGTGTGTTTTTCTGAACATAAGAATTCAAATACTATTGTCTAAATTATGTTCTCTTCATGCTTTACCGTTTAATTAGTTTCAATAAACCAAAAAATGAATCAAATTGAAATCTCAAAACATTAATATGTGAATGACATTACAGTTCTACAGCAAAATCAACTAATGAAATATGATTTTCTTTTCTAGGTTGCTCTCGCAAACGCTTTGAAGTGTTCAAAAGTATAAAGGAAGCTAGTATACAATCCTAGATATCTTGTTACGGGTGGTTTGAATAAACTATAAAATAGTTCAGTATGGTCAAGTAAAATATAAAATACAAAATAAAAGAAATTTTCCGATAAACAGTAATAAACCGAAAAATTAACGATGTTCTAGCAATAATTTATAAACAATGTAAAAAGGAATTTGTTTGTTTGTGTCGATTGATAATTTTTTCTTGAGGTTTCTGACTAAAAACAAAGGAACTCATAAATGTGATAAAATGTAAATATACTTATTATTTACTTTAAAATGTTAACTTATTAAGATTTTATACGTTTAAACGAGTACACAAAATGATATTTGGAAGTAACTTCTTTAATTTTAATGAAATTATTAAATGTGAAATATTTTATGTAACTGTATGCCATTTTTCATAGTTATTTATCCGTATACAAGCAATTTTAAGGTAGCAGGAACATTTCTGATCCTTAATTCGCATTTATAAACTTGCACTTAACTCGAGATTTTTTTGTTAACCCATTCGTGCCTGGATATTTTTGCGACTTTCTTCGATTTTTGCTAACACCAGCAGTAATTGATAAATTTCTGATGTCAACTTTTTGAACAAGGGATGATTTCATTTAAAATCATTATGTATAAAAATTGAAATGTCAACATCCTACTTGGCCATATTAAAATATTTTGTGGAATTGAGGTTCAATATTCGCGAATAAAGGCTAGGAAAAATAAATAACGTTTTCGACTGATAGCGAAAATGCCGTCCCAAAAAAGGGACGCTAGGCACAAATGGGTTATTGCCATAATTTTAACCGTTCATTGCATCATTTTTCTTGTTTCCGATGTTAGTTCAAATTGTTTTCAAGAAATAAAAATCTAATAGATAGTAAGGTAGTGTCATCAAAGTTGGAAAAACAAGTACAAATCACTCTGTTTTTATCTTCCATGTACTTTTCAAGGCTCAGATAACTTATATTCTTGAAAAAAGGAGATCTATTGAAAAATAGAAGGGTTTACGTATGTGTCACATCTGTGATCAGCGTCTAGTGAAAGGTTAAACATTGTGAGCAGCTTATCAAGTATTCGGTAACAAAAAAAAATTAAGCATAAAAAAATGTACTTGTAAAGTTAAGAGATGTTCATTTAATAAATGTTTAATCATTTAACATATTTAAAATGCACGATTGTGGATCGTATCAAGTTTTTGTGATACTGTGAAACATTAATTAAAAAATAAGTTTATGGTAAACATGTTTGATAAAGATACACTTCTAGACTATTTAGACATTTGAGTAATGAGGTCGAATTTTTATGTGTTTTAAAGGAATATAAATGGTTAACCCATTTATGCCTAGCGTCCCTTTTTTGGGACGGCATTATCGCTATCAGTCGAAAACGTTATTTATTTTTCCTAGCCTTTATTCACGAGTAATGAGCCTCAACTCCACAAAATATTTTAACATGACCTAGTAGGATGTTGACACTTCAATTTTTATACATAAAGATTTTAAAGGAAATCATCTCTTGTTCAAGAAGTTGACATCAGAAATTTATCTATTACTGCTGATATTAGCGAAAATCGAAGAAAGTCGCAAAAATATCTAGGCACAAATGGGTTAAATGAATGAGTCTTTATTCTATGGTATTATAAACGTGCATTCAAGTTATATACATTTTACTACTCGTTTTATCGTTTATTTCTTAACCATAGCAAAAAAGAGATAGAAAATGTGAAATGCTAAGCATACACGTTAATTATTTTTTTCTTAAAATTATCTATTAGCTTTTCAGTGATTTAATTATGCTAATCGATTTATTACTATTAATATTAAGGATTACAGAATTATAAATAATGCAGATAATTGAATGACTCATTACAAAATGTAGAATCTGTAAACTATAAACTCATTTTTTACCCAAACCTGACGACTACTCACTTCCGATATTTCTATATAGTTCACGAACTACATAAATAAAATAAAATAAATTCTTTTGTTAGGTTGATGGAAATTAATCAAACCCATTCAATAAGATGAAGAAAAAATATGATAGCAATTCATAGTAACAATTTTTTATAAGCAGGGATATCAGTTTTTGTTAACTCATTAACGTGATCAAACATGCATTTAAAAAAAAATAATGATTTCGGGGAGGGCGGTGATAGTTTTTTGCTACATTAATAATTTAACTTTTTATTTTTTTATTGTTTACTTTCGTAGTTTTACATAAAAATAGGGGGTAATTGATTTTGTTCATATAAGCATGTCTTTAGAACTATGCTGAATAACGAAGTTTGACAAAATTTCATTTCATAAATAAGTGAATTTTTATTCTTAATATATATAATGTAATTTTAAATAAATTTTCATTTATGAGAGTTTTTACAGAGTAAGTGTAAACGTTTTGAAATTTCAATTAGTAGGATTAATTTATACATTTTATAGCTAATACACAGTTTTATGTTAAATTAATTTATTAGTACTGCTATAATACAAAAACGTTACTTTAAAAACTAATTATCACATATACATCTTATATTAAAAAAGATGTATTTACCATATCATATTCCCCCGTCTGTATATGAATTTTATATAAGGGTATTGCATTAAATTTAATATATTGAGTATAATTTTAAAAATAGAAATCAAGATGACCTTAAATGTGCAATTAATCTCGATATCTTTCAGAATTTTAGTTTTACTCTTGAAATATTTTTATTGAAACATGTTAAACTAATAATAGTTTGGAAATTAAGCTGATACAAACAACTTGACAAGTATGATCTACCACCTACATTCACTAACAATGATACTTTACAAAATAAATGCTGTAATAAATAGATAAATATAATCTATCAATAGTTTAAAATACAGTACATAATTATTTTAGAGTTCAAACGATTTAAGTAAACTGTTTTCCTACAAAATATCAATATTTTGAAAGAAATTGATTGACGTAAGCAAGATGATCCATTTATGATTTTCAAGAGTTAAATTGTTGTATAATTTGGAAGGGATAAATTACAAACAATAATCATTTATAATTTCCGAAATCCTACCGGATATATTGAAATTGCTCCCAAAATAATCATTCCGAAATAATCGGTAATTTATTATTCTCTTTAAAATAGTTTATGAAAGAAAACATTTTACTTTTCCTATAATTTAAAATAATTTACTTATGTCACTAATTTCAGATTCAGAACCATTGCACAGCCCCAAAGAAACTAATGAAGCGGAGTGAGGTAAGGTGAACGGAAGGGACAGTTTACGTCAGTGTGTCTATGGATAAAGTGTATGCGAACAAATCATAAACAATACAATATTTCCAGGACATTATGCGTGCACAAATACGGGCACTCGGACCAGAAATGTTGACGCCTGTCATGAATCTTATACTACACAGGGCAAGTATATGTGAGGCCCACAATGGCGGACACCTACTGGAGATTATATTAACCCTTTATAAGGCCGTGGTAAGAATATTTACCACCTGCGGTCTATTAAATACAGAAATCAGCTATCGTTAGTGATTTTTCTGATTTCTGTTCCGTTATATTGGATGCATATTTTTCCATACATCTAGATTCTAAATTATATTTGGCCTATGAACTTTCCTTTCATTCGTAATTTTAAAGAAAACTCGAACGATTACTCGAAAATTGAGCATAAGAATCATTGCTTTTAATTATATATTTTTGCGTTTAATTCCGTGTAAAAGCAGTACATAGTTTTCCGACTTTGATTTTGTGAATAATTCATGTATTCTCCTGCAAAATTTCTATGTTTGTTTAATGTTTGTTCCTCCAATTTTCATTAGGGATATTACAGTGAGGGAAAACATACGAATTGATGCTAAAAAATGGGCCAGAAAAATCCCAAGTACTTTCGACTCTCACATAAACTCGCCTTATAAAGGGTTGACACATAAATGTAAATCTTACATCCTTTATCTTTAATTAAATGAAATATCAATGGAAAATAATGATAACTAAAAAGTTATGCACTGTTTAAACTCTTGATCCGAATTTTGGCCCACCACTTATTTTAATGATATAATGGCTTTCAAAAATTAAGAAAGTATAAATAAAGAGCAATATAATTCTTTATAACTTTTGTACCATCTTCTAAATACGAAATAGCGAATAAAACTACAAAATGCAAATTAGTGGCAATGCAGTCAGATTGCATCGTTTGTGAGTAGCATAAAAAATGCATGTTAGAGATGTCGATATGATACGGAGATAAGAGATCTAGAATAACCAATTCGTTACAAAGAACTCAAGCCATCATTTTCCCTCACAACTGTGATTTAGAGAGATTGGGAGAATGAGATCAAAGACAGGGATGGCCAGATGGCTGAATACAAGTTTTTTTTAGGCTCACAGATTTTTGGCAACAATTTTAAACTACTGGTAGGCAATTAATTGTTACGGCAAGCGTCAATAACCTAGATTAAGGGTTATGTGTATAATGAACAAGAATCGCAGCACCGTATCATCTTAGAACTCCTTTGTTGCAGCTATCGGAAGGTTGTTGTCATGCTTAGAAGGAAAGCTTCACAAAAGGATCTGTAAGTGAGGGTGACCTGCCATTTGTGTGCCACACACCGCATGTTACTGGACAGAACATTTGAAGTAGGCATATCAATGTCTAAATCAGACGCTTGATAATTAAGTTTGTTCTCCCAATGAATGAATATCTGGTTAGCATCAAAAGCATTTATAGGCGTTGTTGGATTTGGGGGAGAACTACCATGAAACATTCATCAAAGCGATTCATATGGAGGAAGCGGTATTTGCATTTAGGATGGGATTTCTTTGTTGGCGCATGGATCCCCGTGTTTTTCTACGAGTAAAGGTGTAAATGGTTATGTCCATAAAATCACATCCTTGATATTTGTGTCCACACGTATGCCTGTTTAATGTGTAATGATTTTCTGTTAAAGGACGAGAAGATAACGCTAAGACTCACTGGGCTCACAATTGACTGGTAAATTAACCTGGAACAATGCAGCTCACGGAATGGCCAACTTGATCATTGGATGTGAATTTCATCGCTAATGTTTGGAAGCTTGAAGGAGATATGCTGCTGCTAAAAATTCTTCTCCTCAGTCCTTCTGCATGTTTATGATTACTTTGTCAGAGCAATTCCCAGCAAACTCATTTCAAAAGAATAATGCACGGTATCACGCATCGCTATATGCATTGTATGCATTGTATTGTTATAGGAATGATCATACTAGATATAAAATGTAGCTTTTCCATACCAAACTTATAAATTCATTTTGTTAGCTTTAAACATGCTCTAATTTCCAAAACACCATAATTCTAAGGTATTTTATTTCCATGCTACTCAGGCAAGTATCCAGAAAAATATTTTGGAAGGGGTCCGAAAATTTCGGGGGGGTTGGGGGGTCCGAACGGTAAAAATGGCCGAATTTTTCACAGAAAGACTATATTATTATCATTTTAGTAGCAAAAATCAAAATTTCGGGAGGGGGGGGGCGGACCCCCTTTAAATATGTCTTTGATGCTGCTTTATACTGTACTATGTGTTGTCTGAATTCATTAAAGTTTAGATGTAACTTTTTGAGTTATCGCTATATTTGCGATTTTTCTGTAGTTTTTGCAAACCAGTGAGTAAGTTCTGAAGTATGCATGGTTGTTTAAATAACTTTCTCTAAGAACTGGGGCATCTAATATAACATTAACCCATTAGCGCCCAACTTTTTTCAGCACATTCTCAAATTTATGGTGATGCCAGAAGTGATAAATAAATTTCCGACATTTGTGTGGTATGAAGAACTGAAATATTTTTAAAAAATGAGAATAAAACAGGGAAATATTCTCTTTTAATCTTGTTATCGCTGAGTATTTTGTGGAAATGAGATATTTTATTCAAGAAATTAAACTAGGAAAATAAACTAGTCTTAGCTGTAAAGCTTAAATATTTGAGTGACTTACAAATTTTGCATCGGTTTAAAAATAGATAGCTGGGCGTTAATGGGTTAAGATTAAAGAAAATATGATTTTACCTCTAATAATTTTTATAAAAAATTATTTTTTCAATCAATTAAACTACCTAGTTTATGGCAAGTAGAACTAAATAAAAAAGAATAAAAACAAATTATTGATTAAAACATTACTCGAATTTCATTTACATGTGCTTTTTATCTCTAAAACACATTTTTCAAAACAAAAATTAGAAAAAGTTTTCATAACGTTCTACCATTCCTAATATGATTTATTCAGATAATTTTACTAAAATGGTTACAGAAAAATGCAAATTTTTAATTTGAAGAAATTCGTTTAATTAGTTTATCACAGAGAGTTTGGAGGATAAATGAATTTTTTACTCCTTGAAAAGAAACTATGAATTTGGCTTTAAAATATTATTTTTAGTTTTACTAAAGAGAAAAGCTATTTCGTTTACACAGTAGCTCTTCAGGGCAAACAATGCGCTTTTAAATTTGCGGACCAATCGAATGAATTTAAAAAAGTGGAATTATTGCTAGTTTAGTAGTTTTATTCAATTTAAAATGTTTTATTAAATATAAACCCTTAATAAGTATCTCCTTTTAAAAGCCAAGAAGACTGGAAAATTTGATCAGTAAAAGTGTTTCAGAGAACTAGTCCTACACTTAAATTCAAGAAGCAACTTAATTTAGCATGACGCATTCACCATTTTTTAAAAATAATTAATTGGAAAGGGGTTAAGAACTTCTATATTCTGTAAATAGTGGTGTTAAGTGAAATAATCATGCAAATATGTAATGAGTTTCAGAAGATTCTGTGCTGTCCGATATTTATCTGTCCCAAATCTTGTCATAACGAAGAGATATTGAGCTGGTTTCAACTTCAAAATAGTAAAAATAAAATTTTGAAATTGACTCAAAAACACATGCATTTTCGACGAAAAAATGCATTGGTTTCAATACAGTTTAACCAATTTGTGACCAGATATTTTTGCGACTTTTCCCGATTTTTGCTAATCCAGCAAATAACTGATAAATTTCTGATGTCAACTTCTTGAAAAGGGATGATTTCTTTTAAAATCATTACGTATAAAATTTGAAATGTCAGCATCCTATTTGGTCATGTAGAAATATTTTGTGGAATTGAGGTTCAATATTCGTGAATAAAAGTTAGGAAAAATAAATAACGTTTTCGACTGATAGCGAAAATGCCGTCCCAAAAAAGGGACGCTAGGCATAAATGGGTTAAACTGGAGAAGATCCCTAGTGCACAATTTTCAGCAACTTTGTGAACTGCAGTATAGTTGTCGTTTTGGTAAACATTTTGTATAGAAGTTTGTTAACTTTCGTTTTTTAAAGAATACTGAATAAGACTAAGTAATTGTGAACCCTAATATAATGTATAAGGTAATTTCGAGAAAATGGACCACGTTTTTCCTTCGTTCGCTAAAAGCCATATATATTTATATAAGTATTACTTTTCTCAGTACATACATAGAGGGTGTTCCTAAATTATGTGTCAAAAATGTAAAGGCAGGTAGAGGGGACCAAGACGGTGCAGAATCACATAGCAATGTGGAGTCGGAAATGCCGTCTTCATGTACCTGTTAATAATCACGTTGGAAGAACTGCTGGTCTGAATTCTTAATCAAGTTTTAAGCAATGAGCTTTTTTCCGAGACTTTCATCAATGGAACGAGATGGAATTTATAAACTATCAGTTTTAGTGAAGTGCTTTCTGTAAAAAATGCGTTTGTTTTTAACAAACGGTGGTCGGAAAGTTCACTGTTACTTTAACACTTCTTCAAAAGTGATTATTAACAGGTAAATGAACACGACATTTCTGACTCCCCATTGCTATGTGATTCCGAACCGTCTTGATCCACTCTATCTGACTTTACATTTTTGACATATAGTTTAGGACCACCCTGTATAGTGTATGAAATTTCTTTCAAACATCCTAATGTGTTAGGATTCAAAATCCAAGGCTTTCAAAAATCCTAGGCGTGGTCCATCTCTCCCGATCGTCGGAATGACAAGTACAACCCACCATGACTCTACATTATGGATTTCGCGTCCCTTTTATAGGTTATTTCGAAGCCTACATGTTCCCGAAGACTACATCATCAAAACTAGATAGATAACATATAAAATAAAACTTTTAACTGTAGAATTATAACTATATGAAAAAATTATTTGGCTCACCAACAGCAACAATCATAATTAGCTGGAAAATTATTATGTTTTTTGAGTAGAAAATAGTAGCACTCCTTTCAAAATCTCTTTAAGTGTATCTCTGAGATAGTTGCGCCGTATATGGAGAGGCGCATTAACTAAATATGTGACCGGTCCATCTATCCTGAAATTACCGTAAATCCGACGATTAAATATAGAGTTCAAGCTCCTTGCACAATGGGATCACCTAACTGTTAGTACACTTTGTCCAAACACAATAGCGCTTAATATTTTGTAGTAGTAAAACGTGTCAAAAACTTCTGATCAAATATTTAAACATATAATATTGTTTTCAAAAGAATTTCTTCATTACTTCTGTAAAAATGAAAAGTACATGATAAACAGGAAACACTTTAAGGCGTACATAAAATATAATCCTTTTAATTGTTCTAAAAATATAATAAAGTTTAAAGCACGTTTGGTACACTAAAAGGTTTTTTTCAAACTTTATATAATAAGTGTGACTATGACCATATTATTTTTCAATTACCTAATTAGTAACTTATTTTATCCTCGGTGCTGTCAGTGTTTTTGATATATACGCATGTGACATAAACTTAATATGCAATAAAACTACTTATAGCACCCATGACAGCAGAATGCAATGATTCACGATGCTATCTCGAAATGTTTGTAGAGATATTTTTGCAATCTCAATCAGAAAGTTATTATGCGACATAGATTTACTAGAGAATGATTTTACGCGCATGTGCGTGTCGAGACCAAAAATTTAATTTATTTAAAACTAGCTGAAGTACCCGTCCTCGACGGGTTAGTGAATGCAAATTTCCAAAAAAGCAAGATCTTTCGTCAGCATTGTATGAGTACACAGAATGGATGTAGTATGTTGCCAAAGTAAAGAAAGCGAAGTTATAATATTTTTGTATTGTTAAAATATTACAGGTTAGAGAGTAACTAAGTAATATCATTTCATTCGCATTAGTCGTAATTATGTGATGCGCGAACGAATATTGACGCATATTGAAATAATTTTCGCAAAATCTAAAAATTCAATCAACATTTTTGAAAAAATGGAAGCCTAGAATTTAAGTTGAGTGACAACCTATCCTGTCAACCAAATTCGTTTCATTCCCTGCAATCTTTATTTCGTGGTGCTGGAACAAATTTTCAGCATTTTAAAACGATTTTCGCAAAATCTCAAAATGTAATCAAAATATTTTAAAAATTCAACGCCTATAAATTAAGATTAGCAACTACCTATCATATCACTAAATTTCGTATCATTCGTATTAGTCGTTATTACGTGATGTTTGAAGAAATATAAACGCATTTTGAGAGAATTTTCACAAAATCTCAAAATCTAATAAAAATGTTTAAAAAATTGGACTCCTATAGTTTATGTTGAGCAACCATCTATCGTGTGACCAAATTTCATATCATTCGCTTTAGTCGTTTTTACGTGATGCTCGAACACAAATTTACGCAGTTTGACAGGATTTTCGCAAAATCTCAAAATCCAATCAACATTTTTTAAAAATTCCACGCCTATGTTTTAAGTTGAGTGACCACCTATCATGACACCCAATTTCGTATCATTCGCTTCAGTCGTTTTTACGTGATGCTTGAACACAAATTGACGCAGTTTGAAACGATTTTCGCAAAATCGGAAAATCCAATCAAGATTTTTTTAAAATTCGACGCCTATGTTTAAGTTGAGTGACCACCTATCATGACACCCAATTTCATATCATTCGCTACAGTCGTTTTTACGTGATGCTTGAACACAAATTTACGCAGTTTGAAACGATTTTCGCAAAATCGGAAAATCTAATCAAGATTTTTTAAAAACTCGACGCCTATGTTTTAAGTTGAGTGACCACCTATCATGACACAAAATTTCATATCATTCGCTTCACTCACTTTTACGTGATGCTTGAACACAAATTTACGCAGTTTGAAAGGATTTTCGCAAAATCTCAAACTCCAATCAAGATTTTTTTAAAATTGGACGCCTATGTTTTAAGTTGAGTGAATACCTATCATGACACCCAATTTCGTATCATTCGCTTCAGTCGTTTTTACGTGATACTTGAACACAAATTTACGCAGTTTGAAACGATTTTCGCAAAATCGGAAAATCTAATCAAGATTTTTTAAAAATTCAACGCCTATGTTTTAAGTTGAATGACCACCTATCATGACACAAAATTTCATATCATTCGCTTCAGTCGTTTTTACGTGATGCTTAAACAAAAAAAGCGTCACGGACAGAATGACAGAATGACAGAAGGACAGAATGACAGAATGACAGACAGACAAACTTTTTTTTGAGGGTCGCATCGGAATCCCGGGTGCTTGAAACGGATAGAAATTGTAAAATTTTTGAATTCCAAGAAATGTACAGACAAAAGTCTAATTTTATTTATATAGATTTGATTTGCACCATTATCCAGGTAGGAACAAACGATTTCAGCTTTCCGCTTTTTCGGTTATTTATTTTGGTAATTTGGTTTAAGGTATTGCACATCACGTGTTCTTTGTTAGATATTACATGACGCAGGACATTTTCAACATTTTAAACTTCTGTACGTCTTTAAAAATCTATCTAAATAGGATCTCTGCTTAGACCATCCGGAATAATTTCATTGAGTAGTGCGTATAATTACCCAAACTTCCACATAATTAATGAATGTTAAATACAGGGTGGCCATAATTAAACTGCAAGTGTTCAAGGGGTGCTGGAGAGAAAACTACAGAATATTCCAGTGAAATTTGGTATCTACACGTTTCAGAACATGCGCATGTCAAATATGCAAAAATATGTTGTCATTTTCACCCGATAGATGGCGCTGTACCGTATTTCAAAGCTCACCGGTGGCATATACAACTTCCAAAACCGATAGACAGAGCATAGAGACATTCTAAGAGGCATATAAACAATATAAAGCATCATTTACAGTTTATCAAAATTCTATACAATTCGCTTCAGTAATTAAATTTTTACAATAACATGCAATCAAAAATTAACGTAAATTAAGATCACAATTTAAACAATTCATAAAGACGCTTTCGAAAACAATTAAAATATTATTTATTATCATTGACACTCATTGGACCCCTTCTTAATCGTTTCATACGCCGGTAGTCTTTCAGAGTAGCTGAATAATTGCTACCATTCTGATAGAATATCTTCACTAACAATGCACGTTCCTTTTTATTCAGAGTCATAATTGACCATTACTCAATGTGGTCTTGTTTTTAAACTGTTCGATGGGCTTAAAATTTGCATATATGACGTCCATAAGCATTGAAACACGATATAGCGTCATCTATCGGGTAAAATGGCGATTTTTTATTGCGCATGTTCTGAAACGTGTAGATACCAAGCTTCACTGGAATATTCCTGGTAGTTTTCACTCCAGCACCCCTTGAACACTTGCAGTTTAATTATGGCCACCCTGTATTTTAAGACATAATTTTGTTACTACAGGAAACAAGCTCTAAATATTCATACCAAGCTTTAATCAGAAATGTAACTTACGATACATGTATGTTCTTCTCCCAAAATATAAGACCTTGCAGTGAAATATTTTTATTAAATGCATTAAAAAAACCTGTCTTATACACTTGAAGAGGCTAATGGATATTTTCATTACTTCCAATAATTTTTAAGATAGTGTAAAGAAATTTCACACTCCGTTGCAAACCACGTTGCGAATAAGTACTTACATATACCAGTTTTATAATTCTAGAGGCGCACAAATTTGCAAAACAATAATCACAAATTCTAGCTCACTGTCATCTATAACTCAAATAACATGAATTATAAAAATCCAGAAAAAATTGCTTAATACCAGCTGACGATAAAATCTTAAAAATATTTTTAAAAGGTTGCACAAATATTAATTAATTCATATTGCTCTAAAAGTGCTTTATTATAAATTTTGCTAGAGTACTCTCATTTAAAGAATCGCGTGTATTAGAGTTCTTTTAAATGAGAAAAAAAAAATACTACCATAAGTGATGCATTATTTCAACTAAATTAGCATGTTTTATAAAAATTCTTCTTGACTTTTCTTTTTTGAGGTAAAAAGAATATTGTGATTAAATAAAGGAGTATTTTTAAAAGCATAATTTACAGAAATATTCTATCGCTGCATTGATGAAAAAAGAGCTTTAAAAAAAACTACGCATAAAAGCCGCATATAATGAAGATAGTACAGCAAGCGTGTATGCTAGTATATAAGAGAGAATTAGTTTGCCAGTGTATGGTATATATTTAGTAAATGGAAAATTACGTATTTTATGCAAGAACACATTTGGTATATATATATTAAGGAATAAAACATTTATAAAAAATATTAATATAAAAATAACGAGTTATTAGGAGATTTGTCTATGCAGTAAAGCTAGTTTATTTGGAACACAGGGTTTAGAACAGTTTATTTAGAAACGTGGACATATCACTGCTGTACAAAGAGACATGCACGTTTAGTCGAAGTACACTTTAAGCTGAGAGTTTATTGAAAGCGACTGCATGTTGTCGGCTGATACTGCATTTGTATGTAATCAATTGCAGTTCTAAATTTATAACCTGAAATACCTGTAAAAAGACATTTATTTGCCGCTTGGGCTCATGTAAAAATGTAACACAATTGTTGCTTATTCAGCTTTAGCTGGTTGAAGCCTCTTTTGAACTGTATAGGTAGGGAGGGCTTTGTGTCCAGCACTCTCTTACGACCAAGTTGAATTCCACCTATAAGACAGAATGTTGTGGTCTCTCTATTTCTTCCGTTGTTGGGCTTTAAAAGATTTGGACTATCGGTCTACGGAAATAACTCCCTCGAAAAACGAAGCCCGACGAAGCGTTCGAAAGAGTACTTTTGGTGGACAGAAATATACGCCCGGATAAGATATAAAGTGACTATTAAAGAAAAAAAAAACGATCACAATATGAAGTACTATGTATATGCTTAGGTTGAAAAACTGTTTGCAACAGAACAAATAAGTAAATGAAACATAACCTACAAACGTGCTTTCGTGATTTGTAGGACACTAATGTAGGATAATTTGTAGGACACTACATGTCCATACCCATTGTGTAATCCAAACGAAAAATACGTACCATTTTGAAAAAAATCTTATTCTCAAGCATATTTTCTTAACGCAAAACTGCACTTTTGTTAGCATCTAAGTCTCTTTAAAGCTAAAATTATATTTTCATATACCGGGTGTCCCAAAAATGACTGATGGATTTTGTAAATCAATATAAAAAAGACAGACTGCGATAGATATTTATCGTTTTCGGTCTTATGCTTAAGAAATCAGCGAATTTTATCATACCAAATTTCAAATTTAGTTAATATTTTCACCCACAGGTGTCGCTGAAAACTATTAAAAAATAAAAACCGGTATGAAAATGATGTAAGGACTGTTGCAAAAAACTAAACAATGACATTTTCAATATAACCCCCATTTGCTGCAACAACGTGGCGCAGTTGAGGCAAAAATTTCCAGACATCCGTTCAAACATGTCACTTTGGAATTGTCTCACATGCAGTACAGATGTGCTGCTTCAGCTTCGCAATTGCTGTGGAGTTTGGAGGTATATTAAATCTTCCAGGTACCTCCAAAGAAAAAAGTCGCAGGACATCAACTCTGGTGAATAAGAAGGCCATCCTATGACAATTCCTGTATGCATGTTGTAATCCATGGCAATTACCCGCTCATTGAAATGTTCGTTCAAGAAATCAAATACTGCAGACGTTCGATGTGGACGAGCACCATCTTGCATGAACCAGGAGGCATTCGAACAGTCCTCCAAAGCAGTATGAATCCCCACAAATTCTTCCAGAATCCCAAGAAATGTTATAGCATTTAGCGGTTGCTCTCGAAAACATGGCAGTATTATTCCTTTGGAAGAAACCGCAACCCATACCATTCTTTTTGGTGAATAAATGGATGAAGGTTCATCAATATGAGGATATTCGCTTCCCCAAATTCGCGAGTTCTGCTTGTTGACATAGACATAGAGGTAAAAATACACTTCGTCTGAGAACCATATGTTGCCAACATCGAGTTCACCGTCATCCACAAGTTGGCCCGCCGACATTCCCAATACAGTCATCATTCACGCTCCCCGTTCGTTCGAATATCTGGAATAGAGTCCTTAGCGCATTGTCTCACGGTCCGTGTCTCTCAGGAAATTTTCTTTGGAAACTGCGCCTCGTTTGAACAAAACTGCGTTCCAGGCTGTGGAACTCTAACACAATAAATACCGCTGTTCAACGGAAAGAACCACTTTGGTAGAGCGGACTTGCAATCTCAACAGCACACGCTATCAGCTTGACGACGAACTACGGAATAGAGAGCTGAAATTCTTCATTTTAACTATACCTGTTACAGATCGTCTGCAGCGCCATCTCTTGGTAGAAATGTTAACTGAATTTGAAATTTGGTGGGATAAAATTCCCTGATTTCCTAAGCACAAGGCCGCAAATGCGATACATATCCATCGCATTCCGTCTTTTTTTTATTGACTTTCAAAATCCATCAGTCATTTTTGGGACACCCGGTAACGAACACACTATAATGCTAAATAGAGATTGACGCATATTTTTAATGTATAAATGTTTTTAACAAGATTTCCACATAAAGATTGATAAAGTAGATTTTTTTTATTTTAAAAGAGTATTCTAATCGATATCAGCATTAATTAAACTGCACCTTGTTAAATATTTATTTTCTTAGAGGAACAAAGGAGTATTTAAGGAATTCTTATTTGTTAGGTTTCCATTCAATCTTAAAAGAGATTTATAAATAAGTGTTCACTGGAGAAGAAAACATTCCAATAAAAAATGCATTCCCCCATTTGTGCTAAATCAAACAGAAAATATCTCAATGGGGATGATGAAACATTAAAACAAGTTTTAAAATAGAAGAAATACATACAATTTTATCAACTTTCTAATTTATTTCTTACCTCTGTATACAATTTGGCTCAACTGACTGCTTAGAATACGGAGTTCATCGTTTGACAAATTTCCTATCTATAAAAGAAAGACAGAACTATGAGAAGTAAAATTACTAATGTTTTTTTCCATTGATAATTTTCATTCAAATGCAGTTAATGAAATTTAAGGAAAAGCATTTTATTAATATTTTAAATCTGAAGAATCTTTTGAAGTCATTTTATGCTTAATAATATTTCGGTATTTGTTGCTTTTCTAACACAAATTCGGAGATTAAATAAAATGTTGCAAGTGGATTTTAGAAGTTTAAAAATAATGCTTAATCGTAAACGATATTTATTTCAAACCTTTTTACTATCTATAATACATTGAGAATTTTTCAGTTTAGTGAACTTTTTTTTTACAAAAACTATCATATAATAATATACTTTTACATATATTGCACTAACAGTAAAAGTTGATTTAAACCTTGATTAAAAGGAACACACTTGAAAAGTAAGGTGCACTTAAGCAAATAAGAATCATAAAGTAACACGGATTGAAAAAAGTTGTTTTCGTTGAATTGATTATGATGACTTCAATGCTATTAAAGTATTGAATTTTCTAAACCATCTTAAAGAAAAATTCTTTTTTCGAAAGCACTCAAATATAATTTGCATTCAAATAAGCGATTGAAATTTAAATGATAAAACTTTAATGGAAGCACCTATTTTTGTGTAACTCAGGAAATTTGACGGTCACCCCAATAACGTTTTAATGATTGATTTGCTTAAAAAATATTCAAAAGATTTTCAATTAGAAGAAAAAATAGCCACAGATAGTATTTTTAGGAGGATTCAAAATATGTATTTCGGCCAAATCACAGCCATCATGCGATTTTTCATGAGTACGATGAATTTTAACAATGCAGAAACTTAAATTTAAAATTAGGTATCAAAAATCTGGTTTTACATGACTGGAAAACAGATACATAGGGCATTCGAAAAAATGAGAACCCCCGAATGTACACAACCAAATTTGGAACATGTTTCGAAACTCATTATGTTCATTCTTTGATTTTAAAGCAGGTTGTGACAAAATCATTCTTTTATTTTGTAAATGAACTAAAACTATAATGTTTTCGGTCGTAATAATACACAAATATAGAAAAAATCATAAAAAGAAGAAAATCTACATTTGCAGAGTGGTAAGAAGTTATGTCTCTTTCTTGAAAAATTTTAATTTTTGGACAAAAGACGTATGGTGGTAGCATAAATGATTTTTTCCATAGAATGCCAATTTACCTTATAATATGATAAACCTTGGGCTATAGACCGAAATATAAAATCGTTAAAATTCGTTCAACAATAGGAATCAGCCACTCAAATGTTCACACATGCTTTAAAGTTGCTATCTCTATAACCTAGTTTTCTCAACATTTTAGAGACGATAAATCAAAATATAAAATCAACTGAAGCAAAAAAAAGAAAGAAAGTAAAAAAGTACGATACTAAATTTTATAAATCAAAATGGATGATCTGCTGTAGTTCGTCACTTTGTTTGGAAAATAAAAGTTACAAATTGAATCTTAAGTAGAGATGGGCTGCATGCTATGTAGTGATATCCAGAGTTCTTTCAACTATGGACTATAAGAATTGATGAAATTGAATTTTCCATTTAAGTAATAGACATGTTAAAACTATCTACAGATTAAAAAACAAAAAAATTTTTTAACACAATATGTAAATCTTTCTGCAGAGAACCGTTGTGTGGTTATACTTAATTTGCATTTGCAAATTATAGCAGTTCAGCAAATAGAAATTTTATTTGATAAAGTGTATTCGAAATATGAATGATATACTTTACAAGAAAAGTAAAGAAAAGGAAGAAATATAAATTCTAACTATTAAATACTTAAAAACGATATATCTGTATATAATATTATACATCTAAGCAAGAGTTCCCAATAGCAAAATCTCGAAGAAAAATTAATAAGGAGAGTAATAGACCTGGATTCAACTCTTCATCTTATACATTAACCAAAGAAAATGTTACGGCACTTAAAATGCGGCACAGAAATCGAACTAACCGTTCTGGAAAATAACATCTAGGGATATAGAAGCGAGACAATTGCCTCGTCAGATTCAGTCAAACGTTTCGAGAGGTCACTTCACGCACACCCTCGGGATTTGAGAAATCAATAATGCATGGCTCTGTTGAAAAACAATGTTCGATAAAGTAGAACTGTAGCTTTGCACAAATACTTTAAAACAATTCAGTTATTCTGTTAAGGCTCTTTTGCAATACAATAGATAAAACGCAATATATTGTTCAATGGATGCCTCTTCATGGATTTCTAATACAATTTAAATAGTCTCTGTAATTCTTTTTAAAATAATTGAAATGAATTAAAAAAAAATGAATGTCACTGTGTAAATAGTCCTAAGAAATTGTAAGTAGTAATGCAACATAAGGTATGCGTTTCAAGATAAAAAAAATTTCTTAAGTAAGAGGACTATTTTTTAAAGGAATTTTCATTCGGTCAATTTATTCTTGATTAATATGCGTGAATTACAGCATTCATAAAAAGAGGGTTTAACTTTGTACTTTTTAATACCATCGTAATTTATTCCCAAGGCATAAAAGATAGTGGGGGGAAAAAGAAAATATGACGAGAGAATGATACTAACAACACCTAATTTTGTCCATTAAATATTAAATAAACTGAATTTATAAAAAATAAACTTTACGAAACCATTTTTCAAATTTAAAGCATGTAGCTATTCTTGAAAGCTTTAATGATATGTGTTTCTTAATAATTAATAAAATCTTACTTGTTTAAATGTGATTTTAAAAATAAAGAAATTATTATTACAATTACTATTATTATTATTTTTACTTTTGAAGGTCATCCGGAAAGCCAATTAAAATCTGAATTAATCCTATCTGCATTTTGAAATACCAAGTATGTAAATTTTAGTTTAATGAAAAAAAAAATTAACATACTTTTATTAATATAGAAAATTAATAAATTTAATATTCACTTTAAAGATGTTTTTGAATTTTTTTAACACCACACTCCAGATATACTGTTAAAATTGCTAAATAAAATATTTTTTTTAATTAATTTAAATTTTAAGTAGTATTGAAGTAATATTAAGATGACTGAAGAAAAACTTACAGAGACTTAGTGAAGATTTATACCGTTGAAAAGAAAGTGCATAAATCTTTTTTTGACATTTCTAGAAAGAGACTTATATTGCATTATTTTAAACACAATGTTTAAAGAAAATAAAAAGTTGGAAAAATTTATTTTTCTGAATTACACAAGTAAATCTTTTTTTTTTTCCAGGTGAAAGATTGGCGGTAATTTGCTTCAGATCACGGTTGGTGATCCTTTATAGTTGACGGATCAGGCAGTGTGAAGAATTATTTGCGTAAAGAAGGAGAAAGTAGTCACGAACTGTTGGAAGTGCGATTATCAATTGTATTACATTACAGATATCTTCTCTCAGTACTTTTCTTCTGTTTAATATTTGTTCAGTATTAGTAGTAATCTCAATCCATCTAATAGTCACTTTTCATCGAAAAGTTTGTCTCCATCCAATCGATGAGCTTTTTAGGCATTCCGAAAGTTGCATGGAAAGGGTTTCGTAAATATTTAGTTAAATCCAGTCTGCTTTTATGAGACATTAATCGAGAGATTTTTTCTTGCTTTTTTGTTCAATTATGATTAGCATCGCTAATAATAATATCAGTATTGAATGTTAGAAACTTCTATTACTTTTGCATTCTTTTCATAGAAATAGGAAAATAATTTAAAATAATTCTTTTCGTTATGTTTATATATTTACATTGTTTGAACTAGTATTGAAACACAAAGTAATTATGTAAATATATGTTAACCTTAGTACTTTTTTACAGAATTAGTGTTTTTACATGTATAAACATGAGGGTGACGCAAAAAAATCGACTATTTTTTTGAGTCTCGAGTGAAAAAATGTTAGTTTTTGATGTTTGAAGAGCCCCATCGAAAGGACAGCTCAAAAAAATTTTTTTAAGAAGTCGCTCCAATTTTTTTTAAATTTCAAAAATCTTCAAAAATTGAATTTTTTTACATTTTTTTCTCGTTACGTTATAATTTTATAGACAAAAAATAAGTTTCTGAAAGTTTCAGTTCAAAATTTAAATTTTGAAAGATCGCTCACATTTTTAAAAATTTATTATTGCATTACTTTAGATTTTTTCGAGTGACCTTTTAATATTCAAATTAAAATTCCATACTTTTTTCTTTTATTTAGTACAATAATGGATAAAAATACACCACGAGATGAACTAAAAATCAAGCACAATATAGAAAAACATTTTTTTTTATTTAATAATTTTATTTAATCAACTGCAATATTTTAACAATATTTCTATAAGCTTTGTTATTAATTCTGAAACAAAATTTTAAATTTTAACAGTTTTTATTGATTTTTAGTTCATCTCTTGGTGTATTTTTATCGATTATTGTACTAAATAAAAGAAAAAATGCATGGAATTTTAATTTGAATATTAAAAGGTCGCTCGAAAAAATCTAAATGCACTAATAAATTTTAAAAAATAGTGAGCGACCTTTCAAACTTTAAATTTTGAACTGAAACTTTCAGAAACTTATTTATTTTTTATTATTATTTTTTTGGTCTATAAAATTATACTGTAACGAGAAAAAAATTTAAAAAAAATAAAATTCGATTTTTGACGATTTTTTAAATTAAAAAATATTTGGATCGACATCTTAATTTTTTTTTTTTTTAGCTGTCCTTTGGAGGGGGCTCTGAAAACATCAAAAACTAACATTTTTTCACTAGAGACTAAAAAAAAACAATAGTCGTTTTTTTTGCGTCACCCTAATAAACATATAATTTAAAGAATGTATCATTTCCCTGTTAGTGTGGTAAGAGTTTTTCTCATAACTTATTAATGCATGTCTTGATAACTCATCTTTATAAGGCATCATTTTACCATTAAAGCAGCATTAGTATTGTCATTAACTGAACAAACTACTTCTCTCGAAAGCTTAATAACGATTTGACATTACTGAAGAAGAAGGAAGATATCTGTGTTTTTCATTAGGTAGATTTTTTAAATGCAAGTGTCGAGATGCTTATTACAAATGCAACTGTACTCGAGCATTCAAAAAACCGTGATTCAAAGTTATTACATGAGGTAACAAAATTTTATCAAATTTATCACACTTTTTATGTTATTTTGAAATCCACTACAGAATACAAAGAATGTAACAAGAAAATGTTTTGCATATTTACCTGTATTAGAACTGCTATGGCTACTATACTGTCACTTTTACATAGTGCTAAAGCTTCAGAGAAGTTGCTGAATAAATCAGAATTATATCCATATATTTGCAACTGTAAAAGAAAGAAAATGATAAATAAGATTATTAGATACAATACAATTCATCAATAGAAACATTATTTAGTTTTAAAGACATACATTTAATAAAAAGTACATATATCTTATAATTATTACACATCATTTTTCAATATATGTTAGAATTTAATGTGAGAAAATAGAAATTATTTAGAATTAAACCAAAATTTACGTTTCTTTTAGTACTTATTTGTAACGTAAAAACGAAACAGCTTGCTGCTTTTGTAAGAATTCTTTTTGAAAACTTAGCTTAATAAGTATTTGATTTCCAGGGAAAAAGGTATTTCTTCAAAGAAGAAATTTAAAAGCAATCGGTATAAGCATATTATTTTCGAGTGGTATGATTTTGTCAAATGAAACAGACAATTGCGGAGGAGGAATATGCTGAAGCTTACAAAAAGTGCTCTCAGTATTATTCACTTTTCTGAAGTGGTTCGTTAATGTTATTCGCTGCTAAATCTTAAAATGAAAATTATGTACCATTTGGGGTAAGGTGGTGTAAGTGGGGCAGAAAAATAGCAAAATTTGACTACGTCTTACTTAACGTAGTACTGAACCTGTCGTAAGAAACGTAAGGGCATTATCATTATTTTTTCAATCAATTTCTCAATAGTTGCCTTTCTGAACATGGATATATTAGCTGACAATTAGAAGTTTTAGAATAGAAGTAATATAGAAATTCAATCAAGGTGGCCTACTTGACCCTTTGGTGAAGATAGTTCACCAAATTCCTTTATGTGCATTATTCAGAGCCTTTCAAACAACTGCTGAAGAAAAAATGCTCAATTTTTCGACATTAGTAAATCCATGATCAGAAGTTTTTTTTGTTGTTTGTTTTTCTTATCTATACGAACAACTTTTTTCAACTTTTCACTTTTGAAAATACATACATACATACATATACAGGGTGGCCATAATTAAACTGCAAGTGTTCAAGGGGTGCTGGAGAGAAAACTACAATGAAAATTCCAGTGAAATTTGGTATCTACACGTTTCAGAACATGCGCAAGTCAAATATGCAAAAAAAAAATCGTCATTTTCACCCAATAGATGGCGCTTGCCCCAGCATACTGGTGCACAGACGGCAAAATTTTGTGGCTCAGTTGTCCCAAATGTGGGGCAACAGGGCCCCCCCTTTATAAAAAATAATTACAAATACCAGGAAACTTTCAAAATTTAAGAAAGATCAAAATCAAATATGTAAATTGTTTTTTTGTACTACACGCTTAAACCAAACGAGCGAAATTCGATCAGTCGGAGCGAAAAGTGAGCTTCTCCTTTAGGAGCGTTTTTCGATCACAAGATCGGAGCGGAATATAACAATAAGCGAGGACGGAATTTCTCGGAAAAAACAGGAAGGGAAGAAAGAAGTTCTCAGAAAAAAGACTGCTTAAAGAGCACTTTCGCGGAAAAACCCGTCGGTTTCCATGGAAACTGATCGCTCCGAGATGTATCGTTTTTTTCACTCTTTGGGTTTAAGCGTGTACATTCAGTTTTCAGGGGAAAAATATTTTCATAGGAGGTCAAATTTTACAAAATCGCTTATAACTTTCATAAAACATAAATAAAAAGAATGTCATAATATTTTGCCAGTGTTGTGGAATAGATATATAAAGGCAACCAAGCAGATTACCTACAATGGAAGAATTGGTGAAATATTTCGGCTGGGGATGCCTTTACCTACGCTCACAAACTTACCCTACATCACTCTGCTTAAATGTTAAAATTGACATAAAATAAGAAATTAATCCCACAAACTTAAACTCTTTCCTGGAAAATTGAATTTGTTTCTATATTAGCAGACATTAACATTTTAACTATACAAATGAGAACCAATTAAAAGTTTTTAGCTTTGAGTACGAATTGTAATGGTTTGAATGTATAAATGCTTGCAATTATATTAGAGACTTGCGGCATTAAAGGAGTTACAAGCGGAAAATCCTCTAATTATGATGATTATGGGGCAATTAAAAGTTATTAAAGCAATTAGTTTTTAATCCTGACTTATTCTCACGTTAAATGAAAGCTAAATTTCAGGACAATTATTTTTAAATTCTTTGATTGAATATAAAATGCCGAAATTTGACAAATTGTGTACTTTGTGCATTAAAAACATCTGTCGACGTCTTTAGTACGCTATAATTGCTGTTACATTGCAAGCAAGGAAAAAAGGAAAAAAGAAAATATCATGTTAGTAAAATGTGTTTCGGTTAAAATACTATAGTTGAAATGCTGAATCAAAATAAAACTGTTGTACACTCGCATTTAATTTGCGATAACTTAAAAGCTTCTTTAACTAAAGAAAGAATAAGAATATTGAAAATAATCTTATTTTAACAGGAATAAGCATACAATTGGATAAGGTTTTTCATGCAGAATTTGCAAGAAGCAATTTAATGTTCTTTCCACATTGTAGTATATTGGCGAATCAAATAAAAATAGCAGTTTATACTTTTAATACACCTCTTTGAGCCTAAAAGTGGAATTAAAAGTACATTATGGAAATATCAATCTTTTGTATTTTTGTGATTTTGAGGGATTGCTTCAAGCATTTTTTAACATATTGATAAAAAGTTTCGATTTGTCAATTATTTCAATTTACATTATTTTCCAGAACCGCTGAAAACCCTAAAAGATTTCCTTCTATATCAGCTCTGTACTATCATATATATTCACATTAAATTTCTTCAATTAACTGTATAGTTTGATTTTATGAGTTAAATACATTTTTATTGTTAGATTGATCAATAATTTTCTCATAATATTTCCACAGTACAGTCAATTCATTACATATATACCTAAAATTAACCGTTCTTGCATTGATTTTTTAACTATTACAAAAACATTTTATTAATGCAATTGTAATAAGCCATGTCATATCCACCGGTAAGCATACGGCAAGAAACATTCTTGTTAGTTAAATGATTATGAATTGATTTTTTTTTCGTAACGTACGTTAATTTTATTTCTACTTAATAATGATACGAAAAGCGTTCGGAAAGTAGTGTCCTTCCGAAAAAATAAAAAAATAACCACTAAGGATTTCGTAACATTTTTTTTTCTTATACTTGTACATGCATTAGGTTATTTTGTCATACAGTTTTCACCGTGCATATTAGCTCCTCATACAAGTTTCTGTATAACTTCATCGTAGACCTCCACTTCCATTCCATTAAGAAATCTAAGCACCGTTTCATTAAACTCTCCGTCACTCATCCTTTCTTTTCCCGCCAAAAATTACTTTAATTTTGTATAGGTTCAGTGCGGGCCAAATCCGAGCTTTGGGGGTGAATATTCAAAAACGTACCACTCTGAAGTTTCAAGAATTTTGTTTTTTTTTTTCCCTGCGGTATGTGGAGGATCACACATTTGAACAAAGTAATTTTTGGGAGTTAAACATTTGCTGGTGAGGAAGCACTAAAGGAAACAGTGCTTACATTTCTGAACAGACTGGCTGCTGAGATGTACGGAAAAGGTTTAAAAAAACAGGTTAAAGGGTTTGATGGCTGCTTAAATGAACTGAGTGACTGCGTAGAAAAAATAGCCTTATACATGTACATGTAAAAATGAAGAGCTTGTTAGGAAATCTTTAATGGCTATTTTTTTATTTATTAAACGCGTATACGAGGTACAAAAGATCCGCCCTTCCTCAGTTGCTAAGTGCTATGCTTTCTACTCTCTTAAAAATTTAGAGTGACATTGTCACTCTTACAAAAAGTCACCGGCAAATGATCCCAGATAGAGTGAGATAAGAGTGAGAAAACTGCATTATGACTCTTCATCGATAGGATTCTGTCACCCTAACTGCAAGAGTGAGACAATGTCACTCTTAGAGTAAGGGTGAAGGCGCTATTTGCTCACTCTAGCGAGAGAGTCACCACCTTTCCCATGATGCTCTCACTTCAGCAGGAGTGAGTGCGTTGCTTCCATACCCAAACGACGCCATATTGGAATTGGACTGCAGTTGCGAAGTACCAACTGCATACAAGTAATGGAATACTTTTAGCTAACACAAGTAAGTAAAACCTTATAACTTTTCAGTTATTGTAAATGTTATTTAAAATTTGATAATTCACAACATATAAGATACATTGATTCAGTGTCGGATCCATTAGGACTCCAGCTCTTCCGACAGACATTGCTTTGGTTAGGGTTAACATTTTGCTTTACTATACATTTTGTTTTTAAGACTTAAACAAGCCTGCTTCTTTTAATTTTATACCCTTCCGAGAAATTGATCTTTAAATCCGTCTCTATACTTGATCGTAGTATGTAGTATCGATGCTTATATAGCTGAAATCTTGCATTCGTTTTTTGTTTCTGTATATAATATTTGAGCATGTTTTGATGCGTGTTTGTAAATCGGTGGTGCAGTCAGGATTTTATTTCGGGGGTGGAGAGGGCTCTAACCTGTGTATCAAATTGTAAGCAAGCTGTTTCAACTGTAGCCTCAGTATCAAATTTTAAACTAAGTAAAGGGTCAGATTTTTAGGAAGGATACGCGCCTGTTGCAAATAGTATAAACAAAATTTTAAATCAAAAGCAGAAAATAATGATCAATTATATATTGTATGCAATTTATATTGAAATAAATTATAAACGTGGGAAAAAAATATTTTGTGATTAAATTTCAATATGTCTATGTGCATCATTTTATCTTATTGCACATTCTAGCACAGATTCACGCTTAGAATATACATATATACGTTGTTAGATCAAAATAACCGCTCTGTTGTTGTGGTGTAATATTTCCCTCTCCACTTTTTACACATACACAAACCTCTCTCTCATATGGTAAAGTGGATAATTTACGATCGAACACCCCAGATGGCCTCAGGAAAGTCCACTTTTAAATCAGGGAAACCAGCTGAAAGTAGCAGGTGATTCAGAATGTGTGAGCTTTCATTAGTAGTACGAAAAACACAAGGGATACTTGTGCGGGTAAACTGATTCAACGCGGAAAAAAAGTTATTGTTTTTGGTGTTAAATGCGAGATTTTTGGAATTGAAAAGTTTGTATACTGTTTAAGGATAATTCAATAGTATAGTAACGGATAAGTTTAATATTACTGGTAATAAAGGTAAGTGTTACAATATTAAATTTAGTAATACAGTATTAATTTTAGAGCCTTGCAGATTTTGGTATGGTAGATTTTATGTCTTCTGTTGTGTATCAATATTGGTAAATAAAATTCTCAAATTGGTAAAACTTACCTTTTAGCCTAGATACCAATTCAAAATAATGCTAATTTTTTTCTATTGAATTTAATTAACATATGAAATATATCCACAATATTGGCTATATACTGGAAATGTTTCTGAAGTAATTCCATTACTGATAAAGTTTTTAATAGTAGCAAGTTAGTAGTTAGCCCAAATATCTTGTGTTCACAATGTGTTCACAATATTAAGTAAAAATTCGAAATATTTATAATGTATTCTTAATATTGACAAGTAATTTTTAAAAATATTTTTATACCATTTTATTATTTTTCTAATGCTAATATACTCAATCCTTCACATTGTTATTATATTGGAAATAAAAACTAATATTGGTAAAAATTAGCAACATTTATCCATTATATTGTCCATGTTAATGAATTAAATTAAATATATTTAAAATGTATCCACACAGTATTGTGTGTATATTATAAATTTCCCTCATATTGTACTAACAAATATTTTTAATGTGTCAGCATCTTAATATCACAGTAATGGTGAATTAAGACTGTTTATCTACTGTACATTATTTCAAAATTTAAAATCTGATAAATAATTTTAGGTGCATTTATGTACAAATTGCTGAAAAATATATTTTAATAATTAAGTCAAATACTACTGAAAATCCTGTGATGATAAGACCATGATTATCACAGGAGCAAGGAGGGCACATGCCCCAGACACCCCATTTTAAGGGGTCCTTAAATTTTTTCAGAATATGAATTTAGTTTATTAAATCTTCATTCTAAGATACTAAATGCCTGTTTTTTTTTTCTAAAAGTTGGATGTGTGTGTGGCAAAATAGATCCCAAATGGATGAGCCGATTTTAATGTAGTTTGTTTTATTTTAAAGATGGTATAATCAGAACGGTTCTTCATTGTATTTGATAATATTCACTTCATCTATTCCCCTTAAATAAAGCTTACTTTACACTTGTTCAGTCTAAGACAATTCAAATAATATTGTTGACATTCAATTAATTTTGATTGCTGAATTATTTCTGTAATGTTATGGAAAAAGCCATGCTTTGAGTTGCATTTTTTTAAGACTTCATTTTTAATAAAGGTTATTTCACATATTGCATAGGAAATGTTCATAAACTTAAAATTTATCTAGCATATTTCATTTTAAATTCATTTAATCAGAACATATCTTTGCAGATTGAAAAAACATACTTAAGTGGGGGGGGGGAGGGGTGGAGTGAGTTTGGCTTAGGGACGTATCTAAACCTTAAAAATTTCAAGCTGAACTTTCAAAATTACCCACGAATATGTAATTTTCTCCATTTCTTATGTTTACTTATTTCGAGGGTGGCTGAAGCCCCACCAGTCACCCTCTGGCCAAGGACGTACCCAGGAAGGGGGGTGGGGGTCTGTAACACCTTCGAAATTTCAGTTTTTATTAACAAAGCAATAATGGTGAAGTCTTTTTGTGAAAATTTCTGCCTTTTTCATCGTTTGGACCCCCTCCGAAATTTTTGGACCCTCCCAGAATTTTTTTTGGGGTATGTCCCTGCCCCTGCTCTCCTCTCCTAGGGGGGGAGCAAGTTCCCTACCTTGAGCCCCCCCTTATGGGTGCCCATATCATTAATGTTATATTTTTCAAGTATTTAATATTATTCTGTGGTTTTCTGAACTTGCAGGTAGCAGAACAGATTTCATTATTTATTGACATTGTTGAGAAAGCAGACAGCATGGATTTCAGAGTTTGGGTCTTCTACTGGGTATCATTAAGGGTAAATAAATTTATGATATTGGTAAAATTTACTTAAAAATTCAAAATAATTTTAATCCTTTTTCTACTGAATTTAAATGAAATGTATCTGCAATATTGCCTATATTTTGGAAGTAGTTCTGAAGTAGTTCCATTACCAATAAACTTTCAAATAGCACCTCACTGGATTGTAAAACATTGAAAACCCAAACCAGTATTTTTACATAGCAGCAAGTTAATATTTAGCCCAAATGTATTTAAAATGTATCCACAATATTAGGTAAACATTGGTAATATTTCTAATGTATTCCTAATATTGACAAGTAATTAATTTTATAGTATTTTTATTTTTTCATGTTCATATACTTAATTATTCAATATTATCATTAAATTGGAAATAAATACTAATGTAAATTGTAGCAAATTAATATTTACCCATTATATTGTCAATCTTAATGAATTTAAATTAAATTTATTTAAAATGTATCCACAATATTGGGTGTATATTTCAAATATTCCTCATATATATTGCACAAGTATATATTTTTGATATGTTAGCATCTTAATATATTATTACTTGCGAATTATCACTGTTTATCTGTTACACATTATTTTTGCATTTAAAATCTGAAATAATTTTAAATGCATTCATATACAAATTTCTGAAAAATATATCTTAATAAATAAGTCAAATATTACTGAAAAATATATCTTAATAAATAAGTCAAATATTACTGAAAAATTTAATGTAATATGATTGTTCCCTGATTATCATGGGCAAGCGGGTAAATACTGTGGAAAATACAGAAAGACAATTGTCAGAGTCGGTGAAGAAACAAAATGTAAGGGGGCCCCTATTTAGACCCATACTTCTGACTCAAGCGACTTTATGTCGTAATTGCTGCCTGGATTTGAGATTGGGGGGGGGAGGGACTGAAGCCCTATAGCCACTCATCCCATTACCCCTCGATCTACCACCGAATCATTTGTTCTTGTGATAATGTTTAAATGTAAATTTTAACTGAAGACTCCTACCTTGGGTGGTCATTAGTTAAATATATATAAATTGATAATAAATGAATATTCATATAAATTGGTTGCTTTAGAAAACGAAACTTTTAGAATGTTTTTTATGTACTGAATACTCATTTTCTTGAAATATAGGAGAGTTAATAACAGCGATGACTGGGTGATTTTTCAAGAACCTTTGATAAGGGTGAATACTACTTTGGATGTCTTTAGATATAAGTATGTATTTATTTTTAATTATTTACTGTTTCAGTGTATTTTTAAATTTGGGAGTTAATTTTATATTCATATCATATGTTATAAATGTTCCTTATACACATGTCTGTGTGAATTTTATATTATTATTATTATTTGCATTGCAAAGCATCCCATTTTAGAAGAATGTATATCTTAAGCACTGAATCAGATGGGTAGTAGATTTCTCACAAAAATTGTGTTTCATTAAGTGTCTCACTGAGTAGAAACAAAATGTTTCAATCAAGTTATTATTATTTTTTTTTACAAGAAATAATGCAATTTCTGAACAGGTTTTAAAAGAATTCAACTATGTCAGAAATTTGAAAATTCAGAATTTCTCTTCACAAGCTGTATTTATGGCAATACAAATGGTTAATTTATAGAAGTGAAATACTCAGAGAAAAATTTATAACATATTGTATTGTCCAAAATAGAGGGAGAATTAGCCATCAGATACAGTTTCCACTTTCGTGAATTTCTCCCTAAAAATGGGATAAGACCTGCAGTTTTGTTGTTCTATAAAAGTTCATCATGCTGTCTATGAAGAAGCATTCTGAATTATACCGAGTTTTTGAGAAGCCTGTCTTTAAAGCTTGCAGAGCCAAGTGATGAATAAAATATGTTACAAGAAAAACTGATTGATTTTGGCTGTTTATCACTTTATTATCTTTTTATTTTCTAGTACTCTGAACTGGTCCTGTGGAAAACCATTGAATTTTTGTCAGTGGCATGCTGTAAAAGAGAAGAAACTATTGGCATTATAAGTGGTATTCATATTTTTGTTTTATTTGTTTATTTATTCTTTAAATGTTCTTAATTACTAGTTCAAAGTCTGCATACTTTTGATCTCTGCGGTCTAATTTTTTCAAAGCTTGTATCGCATAATTTCATAATTGTCAATAACTTTTTTTTTTTTTTTTTTTTTTTTTTGAGATGTTTACTTTTTTGTTTAGTTTATTTTTTTCTTATTTTCCAAATTGATTTATATGTTTTTTTTTAGTTTTTTTTCCCTAAAGTGATGTTACTTTGGGGCAGTTAGTGACTATGTATTAAATTTTATAAATTTCATGTAAATTGAGAAAGTTATTAGGGCTGTTCTTAAAAGAAAAAAAGTATAACTTTTGGTAAAGTTACATCAATGAGTAAAACAATAAATATTTATACAGTAAAATTCAATGTGGTATTCTTTATTAAAGCATTTGACCCAGGCAACTCTTTAGTATATCATTTTATGTTATGCTATATTCTGTCATTTATTTAATCTCTATTATATGTAAATTTTTTATGTCAAGTTGCATATTTGACACCAAGTTAATAAATTGCTTGCAAAATCAAGTCTTATTTGCAACATTTTATGAAGTAACAATGAAATAAAGTATAAAAATCAATTTTTAGTCCCTTCAGATTAATTTTTTTACTCTGCACCCTCACTACCTCTTAAAAATATGTTGTAAGTAAAACCTTGAAACTCCTGTAACTTTTATTATTATTATTATTATTATTATTATTAATGTTGTCACTGCTGTTGTTGTTTAAAATGTAAACTGTAAAATGCTACTTTCAGAGATGAGATTTAAGAATTTAATTTAATATTCAGACCTTTTTCAATGTTTATAAAGAATTCAGTTTTTTCATTTTTTTCAAAAATTTTCTGATTTTTCAGTAAGGCAAAATTGTATATAAGTAAGATAGATTTAGTATCAATAAAAATTAAAATATTTATTGCTCTTGAAATTCAATAGTAAGTATAATTGCTCAAAAGTTGTTTGGACATTATTTCAGACTTTTTTTCCTTTTTTGTTAATCTCATATCTGTACTTTGGTACAAACCAAATCGAAAACTAGCCTACCAGTTTTGACACCATATTACATGTACCACCATTAGTGGTAAAAACAGATGAAATATATTATTTTTTAATTTTACTAATACAATATGTAAATGTAAACTTTACTTCCTTAGTAAATTCAGATTTTTTAAGCCTGCAGTATTAACAAAGTGCAATAACCTTGTCAGTGTTCACATGTTGTCATATGTATATTTGAATATTACTCAAAAATATCTTTAGTCTAGTTTTTAACTGACTTCAAGAAGATCTAGGTTATTAATTGGGGTCAGTACTCAGAGGTGTAGCAAGAATTTTCAGTGCCCGAGAACAAATTTGCATCACTTCCTGTTTACCAAAATGCGCTGGAAAAAGTTTTATATACAAATTGGTGCCTTTTGGATCCTATGCCCTGGGACAAATGTCCCCCTCTAGCTACACTTCTGAGCATTGAATCCTTGTAATTTACCAGACTGGATATGAAAAGTATTTTCAAACTTCCGTTTAATTATTTATTTCTTTTGTTTATCTTCCACATATAGATGTGATCTTTGCTAAGAATGTTGTTATTTGATGATATTTTACTTGCTGTGCATGAAAAGTTTTTATTGCAAAGTTATCACTTTATTTTTTACTCAATTTTTGATGTACCTAAAATATATTACAAGTCCTGAATATTTTCTATTTTTTAATTGATTGTAATAATTTGCAAATTTAACTCACCGATAGTAAGTAATGTGTTTAATATTTATTTTGTCACTATTAGTTTGATGTTTGTTATTACGCACAGGTTACTGTGATTCAGGGATAATTTTATTCCAAATTGCTTTGATATGGGATTTTCGCTTCAATACTGTCCCCAATTATTCTTTTTTGTGTTACCTCAGAGGATTTACCTCACAAAATAAAATTTTGTGAAGTAAATCCTACAATGTGTTCCTTACTTTTAATAAAGTATTTTGTGCTCTCAATCACTTTGCATATCAGTATATTCTAATATTAATAGAACATAGAGAACAGATTATTTTATAAAACAGTACAAGCATTTCTTATCTGTAAAATTAAGTTTTTTTTCTTTTATTTTTTGCAGGTAAAAAAATAGATTTTTTTTTTTTTTTGAGCTGCTATATTTAGGTTTTATTGCAGTTTTTTTCCATTTGCTTTTATGTTCAGTGGCAAAATTAAAATGTAAAAGGCAGCTTAAATTCTACATCTTTATTTTATTCATTTATTCATAATTTGTACAATTTTAACAGTAGGAACCCTGTTTCCCTTCCCTCTCTTACTCAGAAGGTTACAGTATATGTAAATGTTACTTGAAAGTATTTATTATTACCATACATAAATATGGTAATATGAAAAATGGTAATAAGAAAGTATTTATTATTACCATTTTTCGGTATGCTTTTGTGCTGTTCCAAAATTGTATTTAACCTGCTCCTAAAGGTGTTCCAAAATGTATGTAGATTTGCAGACTTTTTATTATAAAGTTATCCTCCGATTTTAGTGAAACTATAAACAAAATGTTTTCTGAATCAAATGAAAAGATCTGCTGACTTATTCCTCTGTAAATTCATCACCTAGTTGAAAGTGTTAAGCTGTGCTTTAGTTGGAGATTTAAATTTGACACTAATCCATGTACACACAAAACTAATTTTAACTAATTTTATTTTGTATGTATTTAACATAGATCTAGTTTATGCTCTAGTATATTCTAGCTGCCAACTCTTTCTGATTTTGAGCCTTTCTTCAGTCTTATTCAAATTATGGGGAGGGGGGAGGGTACCCTTTTTTTATTAGGATAGAATAGCAGTTATGTTTTAACTTTTAATTCTGTAATTACTTGTTGAAGTCATAATTTTTATCTTCCAGATGCTGTTAGAAGAATCCCTGAATGTGAAATAGTATTGAAGTACTCATATTGAATCCAGTGATTGTATTTTATATAAATGTAACAATGTAATAGAATTAAACCAAATTTGTAATAATTTGTTGTGTGTTCACTGCCATTGCTTTTATAATTCATTCAAACCTGCATGAGTCTCAATAAGAGATATCTTCCACTTTTTTTCAATTCGTAGGCTATTTTTTACTTCTGCAGTTCTGTAATAGTTTAAATTTTTTTTTTAAATTTAGAACGCATCGTAAACTAAAATTTGCTAGGCTGAAGACTACTCTGGACTTGGAAGTTCCTTTACTCATGTTTTTATTAAGACTTTGCTTATATATTTTTATTAAGTTTTTTCTTTCTTTTTTTTTTTGGCCCTCGTATTAATTGAACTTTGTTCTAACATACTAATGAGTTTTTCTGGCTTTACTTTCATTTATTGTTCTAAATCTGTTTTCAATAGTATAATAATTCTTGCATAAAATCTATATTAAAAGAATTTTTTTTTCAATTTGAAGTTTTTAAAAGATTAAGTAATTTGTAGCTATTTTGCTGTAAAAGTGAAATTGAAATAAATAAAATCACACTTAAAAATAAATAAAGAAAGGAATGTGTATGTATATATATTAAAAAATTAAGAAATGGCTTTTATTTTGAAGTATGTATAAATTATGTTCAGAAGAGGAATTTGGTTTTTTAAGAGGTGAAAAAAAAAATCTTTTTCTTTGAATCACCACCCTCCCCCCTCACCCAGACATTATCTATGGAGGTTAATATGGTTCACCCTCATGCTCTAAACTTCAATTATTTCTTTGCGTTATGGCAAGTCTACAAGAGGGGTGTCTTCTTGGGGGGGCTGACTTGGGTGGTGAACTTTTTAAGGATTCTAACCTGTATTCTTGCTCATGCCTCTAAACCTTAAATAATGGTTTTTGGACAAGACAAAAATGTTGGGTGTATTCAACAAAATGGGCATTGTTGGGGAATTATGAAATAATTAATTGGTTTTGATTTATATTATTTATGTATTGGCCTGCACAAAAATATTCTGCTTCAGAAATATTCTCAATATATAATTAATATATCAATACACACTTATATGTTAATTAAAATTTTACAAATATTAATAATAACATTTTGAGCATATATCAGGGCTAAACTCTAGTTTTTACCAATACTGGAAGTGGTCTTTACTCTCAAAGTATTCACATATATGTAAATTTTAATAATTAAAAGTAATTAGTACTTAATAATATTGGAAATATTTCTAATATACACTCAATATTATTGATAAATTTCAAATACTTTAAGATTCAATAGTATTAAAATTTGACTTCAAATGGGCAAAATATTAAATTTATAATATTGGATTTTATTTTCAATGAATTCACAAGATTGGATAAATATTGATGCTATATAGAAAATATCTTTTAATGTTTGCCAAATATTTAAAAAATAATAATAATCAATGCTGTTACCAGATACATTCATATATATATATATATATATATATATATATATTTATAAGGAATTATTTTAATTTCCCCAAAATAGTGATAGCCAGAAGCAAGGCATATGCAAGGAATAAATCCAGGGCCGTACCCAGACAAAAATTTCAGGCAGGGTCCAAACCGTGGAAAAGGCAGAATTTTTCACAAAAAGACGTCATTATTATTATTTTATTAACAAAAATCAATTTTTTTGGGAGGGGGGAGGGTCCGGACCCCTGGATACGGTCTCGAATAATCACCCTATAAAAAGTGGCAGTCACTCTTAAAAAGGGTCATAGCTCACTCTTGATCAGAGCGCTCCACTCTTTAAGGGATGGCGTGCTGTCACCCTTTCCTTAGAGTGAGGCACTCTTTCCCGGAGTGGGTTTTTGAATTCTCACTCCTAGTCCAGAGTCAGAAATGTCACTCTTCCGAATAGTGATTTCTCACTCTATGGAGGTTGGCTGATTTTTGTCACGAAGGTAGGGTGATATATCACTCCTCAGCACTGGTTTTTCACTCTTGATTATTAAGAGAGTACTGTTGTGATTGCTTGATATCTTTTTTTCAACTGAGGAAGTGCTGTTCTTTTATACCGAAATGATGAGTTTGTTGATAAATAGCATTGCATATCTATTGCTATAGAAAAGCTTTTATTAATTTTAAATTAAAACACAAGTTTTTGTTGAGTGTACACGTAATAAGCCGAGCCTATTTCTAACAATATTGTCAAATCTTACATCATCCATATAATAGCAGTTCATATAATTAAAACTATCTGGTACTTTTGCATATAGTGCATTTATCGCATACTACATAGATTGAAAGGAATTTCATAAGATCATTGAATTGTGATAGAAAATGAAAGGGAAAATTTCAAAAAAATGTTTAAAAATCCTGCGTCAGGTAATAAAATGTAATGTTATTTCGAAAAGCTTAAAGATTTTGCGTTTTTAACTATTCATCACTAATAAACTCAAGATAATAATTCCATGTTTAAGTATGCTTTATATTTCAGAATTCAAAGAGAAAACCTTCTGTATAAGTCGAGTGAAAATGAAATTTTAAATGATGTTCACCCTAGTTTTCAGGCTGGTAAATTTTCAAGCACTTCGTTTAATATCAATGTATAATGCAGTCCAAGTCTTATGGGAATTACTGTTAAATGACTTATTTAACGCCTACAAGTATTAGTAAAACATATTTTTGAAAGAAACAGAAAATATTTATTTAAAATGTGAAAAGCTTTAGAAGGTTAAAGAATAGAAATGTACGTATGCTGTAACAGCAATTAGAAGAAATAAATCATGCGAAGTTACAAGGTGAATTCAACTATGCAACTTAAACAGAAATTAAATTAAGGGATGGGCAAAATTTAGGGGAAAGTGGCCCAAAATGATCCCCTTAGGAGGAAAACTTGCATAAAATAACATAAATGTTAAATAAAACTTTGGCTCCTTGCCACAATATTTTACAGTATATTTTGCATCATAAACATATTTTAATAATATTTTAAACCCAAACTGAGTAACAAAAAAAAAGGATTTTGAAAAAGAGTCCAAAGGATTATTTTGCCCGCCCCCACGGGCAAAAGTAAACATAATTGAGACTATACATAAAGGAATAAAATAATTTTTACAATCATATAGTATGCATAATTTATTTTATGAAAATTTTAAAATAAAAAAGTGTCCCAAATTTTAAAAAGGAATATTTCAAAATTGATGACTGTCAAATTGATGATGATTGAATGATGATGATGATGTCAATTGATGACTGATTGAATGACTGTCAAATTTTACCTATTATTACTATTGTTATTATTATTTTCATTATAATATTATTATATTACGCGTATTTAACTGCGCAAACACAAATTACACCAATACTTTTGCCTGTTATAGAAGATGAAATCTCTCTCTTTTATAATCGATTCACTAAAAAGTGAATTATTTTTTGTGTAACTAAGGGTTTTGACCATTTTGTGCTATAACAAGCCTACCGGGGGGCATCTGCCTATGGTGGGGAATGCCTTGGGCGGAGGTCTTTTTTAGGGGTTCACGCTATTAACGTTACATCTGGAGAAGACCGCCGAAACTGCAGACCGTTAAATCGACAGACACGAGGTATGCTCGCACGCTGGGCATTCACACTTCTATAAAGTGACTAAGGAATTTGTATATTTAAAGCAACTATTAGGTATTTGAATAATTTGCGTATTCATGTTATTTTTTGTAATTACGGATTATTTTATTTCAGTTAATCAGAAAGGCCTTTAATTTAAGTGTAAAAGTCCAACATCTGTGGTTTTGCAGACTATTAATTTGATTATTCTTCCTCAAATATCATTTACAATTGGTATTCTGCATCATGATATGAAATAATTGTGAAGCCGCCAAAATGACCTCTGCAAAACGATGACAAAATTTGGATTAAAAAGGAAATTGCTTAAATCTATTCAAAGTCTATTTTTAAAATCTCTAAAATAGGCTTCGTAATTACTTTTAGGGTGGTTGACCATTTTAAAAGTCTTCCTGCAAATGCTCTCCTGATTATCTAACATGTTTAAATTACTTGTCTTTCTTTCAGTCAATCATAGGCAAGAAATCGTGCATGAACAACGCTTTTGCCGTAGATCCGGCCAGGGTATGGAAAGAAGCAAATTTTTCTTTCCGTACTTATTCCGACTGCTATCGCATCTCAGTTCACACGGAGACAGCAAAATGTCTTTTTTATAGGGTATAAAACGACTGTTTAATAATTGAGATTGCACCTAAATGTGTACAATTTGATACTCTTTGTTATTTTGAATGAAACCCCTGTGGTGATTTATTACAAAACGTGTACACATTGAATGTAATAAATTATTTCTACCAGGAAATTTCTTATTGAAAAACAAAGGCTGGAACAAAAATATTAGAATGATATTCGAGATGTCGGTCTTTTGGAGAAATTAATTTAAAAAAAAAAATTGTGTACAATACAAAGTGACTGAGAAATAAATAAATACATAAACTTGAGTACGTAAAGAAAAATTCTCTAAAATGATGTATTTTTTACTAGTAGTTTACAAATGATGAATGTAAAATGCTGCAAATTAATATTACAGAACGTAAGAAAAAGATATACACGAGGAAGAACTAATGGCCAAATTTTTCAGTTATTCATATGCTAAATATTTTTCTTGGCTCTTCCATAAAGCTCACTGTTTCTACCTTAAAAAGCGAATCTTTATTTTTTTTAAATCTGGTTTTAGCGAAGTAATGGATGGTTCAAGCTTTATTGATGTTTTCAATTAATGTCCGTGAAGTTTTGAAGCTTTTTCTAATTACAATGCTTTCTAAGAAACCAAAAAATCTCTTTTTTAGCTCAAACACTTAACAAAAGAATGCAGTTTTAAAATGCAACCAAAACCTTAAGATAAGACAAAATAAAATACTCAGTGAAAAATAGCAGTAAACGAGAAAAAACAGAACGATGGAGATATTAAGAAAAAAGAAACCAGTTTTTAAACAGTCGTGTAGTTGTTCCTTTCTCCTCAAAGTAAACTAAATACGGTGGACAGATATTCATTCATTGAAAATTAGTTCACCAGTAAGAACATAGAAAGTGCTATCCAGCGTGAAATGGACCAAGGAAATAAAGAACGGGATATCGCTGATAAATAATTTATCGATGCTTTACGTAGTTACGAAGTAAAAAAATACCTTCACAAGAAAATGTGCTTGAGGTGCATTTTAATATTATAAAATTACAAATTATTTGAGTTAAAAAAAAGAAAACAAAAATAAAGCCATAAAAGAGGAAATTTACTATATGCTGACTCAGTATGTGATGAACAATTTAAAAAAAAAAATTATGAGATATTTTTTTTCCCACTTTGTAATGATTATAATTCTCTGTAAATCTCTCGTTAGGGCTTAATTTCAGTTCAGTTTAAAGAAATTCTTTCACAGGGGCTGTCAATAAATTATGTCGCACGCTTTTTGACCCCCCCCCCCCTATTTTACACGGTGGCATGCTTCACCACACACCCTCTACCCCTCCTGCCACATGTCATGCTCTATCAGATAAACATAACACTTGTAGTTCAGAAATCAAAGCATTACGTTATAGACCATATTTCAAATTTTATTTTTTAATTTTAAGCATGTGTTAAAAACACATTTGTGAACATAAAAAGCTGTTTGAGCCCCGATTTAAAAAAATAAACCCATATTTTGATAATTTCAAAACAAATTCAAAATTTGATCTGCTAATTTTAAATGGTTTTATTTTAACATAAACGTGTGATTTCATACTTCTTGTTACCCCCCCCCCTATTATAAACTATCACAATCTCACAGTTCCCCTCCTCCCCTCCATACGTGACGTCATTTGTGCTCGGCCCAATATGTATAATAATTCTTTTTTTCACTTGTAAATAAAGGTAAATAGTATATCCCGTTGTCACAATTATATTTCATAGAAATAATTCAGTATAATTCGCGATGTATATGCTAAGCATTTTTTTACAATTTTTGATATGAAAAAATATTGACTTTGAAAAGTCAGTTGAGGTTGGCTCATTTATGGCAAATGTTTTAACTTAATGCACTCTATTAATTACACTGGTCTCCATAAATTAGAGCACAACTTCATTTAAAAGGGGGAAAAGATTAATTATGAGCAATTTATGCTGATAAGTGTATTAATAAAAATGCAGCCAGGAAACAACAGCAAATTTTATGCGTAAATTAATCTATGCGCCTGAATATACATTAAAAACAGGGTGAAGAATTTAAACTTACAAATATAAATGCATTTTAAACAACATAGAATTATAAAAATTTATTTACGAGTTTAAAAATACAGTAGGAAAAACGTGTCGACATTCACACAGAGCTACTTCGATACTACATCTGTCCACTAGAGCACATAAAGTAAATTTACACTGTAACTATCGTGGACAGCGATTACCTTATCAACGGCAGCTGAACATACATTTTATTACTCGAGAACATCTCTCGACGAAGCGTGGCTGTCGACATATACAGGCTACGGTGCTGTCATTTGGGTCACACACTTTTGCACTCGAAGAGTCATATATCCTAGGAGGTGTGACCATATTGCTGTGGTTACCTAGGAAAAAGAAGGCGGCATGGCGCTTCGGATGCAAAGGGGTGTGACAGAAATGTCAGCATTGTAGCCTGTATATTTTGTAAGCCACGTAGACCCATGAAGGAACCTACGAAGACCTCTCCAAGCTGCGAAATCGGATTAACGTAGCTGATTTTAACAGAAAGCAAAGAGGTCGAAATTTTTAAAATAGTGATTCGAAAAAATCTTTCAGCCTCCAAATACAAAATATGGTGCTAAAAAGAAATTTCGTTAACTAGTCAACATTTCGTTATTTTTTTAGAAACCTCAAAAAAACTTTGTCAATTTCATGATATCCGTAGAAATTAGACTAACTCAAATATTTAGACATAGAAGAAACGATAAATGTGGACTATATTGAAACTAATTTAATATTAATTTAAGGCAAAATTCACTCCTAATTTTCATTAATAATATAAGAAATACGATAGTATAAAATGAAACTTTAAAATTACTAATAATAACTGATTAAAATTAAAAAATGTGTATACAGACATATACAGACACGTGAAACTGAATTCACTCAATTTAGTTTTATTTATTTACACTAAAATATATTCTATTTTATATCACTAAATTGTAAGAATATTACTATTTGTAAAGGTATTGCTAGAAATAAAATACGTTTATACATATAAATAGAAAAATGGAAAGAGAAATTTGAGAAAATCTTATATGATTTATGGATAAAATTTTAATTTTAACAAAATATCTTAAAATGTTAATCCTGCGTAAGATGTTATTCTTCGGAATTTTAAAATTTCTTCCAAAATTTGCTTTTAAATTCGATATTTCGCTAAATAATATTTGCCCAAAAATGTCGAAACCTATAAAGGTGTATTTTGTAGATATCCAGAAAACTATTAATATTTTTCTAAAATTTAAAATAATTTTTTGAATAAAAGAGTTTTAAAATGTAAATATTCCGTGATTATAGGACTAGATATGTCTGAATCGGGGATTATGAATAATATTTATTTCATGGGCATGAGAAAAAGTATTTGATACTTAAGGTAATTTTCCTAGCTTGCATTTTCGTACAATAGAAAACTTTAAAATTTTTCTAAAATGTAAAAGGAAAAAATAAAAAAATAAAAATAAATAAAAAACTTTTACTGACATACTGAATAAGCTTTTGTTAAGCGCAAATGTACGGGAAGTCCTTAAATCCGCCTTATTTATAAAACAAACACTATTTACTAACTAGAATAATATTACTAGAATAATTTATTTACCAGAATAATGTTACTCATAAACATTTATCGTTTGAGAATCTGTAAAAGGGAAAAAAAGTGAAGCTATATTTCGATTTAAAACTCTAGTTAAGCTTGTTAAATCAACACACAAGAAAATTTTCTGTACCTGAACTAAGTACCACAGGTTTCTTTAGTTAAATTTAACGAGTTCTTTGAAAGCATTCTTTGGTTTATAGAGAAATAACAGACAAAACCATGTAATTATATAAATTTGTAGTTTGGTGAAAACTAATTTTCTCTGAAAATAAAAGAAAAAAAAACTTCAGAAAACACTAATGGTTAATATCACTGACTGGTTTCGGTATGTATGACGTACCATCATCAGTGCATGTGCGAGAATGAAGTGAAAGAGGAAATTTCTCCGATTTATATATAGAGATAGGGAAGGCGTCAAATAATGGGAATGCAGTAAGACTGTGAAAAAAAGCGGTCATGTGAATAGTTAAGTGGGAAAACAATTTAGTTTAATAATTAATACTTTTGAAAGACGTTTTTGATTCTTTTACAAATAGTATGAAAAACTTTGTTTTTTTCCCATCGAAAACTATTGATATAATTTTTTTAATGGATCAGAACAACAAACTACAATTGCAATACGCTAGCTAGCAGTACCTATGATTGAAATAATTTGCTTCATAATTGTGATTTCGCGAAACTTTATCATCATATTTGTGTTTTTAGTTTAAAAATATTTTAAACCCAACTTTAACAATGAAAACCCCAATAACACAACTTGTACAAAAGACGTTCAGCTTACGTCTTTATAACGCAGGCTGAACGTCTTTTGAACTAGTCGTACTGCTGGGGAAATGTATTAAATATCATAAGTTAAACTAAAACTGCAATCTTGTATACTTATTTATACAAACACAATCTGTTGTGCAGCGATTACTGAAGATTATTTCTGTTTCAAAGAAAATATGTGTTTAGAATAATATTTTTACTGTACTATGTTTTGACAGGATGCATACTTTACAGACTCGATGACTAAGAAAAAAAAATGGAAAAATTATTTAAATTCAGTTTTCATTTACAAAAGGGATAAAAAACTGATCTCTAAATAATATGTATATATGTGTATGTATTTATGTATGCATTCATGATAGAGACACACACATATATGCAAGTACCCATTCATGTACATAAATAAAGTCGCTCAAACATAGTCTCAAATTTCTTCAGAATTTCCTTTGCTACACAATGCACGTAAAAACACCATGAGGAATGGAACAATATCGCCTTAGAAAATGATGAGCAACTTCAACTTCGTTGCTACCGTGAATGACTCTTTCCTTTCAGATAAGGACTTGCACGTAATAATAGTGTCCGAAGACGCCTTTCTTAAAAAAAAAGGAAGAAAACCTAAGCAATTGAACTGATGTGGACAAAAGGTTTTTCGTTGACAAAACAATCCGTTCATATCACAGCACATCATTTCTTCGTTTATCCCGGGCACGTATCTTCCTTGATTTTATTAATCGATGGATGGATTCCCAATGACAGGTTTTCCGTGCAAGAATGAAAGATGTATAACGCAGTGAAGAGAAAGACATTGGAAAAGCTATTTGAAAATCTTGTTTTACATGTCATTACTTTGTCTTGTTTCGAGCAGTGGATGTGTTTAACAAGTTTCTATTATAACTTGCAATTTTCTTATAAGCATCGGAAGCTTCAAATGAGCAGTTGATTGTATTTGGGAATCGTTTTCTTCGGTAAAGTGATATAAGGAAGGACTGGATAATTTATTTTTTGAGCTACAATACTTTAGAGACGAGTGTTGTCTTTTTACAATTTATTCTTAAAGAAATAATTAAGAAACTCCCATTTTCTAAATTGTACTTCAAATTTGTTCAACTGTTATTTTGCTTTATGTAATAGTGTACTACGATAAGATGTTTTTTCCCAGGATGCATTATTTTAAGCCGTTATAATGTTATTTTTTTATTTATCCAGTATATCACTGGATTTTCAAAACCTCAAAAATATAAAACAATATGTGCAATATTAAATTGCTATTTTAAGAACTAATTTCAAATAAATCTTTCTTTTTCTCGGACATTTTTCTCAATAATGTTACCCTTTGGTTTTTCTAAATCACTAGAACTTCCTGAAACCTATATCCACCAATTTTAAGTAAGACCACAGTTTGTCTTCGAAAAGACTCTTGTATTTAATTGATTCGTAAAATCTTCCACTAGTGCTAATTTATTGATTTAACTGCATAACATATAATTAAACATATCTACTTCATTACTTCAAAATAGACAACTATAGACCAACACAATGAAATTATTATTTGCGAGAAGTAAGAAATTTACACCCTTTGTGTGAGTTTTCCAATTTTTGATGACGATATATGATAGCGAAAATCTTCCAAAGTTATTATTTACTGACTTCTTAGACATTAATAGTTCGGATAAAAAATGTAGCAGCATTATTTTATTTATCCACTTTTTAACTTATCAAATTAGGCAAAAGTTTTTCTCTGATTTACTGAATGCCACTAAACTATTTCAGTACTTTGCATGTACCTTACTCTATTTGATGGTTGGATTATACCAAAGGCAAAATATATTAAATGAATAAATTTGTTGAATATAGCATTACAAATCTTGTTGACATGATTAATTGACTTACCTTATATTCGGGAACTGTCTAAATTTACGTATGTGGATTAAATGTGAAACAGAACATATCAGCTTTGTAATATTTTAAGTTATTTTTTCTTATTCAACTGCTGGGATTTTTCAATTTTCAACATTAGGTTTCTGTAGTTTTAGTGTTTTTTTAATTATCTGTGTACAAGAAATCCTTAAAAATTTAAACATCCTTGACTATTCTTATCATTTATTTTTAAAAGTAAATAATAATTAAATATAAGCTAATCTTTTGTATTTCATAATCTCGGTATGAAACTAAAGTTTTTGAAAAAGATTTCGTGATTTGGAGTCTGCTCCATCTTATAGTTTACAAAATCTTTCATTTTTAAAGTAATGTTCATCATTTATTTTTTTACAGTTACAGTCTACAGAATTGATAGATAATTTAAAATTTAAGTCCTGATGTTTTATAGGGGAAGGTGTCCCAAAAGGAAAACTTGCATAAAATGCCATAAATGTTAAATACAACTTCGGTTCTTTACCACAATATTTTATACTATATTTTGCATCATAAACATGTTTTAATACTGTTTTAAACGCACACTAAGTTATGGAAAAAATAGAAATTTAAAAATGTGTCTAAAGGTTCATTTTACGCGCTCCCCAGGGCAAAATGATACTTCATTCAAAAATAATTGTAAATTGCTTTTTATCGGCAAAATAAATAATACAGTGTGTCAAAAAAGTGGTTGACACATTTAAAAAATTCACATAAAATCAACAAATTGTTGTATGAAAATGCGGTTCGCGCAATAATGCTTCACAGAACTAAGATTTTATTTTTCCAAAAATTACTTCAAAACTGTGTTAATAGATGACGCTGCATCTCCAGTTTTGAGCAATGAGCCAATAGGGATTTTTCGTGAGTTTCAAACATCATTGACGGTGCGGGAATATTCATTTTAGCTAAGGTGACTGAAACTGAGAGAGTGCATTGTGTAGGATGGTATTTCGAATCAAAATCCATAATTATATTTCAGAGAAAGTCTCGTAACATATTTAAGAAAAACCCACCAAGTTGAAACAGCATTCCTGACATCAAGAACTTGTGGACGGGGAAAGAGGTGGTTGGCCACGAACTTCGGATAAGTTCGTGTCCAACCACCGTGGCAACAGTTCGTGGCCAACTGTTCAAGGCATTTGGGAAGCTTACTGTGACGGTGCAGCGCCACCTACGAAAACAATTTGGAAGTAATTTTTTTTACGATGTAAAACAAAACCGTGAACCTGTGAAGTATTATTGTGCAAAACCGCATGTTCATACGATAATTTGTTGCTTTTCTATGAATTTTTTAAATGTGTCAAGGACATTTCGCACATCCTGCATAATTTCGGGCATCCTGCATAAAAATAATTATCACTATACATAATGAAATAAAATACGTTTTACAATCATATACTATGCATTATTTACTTTATAAAAATTTTAAAATAGAAACGTGTCACAAACAATAAAATGGAACATTTCAAAATTATAATAAAAAAATTATGACGTACAATAATCGCAGAAATAAATTAGATAATGCAATGGGGAGTCACGCATTTTGTGAACGTCTAAAGGGCTGCCATGATTCCTAGGACCCGGTACTGGCGTTTCTTTAGTCGATGGATCATTTTACCCTGCAGTATGGTTTCCCACTTTAGGTCGTATTACTAGATCACGACGAGCAATATAACAAACTAAACAAATGTAATTCACCGGAAAAAACACCCAAAATACTTGTGTTAAACGATAAAGTAAGTAAAAAACTTTGTAAAAACTACTTACCTGTAACATCTTATGTGTTTAAAAAAAAATTATTTACTTTAAATGTAATTTACATCTAAAAAATACTCTATTCAGTAAACCCAGTCATATTTCTGTACATTAAAGAATGTCTTTATAAATAAATAGGTAAGTTAGTGCTTATCTTATAAAAGATATGATAAAACCCAATTTTTTAAGGAATTCTACTCAGACACGTAATACACCGATCGCTTAACTATTGCCATAGCTTCTTCTTGCCTTGCCACAACCAGTTTATATGTAACCAAGTAGATAGAGCTGCCTGTTTAATTAAAAAAAAAACGTATGTGGATTGCTTAGCCCGCTAAGATAATTTCTAGCCACCTTCCCCTAATTTATTTTAATAATCTGCTGTTTCTTTCAAATAGCGTATTTGGCATTAATCACCATCCTTTGTTTACAATTCCCTATTACGTTACCTCACTTACCATAAAAAAGACAACGCTCTTATATTTAAAGTATCAAATAAGTATAATCATTAAGTGTTGATTTCGTTAATTAGTTTGAGTGGTGTTTTTTTTTTTTAATAATAAAGAACTCTTTCTCCAACATTTCGTAACACTGAATATCTCTTCTAGTTTTAGAGACGAGTGAAATTAAGTCAAAATAGAATTACGTTTGAAACATTCATTAATTGCCATTAGAAATGAAGTAACTCGCGAAATAAAATATAGAAAAAAGGCAAAAAAAATTAACGATGGACATTTTAGTTTTGTATTTTCGAAAACTTAATGGATCTAAACGAAGGAAATTAATAAGATAAAAAGCTAAGTATTTAAAACCTAATCTATTGCAAGGGAGTCACCCAGCTCTTTTGAGTTCTTTTAAAATAATTTATTTGAATTAAAATCGAAAAGTTTAACTGAATTTAGGTTTCGATAATTTTCCTATGAAAAATAAATTTTCCATTTAAATAATCATTCCAAGATAAGAAGAAAGCTTACGGAATTTGTTTTATATTGCAATTTTTACAAAAAAATGCACTTACTACAATCACAAATGAAAAAAAAAAAACGCCGGTTATATTTTATTAGTAACTTACTTTCTTGCCTATACGGTGAGTACAGTAGAGAGTCTTATACAACTAAAATGTTAATTTCTATGTATTTCTTTAGAATTATAAAAATAAAATGTTTAGAACTCTTTTGATAAAAGTAAATTAAGTTAAATAATATTAAAAAAATAATCAAAAATCTAAAAAATGGGGCAAATTTATTTTAGTACTAGTACAAAATGTTTAACTTAGTTCATTCACCAAACACATATAACATCCGTACGGGTCCAGATGTTCTCTAAATATAAGACCCGAAAGTGTTTTGTCAGTAGAGGAGACCGGGGCACATTTTTCAAATTTTTCAAATTTAATTTTTGTGTATTTTATTTTTATCTGTTTTCAGTTAAACAGGATATCATTGTATTTCCTATACCTTCATCTACAAACTAACACAATTTTTTAGAATAAAGCAAATATTTTTTTTGACAGCAAGTGGCTAAGTCTTCATCTTAAGTTGGAAAACGTGCCCCGAATGCGGGGCACGTTTTCCAGACTACCAATAATGTACAGGGGCAAATTTTTAAACTATAAATGGTAAAAGACAGACAACAAATCTCACTTGTTACTTTTTATTGTAAATTTGGCATATTTTGCGTATTCTATTGACAGGATGTCCAGAGGAGATACTGCAAGCCATGGTATTCTGGCGGTGATATTTCTGGCAGTGTTCCTGCTAGTTGAGGCACGTCTGGGACAGTCGATTCCGATTCGATAGGTAGAACATGTGTCCAGTATTCTTCCTGTGGAGCCATTTTTTAGACACAACTGGCGGCGAGGAGGGGGGGGGGATTATGTCTGATTCTGGTGCTGGTTATGTGGAATTGATTAATGAACGGCAATTCGACCAGTAATTGTTCGTACTCCTACAGGTAATATTGGAATTCACGGATGTTTTCCGACAACACAACCCTCCCTGACTGATACTAGATATACCTCCCAGATTGATAAGTCCTTTCTTATTTCAGAAATGTACAAGCCCTGTTGGTCTTCCTTTTATAGTTTAATCAAAATTTAAATCTGTAACAAAACATTTGAGAATTAACTGTATCAAATAGCGTTATTTCACCGACTTTATTACACAATTAATACATCCTTCAAACAATAAGACTAGCTGATTTAGGACAGGCGACGTGTTGAAAAGACGAGACACGTGATTTAAAACGTGTCTCGTGTGCTATTTGAAAACCTACCCTGTCACTATATTGGAAATTTAACACTAGCTCAACGAGCAGCAGCATATTTCATTTTTTTTTCAAAATAAATTCATAGTTGCGTAAACCCATATTTTCTGTTAGAAAAATAGTTTGAATCTAACTTGCATGTTTTAATAAAATAATATCCGATACTTCAAATAGTTTTGAGACACATTTATACATATTTTATAAGATACAGGCTGTTGCATAACTACAATGCCAGTCATTAACATGAAGTTTATGTGATGATAAAAAATAAATATTGCAATAATACTAATGATGTTGCATTAATGCAACACTAGGTTACTAAGGGTCAAGAAAGAAACCCCTTTTTATTACAAGCAGTATTAAAACAGTAAGTTTAAATCTTAGTACGTTTATTCTAAGCATGGTTAAAGATAACGTGTTTCCACAATTTGACAGCAGCTACAGAACTGAAATTTTTATATATGATGTGTGGTGTGTCGGGACTTCAGCAAGTTTTGCTCCCAGGCGTCATCTAGCTTCTTATTTCAGAACTAAAGCGAATTCAAAACATGTCCTAATCTCCATTACAGATGTCTGATGTAGTGCTAATTTAAGAAGCATACAACTTTCAGATATCCTCTGTGTGTGTTTTAAATACTGCATCCTTTTTATAGTGAGATAAGAGAACTTGAGGAATAATTTACACAGATAATGACTTAGACGGATAGTAGTCAGATGTAAATAAAGTGTTCCGCAATAGTTACAAATAATTTTAAAAATGCAAAATGTAATTCCCGAATTATATGAAAGGACGTCTTAGCATTTCCTTATATCTTCATAGTCATTTTAAAAGGAATGACGTAACGCATTTGAGTAAATTGTAGGCATTACCCGTTAAGTGACTGTGATGATATTGACTAAAAAAAATAAACTCCATGTTACACTGTACATTTCCACTCACTTTCATTAGAGTTGTCTCTAGAATACTAACGTGTAAATTGGCTTGCATTTGGTCTAGGATATCATAAATTTCTTGTAAGGGGCCCCTGGTTCTTACTTTATTTTTTGGTGTCATGATCATGTTAATCAGAAAACAGTAGACGTCTCTATACATTTACAGCGACTCGATAGGAGCAAAATTGGTAAAACCATGGTACAAGTTTTTTTGAGTTTTAAAGTTTATTTCAGTATTTTGCTCAAACGGTGCAAAAACATTAAGTATACTATCTGCCACTGGAAAAATGCTTTCTTAAGCTACTGGATGGACTTGTATGCTTATTGAAACTTTAAAAATGGCTCATCATCAAACCCATTTTTATGATTTAACTTTAATACATATACGTTTACTGAGGAATTATTGAAAATATATAGTTATATCAATTATGAACACTCGAACTTTTTTTATATTCATTACTGGAATATAACATCATATTTCTTTATTGACAAAACACAAAACAAAAAAAATACAAACATCAATTAAAAAATGCGTCACAAGCCGACAGACAGTAAACTTGAATTAAAGGTTTAAGTTTTTTAAACGCTACTTGCAAAGCGCATTAACGGGCGCTTAAACTTGGCTATTGATGTATTGCGGTGGTTCAAGTTTAAAATTCACGAAAGCTGGTCGAACTATATCATAGTGTCTTTCTTATTGATAAATATTGTTACAATGCTCTAGTTGGTCTTTTCGGATATTCTAATGCATTGACATTGGCATCTAAGAGCTTTCCTACCGTGACCTGATTATGTCCCCAAATTTCCTTTATTATAAAACTCTGTAAAAATTCCTATTTGTTATCATTAAGTAAAATATTTAAAAAAATAAATACCTGTCATTTATATAGATTTTTAATCTAGAAATTGGTAATATTGATCCATTTAAATTTAAGAAAAGGCTTATTTTCTTTTATATTCATATTTCAATACACATCTTTATTATCAAATACATTAGCCTATTTCTTCAAGATCGAACCCACGAAGCAATTTAATTTTCAAATTAAATTTGGGGCAAAACGACAGCATTTTTCTTTCCCCAGTGGAAATTTGAGAAAATGGGAAGCTAAAAGAATCAATTTTTTAGTCATTCAATAGTAATTTTTTCCTCATCCCTTGATGATGCAAGAAATGCACTTTTGAGAATAGCTGGAATTAATTAAATGCAAAGTTTAAAAGAATATATAAAATCATTTGCCAGATAAATTTCATTCCTATGTGATTTGATTGACATAAAAGATCAATAATTTTGTTGTTTTAATGGCGTTAGTTCGTAACATTATGAAATCATTAAATTAATAAAATATAATGCTATTAAATACATATAAGTTAAGAAAATTAGTAAAAAATTGTAAGAATAAAAACTATGTAGTCGTTTCAATAATTGTTAAGTAAATTTCAGTGATAATTATTTAATGTGATTCGATTTATGTCGATTTTCTTATATTTTTAACTTTCTGCGGAATGGCAACGACGTGTTTTTCTTCCCATTTCATTTACTTCACATTTTTTGCTTTTCTGACAACATGTAAGTTAAAAATTAATTTCTTGCTGAGAATGAGAGGACCATTTGCGTTTATTCAAATGTACGTATTTTTTTCAGCTGTTATAAGTGCAATTCAAGACAATTTCAAAAGAGAGGAATTGTAGTTAATACCTTTATTCAGAAAGCAATCCATCATGTGAGCAAATGTCTTGGGTTAGTAAATTTTTATTGGTAGACAGGTGAGTGTATTATGTGCAATTTTCATCGGCACTTTTATTGAAGAAGTTTAATATGTCTTTTCAAGTACGATATTCTTATCGTTCTAAAGACAAATTGCAAAATATATATAGGTATAGATTGGGATTTATTACAATATGCCTGTGAAAGTTTATATCAAATGTGCCATACATTTTAGAGGTCTACCTCTCAGAGGAATTTACTAGAGTCTAACTAGTCTGGTGGATTTAAGCAATGATGTGTTACGACTGTCTCTTACGGAATACTTCAACAGTCTCAAGAACACTTGCGACATAAGAGACCGCTTGTGTGTAACCAGCTTCGAATACTTTGATTTAAAGAAAAAGAAAACAGTTTTTGAAGCTTTAAAGCAAAATAATCTTTCTATTAATTAAACAGTAATTGTTTCCCAAACTTACCATATCACACAAGAATTATATTTTTAAAAATTTTGAAATTAATCAAAATGTAAAACATAAAGCAAAATATGAATTCATTTTCGAGGAAAAAAAATTGAGTTTCTAGAAAAAAAACTATACAATTGAAAGCGATTGACTGAAAAAGTGAGCTTTTTTAAATAACCGAATCTAAAATGTTTGTATTTAAAAGTCAGTTCCAGAACAGGGAAATAAAAAATAATTTTTTAGACAGTTAAAATTCAAGTACTTTAGAAACACTTCGCTTGTGTTAATAAATTTTTTTAAATGTATCCTCACATATCTTGAGCTAATCTAATAAAAATGAAACCAGGTTGTAAGACAAGAAAAAAAAGCATTTAATTTTTTCCCAAAAGAATTTAGATTTATCAATTTCATTTTTCTCAGGCTACAACGATGACATCCCAGAACTGAAAAAGAAAAAAAAATGTAGGGGAATGTTATAAGAGGGAGGGATAGAATATTGTGGAAAACCCTGTTTTTTCTTTTCCTTTTTTTAGCTTGATAGCTCGTAAAGTCCTGCCATTTCTTCGTTCACTTCATGTCCAATTTGATTGCTTTGAATTTATTTTGTGAGGTTGCAACGCAAAGGAGTAATTCCGATACCAATGATTGAGAGACTTGGAAATGGCGGGCGAGATTCATTTTATTTATTTCCGCAAGACATTTCTCCTTCATACATGGGTTTCGTATTTTTATGAAGAATAAAAAAAAAACCTGGTATGAAAAACATAGTTGCGTTATTAACAAGAGAAGGGGCTTTTTTTTCTTTTCACTAAAAACAATCTCCTCATGTCTTATAAATAATGCTCCGGCATTCCACTGAAAGGAAAATGAAATGGATTATTTTACGAATATTAATTTTAGTAAGGAATAATTTTATAAATGCTTGGATGAGCATCCTTTTTTTAAAAAAAATTCTTATATATTGTGCAATATTAGACAGTTAAAAGAGGAATGAAATTTATTATGGAAATAAACTCTGACTGGACCTGAGACTGACGACCTCAGATATTGACGTTATGAAGAAATATTGAGTAACAGACTTCATTTTATAGCTGAATAAAAAAAACGGTATTTTTTAAATTGTCATAGTTTCCTTTATCGCATCAGAACTATGCAATGAAATATACTGTGTGAAATACGATGAAATATACAGTAACACGGATCAGACATGTAAATCATATGCTATTCTTTCTTTTAAATGTTCCTTTTAAAATTTCCGTTTTGTAAATAAAATTATGAATAATATCATTTAAACTGACATAGTTCGCTTTATCACATCAGAGTTATGCAATGAAATATACTGAGTGTACAAAACAATAACTTGGAGCAGTCATCCAAAACCATATGCTGTTCTTGCTTTTAAATATTACTTTTAAATTTTCTATTTCTTATATGAAAATTATTTAAAATTATAAATTAATTAGTATACATTCTAAGGTAATCAGATGAATGAAATATTATTTGCATTATTTTAAGCGAAATAAGTTTACTACATTAGAAGTATAAGTGCTTATACGAGCATCTATTATTGGAAAGAATGAATTTGATTGAGTAAATTTAATCGAATATGAAAAATTAGTTTGATCACTTTATTTTCACAAGTAGTGTGATTGAATGTAGGATGTTAATCAAAATTTATGGGGTAATGCATCACATACCAAAAAAAAAATTTTTTTTCCCATACAAAGCAGGCATGTAACGCAAGCGGTAACTAATCGCTGATTATAACGCGACATGATTAAAGAGGTGCTGAAATGGACCTTGTACACACACTCTCTCATTTGTATGTATACTCATTTTGTTTCAAAAATATTTTGCCCAATTGTAAGTGTGTTCGACGGTATCAAATAGCGATTCATTGCCAGAAGTGCTGTTTTCATACGCATTTTGTTAATCTTTTCATAAATTTTCTGAACCTTTTAATTAATTTTCTTTGCTAAGTTTCATACCGATGATTTAATTCTGTAAAAGTTCCACCCTTTCAAGTTCAATTTAAAAAATTTCGATTTTAGTGCAATATTATATATGAGGAAAAGCTGGAAGAACCATTAACACTTCAAGACTTTTTTAAAGCGATTACTAACTGCAACATGAAATCAACGTCTTTTGCTGATATTTGGATGAAATTTTCTTTGTTTTTTCTATCAAAATGCCACGATTCTACCAGTTATTTTTGAAATACCATCCATACATAAACTATTTCTCAATTTAAATTTTGCTTCGACTAGCTTACACTAACATGGATAAAAAATTAAAATTGTCTTCCGCATAGTTACTAACTTAGAATAATTTAATTTATATAAAAAAGTACGTGAGATTCACTCCGTTATTTAAATAGTTTAAAAATATGCGTTCAAAGTAATCTGTTTTGCAAGAAGAGAGTTTAATATATTCCATGCAATATTTTAAAGTGAAATGTATTGAAAAGGAAAGTTGATAACCAGCCAAACAAATCAACTCGTTAACCAATTTGCAAATTTGCAATCGGGTTAGTCACTCTAATTGTGGACTTTTACAAATCACTCCCGAACTGGCATCTCATTTCAAATGAGCTGACGGAGTAACTCTTGAATGGCATAACTCGCGGTTACAATGGTCAAACTTCTAAATAATACAGTAAACGGCGACATTTACTTACAACTAATAAACGTTTCCAAATTCATTCAGGCTTTTCGGGTGAAAGCACAAATATCGTTGCAAAGCCTGGTTTTCATTGTTAATCAGCGGCTGCATGCAAAATTTATGATTAAGGAGTGGGATTTGGGGGGTGAATTTCAATAATCTAGAAAATAGAGCTGATATCTTTTTGACAAAAGCAGACTACAAAACTTTATTCTAATACTAGTGTTCCGAATATGTAAAAGTTATTTTATATAAAGCGTATTTCAATGACTTTCCAAAATTTGAATAAATATATTGAAATTTGGGAAATGCATTGGGAATATGTATTACTTATAACTGAGTTTGGGTATGGTGAAGTAAAATGGGTAGCTATTCCTTTTTAATCAAAAAGATAAACAGTTTAATGACTTTTCTCTTTTAGCCTACATTTTCCGACATTATTTAGCAAGTTTTGTGCTTATTAAATATTTTATGAATTGCATTTGGAAACATAATAACAGCTTTTAACTACTTATTGAATGTTCTTCCATGTTCTTTTCTTGTGTCTTTAAAAAACTTTCAACAATATGATACATTATTGAAAATTTGAGAAAGTCTGTTATTATTTTCAATTGAAAAAAAAGGTCTATACAGATTATTATTAGAAAAAAGTAAGAATTAAAAAAATATTTTTCTTCCTATTTATGTTTTAGTGTGGTGGGGTAAAACAGGTATGCATTTAGACTTAGTTAAGATCATGTTTCCGTATGCTCCTAATTAAATTTTTGATCAGAATGAATGTTGCCTACTAATTTCTGAAACTATAGTCTAAAAAGGAAGTATAATTTAGAAACAAACTACGCATGTTATTGACCCAAAATAAATGCCTACTCATTTTACCGCATCTTACCCTGCAAAAATGAGGTGTTAGAATGCTAAATTTTTAAATTTCAATAAATTTTAAGTCATTATAGGTTAATCAATTTTTATTCAAAAAGTAAATTTCATAAAATGTATTATTATTATCACTTATTTTAATCCATTACTCATTTTATCCTACCTTTATGGGAAAAAGTAGATATTAATAAAGTTAAATATTTTTGCATGTTAAACTAATATTATTGCATAAAAACTTTTTGTTGTGAAGGGATGTATGTATAGCATAAAGGAACACAAAAAAGTTACATGTTTAACATTATTAGTAAAGCAAATGATTTCAATTGTAACAATGTTTACTGACCTACATTATTATTAACTAATTATAACACATTTTCATCAATAATAAAAAGATGCTTAACAATTATTTCGTCTTAAAATAAACTCTTACATATTTAGAAATGAATACTTTTTATGTAGAAAGGAAGAAAATCATCAATAATAGGAAAATGTATCAATGCAATGACATTGAAGAAACATTTAAAGATGTACAGTGTGTCCCAACTAAATAAAGCCACCGTGATTGTGCGCCGGAACTGCACTCGAAACAGACGAATAAGAGCGAAACATAAGGGAAGGTGGCCCAACATAATAAGCTTAAAATTTGTATAAAGTAACTTAAATGTTTAAATAAAACTTTGGCCCTTTGATAGAATATTTTATCCCATATTTTTCATCAAGAACATATTTTAATAATATTTTAAAAGCACAATGACCAATGAAAAAAAATAAAATTTTTAGAAAGTGTCTAGGAGGATTATTTTACCCTCATCCCATGGGTAAAATGATCCTTCATTTGAAAGTAATTTTAAATTGTTTTTACACGCTTAAATCTATTGATTAAAACTAACACTCATTTATTGATTAAATTTCTTATCCGCCGATTTAAATCCTTTTAGGCCAAAAAATACTTATTCAAGACAATAATTTGTGAATGCCTCAATTCGCCCCAGCACTCCCCATCCGCTATATTCTATTTAACTCATTTTCCGCAAAAATCTTGTCTATTTGAGTATTCTGTCTGTCTCTTCTCCCCCACGACCCATATATCCTATTACTGTCACGTGACCCACGCTGTTCAACGGCTAACGGTTCATAGTCGGGCATAGTTGTGTGTGTATTCGCTGTTGATAATTTTATGTTATATCCGAATACCAAATGCATCTTTTGCGTATTCAGAGTTGTGAAATAAATTCAGTCTAGATATGGAGGAGATGCTTCAGGTAAAGATTTCGCTTTAATGACATAGTTTCTTACGATTGGATTATAAAAAGCTGTTGTAAAACAAATGAAGTTATGATATCTCCACACAAAGTGAGTAAGTAGTATTTTACCTTTTTCATGTCAATAAATTGGGTTGATTCTTTAATTAAATCTCACAGCTGGTTTAACCATGATTGCATTTCTGTATTCTGACTGTACTGTGAATTCGTTTTATAACGAGAGACTATAGTGAAATTATATTCTATCTATTAAAAAAAATACTTTTTTATAGTGTATTAAGATATATGTAATGTATTTGCCTTGATTTAAAATTTATTTTCTCGGTAGAAAAATGAAGAAAACGAATCATTCAATATATTAATCAAAAACAGCAAATTTTAATAAAACACCCTTTTTCTAGCTTAAAATAATAATCTTAATTGAGTACAGATATGTTAATTAAAAAAGGGCTGATTTTGCAAAAACGCTCATTCTATAGCTTAAATTATAATCATAATTGAGTACAGTTATATTAATCAAAAACGGACAGACACTCCTCATTTTTGATTATTATTTAGCCTAAATGGAACTGTTGTAGAATGCTCAAAAATTGAGAATTTTTCGCTCCATTAATATTTGTCGATTAATTGAGCAAATTTTACTCAATCGGGAGAATGGTTGTTTGAAGTCAAAAATTGAGTAAAAGTATACTCCGTTTGATTATTATTTTACTCAATAGATTCAAGAGTGTAATCTGCAAAATAAAAGATATGAAAGTAATAATGACAATACATAATGCAATAAAATAAATTTTACTGTCATATAGTATGCATGATTTATTTTATGAAAATTTTAAAATAAAAAGGCGTCACAAACAATAAAACGGAATATTTAAAAATTATAATTAAAAAATTATTGCCTATAATGAACGCAGAAATAAAATAACTGATGAAATGGGAGTTATGCAATTTGAGAACAGTTGAAGGGCTGCCATGAAGCCTAGGATCCGGTAGTGGAGTTTCTTCAGTCGAAGGATCATTTTACCCGGCAGTATTACGTTCATATTCGTCTGTTTCGCATCCAGTTATGGCACACAATAAAGGTGGCTTCATTTAGGTGGGACACCCTGTATTCTCCGTTAATATTACAGACACTCTTTTTGAGGGGACAATTTTTTTCACATTTTCAGTTCATTTTTAGAGAGTCTAAAATATTCTTTGTTATTTGTAAATTCTGGTTGTTATCCATTGTTAGTTTAATAAAATGTTGATAATGATAGAGGATCTTCTAAAACGTTCAAATTTTATTCTAATAAAATCATAACTCACACAGTGAAAATGCTTTTATAACATCAATTTATAGTAAATCGGACAACTAGAAGTATTAGGAATTGATCTCAACCTTTACATTTCTACAGTGTGAATATTTAGAAAACCCCATTTTATTCTTTTAAAATGTGTACTTCGACACTTAACTGCATAACAAAAGCTTTTTTTCCCGCTAACAGTAGCCCAAAGTTTATTTTCTAGAAGAAAATGCATTAAAAGCAATATTTTAGGAATTCTAAAAGTGATTTTCTAATCCGATGTAAAAATGATGTCATTCTGAAGGAAATATATTGCTTTTATTTTAAAAATATACTACGTTTTTGGTTATTTTTGCAGTGTGAACTGAAAAGGTTTCTGAACAAAAAATGATTTATCTGAAAAGTTAAGATGCTTTTTCTCGTTTAATAGTAAAAATTTGTAAAAGATGGCTAAGCTAATTTTTTAAATTAATGACTTATTTTGCTAATAATATTGTAACTATAAATAGTACATGCAGAAATCAAACTGCGAAAAAAATGAACTGTGGAATATCCAAGGAAAAGGATATTTTTTGACTACATTGATAATAGCGAGATTTTAAATAGTGCGTCCGTTAAATTAATTCATAATTTATACATTATTTTTAGCCTTCTCGAACAAACTTAACTACATTTTCTATATTTACGTAATATAAATAATAATATCACATTTTTTGCCATAAAAATATTAAAACTGTTAGATTAAAGTAAAAATCTATGTTGTCCAACTCAAACAATAGTATAAGACATAACACGTTTATGTTTTACGTCTTTGGATTTTAGGATTTTCAAGAAAATTGTATCCCTTATCGTAAGAAATGCTAATAATACAGGGTTCGTTTTTACGCACAATATCAGAAACTCCCAGGCAGGTCTAAAAATTTCTTTTTGCAGTAGATGTTTCGATTATTGAAAAAAAGTGTTATAGACTACATAACATCTTTTTACGCCCTCGTTCAAAAGTTTCGTTTCCTCGGTTCTCAATTATACCACTCATTCGTTATAACATAATGATCCGAAGGAACTTTGATTCGAATATAGTATGCTGCCAACCTTGTTGACTGCGTGGTCATGTCGCTCAGCTATCGCTCTTGTATCTCGTGTTGAAACCCGGAGCTAATCTACGAAGTTCGTTTAATTCAATATGAAATTTTCCAAAGAAATGCCAGCTTTCTCGGCAGTCTACGCCAGAGAATTAGCCTTTATTTGTAGCAATAAGATGGGAGATGAAAATAAGATTAGGTTAGTTAGTGCACGAGTAATTATCAGTGCACTTCGTCATGTGGGGAAGAGTGGGTTTGCTTCGGATGAAATAACGGTTTTAAGCATAGAGTTCGCATTTAGAAAAATGTCAATATTTTTACAAAATATTTCAGATAGATCTATGCGTTCGCCTGTCTGAAATTAAGCTTTTCATACGAGTGCTACTTTGATCATTTATTAGCCATAACCGTAACACTGAATTTGTACAAAGGAACCCTGTAAGATGGGGATGTTTCGCACATTTTTAAAAATGACATTAATAATATAACTAGAACAGTTTAATCAACAAACCCTCAAGTATAGAATTACTAAGCATTTATGTATTTAATCCAAGCAAAAATAAATTTGTGAAGTTCAAAAAGAATAATAGTTATCGAATATTTAAAAGATTGAAATCCAAACCAAAAGCCATGCAAGCATTTTGCCTTTTTAACACGCTTTTATTAGCTTCCCCTGTATGTATGTTTGTATGTTTGTATGCTTGTACGTTTGTAACCGACTCCTTTGAACTCGATTTTGACCCACTTTAAACGGTCAGATTTAATTTAAACTTTGTAGATATATCAAGGATCGATGATAATACAATAATTTGATAAGTTTATCCCATTATCCTGATTTTAACATGCTTTTATTTATTAGCTTCACCTGTTTGTATGTTTGTAACCGACTCCTTTGAACTCAAATTTGGCACACTTTAAACGGTCAGATTTAATTTAAACTTTGTACATTTGTGAAGAACCGGTGACAAGATAATAATTTTATAAGTTTATCTCATTATCCGGATCAGGATCGCCAGAATTAAATAATTCCTCACTTCTTATCCTGATTGAAAGTAGTACACTTCCAAAGATTACAATCTTAAGAAAACTTTTTCTTTGTGGCCGTGATCGTATAGTGGTTGGTGCATTGCGTTGTGGCCGCAATAACCCAGGTTCGAATCCTGGAAACGGCGAAATTTTTATTTTTACGAAATATCGTGATATATCACATTATGGAAGAGTTGAGTACAGGAACATGTTAAGGCCATTCTTTTTAACACGCTTTTATTTGTTCATTAGAGACCTATTTTTCCTTTTTAATGAGGAAAGTAGCATTTAACTGCAGGTTGATTAATACTTTGGTGCACAGCAGGAGCGTTGCAATAGGGGAGGCTCAGGGGATCCCCCCCCCAAATGGGACCCTTTACTTAGATTACAATTTGATATATGAGTTCTTGAGAATATTCGATCGGTACGATTAGTACAAAAATGATACAAAAAATATAGCACAAAGCACCCTACTTTTAGCACAAAGCACGACATTTTTTTTGACAATAATACTATTTTTCGTTCATTAATTTATTTCTATATTAAGAATTATTTTTCGCTTTTTAGTTAGTTGAATTTATCACTAAAGCGTGTTTTTTGGTTTTTTAAATATTTTTTTTATTGTCTAACACCCCTGGCTTTGCCAGAAGTACTTTAATGGAAGTCTCTGGAACTCGTAAACTGCCTTGCGAGTCTAGAAAAACAAATTATCTAAGAAATTTGCTATTGCATCTTATAAATCTAATTTCGTACTATTTGTCTTCATGCAGCAGTACTTTTCCAACAGACTTTTACAAACAGCTTAAATTATAAGCAATATTAAATCACAAAATACAAATAATATCAATTATTAATATTTTCCTTTACATTTTCGAGAACTACTCCAAGTTTACTACAACAGCATTAACTTTAACCTTAACTACTCCAAATCTAGTCAATTTCTATAAAATACATGTCTCATCAAATATTTTAAAATACATATGTATGTCCTCAAATAATCTTTAAATTTCAGGACGAATGCAGTTTTACCCTCAAACTTCCGTTTTGAACAGTGAGGCTGTATCGTAATGTTTGTCCAAATCAACTCCATCTAATTTTTCTGAATCAACTCCACTCTACGCCATTTTTAAAATTACGCTGCAAGAACATAACAACACGAGCAAAGGGCATAAAGTTATTAACAAAACATATGGCAATAATATATTATATATATATTTCACAGGCTTCGTGTGTGTTAAACTACTATTAAGGTATTGCATTAAGAAAACGCTTTAGCTATTTACTTTTAGGCATCAAAAATGGTTATATTTACCCAGCAAACACACACAGGTTCTCTGGACGTCTATTAACGTTCAGAAGACGTTTTCTGGACGTCTTCTGAACGTTAATAGACGTTTATAGAACCTGTGTGTGTTTCCTGGGTACTTAGCTAACTTATCTTACATTTCTTCTTGCTCAAATTCATTTGCCGATGTAATGAAGTGTCATTTATAATGAAATTTTAGAACATGCAGACGTGCTTAATTCTAATTTAACAAGGGTAGAACGATGGGGCACAAATAGTTGCTCACGAAAGGCTTGTATAGAGGAGCTTCTTGGAAAATATCTAACAAACATTCTGCAACATGCCAAACATGAAATGGATATCTTTTAGGAGGGATCAGAAGGGCCAAATAGCCAATATTGTCATAGATGGTGGACATGCAGGCAGAACAATACAAAACAAAAGGACCTGCTTTTGTCCATGGACAAATTGTTTTGCACTTGCAAACTCGTGGCCTGACTAAAGGAATTGAAAAAATTTGTTTTATGATCCCAGCACTTCAGACGGTAAGAAAACCTTGAAATGCTACTATTTTAAAAAGCTACAAATGCTACTGAAGCACCATATGTTTAATGCAGGGTAAAGAGTAAAAAAAAGGATGTTCAAACTTTAGAAATACTCTTGCGCTCAGTTAATTTTATTTATAGGTGTTGATTATTTCAATAAATTTCTTTATATATACTAATTACTTATAAAATGCATGCTGTTACTTATTTATATGAAATACATGATGTAATGTTGTCTTTCAAATGAATCTTGGATTTTAAGTGAAAATAGTTTTAGAAAAAACACTGAGGTGATGCATGCATATACACAAACAGGCGGTTAATAGAGAATAAGCAACAAACTCTTATGTATATATAAATACACGCATGTATCTTCATTATATTTTGATAAATTTTATTTTATTAGTTAAACATATAGTGACATAAAAAGTTTCTCTCAAATCATTTTATGAAACTTAAAAACGGTATCTGTTATTAAATGCAACTTTGTTTCTTTTTAATAATCAGAATACAAAAACAAAATGCTTAAGTAACCACTGAATTTAATTATAGGGTAGAATTTTAAAAAATTCAAAAGGAAATAAATTAAGTGGAAAGCAAACTATTTTTCACCATTCAAAATTAAACTTCTGAGCAAGAGAAAGAATTAAATTATAAAAAAAAGTAATCTTGCAACAAATGCATAATATCCTGTCTTGAAAGGATCGGGGGAAAAAACCTCTTCCAGAACGTGTTTCAAATGAGATGCAAAAGAAGTGCTAAAGCGTTTCTTCATTAACAAAAGGTTTTCCGATAAATTAATAATAACGAATTAACGATTAAAAGAGAGCATAAAAAAGGAGATTGAAAGCACAATTGAGCCACACAAGATTATACTCCACAATAAAGACGAAATCTAATCCGATAAAAAAAAGGACTGTAGGAATTCATTAAGTCAACAGAAAGGCTAAATAAGTGTAATCAACAGACGCGCTGTCTCTCATAGTAAAAGATAAATAATTTCTTGCAAAAATGAAAGTTTTTGCATCGCAAATCCCTGATCATGCATCCGAGAAACAGGAGGCAGTTCTTTTTTATGCATAACAAAGAAACATCGTATTTTCTAAAACAATTGTATGATTGATGACTTCAATTTGAGTACGTGTACTGTTTTCAATGAAATAAAATATTTAAATGGCCTCTTGGGAAGCATAATTACAACTGTGTTTTGTACTTTAAGTACACTCTGTTATCCTTCAAATTGGAGAAACAGAATTGATGAAAAGAATATTTTTTCTCTCTTTCTCAAAACCATTCCTCCTGTTTTTAATTCGGGCTCTCATTGTGTAAGCAAGTTTATTTTGTTTGTGTGTGTTTTGGTAGATTTTCTTTTTCAAGTCAAAGGAAGTTACAAATGTGATTTCAGAATATTGAAAGCATGCGACTGAGGAAAAGGTTGTGGAGTTAATTAGCAATTGGAAAGAACGCAATATCGAAAGAACGTTGATTTGTTGTTTGATCGATTTTTTCTTTTTATCTACAGAGCATTTTTATATAAGGAAGCTATTTTTATGAAACTTATTTACGAAGTTTATTTTAACTTCTTTTTAAACGGTTCAGATTTATAATAGTTTTTTACCCAGAAATCAAAATTAATTACTTAAAAAACATCCGTTTATGTCTGATCCTTTAAATATTACGATCAGCATGAAAGTATTTTTAATTATTGAAAAATACTAAATATTTGAAATTAAATGTGTAGTATTATTGAACAGTGAAGCATAATTTAAAAAAAAATGGTTAAAGAATTATTGATAAAATTGCCAAGACATGAAATAGGCTCGTCTGTCTCTGAAACGTGCCTTAATTTACTTGATATAAATTTAAAAAAATTAATATATGATCAAATCTATAAGTACATCTCTTGTAAATAAATATCAATCATAGCATCAAAGAAAATAGTAAACACCATGTATACAGGGTGCTCACTAAAGTCCGTTGACACCTGAATAATTTCTGAACGGTAAGAACTATAGTCATAAAAGTGGGGTCTAGGTGTGATAAAGTTGCCATGCACTACGCAAGAAAACCGCTTACAGGGCGACCTGGTGGCAAAATGTGGAGTTACCATTCCTATATGAAAAACTGTACGTAATGCGGGAAAGAAGTCGATTACAATTGAACATCACCGATTTAGTAGGAGTAAGTCATCTTCCGTAAAGTAATGCTAAAAATAGAAGGCAAAGTGAAAGGCGTAGAACCGTCTTACTGATGCTTTTGCGTGTGTGTCCCAGCCATATTGTACAGATTCCGTGTAGCAGATGTGTATTGTTTCTGGCGGAAAACACTGTTATCATGAGGGATAAATAAGCTTAATGTCAGATAAATGTAGTTTTGTAAAATTCGAGGAAAGAGAAAACGTGTTATGCCTCCCAGCCGCAGCAGTATCGTGCACATTGATAATTATCATGTGCAGAATAAGGTGTCTTTTCTTGATAAATAAATGAAGCTGAACAACTTTGTAAGTGACTTTTTCCCCGTATCTCGAATCGTTTTTGAGATAAGAACGCTAACTCCATATTTAGCAGCCAGGTGGTTTCCTTAAGTAGCTCATGGCAATTTTACTGTACCTAGACCCAACTTTTATGACTATAGCTCTTGCCATTAAAAAATTATTGGGGTGACAATGAACTTTAGCGGGCACACTGTATATATTTTAGTGTAATATTCACACATTCAATTTTTTTTCTGATCTAGCCATTGTAGTGAATATTTTTGGGTCAAACTTGGGATTTGCTTGGGGTAAATTGTTTCACCTCGGAGCTTCAGAAAGCATACCTTAACTTTTTAAGTAAGGAACGATTTTCCATATATCGCTTTCACTGTCCGTCAGGTTTGGCGTATGCTATTTATCCCCTATTTTTGTTAGATGCATTTGCCCTAGCATTTTGCTAACAAAAAGCTATCCCTTCTCATAGGGAGATGACAAACATCGAGGTATAAAGTAAACACTGGAGAGGACAGCAATCCCCCATTTTCGCTGTGGCAAAAGTTACTGGAACTCAGGGATGGATCTACGAGCTGCCACAGTGTCCCAATCCCGATGTGTCGGCTGTACAGGTGCTTTTTTGCTTCAGAGTTGGGAATCTCATCGAGCTTACTCACTAATTGTGGTTACCCTGAAGGAAGGTTGGTGAGCCGTCCAATATCGATCTTTGGGACTCTGTGACAGCTCGTAGCCCCAAACTGATTCTGGTGACTTTTGTCACAGCTTTCTAGTGTTTACTTTATACCTCTATTATTTCAAAAGGGAAAGATAAACGACATCTCAATGGCACACATGCTGTATGGTCTTGAATCTTTTCTGGTGCCAATGGTTTATCAATGATTCTCAAAATGTTAAGACATTTCAGTTTTCATAACGCTCTTCAAATGAGGCTTTTAAACTTTCATAATGACAAGAAGTTAGTTATTCTATAAAAGAGGATTTTTAGCATTGAAAGTCTTTTAAATGCATGCAATGGGTCTTCTAAATGCATCCTATATATGTTTTAAGAATTTGGCTCCTGTGAGCATCTACTTTCTCTATCAGCCTTTGACAACGGGTGAGGTGACATGTTGAGCGACTCCCTAGCCATTTGCTAACAATAAGCTATCCCTTCTCTGACGGAGGGAACGACATTCTATTGCAGGTAGGTTAATTGAGAAAACAATTCCTATCTAAAGAACCGAATTGGATTGGCCACTGAACACACGAAATTTGACACACTCATTCCTATCTTGCTGTATCTCAGTAGCCTTTTGAGGGGAGTTGAATTGCTCCAAAAAAGGAAAATCATTATCTCCCTTCTCCAAGAAACATAATTAATTTTTTCCTCTTTTTTGAGTTGACATGGGATGTTTGCTGATATTCATTAGAAGTATTTTTCCATTTGAATATTTTCCTCTTAGTGGTCTTCAAAGAGTTTCTTAATGGATGCCCATATTCAAGAATCTATGGTACAGGATTGAACTTCAGAGGGATCTGCGATGACTTATTAGTAGGTCTTAAAAAAAATCAGAAGTATGATATATCCAATATGCAGGTGCAGGATTAAACTTCAGACATATCTGCGATGGCTTACTAATCTGTCTTAAAGGAAGTATTAGACAAAAAACATGTACTTTAGAGGTTAATGTCATAATACATATACTCGTAAATGTACTGTGTGTCAGCTTTAGAAGAAAAAAGATTCTGAGGCCATGTACCTCTACCTCACTCAACACCCAAACTGCACAAGGTATGTGCATGTCTATTGAAAGTCCTAAATTTTTGTATAGCTTAAAATTAACCTTTATAAGAGATTTGAGGTGTAGTCTCTCTAATGAACAAAAAGCATCTATAATATTTAGGAAGTCCATAAGAGATCTGTATGCAAGAAGCACAGATAAAAGGGACACAATATCCAAAAATCTCAAATACCACAAATGGTTGTCTGTTTTACATCCAGAATATCGGAGTGATCTTAACTAGGTCAAAAATGGATTTCACATAGATCAGTGGTTGGAGGAATATCAACCCGAGCATTTTGAAACTTTCGCTTCCATTGTGGGTGATAAAATTCGACTCATCACACATAATATGCTATACCTAAACTACCAATGAATTTTGAAATTAATAGATAAAGAGAGGCTATAGAGGTTTATTTTAGTAACTGTGTGAAACTCAGGCTGGGGGGGGATTCTTAAGTGCTATCCTCTGGCTATTAAAATGAACCTGTGTGACATCTCTTAGTGCATTTATTTCCACAATCGGTTGGTTGCATAACTACTATGTGTTTATGTGACCATTTGAGACTTTACAAAAACGGAAGCTAAAGTTTCAAAATGCTTGAGGTGAAATTCCTTCAATCACTGAAATGAGGTTTAGAACTTTAACAATGACAACATCGGTATAGAGAGGCCATGCAACGTAACCGACTGACGTCTCTTATAGCACACATTAGTTACCTAGTTACCTTTCCTCTGAGAAAATGATCTCTTTCTTCCAACATCACGTGCATGCACACTGACGAGAAGAAAAGAGCCTCGTATAAAATGATGTAATGTAAGGTTGCAACAGCTTTCAGCGAAGGATGCCAAAGTATGGCAGACATCCACTATACTCCCAGGGTTAAACGCCTGTGACTTTAACTGGATTCGTAAGATGAAGGAACCACATCGTGGGACTTGCTTCATCACTGGTCCAGAGACTCTTCGAAACAGACAGTAGACCGAACCGTTGAAACTATCAACAGAACAGGCTCTGCCAAAAGTATCCTCCGACGTCCACGTTGTTGGCAACGGGTTGTACATTATATCAACTTGTGTTCAGCATTGTGAACACAATGCTGATACATTGAAGGACAGTAAAGCAGGACTTCATTGCATGTATCTCTTTTGCATCAGTTAAAAATAAGTAGTTGCCACTATTAAAATTCCAGTCAACGAAAAATTCATTTCTGGTCTATTTCAGATCATTCACAGATGAAATCTCGAATAAATGTAGATAGTAAGTTATCTGGTGGATGTTGGACTTCTAATACATATACACATAGTGCTGAGGAAACTCATATCGCAAGCTGTGCAGTGATTCAAGTCCTATTAAAATGATACCCAATTTCACCGATATAGAAGTTATAGACATCATGTTCAGAAAATTTAACAGTCTTTAAAAGTTATTTTTAGAGGTCAAAAATCAATAATTGTCTCTTCATTTTTGTTTCACTGAATGTGTTCATTAAAATGCTCAATTCATCTATTTGATATGCATATATTATCTGTTAAATGCATTAAACCCGTAATTCTGTCCTGTCTTCTATATTTCAAAGTCAAAATCTAATTGGGGTGGGTGAAAAAATGTCGTTTCTTTGTTATCCGGGAGGGGAGTAAATTCGACTTTGGGATTAAATACTGCCGCGCGAGTAGAAGGTTTCATTACGTTGTTAACGTAAACTAAACATAAACTAACTGTAAATTAACGTTTCACTACTGGTATATATTGTCGAAATTCTATTAGGGGAAATTAATATCATATTAATAAAATAATTAGTGTTTTTAGGTATGTAATATATTGTATGGCATTTTTTCCTCAAGAATACGATATTTACAGAAATTGCTAAAAAATATGAAAAGTGCGATTTCTCATATAAAATTTTGCAGAACTGATACATTTTACGATATAAGTCCACAAATTTGTTTTTACAAACGTTTTTAGCCAAAAATATAGCAGGAGACAAAATGGGGTAAAATTTACCCCACACAAGTGCTTGAGTTACATAAGTCAGCGCGAGTGCTGACGGGTTAATCTTCCACTTTACATACCTTTAAGACATACAGTAGAATGAGTGTATTACTAAACAATTTCATTTATTTAATAATTAAAATCCCTTGCATTTCACTAGCATATTCTAATTCTTATTACAATATTTTAATGTATAGTGATTCTGTAGATGCTTTATTAAAAATCTTTCACTATGCGCATAACAATGCATGGCTTATAGTAAACGATAATTACTCTTTAAGCATACTTTTTTATTTAAGAGCTCCTAAGACATTTTAAATGTCATTAAAGAAAGTAAGATCTACAATTTTCAGAGATTTGACAATTTATTTGATTAGGAAATAAAGCTTTCACGAATAATTATCCTCTAACAAAGCAAAAGGTTTTTAATTATGCCATTTATTTGAATTGAACTAAGCAGTGTTAAATAAGTTGTTAATTGTGTCCTTTATAACTCTTATCTCAGATTAGGTTTTAATCTGAAGGAAAGGACAATACAACTTGCTTTATTTAAATTATAAACTAACATGTCAACCTGAAATTCATATTTAACTGTCAATTCGAAAGCAATTTGTTAAAGTGACAAAAATATTGGGAGTTGTAAGCTCTCAGTACTTATTCCTACAATTTTCATCTAATTGTAATTTCTTATGAGAAAGGTCACACAGAACAAAAGGATGCAATAAATTGATGGAATTCTTATCCATATCTATCCATTGTGTTAGAGGTTGCACATGTCTATGCTTTACGTGATAGTCTATCAAAATAATATTCACTCGAAAGAATGCAATTCCTCTGATAATTTTATTTACGCTTTACTAAATTCATTGAGTTGCTTATTAATTTATGTATGTAGAGTCGATATGTAGCTTTATGTAGTAAGAGAAGAAGAAAATTGTTTAATTACTCATCATACTATCAGAGAACAAGAATTGAGTCTGTTCATTAAAGGGTTTATAGAAAATATTTACTAAACATGTTACCCCTATGATTCCTAACGCAGCCAGATTTACTCAAACGTAAATTAAAGGCAAACACACCTGATTAATGCGTATTTACACTCGTGAAATGAGTGTGATACAGCTTGATTAACAGTTGATTGGACATAATTCCTATATAATTATCTGCTTATTCACACCGAATAAATTTTAAAAATATAAAATTGCAAATGTAATCATCTTAGTGGCATATTTCGTAACGTTCTTTTACCAATATTTACCGAAATTGTGCCATGTATGCCTGACTGCATTGAAGAAAAGAAAGAAATCGTAGGTATAAAATGTAAGCTAGAATAATTGGCCCAAAGTACAATCTACGATTGATGTTCTATATATTTAGTGTTACAGATTTATGTTGCTAGAAAATGATATCCTTACTTCATAAGTGTGGAAGGTAACATTTTAATAATGTTCCAATCTGCATAACGCAGTCATTGAAATGGACTCGAAGGAATTTAGAGAATTTGTATATTTTGTCGAATTTCATGAATAGAACTGAACGAAATGCAAATCCACTGCTTCGAGAGAAAGATGCAAATCTTGTACGTTGAATAAGTAAGCATACACGTATGCGTGGATGAGCCAGTAGAAGAACATACTTTATAAGCGAGAATGACAAAACGCTAATTCGTTCGCTGGCATACCTCGTAGAATTTCTTGGTCAATTTTTGAAGCAATCGGTTAAATTCGAATTCTAACAAGAAAAATGAGTAACCACTAACGCTTGGATGATTGAATGAGGTGGCGAATTTGGGGAGACTAGAAGTAGGACAGTCTTAGCTCCAAACTTGCAGAGAGTTCAATCTAATGCCTAGAATCGTGTGCAGCTTATAGAAACAGCTCCAATATACCAGATCTATCGAGAAAAAGCCTGGGCAATCGTCGAAGAGCCATGAAGACTTGAGAAGATCGCTAAATCTCCATTATTGGGCGTAATAGGGGAGTGCAGTTTCTAAGCTCTCTCGTGACTTGTATGCGGCCACAGGAACCTGAGTTTCAAGGGTGACTATTTCCAGAGGATTTCATGAGAGAGTGTTGCTTGCCAGAAGATCTGCTATTTGCGCGCAGCTCACTTCTACGAACAGGAGAGTCCCTTAGCATGGTACAGACAGAATCCAGATTTTAGTATGGATCAATGGGCGATTGTTCTCTTCACTGATGAGTCCCGGTTCAACCTAACCACCGATTCTCGCCGTAGGTGCATATAGAGAAAACTACCTGCCATAACCTATGTCCGCGAAATAGATCATTATGGCGCCGGAGGTTTAATGGTCTGGGCTGGCATCATGTTGGAAGGCCACAGACCGGATTTTTTGTTCTATTCTGCAACCGCATTTTCATAACATCTGACTCCAACGAGTGTTATGCACGATGATGCGTGTGCATTATAATAGTTGAGTAGTTATTCGTATTGTACTGTATATGTACATATCAAATTTCATTAAAATTGGCCGTGTAGTTTTGAGGATAATTGACTAAATCTGAAATTTCTCTTAATTTTGAACACGAGTGTAGATTGTTTGTTAATATCGAAACCTGTTGAAAAATTGTGCAGAAAAACTGTTAAAAATGCTATGAATTTTTCGGTCAATAATTCTTAAACGAAGATCTTGTGAAGTATTCCCTTTATTTTATGAAATACGTTTAAGCCAAAAAAAAAGGGTGATTGTGTCAGAAATTTTTAAAGGAAGTGTTCAGTATTAGTGAAGTTGGTGTAACGCTTATCGATCTGTTGTTCGCAACATTCGTATAAGTATGGTAACTATTGAATGCATAGTGGAAAGTTAGAAACAAAGAAATGCATAACTTTCAAAATGTGCAAGGTTTGAAAAATTTTAAATTATAGTTAGCAGACATATTTAGACAAAAAGTAAAAAACTGTAAAATATATTAATTGTCTGTAAGAATGATTCATTTTCATCATTGGATACATAGATTTATGAAAAATTTTATGTTGAATATTTGGAAATATCATCCTTTAAAGACAACCAAAATGAAATCCTTCCACTTTAGTTCCAAGGATTAATTTATAATTTTTTTAAACCAAAAATAACCTCCAGACATTATATTTACCTATGAATACCTAGTTTTTGAAATGTTTTTAAAGAATTGACGGAAATTGTAGATAGAGAACTACTGGGTGCGCCAAAAGTTCGTGCAAACTTTAAAAAATCATTAAAAAAGAACAAATGATTATAAAAATGTCCGGCTTCCACGACCGGCATCAGAAAGAGGGCGGATTTTTTTAAGAACAAAAAAGAAACATTAGTTCAAAAATGACTGATAGGTGGCGCTGATATTGAATATGTGAAGCAAATTAATGCAGATGTGGTATGCGTTAAAATAATATTAACAGAAACACAACACCAACACGACTATATATTTTTAAACATTTATTTTGCAGTGCGAAATTTCCTCAGTGCGTCTGTTGTTGATTCGTCATTCTCATAAAAGAGCTTGATAATCAACGCTTTATCCTGTAACGACAGCAGGATGTTGGCATCGATTAAAGTTGCATAGCAGCGCCACCTATCGGTCATTTTTAAAACTATTTTTTGTTTGTTTGTTCTAAAAAAAATTCACCCTCTCTCTGATGCCATTCATGCAAACCGCACTTTTTTAAATCATCATTTGTTCTTTTTTAATGATCTTTTAAAGTTTGCAAGAACTTTTGGCACACCCAGTGTTTTTGAGTCATCCGTTTCTGTCTAATCCGTCTCAGAATGGTTATATTTAGTCTTGGACTATAATCTGATGTATAATTACACTAACCAACAAATTTTAACTTTTTTTCTGCCTCTGGTTTGTAAATGGGTGGATTTACTTAATTTTGGGATGCTGAATGCACTGGTACAATCAGTTTATGTCTATCACGCTACATTTCCAAGAGACACAAGAAAATCAGATGCAATACTGGCAAAATTTGACAGAATTAAAACGAACAAGTAATGCATATTAAGAATTTCATAATTCAATATTATTTTATATTCATACATAGGCATGATGCCAGAAAGAAGGTCTAAATTACTTTAAAGCATATTTTGAACTTTATCTTCTTTCTATGGAAAATTTGAGAGCGATGTTCTTTTTTTGTCCATTTATCCCCCTCCCTAACAAGACCCCAGAGTAATCTCTCATCATTGAAGGGTTCCAGTGACCTTGATAACTGTGTTGTAAGAATGTCTTGGTGAATATCTCGGGGAAGAAATCGAGGTACGAATGTAAAAAATGAATTTTAAGGGACGCTCTACATCTCATGTTCTTGTAATTGTCAAGCAGATCTTTAAAAATACCAACATAGTTATCATCTTTTTTGCTGTCTAAAATGCCCTTCCCACTTGGTTTGAATGAGGACCAACCGCTAATTCGATATTTGTCAGTTCGATATCAAAGAATGGATCATTAAAATTTATTGCCATTATGCAGTAGTATTGCTTTCAATCTGGTTTTCCTAGAGTCAATAAATAATGACTATTCCTGAGGGTTATGTTGTACACCTAGCTTCATCAGCAGACCATTGACATCTCTACATACACACATTGAATTGTGCATGTCGAAATCATGAGCGAATGAATTACCTCTTGATCTTAAACTGAAAATTTTTGTACCTAGAGCAAGAAGGTTTCGTTGTTGCAGTCTCGACCTCAAAAAATTCAGTTTGATGTTTTGAAAGTTTAAATTGCGAGCCAAATCGTTCATCTCCTTTGATTGAAGAGCTTTGGCGAAAAATTCTCAGAATGAGGGAAGTACTTTTCTACATGTTCTTGATCAGCTTATTCATATTTACTTGACATTGTTTCTGATTCTATGTCTTGGAGGTTACAGGCAGGGACAGGCAATCTTTCATTTTGTGTCGCAGGCTAATGAGCTGAAGATACATATGGATACTTTATTTTATGTCTAGTTTTGAGGGAGAATGCCTTGCAATATTCGTGAGACAGAATTAATAGTCTGAAAAATGATCCTTGAGTTAACTCCACTCCATAGGAACAGTGAATTGCATAGCTCGGCGTTTTCCTTTCAATCATTTCGTTAAAGTAGTAGTACATGTTATGCACGAGTATGAGGTTCAAAAGTTTTATCTTGATTACCAAGAGGACAATCAAAATATAATTTATAGGGCTTCTTAAAAAAATCAGTAATTAGTATTCTTTGAGCTTTTGGGGTGAATTTCACACAGACATAACAAAAGTTGTCAGGGTGGTTAAGGCAACAACGATGTCTACTAGTTGCCAATTTTAGTAAATGTAATTCTTAAATATATCTATAAGACAATTTTAAAATAAAAATAACTCTCACTAGAAACACTCGCTAATTAAAAAAAAACTCGCAGTACATTTTTAGGCTAAGATAAATTCGATAGCAGCCGCATCATGCATGTTTCAACATTCACTAGGCCATAATACTTATTTCACACTACTGGATTATCTGCCCATCTAACCTGCCCGTATAACATCTCACATCAAGTGACAATTTGTTGATCTTATAATATTCTTGTACCAAACTTTAGAAGATATATTTAAAAATTAAACATTAAAATGAAAGATCAGAAAGTAGTGAAATAATGAAAATAAAAAAATAAAAATCCTTAAAATCTCAAAAAATCTTACGTGCTAGAACATTTTGAAAGGTAGATTCGGATTCTAAAAACCAAAATACATACTAACTGATGTATCACATCTCAGACGGAAAATGGATGTTGAGTAGTGTTATGATTTTCTCTTACAAAGTTTTTAAATCACAGCGCTTTATACTATGACACATATTATCCCGAAATTCAATTAACATATATAAAATGAAACTAATTTTCAGTCAATGCAAATGTACATAAAGAAAGCGAATGAAAAATGTTTGAAGGACGGCGGATTCGGAACCATAGAATTTTTATTTTTTCCGCGTTTATTTAGAACGTTGTAGAGAAGGTGGCTCAAAATGGTCCTAGAGGGCAAAACGATCCATATATGATTTCTTCCAGCAACCCAGGTAGTGTAATGGCTTAAAAACCATTTTATCACGGCCTGGGTCCGGTCTCGAATCCCGGCTTGGGCAAAGAAGTTAACTTGTCCATCCCTCCATAAGGGGTAGAGCTGGCTATCCACTGGGTGCCCGCATGATAAAATGACCACAATACCCTCGGGCAGTTGTAGTGGACAATGTCTAATCGGCATGTGCCCGTCCTTTGAAAAAAAAATCTTCCACACAGGCAGCTCTATCTACTAGGTAACACATAAAAATTGTGCAAAGTTAAGAATAAGCAATGACAAGAATTAAGCGATCGGTGTATCACTTGTTTGTGTAGAACATCAAAACAGTTTGTGTAGTTCAGTTTGTGTAGTTTGTGTAGTTCATCAAAATGGGCAGCCTTAATGCCGGGTAAAATGATCCATCGACTGAAGAAACTCCAGTACCGGGTCCTAGTCTTCATGACAGCCTTTCAGAAGTTCTCAAAATGCGTGTCTCCAAGTTTCATTATTTAATTTTTTTCTTCGTTTATTGTGGGAAATACTTTTTGAATTAGAATTTTAAAATATTCCATTTTATTTTTTGTGACACTTTTTATTTTAAAATTGTCATAAAATAAATTATGCATACTACATGAGTGTAAAACTTATTTTGTTTCATTGTGTATAGTCATAATTACTTTTACGTCTTTCATTTTACCGATAAAAAACAATTTACAATTATTTTCAAATGAACGATCATTTTGCCCTTTGGCTGAGGATAAAATGAGGCTTTAAAAGAATAATTACAAATTAAACAAATATGATATTATCGAGAAAAACATGCACAGATATAAAATATCAGACTTAACCTATACTTGTGTTCATCGCCTAAATTGTTGAATGCTAACATTAGGAGGAATTAACCTTCTTTTATTCGTTGATAAACTTCTAAAATCAAATCACCGGTAATTCAGAACAAATGAATTTAGACCAGCATCATAATTACAATGCACAAATTAATTTGCTGTTAAACGGCAGTTCGTTTCATTAAACGCCCATGCGAACTTCTAAGATAAGCTTGTATCTCAAATAAACTAGACAAGTTCGTCGTAGGTACTTCAATTTGAAACACTTCAGCTCAGGTAAACACGTTTTGTACCAGTATCTTTTCCCAGAAATTTTCAAACCTGGATTACGAATAAAGCAATTTTCTCAAAGCGCTGTTACTGGCACATGTCTGTTTCGTGAATATTTCTATTCTGGAATGAGGAAAAAAAGTAATTGCTCTCACAGTTGGTGTACAGTTAGGAGGGAACTAAGCAAAGAATTCCAAATCAGCTATTGATTCTGAATTCAGAACAACGATTAGGTACTAAATAAAGCTTTATCATTCACACACTAAAAGTACTTAGGAACATGGGGTAACAGAAAACATTACGGAATGAAGTGGAGCTAAGCAATTATATGCGATGAAGGAACTAGAAAGTTTTAACTTATTGCAGTTTCGCTAAGGAACGGCAAATGTAATTAAATTATAATTGGGGGGTTTGTTTATGCTTTTCATTTAACCACAGACAGCATAATTTTTCAAATGAGTTGTTCAGTCGTTAGGTATATGGTACAGTCTTTTATGTAGCGTGTGATCATAGTTAAAACAAGTGCTAGTTCTCAGTTACGAAAAGCTTATGAATAAACAAAATGCACATTTAGTTAACAATAAGAGAACAAATTTTTTAAAGAAGGTATTCAAATGAACTAGACTAGAATAAACTCGACAATTTATAAAATTTCCTTGCGACTACGCATTTAAATTATGCATGAGAATGGCTGATTAGTCAATGAAATATTGAATTATTCGCATAAACTGTACTAAAGTTAGTTTATAAATATATAGGAAAAATGAATTACGTCAATGCAATTTATAATCTCATAACAATCTTGTGGTCTGAAACGTGATTTTATATATCAGTTCATAATCACCATAATAAAAGTGTCGGAATGCTCGCCAATGTCCTTAACTTTGGCTTCTAAATTAATGGGATTGTTTTCTGAAAATTGGATTATTCAAAATGAAAGACTGATTTTCCACGTTGAAAAATACCTAATTTCCAAGAAAATCAAAGGTCCTAAATTCGATTTGTTTTCATTTACATGTGAGTAAATGAATGTTGTAATTTTAGGTCATTGGCATGCAAAAATTATAGATTATTAATTCTAGAACCGAATCTTATATTAATCTTATATTAATTCGAGAACCGAATCAAATAATATCTAAAATTAAATTTACTTCTTTAAGTATCATTTTTACATTAGAACTAGATACCAGTGCTTAGAAATTATCTGCTGGCAGATCGTTCAGAGTGGATATCTTGCTTGCATACAAAGCAGAGTAACAGGAATGAATATTACTTAAGATAAATTCTTAAAACGAAAAAATGTTTGCAATATTTTCCAAGATAATGCTGTTTTTATTGCAAAATATATAGCATGACGGCTCTAATAAATTTTAATACAAGCAATAATTACTGAAAAATTGATACTAACAAGTTTGTGCAGTTCTAAAGTTAAGTAACAAAAATTAATCTTTATGTATAATACAACCATCTTTTCAAGAACAAATTCATTTTAAATTTATTTAAAATATTAATCTATTTAAGATTAAATATAAGCACATTTGTCATTTAATATTTAAAGGTGAAATCGGAAACAACGAAAAGTTTAAATGCATTTTTATATATTTTGTCGGTATTTACCAAAACGAAAACGTTATATGATAAGCTATTAAATAATGCAATAAACATCGGAATTCAATCGTCATGAAGATTTCAAAGATATTCCGAACAATGTCATACGTGAAAAATAAATAAAGGATAAATGTCAAAAATATCTCAAAAGGGAATGCATGAAATCTGAATAATATATATAAATAATAGAATTTTGATGAAAATTGAAAGTTGCTGTGACACTCCCTTTTTATGATAGCTTCAGATATTGATTCAAGGAGGAGACCTCACAGTTGCACTTTGAAACGTGTGAGAGAAATTTATAAGTCATGAAAGTCACTAAGAGGTTATTCAAAGAAAATTGGAGTACTTCTACCATTTCAGCGCAGTGTCAATGTTATCGCACCCAAAAATAAAATAAAGTGAAACGGAAATAAAAAAAAAAAGATTTTATTTTATATATGTATATATATATATATATATATATATAATTTTAGTAATTCCTGAATTCCTGGAAGATGTGTTAAAGTAAGACTTATGTGACGCAATATTATATATAATTATTTCTGGCTGGCATTATCTTAAATATATTTTATTCTGATGTTTTCATGTTATGCTTCTTTATAATCATATACTCTTTATGAAGAAAATAATACTTACATAATTCCCGGCTTTATAATTCTATTTTTCTAAACTCAGCTTTATGAGATTATATGCGTAACAATTTCTTTTGTATGCGCACACCACATTTCAACAAAAACTATACTTATCACAAAAACAATTAGGAAAGACATTCCTTTGGACCAGAAATGCCACTTTATTGAAGAAATTTAAAAATATTTAAGCCTTTTCCCTTCATACTTTCTTTGTATAATAAATCCTATCATATTTTATCTCATGCGGAGAACAATCCTTCAGCATCACAGCTCGTATGCTTATATTTTTTTCTCCTATTGAAATACGCCCTTTAAAAAGTACGGAATGCTGTAAGTTATTTTTGCTGGCGAAAACCTTTGTTGACGTGACATAACTTTAATTGAGGCTCAAAAATTTCGTTCCCGTACGTTTTGTTGACTGAAGATTGTTTTGACGTTAACTAAGAATTTCAAATTTATGTTGCATAAAAAAGTTTTCATTTTTTTTTAAGGAATAGAAATGATGATAAGAAAATCAGGAAAAAAAGAAAACAATTTTAGCCACAAAAGTAATTTTAAAATGAAATAAACCGAAACAAAAAACACATTCCAGGCACTCCAGGAACAGGAGAAAGTAATCGGAGTGGGAGAAAGTAAAAACATTTAAGCTCTGGTTCCTTCTTTGTTTAATTTCTTTGTTTCTCCCTTTTTTCATTAGAAGTGATTTTTCTTTTACTTTTTTTTTCTGTGAACACAACTAGGCAGCCCCATTATGCAGCGATTAAGAGTTTTGGTTTTCTTTCCAAGCTCCCCTCTTCTTTCTCCATATATCCTCACAACGATATATTTTTTGTTTCCATTTCTTGCTTTTGCGACCTCCAAAATAGCAGGTCAATGATTTTGAAATGAGCGGTATTTCCAAAAAATAGAAAAAAAAGAAAAGAAAAATGAATCCAAGGAAAAGAGAAAAAAATCCCAACGTTATTTTAGTTAGGATATTTTTGTGACGTATGGCAGGAATAGCATTAATTTTATTTTTTCTTCTACTTTCTTGCCTTCGTCGTTGAGAACTCCGTTCTCGTTATTTTTATTGTTATCGCTTATGTTTCAAAGGTCAGGGGTTTGACGTTTCATGAGGGCACTGATGTTATTGGTTTCTTTTTCGCTCAGCTATGAAATTCTCGTGGTCAAATAATGTAATATTAAAAAGTTGAAACACTTCGCATATTAGTTATGATTGTTGCTATAGATATGCAGTTTTTTTAGAGCTTTGTGGAAACTTGATATGCCTTGGGGTATTTTCACGAAAATGTTTGCAGTATTTGAAATCACGAAAGTAATTAGCATTTATTTGCTGTGAGACATTAAAAGAAAACAATCAGTATTGCAATTTAAATTCATTTTAGCTAGACATGTACTAAATAGACATTATTCAGTGTACACTTTTACCATGTCGTAAATTAAAAAGATATGGAGTACTATCATTTCCAAAATGGATGCGCTGAGTTATTTGTATAATTCTAGTATGAACTTGTTTTCAGAGGAGAAGAAAAGAATATGTAAAAGTGCTAATAAGTATTTGTAGTAAGTGTGGATTTAATGACTTAATGTGTGGCTATCAATGTGGAAAGTACGCAGGCATTATGTAGATATGCCTAGAAGAACACTTCCCCCTTGATTTGTTATGAAGACCAACGTTCTGTAATTGAAGTGAGAGAGACGGACTCATCTTCAGTAAAACCTTTACTCAGGTAGCACAGCAATGTTCTCTGATCGTTAATAGGCATACATAAAACGTTCTGAGAATTTTTTCTGAATTTTCGCTGAACGTTAATGGATGTTCAGAAGCTTGTGCTGCTTGAGAACAAGGATTTTTGCTTTCTTCTACGAAGTAAAAGATGTATTCTAATTGTGAAGTATTTGGGTTTTCATAACTCTAATTACTTTTCAACAAACTTCAGTACAACCTCTGTAAATACACCTGAATGCACGATACATTTTGTCCAGTTTGGGCTTAACATCTGAAGAACAAAATGTTCTCTGAACATTACCCTTTGCCTGGTCCAAGTCTGCATGTACCTATAACACTCCACTTAAAAACTATTACCATAGAATGTTGAAATTTTACATTTAGAACTGTCTTAACGTTAAGTTGTGTATATCTCTTTTTGATTGCAAGCAAAAACTTCGATTCATACTATAGACTGTCATTAATTAAATTGTATTTCGTAGCTGTTCATATATTTAAAAGATATATAATATATATATATATATATATTACTTAGAAAATTTATAATGAAAAAACCCCCCAAGCCAGTCATTGTCAATATATCAAAACAATGTAAATGATTTTTTTTTTCATTATAAATTTTCTAAGTATTATTAAACGCATGTTTTCTTTTATGCAGCTTTTTAAGCGCTATGTAACATGTGAAACAACTATAATTTTGTTGTATTTTTAAATAAAGTTCAACTATATATATATACAGCATTTTATATAGTGAAGTTCATTAGAGAATACAAATAGTCAAATGATTGTGCAGAGGAGGCAGAAAGTCCTGAACTCATTCAATTTTTTGCCTAACTTTTGTGGTTGACTTAATTTTCGCTATGAAATTATCGTACTTTAGTACCTATTATTGATGATTTTAATGTGCTTTAACAATTTCCAACAGGACTAATAGGTGGTTATGATTTCGTTTTGCATGTTTGTACGTGTGTCCGTCTAGTTTGTCTATCTATCGGTGCTCTAACTTTCGTAAATAAGTATTTATAACTACGAAATTTACATATTTTATTTTTGTACCATATACCCTATTGAAAAGGTGTGTGTAGGCTTTATCTCTCGTTTACTAGAGCGCCAAAAAAAATTCAGTACATTATGTTCTATGGGCAGTCATCCCTTAAAGCGCATTTTAGAGATATTCTGCTATTTCAAGTAAAACAAAATTGATATTTGTTATTAAGTATTAAAAAATAAAGCTCTCCATCGAAAACAGTGTCTCAATGATTTATAGTTCTTAACAGATGCACCTAAAAGTATTCCAATACAATATGCTTTTGGGTATTCATTTGAGTAGCCCTTTTTCCCAACTTATTAGGAATTCTGATCACATCCCCCTTCCTTGTTTCAATCATAAAAAAACCAGCTCTGAGCAAAATTTAAGTTCAATTGTAGAATAACAAGGCGATGCATATCGTTGATGAAGCTTTGAAATCGCTCTGAAAAAAATCATTTTTGTTTTCAGATTATATGTTTCTAGTTTTAATGCTTTTATTTTTAAACACTGTAAGCATTAATAATGGTAATAATTGCAAGTTTAGAATGTGGTTCTTCATGTACCTGTTAGTAATCACTTTGGAAGAACGGTTGGTCTAAATTCTTACTCAAGTTTCATAAACAATGAGCTTTTTTTCACAGACTTTCATCAATGAAACGAAATAAGGTTTGTAAACTCTCAGTTTTAGTTAAGTGCTTTCTGTAAAAAATGAGTTTTTTTACGAAGGATGGTCGGAAAGTTCATTGTTACTTAAGCACTTCTTCCAAAGCGATTATTAAGAGGTACATGATGGCGACATTTTCGACCCCACAATGCTGTGTGATTATGAACCGTATTGGTCCCCTCTACCAACCTTTACATTTTTGACTTATAGTTAGGACCACCCTGTATATTTAAAACTTTATGAATATACCTAAATAAAGATTAAAAAAAATTCACGGGGATTTTTCATTGAATTATTCAGAAAAAAATGTATCCCGCAATTATGTTGAACTTAACATTTTTGACTGAAATGAGCTAGCATAATCCTTTAGATGTCGTGTAATTAAAGTTGAAAGTGACATCGGTTTGTGTAACCAGCTGCATTTAACAGAAGAAAAAGAATACATTTTATTCACTATTACCAGTCCCATCATATTCCAAGATAAATATTATGTTGTTAAAGATAATTAGATTTTCTAAATGAAAGCAACAAAATAATGTATCAAAAAACAATCTGGAAATCGTCATCAAATTATATGCTCATTAGTAAGTTCTTTAATAAAGTCACGCACGCAAGCTCTAAGCAATAAACGGAAATATTTTTTAATTAAGTGATAATTCTTTATGCGCACCGGACGAGTCTCAATAAGGGGAAACGCGGTACTGTGAGAGACTTAAAAAAAGCAATTATTGGAATTAATCGTGTAAAATAAACTAAAATCAATATTTTTACAAACATACAGCGAGAAAAAAAATCGGAACACCATTTTCTGTTTTCGCATCAAATCAAGTGGCTACTTTTAATTACATATTCAATAACTTAGCGTAACAGAAAATAATCAACTCATCTTTACAATCTGTAACATTTTACACCTTACAAAATGTAGTGGCTTAATTGTTCTCTTGCGATTTCAAATCCTTATTCTCTACTGCGTACGTCGACAATTAACAAAATTTTTCAACGGATTTGAATTTATCTGAGAGTGATTAATCTTCCTGCTGGAGCTGAATGCAACTTTTGAGTTACGTGTAATTGTTTACAAAAAGAGAAATTTAAACCTCGAAAAAGCATTCTAAAAGTTTCTGGAAAAAAGGTGAAATGAAACAGTATACAAATACTATGTAACTTCTTTTCTTTCGAAACATTTGAAATTGCATCATTAAGTGAAAAAGCATTAAGAATTTTGAATTACTTTTTATATGTAGCATCATAGAGACTGTCTGCCATTCTAAAAATGTGCCTTTAAAAGAACTTTATTTAAGAAATGCTGAAACATTTTAATTTGGTATTCGTGTCAAAAAATCCTTCTTGAGAAATAATTAAATGAGAATTTAGGTTGTAAATTAAACTTTGAGTCAGTTTGTTTCTCATTGTACGATAAAGAAAATTTCAAAGATGTGACTACATATATAGAATAGTTTTATTTTTTATTCATTGAATGTACGTACACAAAGTTTACCCTTTCAAAAAAGTATTCGAATATAAGCGGAATTTCCTGTTTTAGCTAATATATAATTAGTTTTTGAAAAACATACAACTCAACAGAAAGATGAAAAGTTATAATATAACTATCTAAAGATGAAAAAATATGCATCACCTTATTCATTTTTATAATAAATAAGTTTTAATATACGAAAGAAACGTGCAAAGTTCGACTTTTATTCTAATATTTTTTGAGAAGGTGTAAACACACACACATACGGAGGAGTTATAATTAAAGGGACCCTATTCATATTCCTCTAGAACCCGTTCTGCCTATCGGATTTTGACGAAACTTGGTATATACGTTATATGGACTATGGGGAAAAGATTTCTGCAATACAAAAAATAATTCAAATTTCGACCACCGGATGGCTTACCACGCTTTACAAAAATTCCTTATACAAGTTAGTCAAACCTATAAACAGGCTTGCAGTCAGAGGCATAACAACATTCTGTGTGCCTTTGCCACCGTTAATCTTGCCCTTCCAGAAGATCGAGCTTTACTGATAAAATTGCTTTATAAGAACGGCAGCAATAGCTTATCTGGACTACTTGCCGTATATAGGATGTTTCACCTCCTAATATCCTGCAGCAACAACTCCTTCATTCTGATTACGAGACTGCACGCAGAGGATTTTCTGCTGATTTTATCCTCGGACTGAATTTCTTTGAAACTCCTCAAGGTCCTAAAACGTCATGAGTATACACGGTACAGTGAACTCCTTCGACAGCAGGGCATTCCTACTTTACAGAAACGGCAATGTCTGCACACCACTGTCTTTATGCAAGATAGAGCAACTCCTTGAATTGGATGCCAGGTCAAAGAACTGCTTCGTGCTAGCTTTGGCGAGGATCACGTAACATCCAGAGCTTCTCCGAATGCCAGGAGTCTTACTTCATAAGACTTAAATCTGGGTTATTTCACGTTGTGGCGATTCATAAAAGACTGCTTATTGGAAGAGGAATTAGGACTTTACCGGTGTTGAAAGACAGCATTACAGACCATGTTGCTTAAAGCACTAGACAGTTACTTTGCGCTAGCACTGAAGATGCTATAATGCACTTTCAACACGTAATGGATGTCAACGGTGGACACACCGAGCACATTCTGTAACTGAATAAACTTTAATGATTCTGACAGATATCTTGCCCCTTTTTAGGCACTACAATCACCCCTGGTGGTCAAAATTTAAAGCAATTCTTTATTGCAGAAATATTTTCCCCATAGTCTAAATAACGCATATACCAAGTTTCATCGAAATCCAGTTGGCAGAACGGGTTCTAAGGGGGTCTGAATAGGGTCACTTTAATTATACAGGGTATAAAAATATCTTGCATAAAAAAACAACCTATTTCACAAGCTCAGTTTAATTCATGATATTATTGCTCATTTGGATGTACTGGGTTAATGAAATACATTTTCAATGTCTGAGGGTTCTATAGAATGAGTTCTATTGATTCACACGAGAAAAAATCAACTGATAAATCGAATTAAAAATTAATCAAACTATTCACTTGAGATTTATTAAATTATATATTTTATGCCAAAGTTCACCAGTAGATGGCGCTGTAACACAAATGGTATTTGTTTGCATATATCGAAAAGAGAAAATCATTTGAATTACAGCGCTTGTTTATTAGCATTATTTTTTTGCGGGGGAGGGGATAAAAATAAGACGCATTCTGCTCAAGCTCTAGTTACTTCTCTGCACAACATACTTATGCTACTAGAAAAAGTGCTTCTGGTAAAATTGTTCTACAAGAAGCAGTAGACCTCCGGTACAGCTGTAAACGAATCCTGTCGTATGAAGCAGATATAACGGAGTACAATTTCTCCATGTGCCCCACGCAAGACGATGCATAAATTAGAAACAACTGGGAAACTCGGCATCTACTATTCGAGTTTCATAAGTGTGGCTACCACGGATGTTAAACTCACCAGCCAGTAGCCGCATAGTAGTGTGAGTGTGCAAGTTGTTTGGCGTGTAGTATATTTAATGTTTCTATGTTTTACAGCATGGATTCCTGTACGAAGTTTTATAATCTGAGTTACGTACAGGGGTATTAAAATTGTCTTTGTCTTCCAGTGTACATTTACGTAGATACTAGTGAATATAATACCAATAGAAACACATCTTGGAAGATTCTGAATCCAGAAATACACAGAAAAATCACCATACCTTTTGAAAGCTGAAGCCGTTCATTTGACAATCTTGGAAAAAAAGTATTACACACAAAATAAAGTTTCATGACCAAGATTAAATAAGTTTAAATGAATTTAAATGCATTTGTAATATCACTCAGATTCCTCCAAGAAATGCAATGTTACCACAAACTGATGCACTTTGTGAGACCATAAAAACTTTTGAATGCATAACTTATGCAAGCTAAACATTTCCTAGGTGGCTGTTTTAAAGCAAAAAATATAGCAAATCGTTTATTTTGCGTGTATCAAAGGTGATATCGTACATAGAATAATAGTTATATTTTCTCTTTTCAACCTTTTTTTTATTAATCTAATTATATTGTTGATTCAACAAATTTTCCATTGATACAAGAAAATATTTTGTTGATCAAACGAAATTTTGGTTGCACTAAATTATTTGGTCAAACCAGCGACAGCTAAATTTGTCAATCAACAAAATTTTCTTGAATTCAAAAAATAATTCTGTCGAATTTTTTTTATTGAAATTATTTTGAACATATATATATATATATATATATATATACATACATATATGTTAGCAAATCTGCTGTTGAAAAATATTTACAAAAAAAAAGTCTAAAATATTAATACTCTTTTAAACAAGAATGTGAAAGTATAAAGGAGAAAAAAACCCTCAGTGTAACAATTGAAATAAAGTACTTTTTGTTTTCCACTTTATCCAATGTTTTTACGAGTATAGCTTATATAACCACTTTAACGCTTAAAAGAAATAAAAACCCTTTCAGAAGAGAAACTTTTTTCCCTTTTAAAAGGGTTCGACTTTGAAATGTGACTTTTAAAAATTCCGACATAATAAAATCTGTAGAATTTTATTCTTTCCGCTCTTCATTTCAACCTTTACTTAAATATAGGCTAAATAGACAATTTTCCTCTCTTCAAAATGCATACAAGAGGAGAGGAAATTTAAATGTGACTCATTCATCTCTTGAAAGTTCCTTAATTGGAAAAAGCTTTCTTCGCTTTTCCCATTTAAGGCAAAAGACTGAAGGTAATAAAAGCAAAGATGGTTTCAAATTGGAGTGGCTGCGACACCAGGCGTAAATTACTTTCACACTCTGAATATCATGTCCGTTCATCAAATGAAAACTCTTCATTACAAAGAATTCCCATCGCTTGGTTATAATGAAATGATACTTGAGATGCGATTACAGGACACAGCTCTTTTACAACTTGAAATACGTAATGATTTGCACTTGAAATCAGTTAGCTCGTATGGCACATTAACTGCTTTTTGTGTCGACTAATTGAGGGATTAAAATGTAAAATATAATTTTAAGTACTGACATAAAAACGGTAGTTAGACGTTATCCCCAAAATGACATTTTATCTTCTGAATTGATATTTTAAAATTCAGGGATTATCATTTCAATATCATACTTTTTTCACATTTGACAGGAGAGATCTTTTTTTAATTATAGTTTACTTTCATGAGTTCTTTAGAGGTGTTTAAATTTGGTTTTTCATATATATAACATATATAGCCAGTGTATGCATGCAGAATATATTTATTACAATTTAATGAACACCGGAGGTAAACCTGTATGTATTGGGCTGGCCAAAATGTTTGTTCTTTTACTTGTAGACCGTTTTGGATTTTCAAAAAATAATTGAGAAAATCCTATTGGAAAATGGCTAAGCTTTTTTTTATAAATAAGATATAAAAAAATCATGTGTTATTTAAATCGCTACTATAATATTAAAGATTGACCACAAAAGGCAAACTTTTTTGCATACCGTACACTTTTATTGATTTTTTTTTTAAAGAAACATTAAAGCATTATTGAAACGATGAATAAAAGTTTTGGGGGTATAAAGTAGAAGATGTGACTTCTTGAACTTGTCAGAAGTGAGTTCCGTTGACAAGCGCATCCAGCTCTATATCTGATGACCATTTAAAGTGACAGTGATAAAAAAAAGATTAATTGAAAACAATGATCACAAAATCAAATCAAATCTAAACAATCAAACAATCTAAAACTAAGGTATCCATAATACTCAATATATTCCAATCAAATACCAAAAATCATTTACACTAGTCTTTTATAAAAAAATTAAAAGAATGACAATTTTGGTTAAACCAATATTTATTAACAAAGAATTAGCAATAAATGCGGTTAGAGTATTCTAGAGATTATTTTCAGATAGGCCTTCTCGGAGATGCTTTAATTTCTGGCATTCATGTTTTTTGGGGCTTATAATAATATTAATATGATAATCATGGTAAAAATGCTCATCTAAAACATTTATCATTCAATATGGAATTATAAAAATCTAAAAATAACTTTGTACTACAAATAAACGACGAATACTTTAACACTTAAGAATGCAAGTTCAGACGCTATCATATCCAATTACTTTTCGAATAAATATATATACAATTAAAAATAAGTACTTCATGGCTGAGCAAGGAACTAGGAAATTTGTAAACATACCTGTTAACTTAAAACAATGATAATAAGTATTAGGTCTGAAATTAATAATAAGATATTAATCAAAGTTCTTTATACATTAATTTAAAAGTATTTGTTTGTTAATCCCATCTATATAATGAATATGTGGTTTTTATTAAAGATTATTTGCATTTAAGCCTGATTTTCTGTTAAACTTGATTGCTTGAAATGTTTAAAGTAAATAAGAACACTTAATACTTACTGCGTTCTTTATATTGTAAGCTCCGTAAGTAATCTCATCTTTTGAATATTTTTTTTCCAATTAAAGGTATGCGACATTATAAAGCATTAAAGCACGTGAGATCACAGTCGTATAATTATTTCTTGAAAAAATAGTTTAGATGTTTAAATCATATACTACCTTAAAACTGCTCGGAAATCCTACTTGAATAAATAAGCAAAAAATATCGGACTTTTCGAAACATTTAAAGCTCTTGTCTCATCAAAAAATTTAACTTGAATAGTCCAAAGATCTATTCTTTGAAAGGAGCAGGTTTTTGAATCACGAATGATGTCTAAATCCGATTTCAGTGCCACTTTATAAACGTAGAGTAATGCCTTCACTTTAAAAGCTTATTAAATTTTTTGACTCAGATTTCTAAAAGAAATGAGCATCTCGCTCTTTCTCGCTTCTTCAAAGCCTAAAGAGAACCACTAAAAATAATACTTTAATCTGTGTTATAATATTTTAATTATCGTGAAGTGTGTATTTCATTTTGTTTTTCGAATAGAATTAAAACAATCTTTCAGTAATTTACACTTGTACTATATGGGTTCATTTGGTGTTTTTTTTATAAAGAAATAAGTAACAAGAACAGTTGCTTTGATAAAGTAACAATAAACTAATTATTTAAAGCTTGTGCAGAAATTAATTATAAAATAAAATAAGCATAGTATTAAACATGTCTGAAATGTTCTAGTATTTAAAAACATTTTCGTCAGTTTTAATTTAAATAATGTATTTGCAAAAAAGTATACAGAATAAAACGATATATTTTTGCTAGTATGCAAATATTTATTTTCTTAATCAATGTGTGTTTAATGAAATTACATATCCTATTAGAATAATGATGTACGTTCAGTATAATAGCAGGTAATGAAGCATATGGTATGGTTATAAACATGCTTTCGCAATATGTTTGCATAACAGAAAAGCGTGCATTTTTTAAAATTTAATAACAAGGCAAAGATAGAATTTAATTTTTTCAAACTGTTATTTGCGATTAGTAGTTTTCACCATCTAATTTAATAAACATGCGTAAAATAGATTACCACTACAGATTATTAATAGCAAACGTAGATATACTTAATAATAAAAAAAAGTGTAAGCAGAACATTTAAAAACCTTCTAGTTCGGCAGGTATAACATAGTGCATGTACAAAGAAACCTTTGTTTATTACGCACTAATTAATGTATGATCTAAATTGTAGCCTTATTATGCTGATATACAAGCGGTTATGTGGATTATTAAATTTACATTTATAATCTATCTATGTATTTATACAAATTAGTATTATTATTTAATAGACTTTTTTGCTTAAAACTGGGTGAATTATGCAATACTGTAACCAATTTGAAAATGCAATTTCCTTTATTATTTATAAATCCCTTTACTATTAGTCCTTCATATACAGACATTTAAAATAATATAATCCCACCAATAACTTGAATCTGGTGCTTTAAGCTTCACGTAAAACTTGATTGTGTGTCTCTCTGGCAGGCTATAAGGAGTTTTAATAGTTTGTTAACGTAAGTCTGGAGTTAGAAGAAATCTAAGTAATGAAAAACCTAGATCATCTTCAAAAGTCGTTCGTCTTTTGAAACGGGAGTAAATGACAAAATTAGCTGAAATTACATCATTCAAACTCCGATCTGAGCTATTTTAGCAATTCCAGAGTGAATAGCGACTAACAATAAATAAGAATCCTTTTTAAATTAATTTTAGAAATAATTTAAAGAGAAAAATAAATTTATTTAATAACAAAAGTGTAATGAAAAGTAGTAATCAATAAATCAGTTTGAACTTTTATTTTAAGTCCCGAATAAAATACTTTTATAATACAATACTAAAAACTAACCATTTAGAATGAGAAAAAAATAGAAGTGTTTTTTATACGTATGTTAAGGTTGCACTTTATAAGAAGCACGAAGAGATACTGAGGAATCGGCAGCAAAAATACAAATAAGAGTTATATACTACCCATGAATGACTTCGAAATACTATTTGCGACCGCGTTTCAAGGGGTCATTTGCGTCAAAAGAAGAGCTGCAGAATTAATGTTCTTGGCTGCTGTAATTATATCCATAGAGCGATGATCAATATATTTCCACTATCTTTATATTTTATCTAGCACTGCTGGAACTGTATATCTGGAGCTGGATTGGAGATAAATAATGTTACTTATAGATTTCCCATGAACAGAAATACATAAAATATCTCTTCTTGCGTTTCCTGCGAGCATGCTTCAAGTAAGATTTTTGTATTGTTATTGAATTTAAAATACTCTCGCTGAAGTTCTAAGCGATTAAGAGGGCACGATTTTGCTTCGCAGTGTTCGATTGCTTTTAAAGGTTTTTCATGCAAAAAAAAAAAGCTTTTATAAGTGATTTTAAGCATAGTCATGTATAAAAAAGCAATTTAAAACAATCCGGATTATATTTAATAGCAATAATTTTAGTAATTTATTTATTTCACTCATAAAAAATGCAATACAATGATGCATCTTCATAAACATGATACAGAAATATTAAACGAAATGAAAATAGTTGAAACATGATTTAAAACATATTCATTTATAAATTAATATATCTTTTCTGGAATTCTTAAAATTACATGAAGGTAAAAAAGTAACCTAAGTCTGGAACAACCGCAATTCTTTCATATAATTACATCAATTATTTAAAAGAAAAATAACTGTATTGTTGAATAATCTGTAAAACTAGTGTATTGAAATGTAAAATCGCACAAAAAAGTCATTAATGAGTGCTTATAACATAAGTTATTTACATGTTTTTTCACTTTTTAAAAGAATTTAAAATGTTTCATATGGACGTAGTGGTTGTTCTTGTTGCAAATCTTCAGGCCTCTAGCAGTGCTAGATCGATTCCACAATATTATAAACTTTAATAAAGATACGGACATTCTTATATTTATCTTTCACTTACTTCAAGTGCATCTTCTACATTTTTCTACATTTCATTGGATTAGTGAACAAACAGCGCACGCTATTTTAAAAAAAATGTTTAACTTTAAAGCATTAGTATTTGTTTGCTTTTGTACATGTTAAAGATCTATCTTCACATGGGAAACATGCTTGTGAGTGAGATTCCTCGGTGGGAATTATTTCAGGGTAAACATATTTTTAGAATTGTGTTTCTCAGAGTGAAAACACACCTATCACTGGTCACAGAGAATAAATAGTCTTTAAATTTCTACCTATGGGCAGTTCAGAGAATACTGAGACTTTTGAACATTGGAAATTTACATGACTATTTTTGCTAAGCAGATATAGATTCATTATAGAACTAGAATGATGAACCTGTTTCTGTGCATCGTTCGTAAGAAAGAGTTTTTTTAATGGCAGACACTATCTGTTTGTAGTCATCGGGCACTATTAGAATAGAAGTACTGGTAATTTTATTATGGAGACACACTTAATGGGTGGACCAGCGCTGCCTCCTACGAAGGGCAGGGTGCGAATTGACGGGGGGGATGCCGGGGATTGTCCCTGGCTGAAGAATGTTATATCCCAGGCTAGATAAATATTAATTAATCCCTGCCAGGGATACTATTTATCCCATGCTGGAGAAATGTTAAAATTAGTTTCTGTCCTTACACATTCAACAGTACCTAACGATTTTAAGTATTGAAAATATAAATTCTTTTATTTGCTAGACAAAGGAGCAAGTTACAAACATCCCTTTGAAATCGATATATACATGCCTGATGCCACTTCTCATTCTGCAACAAATTAAGACTGCGAAATAAACGAACAAGCGCTGTTCCGCCTCGAGCCGAATTTGAGGGTAGACGTAGAATCGACATAGGCAGAAATATATGTGCACAGAAAATTGGGGGTCGACTTTTGTTTAAGTCCCTTCCCAGATATGTTGGCGACTGCATTTGTCATGTAATAAATATATTACGTGAATGGAGCATTTTACCCCTTCCCTCCTTTTTTCTTTTCAAATGTTCCCTCCAGAAGAATGTTTTCTTTCGAATGCCCCCCCCCGGAGAAAATGTCCAATTCGCACCCTGACGAAGGGGCGGACGAACACCCAAGCCCATGACGGTGATCAAACCAAGACCCGTGGTGTGGTAGAATGGTTCTGTAGCCATTGAACAACCCGGGAGGCTCATACGTTAAAATGTTCTAATTCTCTCAGGTGCATGCAGTAAGCCTGATTTAAAGTTATGGGAATCTTTGTTGCATTAAGCGATGAATCAGAACCACTTTCAAAGGTGGTAGGTAACCCACTATTTTTAACGTTAACGGAATAGGGGCAGTTTCTATTGAGTGGTCTCAAATAAGCTTGAATTCCAAAACAAGTCCTGCCAACAGGAGTTTGACTCCATGTCGAACTGGCTACCTTGATCTGTAGAAATGTTTAATGTTAATTTTTATTAGATCTGAAATGAATCTTTCATGCTATATAGATGCTTATTTATTAAATAATCTAAAATGAGAGATATAAATAATGCGTGCCCATGTTTAATACCATTCAAACGTTGTTTATGTGGCACAAAATTATACCTACTAATAAATTGATGAATCAAGGATAATCTTAAGCTCATATGCTAAAAAAAAGTAACTTGGTATTTTTAGATATAACAAGAAAGATTTCCATGTAGTACGTTTATTACGCGTCATAATAAAAAAATAGTTATCGAACTTCGAACATATTACCTTAAGAGTGAAATGAATTCTATTCCATCATCTTAGCAGTTACTTCAGAAATATTATTATACTTATCATTAAAAATATCTTTAAAACATTGTCGTAAAACGTGAAAAGAAAGCACTGACGAAGAATTTTAGAAGAATGTATATGTATGTATATATATATATATATATATATACTCCATTGTTAAATCATTAGTAAAGACCGCAATAAATCAGTTCAGTTGAGAAAGAGCTCTGCACTTGAGTGAACACGCTATCATGAAAATAAAAATTTAATTACTCAAAATAAGAAATAAAAAACTCAACCCGAAATCGATCTATTTATATTTAGACAACTATGAAAGTCACAAACAACAGTTTTAACAAAGTATTTCAATATTTTGTATCAGAAACAAATGGAAAATTTATTACATTGAAATTTATTTAGTGAACCAGAAAATTAATGAGACTAAAGTAACTGCATTCATTTCATATTTATTTGTTAAACTTTCTCTTATCAACTCATTTTCGTTCGCTTGGTGAACGAAATCGAAATTTGATTTCAATTAATAAACTCATTATACGATAAAAGTTCATTATAGAACAAAATGGTATTTAATTACTCTTGTTCAAATACTTGCATAAGAAATTCAATTATGGAAATGAAACCTCTCTCATAATGTGATTATTTTTTATGGAAATTCTTAGCGAATTAATAATTTACAATTTTTTCCTAGTAAATTATTTTTTCAGTAAATGCATTTGCCCAATTTCTGTTAAGAGAGATTCTACACATTTTTATAGACGGTCTTCATACGTTATAATTTATTTAAAAAAATAAAAGAATACTTTAATGTAATACTAAGTACTCGAGGACATTTTAACTGGCTAAATGTAACTCAAATGATCAACATAACCATGTTAACGATCTCAAATAAGCAAATATGCGAATTTTTAAGAAGTTCAGACCGGAATTTCCAATATTAGCTGTGCCTTCCGAAATGTTTAAACAAGTGCTAGAATAAATGACCCAGGACAATGTTTAGCGGAATTATTCTTCATTTAAATGCACAAAAACCAAATTACTATTGCCAATGTAGGAAATGTGTGTTTAAAACTAACGATTACGGCTTTAGGGAATTTCTTCTGTGATTTGGTAAATTGTTCGCTGCAAGAAAGCCAAGCATATTTGCAGATGTAAAACACCAAAAGAAAATCCCTGTGCATTAGTGAGATAGAAAAATAATGCGGAAATTGACTTATTCAAATGAAAAACAATGAATTTAAGTAGCAGTTGTATTCAGCTGTATTAACTTAAGTCATTAAGGTATTCGCTGTTAAAAAAAACTCATTTAATACCTTCTTTAGAATCCTTGTTTGTTTCAATATTTTACCCACACAATACCTCAGAATAAATAAGTAAAGTAAAACTGCATCATTTAATTCATTGCGTTTAAATATATAACCCACAAATATATTGAATTTTAATTGCATTTTTTTAATTACAGATCTAGATATACTAATACTTCTTTTTTCTAATGGCCGGCCTCTGCCGTGAAGGCTTTGGCCACAACAGGCCGGAATTGTTGGTCTCTTTATTATGGGGGCACATAGCGGGTGGACCAACGTCGCCCCCTATGAAGGGACGGGCATGACAACCACGCCCAGTCGAGGATCGAACTCCGGCCGCTGGAAGTTGAATCCGAAACCGGAGTACGGTGCTTCACCCACCATACAACTCGGTCGGCATATATATTAATACTGATACATAGAATAGCGGATAATCAGCATAATAAATATTGATGTTAATTTTCCTTAACGTCAAAATGTGTTTAATTTGTTGTTTAATTTGTATGTTGCAAATTACGAAAATTAATACTGTTTCTGAAATTAAAAATATGGAACAGCTATAGTACTAGTGTGCGTGAGATTTACACTTCAACATGCTAGCTTTACTTATGCCCTCACTTAGTGCTGCAATTAATTTTCAGTGTGAAGAACTTGTATCAATTTACTTCCCATGTAAAATAAGATTTTGTAGCTGATTGATTCTTGCTTTGTTTTTTTAATGATATATTTCTTTGTGTTGAATTAGAATCAATAATTTTCAAAGTTTGAGTATTCTAAACATGTATATTTTCACCAAAAAGGACTGCTTCATACCCTTGTCATCACATATTTTTTTAATAAGCATTTCACTCTCCTTTTCTAAATTTAATGCTTTGTACCATTTTTTATTCTCATTAATCACCTTTATATTGCGCTTTGCTTCTGTCTGTAAATAATTTACTTCGATTTTATTCGAAAGATCCCACAAAAATCGGCGTTAAATCGGCCTGAGACATTACTTTTCCCTTCATTTGTCGCATCTGCTGGCTGTGCGGCACGACCAGCTGCGTCAAAAAGGGTCTCTAGATCTGTGGCACGCGATGAACGTTTCGATCGTTCGCCATCTTGCTGGTAGTTAAGTTGAACGATGGCAACGGCTGCCTTTTTTTCAGCATTGGGTAATCTATCCAGCTGTTCTCGCATTCTTCCATTTTTCAGTAGATGTCAGTGCTGTTAAAAATAATCGTGACAATTTTTTTACGTGCTAAAAAGTAAAGTATTCTCGTGGGGCTATATCACCCGCAACTATTTTTATAGAAATCAAATCTAGTCTTCGTGACTGGCAACAGTCAAAACGTCAGAGTGTGGTGTTCCCGTAGCGGAAACACTGCGCGTTAAAGGGTTAACGCAAATAATATATGCTACTACCAACATGAGTAGGGTTTGTATGCTTTTTAGTACCTGTAGTACATATTTCCTTAACTGTAAAACACTGTTAGTCAAGGATGAATTGCACTGGGGGACATAGAAGATGATGAATCATATAAAGCCGTGAAGATAATATAACTGAAGATTGTACTCGATGGTTTCTGTATGTTCTTATCGAGAGGGTTATAATATGAGAAGTCGTAAGATAGCAAAATCAAGACAGTGGACTACACATTTAGACAAGAATTTTCAAGAACGTACAGACATGTAAGTAAATTGAAGGTTTGATGGCACAAGAAAACAGCTTTTTATTTTAGTATTAAGTCGGTCATACATTCTCAGTCTTATCTGTTACACTGGATCAGATTTATTAACTGGGGAAAGAAAATAGCGCAATAAATCATTGACTAGCGGTTATAAATGATACTATTTTTCCGACACGCGTGGTTCACCGATAGGGCGAAGAATTAAAAAAAAATCACCGTCAATGTATAAAAAGCCAATAATCTCTCCATGTGACAGAGTTATTCTTTTTAAACCTGGATTTTGGAGCATGTCATTTTCGATACAAAGTGACTAGTAAGTACACCCAATCTGAATAAAATTGGACCTGGGAGACCCTAACGTTGCTCAGTTATTGCGTTCCCTGGCACTTTAAGTGTACCCTGTAACTGTTAAGTACACTGTCCTTGTGAAGTACGATCAAAGATTGATGCTCAGAGATATAAAGGATAATCTTCAGAACTTCACGGCAAGTAGACGTTCGTTCATATAAGAATTTCAGACAGATAAGTTCTAAGAAAATGAATTTGGTTTACTTTCCATTTTTAAATATTGAGGAATTTGGGAATTCAACTCCTGATTAGAATAGCATTTTATCAATTAAACTGAATGATATAAAGTTGTTAGTTATCGTTTAGCATCACAAAATTTGAAGACTATACAATGTTTATAGAAGCATTTTTTGAAGGCTAGAATATGTGAACTTCTAGAAAAATGTAACTGATCCTTCATTGTTTTCAATAACATTATGTGTTGTTTATGTCATGTCCATAGGTAGTTGGTTTTTATATCGTTGGCTATTCAGTCTTGTAAAAATAAGCTCTGCTTATGTTTGAATTTCAGTTCTGGTATTTCAGGTTGATCGTCCCATCCTAGAATTTCGATTTTGATACTCAGTTTATATAAAAATGAAAGTTTCATATTTTTGAAAGATTTTTATCTTTTAAACACCAGTTCCTTTTGAGTGTTTTCTCATACTGAGTTTATATCACTGAGGCTGGCATTTGAAAGCTATTCATTATTGAGTTGCTTCGCTTCCTTTGCCAAAACATCAGCGACCTCATTACCAGTGCGGTGGCTCGTGGGTTATCTAAATGGAGGTTCGCAAAATAAATTTCGAAAATTAAATATGCAGATACGAAGCACCTTACAAATGAAAATATATTAGCAGTTAATGGTAAACAATGCATGCAACATAAGAAAACAAGTAATCTTTGGTCTTACAATTCGTCACCAAGAAAAGTTTTAGCAAAGGTGTTGTCTTGATTAATTTAATTTCATTTTTTTTTTCTGAAATGATAATATTGAAAAGCGTAATTGCTTTAGCTCCGAAACACTTATTTTACTCCCATCATACTTATTTACACTAGTTTTTAAAAAATATTGTAGTAAAAAATGATAAAAATAAAGATAATAATAAGAAAATGGATAAAAATGGATTAACCAGCGGAACAAAACAAACCAATGGAGAATCCGAGAGAGATAACAGAAAAAAAAAGTCGTCCGTGAGCACACTAAAATTGCTCGAACGTAATGATATCAACAGCGCCTTTCTTTTCCCGTAACTCCCTCCGCTTCTGTTCTCAGAAAAGGGGTTCAGAAAGCCATTCCTCCGATCGCACGCTCGATTGGTGAAACACTGTGCTGTAGTAACCTACAATGCAGTGCGTTAGCTATAATAAGCGTATTTAATAGTAGTATGGGGTGGGGGGAGAGTAAAATTCATGTTTTAAATTCACAAAAATCTAGAAGTGCACTTAACATTTTTTTAAAATTTAATATTTTAATGTGTTTAGTTTTTTAATCTTTTTCCTTTAGGGGTTCACGTGCTCATGTGTTCAAACGGAAAAGCCGCCACTGCATTACCATCAATACAAAAATGCGAATTGCTAGCACCGTGACCCGAAAGTGAAATGTTAATAATTCAAATTACTGTAATTTGGGTAATAAAGTAAAGAATCGATAATTCAAAGCTGATTCGTGCAAAATTTTCTGAAAAATTATTTTGAAAATCTCAATGATTAAATTTTAACTTGCAATTCCCCACAAAGTGATTTCTGGAAGAAAAATACTCATTGTTTCTCGTTTCTTAAATTAGTAAACAGCTTTTGCCAATTGTCCTTGGAAACACTAGAAGATCTTCGTGTATAAATTCCAGTTTAAATATCCAGTTTAAATCTAGTTTGAAATTCCAGTTTAAATAACAAATCTTTTTAGAGTTTTAGTGCCACATGTAAATGTCTAAGAAATTTGTAAAAAAGGCTCATGGTAATAGCATTAAGTGAATAAAAAGCGGATTGTCTTTTTACATACCTATGGGATACTCAAGAAGACCCTTCCTTACAAACTCCACTCAACCTCATTAGAGGTAGAGCTGAATTTAAATCGGTTCATCACTTAATTCCCGGCACATTAAACGAAGGAAAAGTAGATATCTTAAGAAAATACTTGTGCAATGAAATGACAGAGGCCCAAAACAGTCACAATACAAAATTACACGTTTCACGTAAATCAAAATTTCAGGTAAGGAGGAACATAAAAAACCCCTATGTCAGAAAAAAAGTATTTTTAAATCCCCCCCCCCAGATTTTCTAGAAATGCAATTACTATTTTTCTCTCTTTCTGTGTGTATATCCCAGACAGCACATAAGATTAAATCAAGCTTGAGATTTGGCTTGGAAATGCAAGGTTGGCTTAAGCTGGATTTTCACTTGCTAAGTGCGGTGATGGTGCAATCTGTGAAAGAGAATGGACATTAATTGTCTAGTGTCCTCAAATTTGTTGAAAGTTCGTAAAAGATGTGTTTTAATGGGGATGGGTTTTTTATTACCAGTGCCATATTACCGGCAGGGCAAACGGGGCAACTGCCCAGGGCCTACAGATTTTAGGGCCCAAAAATCTTACATCTTACACTTTTGTAATTTTAAAATAAAATTACAAAGGATAAAAAAAAATTCAGAAGTTAAATAATTTTTTTAATTATAAAGTATGAACAATGAAAATAATTCAAATTTACATTTGTATAAATTAATTTAAACTTATTTTTAATTCTTCGAAATGCTCTATATCAATATAGCATACCAAGGAAAATAACCACATTTGTAAAGAGAATTTTCAGCGTTAAAAAATAGCAAAATTTTTCAATTATTTGTTATTTTAATAAATATTTACAAAAATGACTAAAGTGTCTGTATTCCATACATGTTAGCAACTGTGATATAGCATTTCGAAGTAACGTTTAACTATCTGTTTCTTTCATTTCAGATTACTTAACACAAAATTTGTGTTAAGTAAGTAAACCCCTTTTATTTTTCCAAATATGGAAATTCTTCAAAATAAAATACAATTATACTACGAAATTGATTTCAAAATCACACATAACATTATTTTAATTTTGATGCATCCCATGGAAAAATAAAAGAAACAAATAACACATCGCCCACTTATAATCTGGCGAGAAAACAGCGTGGTAAGTCACTTCAAACTTTAGGCAGAGCTGCATAAGGTGCCGGTGACGGAATGGATAGCGTGCTCGACTGCGAAGCCAAAGGGCCCGAGTTCTATTCTGGCCACGAACACTCGATGGAATTAAATTGAAATTTCAGCGTGGAGGGGGAAAATGCGCGGAAAAATAAATTATGTGGGGCGCGTTAGCCAGCGGGCGTCCCGCGTATTTAGAATTTTTTTTGGGGGGGGAATTTTTTAAGCTTGAAATTAAGCTTGAAATGTCAAGCTTAATGCAAGCTGGGCAAGTGTAAACTAGAACACTTGATTCAAGCTTGCATAAAGCTTACACGTTTGGAATTTTCAAGCTTAATTCAAGCTTATTGACTTGATAAATCAAGCTTGCTGCAAGTTTGATGCAAGTTTGCTGTGCTGTCTGGGATATATATATATACGTCACAGTTATGTATGTAATTTTTTATTTTTAGTATGTAAATAAAATATTTAAGATCTACAGTTCTATGTTCATTTTATCTTCACTGCTTTTACCAATTTGAACATCACAAGGACTTTTAGAAATCGTAAAACGTTATACAGACATACGCGCGCATAAAAATATATACATATCGATTTGTTATCTTACATTCTTCACTTAATCTGCTGTTTTTTATATGTTGGAGCATTTGATTTACCAAAGGTAGTAGATTTTTGATGTGGCTGTCTATCTATCTATATGTTATATACATATATAAATGTGAACATTAACGTCTACCAGAGTTGTTTATCGGCACACATAATTGCAATAAGACGCGCTTGAAAATGGTGCCATATTTATCAATTAAACACTGCAGACAAAAATTGAATTAACTGTGAAGCCTGTCGCAGCTATTTCCATGAGAACGCATATTAAAAGAACGAGAAAGATGGTCCAAAATGATACACTTAAGGGAAAACTTGTGTAAAATGACATAAATGCTTAAATAAAACTGACCCTTTGCTAGTATGTTTTACACTGTATTTTGCATTATAAACATATTTTAATGCTATTTTTAACCTACAGGGAATAATGAAAAAAATAAAGTTCTAAAAAAAGTGTCTACAGGAATATTTTACCCTCACCAAAGAGCAAAATGATCCTTTATTTAAAAACAATTATAAATTGTTTTTTATCGGCAAAATAAAAGATATAAAAGTAATTATGACTACACATAATGCAATAAAATACGTTTTACAATCAAATAGCACACATAATTTATTTTAAGGATATCAAGGAAAAGTGTTACAAACAATTAAATGGAAAATTATAGCCTACAATATATGCAGAAATAAACTAAATAATGTCCATTTCCGCCACTTCCAAACACTCGAAACATTAGAGCAATATAGTCGAAAGATGGGTTTTTAGGCGCTGTTTTCTTCTTTATGAGAAAACGTCTTTGCTTTTGACTCCATGATATTTTCTGTGCTTATTTTAACTATTCCGTTTTTAGAATAAGCATTTTTTTATTTGAATTTTCCTAACTGCAGCCTGTAATATCACAGCTATCTGTTCTTTACTTTTCAATTCCAAGATCAGTTGAGTCTTATTAGGATTGCTCGTTATAAAGGTACTTCTCATCGATTCTCTTTTTCTAGACGTGCTTTATTCCGTTTTCTTTGAAAACTGTTGGGCATCATGTGGAATAAAAAGAAAGATTTGGGCAAATGACACACACATGTATTCTGAGAGCAGTTGAAGGGCTGTCGTGACGGCTAGGACACGTAACCGGATTTTGTTCAGCCGACAGATTTTGTTTACCCGGAAATATGACTGCCCATTTTAGGTTATATTTCCATAGGACGCCCAGAAACATAACAAACTTCGTTCGCAAGAGTGATTCACATCTAAAAACATACTACATTCAGTAATCCAACTACTATTTCTGTACATGAAAGACTGTGTATCTAAATAAACAGGAATGTTAGTGCTGACCTTATAACATATGTTATTAAACCTAATTTTTCAAAGAATCTATTTAGACGCGTTATACTGTGATCACTTGAGCACCGCCATAGCTTCTTCTTCAATTGGCATGGCTAGTTTATTTCTTACCCTGTAAACAGCGATACCTGTATTGAAGAAAATATGCGTGGATCGTTTTGTCCGCTAGGATCATTTTAGGCCACATTACCCTGTTATATGCAATATCTCATTGTTATGCAATTCGTCAATGAGGTTATATGTTTATTTATTTATTTTCTTTTCTTTCATTCAAATTACTGTTGATCTCAGAAATGCAATTTTTACTGATTAGAAACACCAAGAAAAAAACAATATTTGTGCCTTAAAATGACAGTGCCATAAAAATTTCGTCTAATAGGCTCTCGTGAAACGGACAGTTTTTATACATTACTAATACAATGTTCATTTAATAGTAAGAATTTACCTATATGCATTTGACTAACACATCACATAGAATATTTACAGTCAAAGCAAAATCTTATTAGTGTGTCACGAGATTGGATTTTCTGCATATACAGCAGAACAAAAATATTTTATTTAGTTCTCTTATATGAAAGGCAATAAAATTTATTTAGATTGAGCTTCGAGACTATTTTAAGGTGAATAAAATCTTGAATAATCAATCTTATGACGCAGAGAACTACAAATATATTTATTGAGAAAAAAATGAGGCATATGAATGACAATAGAAAAAATCTAATGATACTTTAAAACAATACATTTATTTTTGTTTCTATGACAATTTCATCAAAGGAGTTTATTTTTCGCTACTTATAACGGAGAAATAATATTTGGTGGCACTTCTTTACTGCTTATAATTCCAGTTATTTGTTCTAGATTGGATTCATAAATATTTATTGAGGATTTTTTTCCAATTGTTAAATACAAACCAACTGATTTACACTAAACATGTTTGAATGAATAAGTCATTTTAACAAAGGATTTGAATTGTTTAAATGGTATAGTGTAGTACAGTATCATTATATAAGTTTCATGCTATATGAAACATTTTTATTAATTACAATTAATAGTCCAGTCATTTGGTTCAGAAAAAGGGGGTTACCTGGAAAGTTTTCCGGGAGTTTTGAAAATGGGCAATTTTATAGATTTCGATGTGCTCTTTCCGAATTTCAACTTTGCCCCCTCGTATTGTGCCGCTCGCGCCGCCATATTCGAAAAATGGCGCCTAAAAGCAGTTTTTTGACAATATCTCCTTTTCGACTCATTTTACGAAAAAAACAATTACAAAAAAAGAAACTAGATAAAATTTCTTAAAATTTAAGTAATTACATTTTTTCGTAAAATCAATAGTTTTCGCGTACGAGCGCCGTAAACCATTTTCCATATAAGCCAACCTGTTAGAAACAGCCGTGATGTGACCCTGACGTGAAGACAACGATGAGTTACTGTATCACGCGCTGTATAAGTAATTGTTAAATATTTATTTGAACTCTTGTGTTACTGTAACTATTGTAAAGGCCAAATATACCTGGAACTGGGTTTTTTTTAACCGTTTTCGTTTTTCCGCATTTTTGATAGATTTTTATGTGTTCAATTGTTTCGCTATTGCAATGTCCATATTAAAATTTCGTTACAATTAATCCATTTGTCATTATTTATATAGAACCTGCATATTTGTGTGTGCCTTTGTGTATTCAACACCAACCCGCGTTATTTAATTTTAACTAATTGTATTTGTGAATGCGTCGCCTTTCGTTTTTTACAACAAATATATTCAACAAAAAGTATCATAGATAAACCAGCCGCAGATTATAGTTTATTCTTGCACGCCTTCAGCGGCTGTGATGCAACATCATCATCATTATTTTATCAAGGAAAAATGAAATTTATTCATGTATTCCGAAAAAAATCCAGATTTAAACGAGGTTACCCAGGTATTCAAAAATCCGAATGCTGATCCAGAGATCATTGGAGCAGCAAGACAACACTCGTTCCGAACCTATCATCAGGTTCAGCAGTGGTATGGGAATGAACAAAATGCAGAGCAATGAGGGTGGACAAGAAACAAGGACGGACTAATTCCTGTCACCATACTCGAGGCCCCAGCTCCGGAAAGCTTGTTAAAACTTATTTCTTGCAAATTCAGAAAGAGATGTCAGAAAGCCTGTGGATGCAGAAAGACTGGGTTAAAGTACACCATTGTATGCACGAATTGCAATGGTATCTGTGATAACTCGCAAGTTCCATTACAAGATAGAGATGAAGAGAAAGAATCGGAGACTATTTTCGAGCAAACGTATGATCAAATCGAGAACGAAGAGGATTGCGATGAAATTAATAATCCCATCGGGCTGTGACATTTCGAACGGTACCAACGCCCCCTAGAGAGGAAAGCCGCGGCGCTTACTTATGACGTCACATCGAGTAGGTAAAGCAAAGCGTTTCCATTGGGTTTCTCCACTCTCCCACGGCGCGGGAGAGAGGAGAAACCTAATGGAAACGCTTTGCTTTACCTACTCGGTGTGACGTCACAAGTAAGCGCCGCGGCTTTCCTCTCCAGGGGGCGTTGACGGTACTAGGGACAATGAACTCGCAACACCTAGTCCATCAAGAACAGCGAAGAGAAGGAGAATGCGCTAAATTTTGGATTAGTTAAATGCACGTGGATTAAGCCTACTGGAGGTACCACGGTTTAAAAACGAAAAAAAAAAGCGCCACTCACTCTTCCTCACAAAGTGGTGTGGAAATGAGCGTTTTGGCCAAAACGCATACGGAACTACACTTTGCGGCGCTCGTACGCGAAAACTATTGATTTTACGAAAAAAAAGTAATTACGTAAATTGTAGAAAATTTTCCGTAGTTTCTTTTTTTGTTATTGTTTTTTTCATGAAATGAGTCGGAAAGGAGATATTGTCAAAAAACTGATTTTAGGCGCCATTTTTCGAATGTGGCGGCGCGAGCGGCAAAGATACGAGGGGGCAAAGTTGAAATTCGGAAAGAGCACATCGAAATCTATAAAATTTCCCATTTTCAAAACTCCCGGAAAACTTTCTAGGTAAAACTACCAAATGACTGGACTATAATAATAAAGAATAATCTTAAAACCTCAATAATTGAAAAAAACAGGTAACCGCAAAATAAATAAAAAACTTATAATGTAACTTACTTTAATCCAGGGAGGTGCCAATGTTTTGGAAAGTGGGGGGGGGGCGAAAGAGTATTTACGACAAAAAGTAAATAAGTAACTTAAGCACGCTCTTTTTGTGTAATTTACCAGTTGGTCAAAATTTACTGCAACTTAGTTACCAAATAAAGTTATTTCCCTCAGTTCTACACACATCTTTTTCAGAATTGAGTCCAGATTGATTTTTACAGTATACGGCTCATAAACATTAAAGGAGATGTGTTTAGTGTTTCTGAGTCCCTTTCAGGAGAAAATATGTTTTAACTCTTCTAAGAGTAGGATAAGTCGCGAGACGAAAAATAAGACTGTCTTGTCTTGCAATACAGCTGCAAAGCGTTGTCTCGTCTCGCAAAAGTCCTATATAGTAATGACGAATACGTCTGCCTTGTCTCGCATAAAATCTGTAAATCTTTGTCGTCTCGTATCCATCGCTATCTAAAAGCGCTGAAAGATATTTCAGTTGAAACTGCAAGTACAATGGAGATCAATTCCACAAGTTTGAACACTTCGGTCAGGAACTTTTTTATCTTAATTGACTCTGCCGCCACCTTCTGGCAGATGTCAAAAGATGAAACCATTTTTAGGTACTAGAAAATAATTCTTTAAATATGTACTGTTGTGTTTTACAATTGATTGACATCAGATAACAAAGTTTTTTATGGTAATAGATGTATAGCTACTTCTGAGCTGAAGTTAAAACTCTAATAATGGTTTAACTTCAAAATAGAAAGAAGGCGAATTAAATAGTTCGCACCTCTTCTAATATATTGCGAGGACGAACATCTTCCCTGGACATCTGTCGCTTAAATCCGTGCTTAAATCCTTAAGGAAGTTTCAGTTGCATTTGTAGGTACAGTGTAGTCGATAGATAAAATTGGAGATTTAATTTTTTTTTCTTTTCTTACGAGTCATAATGAGCAGATAGTTATTAAAGAAAAATTTCTGCAAAAAATTCTTGAAGTACTGCATATCAGAAAATTTTCAGAAAAAAGTTCTTCTGTTTGCACCACTGTTTAAGGCGTCTTCTCACTTTGAAAATTACAAAAAATGGAATTTTTTTTTCTAATTTTGAAAGTACATATCATCAAAAATGTTATTTCAAAATTTCATAAAGATCGGACGAGTCTAACTACATTTTTGGGCGACCGTTAGGTGACTACCTGATAGCACCCGGCTGATTCAGCATAAATGCATGCTGCTGAAACAGCAGCATGCATTTATAACGAAGGGCTACAACCTGTTTTAAAAATTTTGGAGGTGATGGGTGTCAAACTTGGCCCTCATACTTCGGCCACTCAATATTCCGAGAAACGCGACAGAGATCGCGTACGCGTAGGGAACCGCCGCAGCTCTAACGCTTCAAAAGAGACTAGGTCGAGACGAAGGGAAGCTATTTTGGACGAGCACAACTTCTACGAAAAATCGGAAGGTCCATTGTATGGAGCAGGCATCGCTGATTAACCCGAGGTAAGGTTTTTTCATGATTTTTCTGCAACCAAAACTTTAAACGCGTTTATCTCAAAACAAGGTTTTTCAGTGCCTTGTTGATGAAATTTCGGAAACTATCCGGCCGATTGTCATGTAATTTGAATGACATATTCTTCATAGTTATGGCTATAGCGCATATCATCAGATTTTTGAAATTTTGATTTAAAGTATTTTTTTTTACAAAAAACTGCAAAAAAACGCGTTTTTTTTTTTACTTTTTCGAAAAACGTGCGCCATTTTGTTATTTTCGCGAATATCAAAAATCTGATGATATGCGCTATAGCCACTGACATACTGAATCTAAAACTGTTTTATTTTTTTGTTTCAGATGACCTGTCTCGGAGATACCATCAACAAGCCACGAACATTACATTTCTACACGGGTTTTTCGATGCTACTGTTTTATTATAATAATTGAAAAAAAAAATCTTGTACTTGAAAGATGTGTTTATTATATAGGATCCATTTTATCCCATAATTGTTTGCAAAAATCCTCGAAAAAAAAGCGCGAAAATAGCCTATTTTCGAGGTGCCTAAAGTGAGAAGACGCCTTAATGCAATGATAGATACAAATGCACTTTTTATTACATTCAGTATCTTAAGAAGTGCCCATTAAATACACTTTTATACATAATCTGCAATAAAGCTATACAAATCGATACCTTTCTTTTACATCTTCAAAACTTGTTATATCATCAACGTTAGACAATCGCAAACTCTTAGAACACTGGGAGATACGCAAAACAAAGATTTATCTATCTATCTATCTATATAGTTTAACCTCGTTATAAGGTCACCCGTAGGAAAGTGACCTTATTAGCGGGATGACATTATACGTGATACAAATAAACAGCCATCTACTATTTTATCTCATATACATGCTTTCGCAAGTAATATTACCATAAGATTATATTATATATAAATTATATCGGATTACACATGTAAATATGAAACTACAAGTAGAATTCTAAATCGTTATTAGATTAATATTTTTTATTTAATTGTTGATGTAGTAAGTTGATACAAAGCAAGAAAATAATAATTGATGTATAATATATATTTACAGAATTGTGAAACAAAATTCAGCATTTAAAATATGCATTTATGTATGATTGCCTTTACTTCGATTTAGATGTTTCTACTTTTTCAAGATCGCTAAGAGTTTTTAAATGTTCCTCTGAGGCCTCAGATTGTGTAAAAAAAACAACAAACAGTGTTCAAGGAAAATGCAGGGAGAAAACATGTGAAACAAACTTGGAACTTATTCTAGGTATGGCTGTGACACATGCTCTGCCCCTGCCATTTTGACTTTCTAAACAGTGGATGGCGCTAGTTGCAATCCTTTTTACAAACAAATGAGTGGCTTATTCAGTAATAAATGTCAGGGGGGCGGAAGAGGTTAATCCCTTTTGTTACCCTGCAAACTGTCCCTTTTCTTATCAACACAAAGAAGAATGGTTAGAACGCTTATCTCTTACTGAAAGACAGCTTTGTCAATTTTCAGAAATATTTCCCACAGTGATCAAAGTGACCATATAAGTGGGTATAGCTATGATATCATGACCATATAAGCGATATAGCGATGTTCAAATATATGTAATTCCTATTCCGTCAGTCGGGACTTCTCAAAAAGTGACCATATATGCGGGGTGACCTTATAAGCGGGTGAGCATATAACGAGGTTTGACATTTTCATTATCATCATCATCATCATCATAAATAGCTAGATAGCCCCTTTTGGGCCAGGAAGTCTTATTTTACTGAATCAGACCATTAACCTCACACTCCCCCGCTCACGCTTTCCAGTGGCTTTAAACTGAAACATTTAAAAAAATAATAATATTTCCATTGTTGATAAGAGTCAATTGAGCCATCCAATTCATGCTATTTATTTTTATAAACGGTATGATATCTGGATCATTTTTTAAATTTAATTCAATAATAGATAATACTGTATGTTTTGTACTAAAAAAGAAAAATGCAAAAGTTATATTTTTGCATCATATCAAAAGATGTAAAATTTGAACGGCATTGCGAAGCAAATAATCAGACAAATTGAATAGTCTTCAGTTTGGCTTATCGCAAAAGGTTTACAAACACCCAATACCTTTGTTATGATTATGAGTATGCAGCATCATATTAAATCCGATTTTACTCTGTATTTCTGAGGCAACTAATACCCCTATGACAGGATTTCAATATTCCTCTCATGTAGTAAACCAATATTACACAATCAATTTTAAGTTCATGGTTTCGATGCAGATACAGCAATTTTCTACAGCTTCTATATGTAGCAAATATTGACTTGAATAGCATGTGGACTATTTGTATTGAGGAATATGCAGGTATTCACCTTAGAATAGTAATTACTTAAAGTTGCGACTGAATTATATATCCAAATAGAATTCAAACTCATCTCTTCGTAGTGAACAGGTGTAATGAACTAACTACAGTTAACAGAGAAGTTTAGAGGTTTAGAATTATTTAGAATGTAATATGATGAGAAGTTACCTTCACTATGGTAATAATCCATCCAATGAGTTGGAAACTTTAAAGACTAAAAAAATAAAAAAAAAACTCTAAATAAAGTTCATTCCCTTTTAAAGCTACCCAGGGAGCATTTAACGTTTTTTAAACCTTGCTATTTGGTTTCAAAGGTTGCTTATTCGTTTAGTTGCAAATATTTCGATTTCTCACGTGGCAGAAACGTTGTATTTTTGTTTGAAAGGTTGTATATATTGGTTACGTTGCAAATATGCCGAATCTGTGACGTAACAGAAACGTTGCATTTTGGGATACATTTTATCCTGCTTTTTATGTTGCGAAAATTTTGTTTTTAAAACCAATATTATTATGATTAATAATAGTTACAGAATTACACGTATAAAGGATTACACTTATTCAAAGAAAGGCCATAGAAAAAGGTGGCTGTCCGAATCTAAGGGTCTGGTGTGGAGTTTGGGTCAGTTTTCTCCTCATGTGATGCGAATACGCGTGTTAGAGCCCGTTACGCCCAAAGTATCCCCCGCACAAGGCAGATTAGTCCTTGCGAAGCTTTCCCTTAAAAGACAAAGAATTATATTGCTTATTTGAACATAGTACATTCGGAGATACGACAGCTAAAAACCTATAATATAGAGACCTTTATAATCCCTATACCTATAATATATACCTGTGGTAATGTTCTTAGGTGGGATTTTGAACTAATTAAAATTTGATAAATGCTAAGGCCAAAGATGATCGTAAGGTGGGATTGTGCCGCGAATAACTTACCTGGCAAGCACTCCTAGAATTACGCTGAAAAAAGGAAAATAATGGAATACATCTAAACACTGAAATAATCTAAAAGCTATATGAGCCGCAAATAAAATCTATTTATTCTTAGACATTCCAATAACATTAATCAAAATGCAATATCGAAATAAGTTTAGTATAATAAAGGATCTGGGGAGATGTGTGTGTGTGTGTGTGCGTATGTGTGGTTTTGGAGGATAATGTTTACCTACGATAGGCGCGAACACAAGGAGCAAATAAATATTGTATATATTCACCATTATGATGAGGTAGCCATCTTTTCGCAGAGCACGATCGTGACCTTCGCAACTAAGGCCTGCTGGCTTAAGGAATACGTCATCCTATGTAGGCCAATTTAGGTATAAAATGAAAACTTGTAAAATAAAATTAAAATTCTGGTTGCTAATCATCATTTTATCAAATTTATCAGTGTTTAGAAACATATCTTCGGAACAAAAGTTAAAATTATATATATATAAGTATTAAACATTGGAACTGCAATCACAATTTCTAAATGCATTTTTAGTGTCATATTTAATCCGTAATCAATAATAAATCAAGATAAATGTAAGAAATAATAAATTTTATAAACTGATGATAAGCAACCACAATCTTAATATTGCTAGGCAACTTTTAATTTTACGTCTAAAATCGGCCTACATAGGATGACTCAATATTTGAGCCAGCAGGCCTTGTTTGCGAAGGTCACGGCACGATCGGCTTTTAGCTAGCACTCAGTCGCTAAGTCTGGATTCACAAGCTTTTCTTTCTCCATTGCGTGCACTGTTGGGACCGCTTTTTCTTTTAGGTCATCACTAAGCAACACTCCTTTGACATTCTCTCTCGACACACACTTTTTACACAACTCCTTCGCCACACTGCTTCGACGCACTCTTGTTCTCTCTCTTCCCTGCGCCCCTGCTTTTTTTTCTTCTCACGGCGCTGTTTCTTTTTACCCCCTCTTACTTCATTGGCTGGGGTTTTTGATTTGCTCGCATCGGGGAATTAATGACGCCCTTCGCCGAATCACGGTCGTATAGGTGGGGCAGTGGGGTAATATACCCCTCCAAATTTGCATATCATTTTCGGGACTGCCATAAATATTTTAACGTTGACAGTTCATTGTGCTTATAGTATCCAAAATGTCGATTGCCTGGCGCCTCTTGTAATTTATTGTCCACCTGTGTGGCCTTCCCATGGGAACAGCATCAAAATTATCTTTTTTAAAATACATATTGTCGCGACTGCTCCTTTCACTCCACCACAATACCTATAATAATCATAATGATAATAATAGTTTGTTTGAAACTGATTCAATAACCCAAGCTGTAATGTTAATATTTATTTTATTTTATTATTTAACTAAATGTGCCATAAAATAAGCGAAATATAGGTAAAAGCTACTATTCTCTTCTCGGGGACCGAGGCCACAAACTTAAGCATTCCAGCTCAAGGCGTTTACGGATCGCGCCGCGGTTATTTGGATGGCACTTCGTTAAAATAGTACTTCAGCTGTATACGCTTTTTTTCAAATGTTTAGAATGTGATTTCATCAGAATGCCTGTACACTGGGTCCTGCCTCACCATGATACAGTGGTTATGTCACTGAAAATGGTTGACGACCGAAGTGTGAAGGTCCCGGATTCGGGTCCCATCGCGGCTGTCGACCTAACTGTTCGGAGTTTTCCCTGGTTTTCTCCGAAACTAGCGTAAATACGGGTTAGAACCTCTTAAAAAGACCCACCCCTTGTGTTGTCCTTCTGACGTGGATTTATAAGCGGACTTCGGGCCAAGTACGCAAATCCGAAATACATGTTGCACAAACAAGCAAACAAGCATTGGATTCTACAATTTGCGTCAGTGACTGCCCGCCTTATGAGCTACATTTCCAGAAAATTATATTCAAATCGGTGATTCCAAGGTCGCGCCTTGTCCTTGTCAGTGGGGGTCAATGTGGTGTATCGTAATTAGTTACACTGTTACTAAAAATGAAACAGTAATTTCAACTACATAGGAAAACTATTTTGTAAAATTTTATTAATTTATACTGAGTTCTCGAACAGATGTCACCGAAGTTAGGAGAAACTTCTCGAAAAATCCCCACAAAGCGGGACTTTTGATTACGCCATAGAATATTAATGAATAATACAAGGCCATTGCGCAACGCTAATGCCGGAAAACAAGCTTTACCGGCCCCAATGGAAAAATCGTGAAAAATGTCCGAAATATTGCGGAGCTTGGCGACTTTTTGGCGGAATATCGCCAAATTTGGCGCCAAAAATAAGCCCCCTAAAGTGAGGTCATCTAAGGTCTAGCTCCAACACTTCTTGAGATTTCTAGAAAACCGTATGTTAACCAGCAGGAAAAACCAAAACTCCATATCTCACGTTCTAGTTGACCGACTTTAATCCAACAAAATACAAATTTAATTATTTTCCAAGTAGAATATGAATTTTAGACTATTTTTAATCTCTGAGAGACAGAACAGACCGAAAATGCGTAACGGTATTAATAGATTTTGGACTGATGTTGCATTATTGCAACAATATACAAGGGGTGATCAAATGAACAGGTACGAAACGACACAATGGGTACAAATGCAGACTTTATTTAAAATATACACCATGGGCCTGAGCACAACGATCCCACTGATGAACAAGCCGCAGGATTCCTTGTTCCCAGAATTCCTGTGTCCGTGACGAGACCCAGTCCGTCATAGCGTCCTTGAGTTCGTCGTCCGAGTTGAAGCTCTCCTCTTTCAGATGTTTCTTCGGGAAACCAAACACATGGAAGTCACAGGACGACATGTCCGTACTGTAGGGCGGATGATCAAGCTGTTCCCACTTGAACTTGGACAGTTCCTTGGGGAAAACAGACACTCCATTTTCTCACTGGCTTGAGGTACACACAGTCTTCCCTGTATACGGTCATCATATGGCGATGAATAGCGACCGTTTTAACACCTTCCGCTGTCAGAAATTGGATAAAGCCTCGCTGCTCCTCAGTCGTTGAATTTTGTAATGTGAACGTCATCTTGTCCTCACATGCACTGCCGCGTCAATTGGACGTAGGAGGGTGCTTTTTGTAAGAGTTTCTGCTCTCTCCTGTGGCCCCCCGCATGCTCCCATCCTCGAAAAAGACTCCAATTGCATCCTTATATGTCTCGCTAAGTTCTCCTATAACGGCACAGGCAAATATGTTAACGATTAAATTGTTACGACGTTTCGTTCATTTGATCACCTCTTGTACTTTAAATTAACCAGCCGTCTAATACAATTCCAAATTTCATTCTATCGCATTGGCATTTTTCAGGAATGGAACAAATAGTCCGAGATCCCAGGGCGATCAGACAAGAGAGACCATAGATTCTTAGAAGTGTCTCATGTACTTAAAATACCTGTGTTTTTGTTGAGCTTACCTTGTGACACCTGGGCAGGTACCAGGTGAGAAAGGTAACTAAAAATTAGAGTTATTCGACGTAAATTTTAATGGCTGATATTTATATATATTTTGTAGAATATTATTCTGAACTAGTATCATGAAGTCTCAGACACTTTTCATGGACCAGAACTTTTGTCAGACGCTTTAAAGCTCCACAAAAATAAATGAACTTTATTTATTTTTTAATGTCTGACTTTTATGTATGTTATTAAAGTAACTACTACAAAGTTATATTTCATCAGTCAGACAAATTTGAATGACCAAACATCCCCTGATAAATAGTTACTGATATTAAATTATTTGTGATAGTGAAAACCATGGAAGAAGATAAATTGTCATGTATAATTTGCAAACAATCTCATGACAAATTAATATTATTTACCAATGAAACACTTAAAAAATGTAAACAAGTTTTAAAACAGCGAGTAATCCATAACCTAAAATTCAAAGACTTAAAATTACCAGAGGATTTGTATGGCAATGGTTACCATCGAGAGTGCTATAAAAATTTCACTGCTTTAGCAAAAAAATATTATTCTGCCACTCCAGAATATCCAAAAAGTGCTAAAAAAAATTATTGAGTGATTCTGAGAAAACATCATTAGCATCGACATCAAGGCTACCAAGTAACCATAGTATTAATAATGATCCATGTGTACAATCTACCTCAAATCAAACAAATAATTCTACAGCTTTAGATTCAGATGTAGTATCAAACTCAAGTCCAGCTAATGCTATGTCTGAACCTAATGTAATACCTGAGCCAAGTGTTGAACCTAGTGTTCAATCTGAATCAGTTGAGCCGGTTGAGCTGCGAAATTTACAATGTTTCTGGTATACTTTATATTGATGCTGCTCGACTTCAGCTGTTTTTAAATAACTACAGCGTAAATAATATTAACGAAGAGTTCAATAGAAAAAATTAAAAAAAATTTTATGCTAGCAATTTACCACCATGTAAAACTGAATTATTTCAACAATTTCTTCTAGCTAATTACATTTCTAGTATATGGAACAACGCAAATGTAAAAATACCAACCATTTTTACTCCTGAACACAATGGGTGGAGATTAGAAGAAAACCAATATCATTTTCATTGGTTTGATGGTGACCAATTATACGGAGACATTAGTGAATTCGTTAAAAATTCAGGTACTATACCTTTAACTTGAAGTTAAAAAAATTTTGTACTTATAATTTTATGTTTTTTAATACTTTAAACTGTTTTGTTGCAGAAGAAGCTACCAGCAATGACAACATAACTGATGACGACGAGGATGATGACTCGAACGGACAGTATCTTGATTGGATGAATGATGAAAATTCTAATGATTTTGTCGATGATTACGATGATTAAAAATAAACAAATACTTGCTGTAATTAATCATAATTATATATTCTTCCTTAAAGTTATTCTAACTGGTATCTTTTTTACAATAAAATAAAAATAATGCCTTATAAAACAAAATAGCTCCTAATCTATTCAATATTTCAAATACATGCAATAAATAAATTTACTTTAATATTTGTTAATTATTAACTTAACATTAAAGATCACTTTATTGAAGTAAGGATGAAAAAATTTTGGATTGAAAGTAGTATTTTTAATACATTTGAATTTTTTAGTCTGAGACGCATACGCATAGTGCTCTCGCGTTCGCACTCCCGGTTGAATAATATTTGTATTTAGGGGATGTTTGGTCATTCAAATTTGTCTGACTGATGATCTATAACTTTGTAGTTATAGTTCATCTTTAATAACATACATAAAAGTCAGACATTAAAAAATAAATCAAGTTCATTTATTTTTTGTGGAGCTTTAAAGCGTCTGACAAAAGTTCTGGTCCATGAAAAGTGTCTGAGACTTCATGATACTAGTTCAGAATAATATTCTACAAAATATACATAAATATCAGCCATTAAAATTTACATCGAATAACTTTAGTTACATTTCTCACCTGGTACCTGCCCAGGTGTCACAAGGTAAGCTCCACAAACACACAGGTATTTTAAGTACATGCGACACTACTAAGAACCTAAGGTTTCATCCATTACAAAAACTCTCTTGTCTGATCGCCCTAGGATCTCGGACTAAAACATGTACTCCATTTTCACAAAATCTCAAAATGAATAAAAAAATTTAGATACTTCGACGCCTATAGTTTAAGTGACTACCTGTGACGATACTAAACTGGAATTGATTCGCTCCATTAGTTGATACGTGATGAACAAATATTTTCACATTTTGAATAAATTTTCGCAAAATCTCAAAATCTTATCAAAATCTTTCAAAAGCTTGACACCTACAGTTTAAGTTGTGTCACCGACTATCCTGTCGCCAGATTTCATTCCATTAGCTAGAGTCGTTAGACGGGATGCTCGGACAGATTTACGCACTTTGAAACAATTTTCGCAAAATCTCAAAATCCGATGAATATTTTTTTTTAATTCGACGCCTAGTTTAAGTTGAGCAACCAGCTAGCATGTCACCAAATTTCATTTTATTCGCTTTCATCAATTTTACGTGATGTTCGAACTAAAGATAGCGTCACGGATAGACTTGGAGAACGACAGAGAGACAAACTTTTTTTGACGGTCGAACATAGCTCCCAAGTATTTGAAACTGGTAGAAATCGCAAAAGTTTTTGAATGTCAAGTAACGTTCGGACAAAAGTCTGATTTTATTTATAGAGATATAGAAAAGTTCCTCCATTCTGAAATTGAAGCAACATTCACTTCAAACTTTAGTCGTTTTATACCGAATCGAACCCGTCTTTTGGTTAGTGAGCTGGTCTCTCAAGTCTAGGGTGCAAAGTTAGAACCCCATTCCCGGAAAGAAGCGCAGTTTTAAGATGGATTGAAGTCGTCATGTTCGTTCTTTTGTTTAACATAAGAACGAACCATATTCAGCACCAGTACAGATTGCAGCACCGAAATTCATTAAGCGGTAAGTAAGAGAAAAAAAGATTAAAAGGAGAAGTCAATTACTTTCAAATGAAGGATCATTTACCCCTTTGGTTGAGGGTAAAATAGTCCTTTGGACACTCTCAAAATTCTATTTTTTTATTACTCAGTGTGCTTTTAAAATATTATTAAAATATGTTTGTGATACAAAGTATAGTGTGTTCTGATTTGTTATAGGGGATCATTTTAGGCCACCTTCCCTACATATATAGCAGTTTTCTTCGTATTCCTTCTTACGTGCTGTTCCCTTTTCACATACAAATTTAATGGTAGTTTGATTCTTATGTAGTTTTCAGGTTTTAGATGGCAATATATATCAATTTAGCATATTTTTTGCCTAAAAGATTTTAATCATGATTGGATGCAGGATTTCTTGTACATTGTATCTGAAATGGAGCTGCCCACAATTTCTCTTTCTTTTCAGTGACTTTCCTTGAGTTCGTCTTCAGAACCATAAACGAAGATGACAGGAAAATTTGATGAACCAGGATGCTAATATTAAGTGGTAAGTATGAGATGCTAGGATTTTTGCCTTACAATAGAGTGATATAAATTGTATAGATAATTCTGTCAGCCATTCTTTGTACAGCTTTGTAAGAATGCATTTAATTCAGTGAATTGTGAAGATGAATTAACTCATCTTACTGTCCACTATGAAAAGGCTTAATTTTGATCTACGGATATCTTTCCATGTTAAAATTAATTTCGTCATTTTTTAAAGAATGTGATTGGTAAATATATTGTATACTTAACTGTTGTAATACATACATACACAGTCGTCAGATGTATGCTTTAACAAATATACAGAGAAACCGGTAATGAAAGTAATTCTAAACTATGAAAGTAAGAAAACAATTTATGGAAACTCAATTTTCCTGTTTTTAGTATTATTAAAATACATTAATTTAAATTTGCATTTGAATAACTTGATTTTCTTATATTTTGTACAGTATGAACAATAATGAGTTAAACAGCAATCGCACACTGCAGTTTAAATTTATGCATGGAACAATATATAAATAGAAATTCATCTTTGCTGTAATATACAAGTGATAGTACTCTGGTTGAAACAATATAAAATATTATGTGAAGTCAAGTGTTATGATTCAGAATATTAAATCGCCTAAGCGGAGATCAGTTGCTCTGCAATGGAATATTTAATATTTCATGTTTCTTTATTTCTTTTTGAATGAAACTATTCGACCATTAATTTTATTCTGACTTGTTTTAAAACTTGCTTCTGCAAAGACTTCTTCCCCATCGCTAACTTTTAAATTTCTCCACATACTGAAACGTAACCACTTTCACTCTCATTATTACATTTACGCTACTTGATTCTCATAGAAAATTTCTAAGTACATTCAAGAACAGAAGTGAAAAGCCCGGAGGTATCAGCAGATCTTTAGTACAAACTGTGCAATAATCAAAATATTGCTTCAAAATGAAATGGTTTTCAAAGGGAAATTGTTCGTTTAATAAAACTCATTTTAATGGATGCTGTTGTGTGTTATCAATAAAAATGTAGGAATAATCTATGCTTTTCTGTAGTTTTAAATATGCATTTCAGGTTGTTACAATTAATGATAAAGTAATGTCTTTAGGTGATTTTTCTGTCTCAATATCACTAAACAAAAGTAAAATGTAAATAAATTTCTTAATTAAGAATTTTATGTTGCAATGTTTAATGAATAAGCTAACAAGCAGAAAACTATGACAAAGTTACAAAAAATACTTCTTAAAAAAAAGTATTTTCGACATTGAAACAAATTTAATTAAGAAGAGGGGTAGAAAAATAGAACTATTTAACTTTCATAATAAGAACAAAAAAACTACTAATATGTGCCTTTGCTTTAACTATTCTAAGAAATAAATATTTTAGCAAAGAAAATGTTTATACAGTGAACTGAAGTAAAATGCTTGATGATTGGTATGTCGGTTGGATTGGTTTTCACTATGCAGTGTGTCCGACAAAGTCCGTTGTCACCTTAATAATGTCTGACCGGCAAAAGCTGTAGTCATATAAGTGGTATCTAGGTATAGTAAAAATGCTTGTTCTACACAAGAAATCCACTTACAGCGTCACCTGGGGAATAAGTTTGGAGTCAGCGTTCTTATTTCAAAAAAGGTACGAGATATTGGAAAAAAGTCAGTTAAAAAGTTTTTCAGCATCATCGATTTAGTAGGAAATGACAACTTACGCACATTAATGTGCACAATAATGCTACGAAAAGAAGGCATGAAACACACATTTTTATGGTAAAGTCTTACAAAACTGCTCTTGCCTGGCATTAGGGTCATTTATCTTTTATGCTCAAGGAGTTTACAGTTAGTCAAACAGACACTCTGGTCTGCAATTCCGATTGCACATTGTGCAACATGGCTGATAGCAAGCTGGTGCATGTTTAAGTAATACTCATTTCCCCCTTGCATTTTTAGTTTCCTATTTTTAACATTAATGTATTCAAGGTTCTGCATCATCGATTTAGTAAGAGAAGACACAACATAGTAAGTGAAATTTTCCCGTATTTCGTACCGTTTTTGAGATTAGAAAGCTAACTCCAAATTTAGCCGACAGGTGTCGCTATAAGCGGTTTTCTTAAATAACGCATGGCAACATTGCTATATCTAGACCCCACTCTTATGATTACTGCAGCAGCTGGTGCCAAGGGACTTTAGTGGTTATAATGCATAAATATGCAAGAGGGTGCTACATTTTTTACAGCCATCTTTCATAATTTGTCATTAATCAAGATTACTTTATTCAGAGAACCAAAAATAATTGTGTCCAACGATCTCTATTTTTTACAAATTCCACCCACCTCAGATAGTCAACTTTTCCTTTACCTGCAGCCTCTCTGGAACATTTACTATCTAATTAATCCATTTCTCCAGAAGACATTTACTAAAGCATTAAAAGAAAATCTGCATGTAAAAATATAAAATAAAAGAATTAAAAAATGGACGATTGGTAAAAAGTCAGATCGTGACTCATTCTGCAGCTCAAAATATGATTATCGAGGAATAGTAAAGTGAACGAAATCACCTGAACCTAAAATGAAGGAAATTCCCAAGAAACAAGCTAAAGTGTGAACCTGCCTAGCATAAACCAACCGATATATATCAACAAAAGAACATACGCCATCTCACGCTGACGGATATGATTGCATTTCCTTTACAGTATTGTTATCTCAGATTCCTGCCGATTCTGAACTCTAAACAGATATTATCGATGATCATGTTATTGTTGAAGTAGGAATTCTTACAGGCCATACAAAATCTCACTCTATCGGAAGAAATGTGAATCGGAACAATGTTGATTTTTAAGTGAGTTACGTCAGAAATTTTTTTTCACCCTTATAAATCTTTTGAACATATGAAGATAATTCATTTTAAGAATCATTACCGAATTTCCTATTCTAATTCCATCAGGAATTGCTATGAGGAAAGTATAAATGCAAAATTTTCCCTGTGATTTTAATTTTCTATCAAATCTAAAAGTTAATATTTACAATTTCTTAAATCATACTTAAAACACTACACTGTTACGGTACACTACAACCACTTCCAATGCTTTATTTTCTTAGGTGGGTGGACCACAACAACAGATATTGATAAAAATATTTTATTCTTTATTCTCTATATATTTTCCCTTCATTAAAAGGTGCTACATTATATGTAAACTGAGCAAATGTGCTATTTTATTTTAAGCCTCATTACTAATCATTAAGTATCAGTGTATTTCAATTTAAGTTATTTTTGATTAAGTCAATTTTTTATATTAAATATTGCTACTATCGTGTATCACTATACCCCGACAGTGGGGCAAAGTGATGCAACATACAACGCTAACAAAACCATTAAATACTGAAATAAATGTTACTCTTTTTAAGTTTAGAAATATGTAATCTGAATGTGAAGCGATCAAAAATTATTTTTAATATTATGTTTGTTTCTTATAGATTCATATCGTGATGTCATGTTTGAAAATGTGAAAAGGTCTTACTCTATGCCCCACTTTCTCCTAATGCAAGAATATTAAATTGACATCGCTAAAATGTAAAATGTAACATGGATCAGCATAATAGTCTCTAGAGCTAACGAAAGGAAATAATGACCTCTAAGTAACTAAACTCAATGATATATGAAAATATTTGGTTCGTACAATTTACATTTTAAATAAATCACATATACTAAAATTTCCAAGAACACGGCATTTAAATGCAAAAAATGTAAATCTACATTATAACAAGCTGACATTTATTAACCATTCGTAAATGCAACGCCAGAACTGAAAAGCAAATAATTTGAGAAACATTTAAATAAGCTAGTTAAAATGTATTCAAAGCCCATTATAAATGCATAATTTATCTGTCCTCGTTAAAGTAAAAATGATATATTTGGAGATTTAATGCAAAAATCATTAATTATTCAAAGACAGCTTTTAATTATGTCCTTGTGTTTTATCTACCAGGAGTGTACAAGGTACATTAGTCAATGTTAATAGTTCAATCGATAGTAATGGTCTTATGCTCCTTAAAATCTATAAAAAAAAACATAGATTCTTTCAAGTTCACGCCATGAAAGAGACAGATAGATTAGTAAAAGCTTTACGAACTCAGTAGAATTCTTCAATACCTAAATGCAAAGGTCTTGTAAGTAAAAAATGTGTAGTATGAAAGAAAAGGGAGAGATAATGCATTTATTGCAATTCTACTTCTACAGTTAAGTAGCAATTCAATATAAATTTATCGAAGTTACGCTGTATTTTTTGAAAAGATTGATAATCATTATGGATCATTAATCATTCTATAATAACTTCAGGCCCCCTTGAAACTTGTTAAAATATATGACCTCTTCCACTCTAATTTTAATTATGGCAATATTTGGGGGAAATGTAATGAATTATACTTGGAAAACGATACAATCAATAGAAGGAAAGTTTAAATATTTTAGTTCTGAAAACTCGTATGCTTCCATCACAATTACCACTGAAAGCGCTTTCATGTAGTTCAAATGACTTGTAATTAATGAAATTAGACTCGTACTTGGAAAAGAAATGATTATTTCTACGGAGTTATTTATATACATTCTTTAAAAACATGTGTCTAAAACACAGCTTGTACTGGGTACGTGAAATAAATTATGCATGCAAATAGTTTTTTAGAACTTTATACTAGAAAAGAGAAGAAAAGCGTTAAAATTTCCTTTTCAATTATTTATAACGTGAACACATTCATTAAATAAGCACGATAGATATAAAAACGTGAACATTTTAATAAATAATATCAGATATATTAAGAAAATGTAAGTTAAAATTAGCATAATTTTTAATTACAAAAAGAGCAAAAAGTTTATTGTGAAATTTTCTCAAAATAACCATTTAGATACAATAATGACACTCTTGGTTCGAGATAGAGTACAAAAGCTTTCCATAAGTATTTCTGTTTAATTTTCGTAAATATAAGTTAAAGAATAACTTAAAATTTATTGTTCAAGAGAAAATATTAAACTCTTTTCTAATTTTTCGTTTGTTTTTGTTCTGTATTTATTCTACATGCGTTCATGGGGTACAATTAATATTTAAATTGTAAATGTAACGTCATTGATCCCCTAATTTGAGTGACATTTCATTAAGCAACTTAAAATTATATTTAATGCCCATTATAAATGTAGATGCACATTATAAATGTCGTGAGAAGTGAAAACTTCTCACTTGCCAAGTTTTCTAAAATTTATATATTTGCAGCTAAACAGGTTTTCACGCATTATTGTACTTTTATTAGCAAAAAATAAACATTTATGAACGTTTATTCACACTTTTATAAAATTTGAAATTCTTTGTAAAAAAAAAAAGAATTTTTTTAAGGGTGTAAGGGTATCGTACATTTATTTATGATATTCTTACAATTTCACATATTTTTGTACGTTTGTACAACTTTTAAAATAATTTTCACTGGGCTAGCATTGGAAATTTTTCATTTCTTAATTTAATGACAGTTCAAATTTCGTGCTCGATTTTTGTGCAAATTTCAAATTTAAAGAGAGAGAGGGAATGCTCGACAGGCCGCAACGTGACACAGCTGGTGTATGCGTACGGTACAAATCAGCAATACGCACTTTTCTCCAGGTGTTCGATTTTGTTCGATTTTATAAATAATTATGTACATGAATTTATTAAATAATCATTAATTATGTACTTACGTTGTAATGAACAGTAATCCTATTGACTTGTAATGAATGATGGATTTACAATTCAAATTCAAAATGCACTGCAATATAACACTTACAATTCAAATAATGTACAGTATATAATTATTAACACTCTCCACATTATCAAATTAACTTTATTGAGCAATAACTGTATAGCTATCTAAATTAAGTATGTACAGTTTTTTTTAAATAAATAATGGAAAATTATATCACCTACAAAGCTAGAAAGAGTCTGCCCCACCTTTTTTGCGAAACATATAAATTGCACACAATTTGTACATAAAAAGGTGGATATTTTTTAATATTTTGAAAGTATACACTTGTTGTGCAAATTGTAAACAGTTTTTATGCATACTTAAACAAAAATTTGAACGATTTAGTTAAACGATTAGTTCGAAAATTTAAAACAATTTTCAGAAAAATCTCAAAATCTTATAAAACATTTTAAAAATCCGACGTCTATATTAATTAAGCTTAAGTTGAGTGATCACCTATCATGTAACACACATTTAATTTCTTTCGTTTTAGTCGTTATTACGAGATGTGCGAACAAAAATTAACGCAATTTGATACAATGTCTGGATAATCTCCAAATGTAATGATTTTTTTAAAATTTCGACGCCTATAGTTTGAGTTGAGGGACCACGTATATATCACCAAATTTTATTTCATTCACTTCAGTCAGTTTTACATGATGGGCGAATAAAAAAAAGCCAAATGCTTAAAACGTTCCAAATGCTTAAACAGACAAAAATCGCAAAAACTTTTAATACCAAGTAGTTCACCGACAAAGTCTAATGTTATTTAGTATTTAGAGACATAAAAGTTCCCATTCCGAAATTGAAACAACAATCACTTCAAACCTGAGTCATTTCGCACTGAGTCGTTAGCACGCAGCCTACTACGCCTTGGGTCTACGGTTCGATACCTGTCGGGGAAGCCGGAAGGAGGCAGTTAAAAGTAACTTGAAGATTTTATGTATGATAACAGGTGGCAGCACTAAAATTTGAAGGAAGGAGGAAGAAGTCTCAGCAGGCAGGAGATGACGTATCTATGACGCAAAATCCCCTTTTGCCCAACATGTATCTCAACGTGACGGTCACGCTGAAACGTGATGGTCAAGCGAATTGAGTGTTTTTTCTCTAACCCAAAAGTGTCCAACGCGCCTAAAGAAGTTTTCACTTCAAAAATCAAATAAATCCATGACCATTAAAGAAAAATCTATTCAAATAAATGTTTTTAATGTTTAATTTATATAATGTTCTTATTTTATGTTTGTTTTCAAAGTTCTCCTCTTTTTGTTTCATCTTCCAGGTTTCGTTAGTATTTATATTTTGTATTTATACTACCACATTTTAAAAGGTTTTTATAAATAGTTTCTGAAATTTTTTTTGTCTTTTCCACGTCCAATTATTAAATTTTTCAAATCATAATGGTCTTGAGTGCACTTACTAGCACTTCTGTTTTTAGGAATGGCAGCATTCTATCTTTCAATTATAATTTTTCTTAATTTCTGATATGAAAATATAGACGCATTCCCATTTACGTTGGTTTTGTTAGTAATTAATAATTTACAACACATGAAGAAAATTTTGTATGGTTTAAATTATACTTACTATAGTTTTCCTTGCTAGAGTTAATTAATTAATATATTTTAATTAGCTGAAAATGCTATTCGGATAATAATTTTTAAACACGATTATGAAAACTTATAACTAAATAACTTATTACTAAATAATATATATAAAATTGTATTGGCATCTTTAGCAAATATGAAAGAATTTTGAAAGGTTTTAGGAAACTTCAAAATTACAAGTGAGTCTAGACTATTTCTTGTACCATTGTATAAAAAACATTTGAGTAAACCTGTAAAATCAAATCTTTTTTTTTTTTTTTTGACTTTGTTGATTAAATATTTAGGTTGAAAGCACGCAACTTGAAGCCGAAAAAAATTTTGCTTTTTTTTTCTTTAATTTTGTGTACTATGGAAGATCAGGAAATTTCCCAACTTTTTTTCACGCCAAGTTTAATTTTTGCATTTTTTATTTTTATCTCTTTTGACGTAAACGCGATATCATTCTATTTCCCATACTTTCATCCTCAAACTATCACAATAATTTTTAAAAACGTAGATATCCTTTTTGAAAGCAAGTGGTAAATATTTTCCAGCCAACCAAAAAGTTACAAATGCAAATTTTTCAACTATGCTTTAAATGGTAAAGCACATGCAATAAATCTTGCTTTTTACCTAATATGCATTGTTTATTGTAAACTATGAAAGCATAATAATATTAAGTAACGTAATAACTGAGTAATACAGAAGGTAGCTGGATATTTAAAACAAATGCCATTTAATAATTTTATAAAACATGTTTCTTATAAATTTTACAGTGACAGGTTTATTTCAAACAAAAGACGCCATTGCCTTAATCAGAGTAAACGGAAACAAAAGATTTAACACATCCTTTTCTGCATTCATTATGTGCCCATTTATTGCATTTCATTCAGTTCAACTACATTTCTTTTGTTTTAGGCACATACCATGACACTCTGCAATTTTAAGATTTGATGTTCTAACGCCTTCTACATGTGAAGACGAAGGCCAAACAGCTTCCTGGCCAGGATTAACTTTTGCCATTTCTCTCCCCTTTTATCTGATTCCTTTTTCAGTTTCCTTTTCTTAGATAAATTGTTTTCCACTTTTAGCTAATTTTTATATGTTTTGAGTACCTGTCAGGAATATTTATATAGTTAGCCTATTTTATCACACAGTAACAATGATTTTAGATACAAGACTAGCTCATTTAGTGTCCGAAGAACATTTTCCAGAGAGATAACTGTTGGAATACATGCCCCGTACGCTGTTGGAAAACCTGCCTCGTCGACATATTGGGACTCTGACGCAATACCTCGACGAGTAGCGGTGTGAGTTATTTGCAAATTAAACTGACCTTTACGTAAAGAGAGAAGCTCCTTTTATGTAGAAGTAATATGAAAACAGTAAGTCTAATACTATTACGTTACGTTTAAATAAATATTTGAAAGTTTGCTTGCTATGAAAAAATTCAGAAAATAGCCCCTTCCAACAATTTGTCAGTAGCTACTGAACTGAAACTTTCGTATATGGTCTGTGGAGTGTCGCAATTTCAGGTAGTTTGCTTCCAGGAGTCATCTAGCAGCTTATTTAATTATTAAAGCAAGTTGTAATCATATTCGGTCTCCTCTACGTATTGTATAATATGTGTAATTGATTCGAAAACATAAATATTTGAAATCCAGGCAATCATTTGTTCTAGCCCTGTATGCGGAATGAAAAAGAGTTATTTCATGAGGTAACTAGAACATTTAATATTAAAATTTATTGGATTTTGAGGGGTTAATGTTCCAGCAAAGGAAATTTGCTGGAACCCCACCCCCCTTAAATTTCACCAATTTCTTCCATAATAGATGATCTCCTGCATTTCTTTTATACTTCTGTTCCGCAAAACCTGGAAAACCTAATGGTATATTGTTTTAATTTATGTTTTGTGAAAGTTATAAGTCACGATATTTTCCCCCAGAAAACTATAGTACAAAAGAACAAGTTACATATTTGTACAGTGCGTAAAAAATAGATATTTCCCGATTTTTGAAAATTTCGTGCTATTTAATTAGTTTTTAAAGCTGAGAGGCCCAGGAACAAATGTGCGCTATATGGTGGGAAAATTGAACCAGGTATAACTCATTTATTGGAGCTATTTGTGTTCCGGATCATGGCCTAAAATAGAATAAAGTCCAGTTATGCTGCACCTGTGGACTCTACCTTAGAAGATATTGTACTAAAACTAAAGGGAACAATACTTCCAAACAAGAATCATGAGCTGATGTTCCAAACTGATATTTCAGGGTTCAATGTATTTTGAATTTATTTTTAGTATTTCTACATGATCGAGTACGACCAGTTTCAATGTTTTTAAGTAAATTGGATAATATTTTTTTGTTAAAGTAGCTATTTTTTACTTTTTGGTCTATAAATAATCGGAAGCTTCATTTCATATTTTTTTAATGTAACTCTAAACATAGAAGCATTTATACGTGCTAATTATCATATTCAATTATTATATGACATAAATAAAACTGTAACTCAAATCTTCTCAAATAAAAAATAAAAATAAACAATGTTAATAAATGAATTTTCTGTAATTGGATTTGTATTCCAAAAAGAAGTCGTCCCAAGAAAACCGTTTCAGATAAACCTATGACATTTTTTCGTAAGATTAAAAAATATACCTTCCTTTACCAACATACCAGACCCTAATTCAATCATTAACCTGTTAATAAATTGCGTGGTGGTTCAATTACCCTACTGAAGTGATAAGTTCGTCATTTTGAAAGAATTTCTTTGATCAACCAGCTATAAAAGAATGTTGTTTTTTTTTTTTTTTTTTTTCAGCAGGATTCAAAATATCTATCTTTACACACCTTCCACTCCCAAATTCTACAAAATATCGATAAATATTGACTGATAGTTTACTTACCCCACGAAAGGGATAAATGAGCCATGTTCGCTGAATTTCTATACTACTTTTCGCCACTACCAAAACGTTTGATTGTTAGCAAATGTGTCCATGTACATAAAGGAAATTGTATTGAGATTGTATTAAAAAAATATGCACTTATGTCTCTTACAACAGGTGCAATACCACATTAAAGTCAAATCATGACACTTTGCTGTTCAACTTACCCTACCACACCCTGCGTTCATACTGTTGTTTTTGAAAATTTCTCTGCACATATTCCTGCTAGATATTCAAGTTTTGTAAAATGTATTCAGGAGATTTTTCAATATTGAAAATAAATGTCTGTGTATTGTATTTTATTCGGTAGTGGCATATGTACGTCTCATAAATGAAATTGTTATACCAGGTAATTATAAGGATTTTAAACAACTGTATTTTAATTATTAAAATTATCATATAAATACCTGCTTGAAATAACATAAATTTTATTTTTGTTTATTAGGTGACTGTTACAAGCGAACTACTTGGTTAAGAGTTTGAGTTCTTAGTGGAAATATTTTATCTAAAATGCTTTGTAAAAATATCGAATTCTTTTATCTCTTTACAACAGAAAAACTACTTTCTCTTTTCTGTCTCAATAAATGTCATGCCAATTTAGTTAGTTACATTTAATTTCTTTCTATTTTGTTTCTTAGAAGTGAATTATTTTCCCAATTTACTCTTACTTTCTTTTAATGAAACACTGGATTTAATTCTCTCTCTCTTATCGTAAGTTGATAGCTGACGTCTTAGTGGTTACATCAGTAACACTTTTTTCGCTGAAAGAAACGAGCTTTCAAATTGATGTAATCTCGACGACTTTTAAGAAATCACTGTTTAAACTCACTGACAAGTAACGGGAAAAATATTTGAAAGCATGCCAACTATATATATACATGGCGTCCCAAAAACATTAACCTAGGCTTTCATTCCTTAAATATTAAGCATATACAAGTACAATAAATTACAAAGTTATGCAAAAAAGACACAGAATTTTATATTACCGATAAAAAATTTCAGAAATTTAATTCTGAATAAATAGAAAAGTTAAATTTTGATATCGTCCCATAAAAAAAATCCAGTTAGTAAAATGTGGCCTATGCGTTAATGTACAAAAATGGAGCATTTTATCCATTAAAAGGGTCGGAGATGTTAAAATAAATGTACTCTGACTGAAAGCACTTTTCAATGGCTACGGAAGGAAAAAATCGCGTCAAATGGACGCATTTCAGGGTTCGTACACAAATCACGAAAAAAAAAAAAAGATAGTATAACTATATATTACTTTTCACGTTACTGGTATAGTATAAGCCCTAGCTAATTTTTTTTAACGTCTCGAAACCTTTTTTAGGATGGAAGGCTGAAACTTTGTGGAAGACCTAATCAATGTATGGTGTGACATTTTACTAGCTATGAATTTTTTCGTAGAGGGGCCATATAAAAATTGAAATATGATTGAAATTTGTATTTATTTGACTTAATCTCCTAAACATTTTAATATATACCATATATATATATATATATATATATATAGATATAATTAATCTTATATATATGAAAAATAACGAATGAAATATGTTGTGCGCTGGATTTTACAAAGGTGGTGTTTGGAGGTGTTTTTACTTTCACTTTATTTAAAACAATGGACTTTAAAACAATTCAAAGCAATTAGAAATTTTCAACTAGAATAAAATTTGAACACTGCATTAACGAATCTTTTTACACTAAAAATGCACAATGCTTAATAAACCTTGAAACTTTCAATATTTGTGCAAGAATCACACTGAGATAAAAACTCGCAACTGAACTGTGTGGAAAATGAGCGAGGAGTACGAGCGAAGGATTGCCCGGTTTTGCCAGTTCCGAGCCAAGCGCTCGCCAAGATGGGCTAAAGCGGCCAATATCCAACATACCGGCCCCCATTGAAATTTCAATTTCAATATACATAAACTTTCATGAATTATTGCTGAGAAATTTATAATATTGTACATTCATTACAGCTACAGAAGTGATAAATTCTATATTTGGTTTCACAGATGGACATTTCTGTACACATTTTTTTTGAACACAGCAATATTTTAACAATTAAAACATATATTACACTTTTAGATTTAAACTATGTTACAGGATTTTCTATAGGCAATATACACATTTTTGGGACACTACGTTTATAAGTACCGGTTTTTGTTTTTACCATAACTACTCTTATTTTCCCATCCTGACCTGGGAAAACCTCGGTAATTCTACTCATGAGCCATTTACATACGAGCAAATTGTCTTCCTTAATAACTACTAGACTTCCTATTTCTACATTGTTTTTGGTAAACATCCATTTGCTACGCTGCTGTAAATTACTTAAAAATGAATTGGACCACTTCTTCCAAATGTTTTGAGTGAGCCTAACGACTCTGTCAATGAGATAAACGATTTTCGGAAATTACTGTATAATCTATATCGGGTATGGACGCTATTGGGCGACCTATTAAAAAGTGTCCTGGAGTCAAAACATTCAGATCCTCTGGATCAGAAGATAATGGGGTGTAAGGGGTCGACTATTTAAGATTCCCTCTATTTGATTTATCAAGGTAAGGAATTCCTCCATTTTTAATTTGGCGTCACCCACAGTTCTTTTCAAATAGTATTTAAAAGACTTCAACCCAGCCTCCCATAATCCTCCAAAATTCGGTGATCTGGGAGGAATGAAGTTCCACTGAATCTCTTCAGATGGCGAATACCCTGCCAGTTGTTCATCTGGTTTTTCAACCATTTTAAACAATCTCTGCAATTCCGAATAAGCTCCGACAAATGTCTTGGCATTGTCCGAAAAGAGTTTAAGCTTTTTCCCCACCTCGAAAATAATCTTTTTAAAGTGGTTATTAATGACTCTGAGGTGAGGTCAGTTACTATTTCTAAGTGTATAGCCCTTGTTACCAGACAAACAAATATGCATACAGAAATTTTATGATAGAGACCTTTTCTCTGATTTTTATATTTGATAAAAAATGGACCGCAGAAGTCTAATCCAGTACAGTTGAAAACATAATTCTGATTCACTCTGTCATATGGCAAATCTCCCAACAACTGTTCTGAAGGAATTGGATTAGCTCTAAAACATTTTATACAGTTGTGCACAACTCTTCTGGCTAAACTACGGCCATTAATGGTCCCACACACTGTAGATATATTGAACACCCATAAGCAAGAGAACTGGAATCTGCAAATCCGTGAAGAAGAATTCGTGCCTCACATCCCACGTATCTGGGAATTTGAATATCCTCTATTGCTGGAAGCGTCGAAATAAACCTTTTCCATTCGCTGACTGTATTCTCGGGCAATGTGTCATTCCACTTGATCTTAAGAGTCCACAAGCTTTGCATAAATATTTTTGCTTTGGTCGTTACCGGCCCAATCAAACCCATAGGGTAAAAAATTTGAGCTATTGAAGAGAAGACATTTCGTTTTGTATAGGAATCACTAAATTTGAGGGAAACTTTGAAAGAAAACGTGTCGGACACAGGTCTCCAAAGCATGCCTAAGGCTTTTGTAGAGTTCTCGAGAGGATCTTGAATTAAACGTTCGCTGTTCCTGGACGCATTTTCCCAAAATTCTTCGCTATTGGAACACCACTTATGCAGAACCATTCCGCATCGCTGACGCATCTCGATTAATTGCCTTTTCATCTCTTTAGCAGTACTCAAACTGCTACTTCCACTTAAAATGTCGTCCACATAAAAATCTGACAGCACAGAAGCCGATGCCAATGGAAACTGAGGACCTTCATCATAAGCCAGTTGCTTTAAGGCTCTTGTGGCCAAAAATGATGCACTGGCTGTGCCATACGTAACGGTTTGTAATTGATGTGTTTTGACAGGACTGCTAATTCCCGTTTTCCACAATAAACGTTGGTATTTTCTGTGTTCTGGATGAATTAGCACTTGCCTGTACATCTTCTGTATATCGGCCGTGAAAGCATATCTATGAGTACGGAATCTCACAATAATAGAAAAAAGCTCATCCTGTATAAAACCGCCGTTTAATAGAATATCGTTCATTGAAAGACCATTCGAAGTAGGCGAAGATGCATTGAAAACTACGAGTAATGGAGTTGTCAATTTTTCAGGTCTGTACACGCCATGATGAGGCATATAGTAACTGGGATTTTTAGAATCTTCGTCACAAATCTCCTTCATGTGTCCCAGAGACTCTTATTCCTCCATGAAATTCAAGTACAAATTTTTCATTTGTGAATCTGAATTTAAACGACGCCACAACGAATGTAGTCGTCTCTCAGCGACTCCTCTGGATTCACCCAGTACAGCATTCCTTTTAAAGGGCATTTTCACCACGTAATGACCAGACTCATCACGATAGTGAGTGTCGCGAAAATGCTGTTCACAGAATTCCTCTTCAGAAGACAGCCCTCTGCATTCTTCATCGATAGACTCGATCTCCCAGAATCTGCGCATTCTGTTTTCCAATTCATCTATTTGTACCGATAATCCACAATACTGATCATTTTTAGATGTAATATTTTTTAGAGATCCACTCACGATATAACCGAACACTGTATTTTGCATAATTACATTATCATCTAGCAGGCGAAATTTACCATCTCTGAAAAGGTCAAAGAATACCTCTGCACCAATCAATAAGCTCACCTCTCCGGGCTTAAAGAAATCTGGATCTGCTAGCTTAATTTCAGTTGGTATATTAGATATATCAACATCCAAATAACCAGATGGTGTAAATTCTGTTATCCTGGGCAAAACCAAAAAATCTAATGTTTCAAGATAAATGCCGGCTTCGTTTGAAATTGTTGTCTGCACCTTTGATTTCAACTCCAAAGAAGAACCATTAATAGTACTAACCGGAACATGCGTCCTCTGTCTCTTTAACCCCAACTCATTTACGAATTTTGAACTCATAAAATGGCACATAGATCCATTATCTAATATGCAGCGACCTTTAACAAATATGCCCTTTGAATCTCTCACCAGTAAGATAGCAGTTGACAACAGAACCGTTTTCTGTTGAACATCGTCGTTAGTAGTGGATAGAACCACATTTTCACATTCCTACTCAAATGCTCCCTCCCCTTCGTTGACGTCTCCAATTCCTTTAGCGCGGAGGTGCACTCTGGCTTGTTTTTGTGAAGCAAAGTATTATGAAGTTTTCCGCACACAGAACACTTATATTTTGATTGACAGGAACGCAATTTATGAAAGTTCAAGCAGTTATAGCAGGTTGACAAGTTCAAAACGATCTCCCGTGTTCATATTCAAAAATGCAGAACACTTATGGAGGGCATGCTTTTTATTGGAACCACAAGCCAAACAAGATCTTTTGTGTGAATTACGGTTTAACATTAAAGTTTTAGATTTTAAATTTTGTTCAGGTGGAGCTTTTTGTCTGAAGGGTGCATTTCTGTTTAAACTCTCGAGAATTTGGCATCTCTTTTCGAGAAATGACACAAATACATTCCACGTAGGCACTTCAGTTGTATTCAGCGACAATTCAAACTGTTTGCGTGTTTCTTTATCAAGTTTCTGAAGTATAACATTTATCAGCAAAACCTCTGAGAGGTTATTATTTTCGTAACCCAAAGTTTTTAGAGCTCGAACGTCATTTAACATTTTATCAAGCGGGTTTCTCAAATCCCCGTAAGATTCATGTGAAAATTTCTCGAAATTTAAAATTGCCTGAACATGGGAATCTACTATAGCTCTTTTATTTTCATGTCTTTCTTCTAGTGCTTTAAACAGCGATTCAAATGTATCGTCGGAAGTTCCGATATTTCCGGCCTCTCCCCTGAGAGCGGATTTCAAATAATATAGTTTCTGCGTACTTGTCAATTGATTTTTTGAAATTAAACTTGAAAATTGAGCTTTGATATTATAGAATTCACCATAATTACCAGTGAAAATAGGCAATGGAATATCGGGCAATTTTATCGACGAACACTGAAGTCATTTTTATCCTCTTTAGAAATAGCGCAATTAGAAGCATTAGAAACAGTCTTTGGTTTTAATTCATTTTTAAATCTTACCTTCAAATTATCGATATCCTCATCCATTTCTGGAAGCTCACTTTCTATAATTTAGAGCTCCTCATCTTTTAATAAACTGTAATATTCGAGCCTAAGCTCCTCCAATTTTGACTTACACTGTTGTAAGCTTTCCTCCTTAACACTTAACCTGCTGGAATCCTTATCCTCTTCCGACAGGAACGTAAAGAGCTTTGTTAACTGAACTTTTATATAACCACGTTTCCGGTTTAAAAGGGTTACGTCTGAAACAGACATCTTGTAAACTGTAAGTTGAAGAAACACGCTCGATAAAAATATGCACAACAGCGAAGCACTAATTTAACTTGTTGAAGCAAATCGACTTTACAAACTTTCAAAGCCCTCCGGCTCGACGGACCATTTTTATGTTGTGCGCTGGATTTTACAAAGACACCACGCTGGAGGTGTTTTTTCTTTCACTTTATTTAAAACAATGGACTTTAAAACAATTCAAACCAATTAGATATTTTCAACTAGAATAAAACTTGAACACTGCATTAACGAATCTTTTTACACGAAAAATGCACAATGCTTAATAAACCTTGAAACTTTCAATATTTGTGCAAGAATCACACTGAGATAAAAACTCGCAACTGAACTGGAAAATGAGGAAATTGAGGAAAATGAGCGGAGCGAGGAGTACGAGCGAAGGGTTGCCCGGTTTTGCCAGTTCCGAGCCAAGCGCTCGCCAAGATGGGCTAAAGCGGCCAATATCCAACAAAATATATTACGATATACGATGAAGAGAGAACATAGCAGACATAGTTTTACTTTACTTTATTCCATTATCCATGGGGTTAACACACATTTTTTCAGAAATACCAAAACATATCATATGAAGAATTACCACTCCTTCCTCAATTGCACCACCTTAAAAATACCCTGTCACCTGGCCACTAAGGCAGCGACTTCGTCTGCCATTAGAGGTGATACGTCTCGCTGCGTGACGCGCAACGTAGTTCATTGGTCTATGGCAACAGCCCGCCCGGAAATCGCGAAACAAGAGAAAAGAACACGTTTAAGAATTTACCTTGCGTAAAGAAATGGCAAAATGGTTGAGATTTAAAAGTGCTAATAAATGAAAAGCTTTAGATTCTACCACTCAGAATTTATTGATTGTAATTTTATTACACACACACATGTATATATATATATATATATATATATATAATTATACATTATTAGTTTATATAATTAATTATTTGAATTTCAATTTACTGGCTAAAGTTAGACAGGCTATTTTGATTCGCTCAGATTACCAAATTTTGAAGAAATATAAATTTAAAAACTGACTAAATTTCTATTAAAAAAGTAAACTATAAGAAGCTACTCCTAAAATGTCAAAATATGGTGCTATCATCTAGATTTCAAGAATAATGAGACTTTCATGTTACTTTCTCTGGTCTCTTTCACTGAAAGTCTACCGAATGGAAGTTTTCGTCTTATTTTTTATAATTTGAAGAAAAAAAATTTTTCAAATTAGATTTTATCTTCAAATAATACGAATTTCACTAGAAACGTTATTAAACTTATATATGATTTTCATGTAATCCAGAAAACTACATATATTGAATAACAGTGCTGGCTTGTTTGTTTGTGAGAATTTTCGAGATATATAGCTGCTATGTGATAGTCCTTTCATATCTGTTGTTCCTTGCGTACAAGTACTTTTTTAGTCCAAAGACCAAAGAAAATTATTAAAAACTAGCAGTCCCGCACGGCGTTGCCCGTGAACCCCTTAAATTATGCGATTTACAAAATCTGACACGTAAACTGCAACTCCAGATTAGTACTCTAGGCCGCAATTGTATAACAGAATGTGCAGATAATGGTTCCAGAGTTTCAGGTACGTACTAACAAACGCACCACTAAAGACAACTCACTGCCGTGGCCGTCACATATTTCCCTCAGAAAGATCGTGTAATTTGCATTAAAATTGCTGGAGTTATTAAATATTTCATCCAATGAAGCAAATTATCTTGTAAAATCCACAATTTTCGATTTAAATTTCTTATAATTAGGAAATGTTAGGTCATTAAACGTATTAAATACCATAAAAAGTACCATAAAAAATTTCATGAAAAGGTCCCATTAGGAAAAACGCGCCAAATGACAGAATAATCGTCAAACTTGGCGAGTTTTGGCGAAATATCGCCAAAATTGGTGCCAAAAATAAGTCCCCAAAAATAAGGTTTTCGAAGACCTACGACCCATAGAACCCGAGATTTCCAGAACATTATATATCAATGCAACAAAAAGCAAAATTTAACTATTTAACGCATAGAATACGAATTTTAAACTATTTTAAACCCCAGAACAGCGGGTAGCTCCCAAAATTCGTAACACAGGTTAAGAAAATTTCCGTTTTAGAACGGTTTTTAATTAATAATTAAAAAAAGTAATTAAAATTTTAAAATTATGATTCTCAGGTGCACATTATTTTCATTCATGGGCTTATATATTCAAATTTTCAGAGTTCTGTGTGCAGTAGATTTGTCTGGAGACCGCACACAGACAGATTTACAAACATTCATTTTTATTATTATAGAGATAGATAGATTTGGCGTAAACCTGATGAAATTTTCGTGCCATTTCATGCTTCTCAAATGCAAACGATTTGTTTTATAGTAGCATTCGGGCGAAACTCGCCAAGCATGGCAATGTAAAAAACGGTTTTTTACTTTTGCGGTTACCACTCACTTCAAGCATAAATCTTTTCATGAGGCCAAAGTTCGCCAAACATGACGATCTAAAATCGGTTTTTCATTAATAATTTAAAAAGTAATTAAAATTTCAAAATTCTGAGCCTCAGGTGTACATTACCGAAGGAATGGGCTCATATGTTCGAATTTTCAGAGTTCTGCGTCCAGTAGTTTTTTCTGAACATCGCACGCATGCAGATTTTCAGACATTCATTTTTATTGATATAGATTGGAGCAAAACTGACTAAATTTCCGTGCCATTTCATGTTTTCCAATGCATGCGATTTTGTTTCACAGTATCATGCTGGCGAAACTCGCCGTGCATGGCATCCTGAAAACGGTTTTTAATTAATAATTAAAAAAGTAATTAAAATTTTAAAATTCTGATTCTCAGGTGCACATTATCGGACTCATGGGCTTATTTATTCAAATTTTCAGAGTTCTGCGTGCAGTAGGTTTGTCTGGAGACCCTAACATACAGACAGACAGATTAACAAACATTCATTTTTATTGTTATAGATTACAGAGTAACCATCAGTACTGCTTTGCTTATTATCATATAATATACGGACCAGTACTGATATGTCATTGCGGAATAAACTACCACAACAGGAAACTCGACAGGATATAATTACAATATCGAACAGGACGTAAGAAGCAAAAGCATACATTTACAAGCCCTTACATGATGACCACCTGTTAAGTGCGACCACCTTTTCTTCGCAAATTCACCAAAACCTAGCAAGGCATTGAATAAACAAGATGTTGTTACTTAGTCGGAGTTGCCTGGTTGAAAGCACTCACTTACCAATAGGTACTGTAACATTTAATTTGATCGTTTTTGCTTTTGCATTTGAAGTAAAAATGGAAATGTCTCCTTCTAGTACGATTAAATAACCAAACATTTTTTAAAGATTAAATCCCTTAATCCATTGCCGACTGAAAAGTTTAAAGTTGAATAAATGAGTGAATATTACACAGTTTTTATTCTGAATGATATATTGAAGGTCGTACTTCATTTTTCTTATTGAACTTTTTTCTATACAAGGCCACCCTTTATTTATATCTGTTATTTTAAATACTCAGCCCTTTACAAATTTTTGTAATAAAGTACATACATGTTATAGAAAAACTTTTTGTAACTGCATGTACAGTACTAAAGTCAATAGTTTAAAAAATACGCTACACTTAACAATGTAGCATACTCTGTTAGTAAACATTTATATAAAACAGTTTGAAATATAAATACATTAAAATACTGGAGTCTATACTTGCAGTAAACGTAATAGGATATAGTAAAAAACTACATAACAGTTTTTGCTATGAGTATGAAGTTTTGTGATGAAAAACATCTTTAAAATATTTTTAAAAAATTACTTGATATGCAGTTACGTTTTCAAAATTGCGATTTAGAGAAAAATGCAAACTTTTACGAAAGATTTCGAAGAAAGATATTATTATTTTTTTTTAAAAAGGTGCCACAGGAATTTTAAATATTTCCAACATTTCAATTGCATCAACATGTTTAACATTTTTTGTAATTCCTTAAATCTAATAATAGCATGAAAGGCATTACTTTGCGTATTTCCATATTGCGGATAAAATACCTTTCTTTTTGCTTTCTATATCATATCCCTTGGTTTTTCCCCGCATTTTTTTTCGTTTCTCCTCTCTCTTTCGTTATACATCAAGAAAAGTTTTAGATTTTTTTTTCTGTTACAGCATTTTTGATTGTGGGTTGAGTGCCTCTGAAACAGCAGTAGCATTTTATCTAACGATCTGTACAGATGGTGAAAAATTCTCACTGTCAGTTTTTTTATGCTATATTTATTTTCTGTCTTTTCAGTGGCTTGCTCGGTTCTACATTTCCTCTGGATTCATTGTACCGCCTTTTCATGTTTTCTTCTTTTTAAAGGATTTATTCTTTATTTTTTATTCCGCACTCGGTTTTTGTTCCGCTTTTTATTTTATACTTTACATTCGAAATCGATTTATACAATGCTTTAGACGAGTAAAACGGCTTCTGCTTTTTTTTTTTTTACTTGCATCATTTTATAAGTATTTGCCTATTGTACAAAAATTGATTGGAAGAGCAAGAGGGAAAGAAAAGTCGACAGAGAAAGAAAAGGAAAAATACACATGATAGTCAAACATAAGCACAATGGTACGTTGTCTTTTTCATAAGATAGAAACCCCAAAACGCTGGTTTCCGATTTATGTAGATATATCGCAGTCACGAAAGCTGAAAAAAGGAATTATAAGTACATCTAATACGTTAAACTTTCATTCAGAAGTATATTTTATATATTTGAAAGTGACTGAACATTCTAAAATCCCTTCTTTCATAAAATTCCAATAATCCTTTGTATAAAAAAGTGAAATTATCAAACAAAAATTCCCAATTGAAAAAGTTTTAGAAGCAGTTTTTTTATATTAAAGAACTCAATATTCATTCTCGTGCATAATAATTTTAATTTTTTAGTCATTTTTGGGGGAAAATATGTCTAGTGATATTTGTAATTTCATTATAGCATTAGAAATACATTTAAAATATTTTGTTTGTAAAGAGAACAAGAATTTTAGTTATAAAAATGATGTTTTGAATTTGAATGTAGTTAATAATATCGGTTAAGTAGGATCAAGACCACCAGTATAATAAATAGCTTAAGAAAAGTTGATTTTACAGTAGCTAAATTAAGAGTAACAGTAGTTTAAATTATTAAAAATGAATATGTTGGTAATGGAAGTAACTTTGTTCTGTGGCCAAAGTTATAAATATCCTTATCATAATTCCTTTTTTTAAAGAATTATTGCACCAAAACATTTCAACAATATTTGATTGAAAAACAATAAATTTACTCATTTAAATATCCTTTCAACATAATGCAACATAAGTTTACTAATTACCTAGTAACTGAAAATCGGCAAATTATTTTACCTCAGTATAGTTCTCGATAAATAACTGTGTGCGGTTGAATAAATTAATTTTATTGTTAATGATTATTAAATCATTTTATGAATTGTTAATAATCTTTCATTCAATAATGCAAATTTTATTCAGTGCACACAACTCACTAATTTAATTTCACATCTTCCATAAAAATTCAATTACTTCCTTCTAGCTGAATATGTTACATTTATGAAGCGAACGTGGAATATGTTATCTTCCTCTTTTCACTCACTATAGAATTTTCCTCTGAAAATCAGAAAGAGTTCTATATTTTTGTACAAGGTAGCTGCTTGTCTGTAAAATCTATTTTCTAAAATTTTCATTATCTTTTAAAAATAACAGTAGTTTAAAATCTTTTAAAAATATGATTGATCTTATCTAAAAATTCAGAATTATTTTTACAAAATGTAAAATAAAAGATATTGTTTTACTCAAAAATGTGTAAATTTTGCAACTTAATCTACATTTTACTATTAAAAAATGTCTATTCTGACACACAAGTACATGATTTAAAATATTAATTTAATATTGAAATTAACTTTATTGCAACATATTTTAATTATTTTGGTGTATGAATTCTGCATTAATAAAATGCACAATAATAAGTATTTATTATTTTTTATTATTTCTTATACAGATGTACTATTTTGGAATAATTACTATTTAAAGTTTTCTATAATACTTAATTTTGAGAAAATTATAGACATGGAAGTTTAAAATATAAAAAGACGCAATATATCAATTCAAATATTCATATGTATTCAATTCAAAAAATATTCTGGAATTTTTATTAGATAACACTAATCTCATATTTTTTTACTACTATTTTGTCTCATTAGTAATGACACATAAAATTGCAAATATTTTCCTATAAAGTACTGAAATGTGATTACTTATATTAGGTCTGAAATGCACTTCAGTGTTTGTGTATGCAATTTCAGGCGTGCGTCGTGCACGGAAACAAGTATGACTTATATTTCTGGTGAATTGAAGTAAATTAAAATTTTATGTAATTTGAAAACAGAAAAGAACAATGTATTTGATATTTCAATGTACAAATAAAGAAAAAAAAATCTATAGTGTGCAAGAAAAACTCCAATCTTTATTTATTCACTGTGATAAAACTGTGTTAATATTCTCTGTGATAAAAAAATACCCCGGGTTATAAATTGTAGGAATTAATTGAATTATTGTTTTAGAATAAGACTTAATCTATCAAAAAACCCAAAAATTGTTATTTACGTTAGTTTTATAGCTAAATAAAGGAGTTTCAAACAAAAAAGGGAAAGAAATCAATAATATGATTAAGTATTATTAGTTGTCGTTTGTGTTATAGTATATTGTTTTTGTGTACAATACATTTTTATTTATAAGTGCTGAATATATGCTTTACATGGAATTTTGAAATTAGCGTACTTTATACTTTACGTTTCATTAAAAATAATTTGGAATTGAATCTAAAATCAACTAATTAGACCAAAAGAGATAAATTATTGATTTTAACTGTTTTAATTTTTACTATATCAATGAATGGAGATAGATTTTAAAATTAATGTATTTATAAAAATTTTGATTAGCTTTTATCATTCATTAGACGATATAAAACATTGATCTTTAGAATGTCGTATAAACAAAGGAACAATTAGAATCCCTGGTTTTATTTAAGTTGATGTTTACAGAATTAATTTTTGATTATTGCTTTGTGATGTAGAAATACAAACTATTATAAATGAACAATAAGCCTCTGAAATTAATAAAGTGAAACAATGTAGTTCTCCTACGAATTAGAACATTTTAAAAAGAATATCGAGATTCGATGAATGAACTTTATTATGTAGATATCAGGTTGATATTTAAAAAAGAATAGGTGTTTTGAGGAATTTTATTAAAAGAAATTTAGTCTTTTGTGTTAGAACAATACTTCACATGCTAATATTCAGTAAACTTTAGTGAAACTTGGCTTTATAATTGAGATGAAACTTTCTGTTATGCGTTTTGCCGTGATTATAATTTAGCTTCAGTTACAGAAGGTAAAAAGCTGTTTTGATATTCGTTTTTTTTTTAAATTCAGGTAACAATACGAAAAGAATAAAGGAATTAACATATGACATGAGTTCATTTGTTAGGAAATATGGCTTTCTTGAACTGGCTTTTAAACAAAACCATGTTCGACAAATGTAAATGGATTGAAATAAGGTAAATGACAGCCATTCGAATTATTGATGTTTAAAATACGCTAAATATTAGTATATCAGTCTAATTACAAAATTATAATAATAAACAAAAAATCTCATATTTTCTTAACATTAAAAAAATTAGTGATTCCTGTACTTCAAAGGCAGATGCCGGCTCTTTGTAGTATTTATTGAACAAATCTGTTGCATAAGTGTTTTACGGAACCCGAACTATTTGATATTAATTGAACATTCTTTTATTAGCAATAATAATTTTTATTAGTTTAAAAATCCCAAACTCACATTCTACTCAATGAAAAAAAAAGATGGTTTTGCTATTTGGCGATATTGAAAACTAATTAAAGAACATGTAGTTGAAAACAAAAGTATTCTCATTCAGATTCTAAAATTCAAGGCTTTATAGCTTGAAAAAACTGGGAACAGTATGACAAAGTGTACAAAAATATGCTTACTATTTATATATAATGCATAAAAAATTGAAGACAACTTTAAACGCATTTTAATCTGTATCTCTTGAGCATGGCTGTTTGTGTGCGTTTGAGGATTTCTTTGATCTCATTTTCAAAATATTTTCTTAAAAATTAAGAAATCATAAGGGTAAATTATGAATAACGCATTAAAATTTTCACGTATTATACTTAAAAATATTTGAATAATAAAAGTGACTGTTAAAAGTCTTAGAGAATATTTATTGAAGCTTAAAAATTAAACAGATGACCTCGAGATTTTCAATTTTGCTAAAATTTTGCAGTTAGGGTACTTGTTTGAGTATAAAATGCTATTGTGAATATTATACGCTATTAGGTACTATTAGGAGTTTATTTTTTTCTTTAATCTCGAGTTCAAAAAAGTTGTTAATTTTCAGACTTAAGGAGACAGTTCACCCATTCGAGGCATGAAATCACTAAAAAGTGCTCTAAATTTAGAAAACTTTGGTAAAAAAATTATTTTAGGTATTAAAATGATTCTTGTAGGGTGATTGCATTCGACTTGAAAACACAAAAATGTAACACATAATTTCACTTCTTCAAAATTACTATAATGGATTGCGCGCAGAATAACAACAAAAGATTTCAATATTCTTTTACAAATTTCACTTCAAATTACAGAAAATACTCCTACTAATGATATGTACTACAATAATTAAGATATTTAAAACTGCAAGAAAAATATTTATTTTTATTTTGGAAAACACAAAATTTTTGCAATTTTTGTGGCTCTTTTTCATTTATAAAAAGTTTTCTATCTATTTTATAATTATAATTATAGTTCATTTTATGTACACTACTGGCCAAAAGTATTGCAAGTTTGAGAAATCTAACCATCGTTTCAAGAATAAACCTAAAAAAATAGACAGGAAATTTGCCAGATTTAATATTTTTGCAAATTTATGTAGTATAATTGGAAAGAATGCATCTGAAAATCACCAAAAAACGAAATGAGAGTTTCAGGATCCAGTAATTTAAATTGGCGCCATGAAACACCGAAGGAAGTGTTGTAAAACATTGTGGATTCCATATCTAAAAGAGTGGCTGTTGTGATCAAAGCCAAGGCTGCTCAGCAACATAATAAATGATCTTTAGTTCAATTGCATTTATTTATTACCTTCTTTTTTCGGAGTAACTTGAAATTAATTCTTTATTTAATTTTATTCTGGCGAGCCAATATGGATTATGATTTCTATAATAACCTATATATTTTTATGTTATTTTTTCAATAAATTAAATAATTATTTTTATTCTTTAGCTTAATGCTATCTTGTCTTTGAAGTAATTAATTTAACATGTTGACATTAAAATATATCAATTATACTGATTTTTAATTTTGACGGGGGAAAGGGAGCTAAATCTTGAAAAGGATTAGATTTTTAAAACTTGCAATACTTTTGGCCAGTAGTGTATATAAATACTATGAACAAGTCTTGAAAATTTTAAGGTATTATGTTGACGCATTCCAAAGATATGTTGCGCGAATGTTAAAATTTGCTATTTTGAGAAATAAGCATTTAAAAATAAAATTTGAAAGTTGTTTCCATTATGAATGGTTTCACATATATCTCATGAAATAAATGTCGTATGATTGAAATGTTCGTGTTAAATTGTCCACAATAAAATAAACTGCAATTTAGAATTAAAAGTTTTCAATTAGAATTAAAAGTTTTCAATTAGAATTAAAAGTTTTCAATAAACTGCAATTTAGAATTTAGTTTTTTTTATCCGTATTTTAGTGAACTGCCCATTTAATATAAAAAGAAAATATTTGATCTAAAAAATCAAGACGTACAAAATTACACGGCTGAGAAGTAGGCAGAAAGTTGCTGGTGAGAGCCGTTCTCTTTACATGGATGCATTTCCATTCCAATCAATGTTGATAACAGTCTCTCAGATAAAGAAACTTGCACACTGAAACTTTATTTGCATTATTTATTAAAAATATTTAGAAACCTATAAACGAAGTCACTTTCCTATCTCAAAAACAAAGAGAGGACATTCTCCAGCCTACAGCAGTTTCATAACGCAATTGAACGGTTCGTTACAATGGAACTTTCTGCACGCACTTGGAAATTGCTTTGATGATGAAAATTCTTATATCCGGAATTTATGGGAATAAAACGCCAAATTCTTACATCAGGAATTTATGGGAATAAAACGTCACTTTAACAAAAATTGTAAGGAATATTGAACTGTGAATAAAAGTTATTGTTTATTCTTCTGTCTATGTGACAGTTTTATTGCTATAATTGCGACTTTTGAGCATGTCTCGCTGATTTATTCGGGAAATAGTCTTTTTTTCAAAATAAAATCAAACTATTACTTTATTTCAAAAGTTCTTTTAAATTTTTTAGCTTAGTTGTTGCACAAATTGACACACCTTAACCGTTCGCTGGTATTGTCAGAGCTTTTTAAATAACTATTTTTAAAAAATGTGGCTTTGCCTATGATCTAAAAAAGTGCTTTGAATGCTTTGATGCTTATAAAATTATACCTTATGAACTTTTTTATCAATATTCTCTGAAATATGAAAAGTAAATCTGTAAACAAACTTTATTAAAACCATTATTTTTATATGCAACAATTTACTTTTTATGTGTTGTGCTTCCCAGAAACAAAGTACACTGTTAAGATTGAGTAAAATTAAAAGATTTCATTGCACTTTCCATAAAATCACCGTAATCTTAAAATAGCAAAAATATCATCTGAAAATATTCTAAAAAGCTTATTTTTAAAAACTAACTAGACAGGATTATCTAGTATTATTATTAAAATCTCTTCATTAAGAGAAACAATGTACAATGAATTATTCTGAAATTAAAACTGTAATTAAAACGTTCCCTCAAAATTTGAAAATCATTCTTTAAGGTTCTGAATACTTTATGAAACAAATTTTACTGAAGGTGCATTACGTTTCCGAACACACGATTTTAAACTCTCTAAAATAACGTAATTTTCTTTTAATATCCAGTTTTTCATTTCCAAACTGTTGTAAGCATCTGCAAAAGTGTAATTAATTAAATCCTAATTACTTTTTACCATAAAACTTATTTTTTCATAATTACTGAAGGGTTTTTTCCCCCTGAAAGTACGTCCATCTCTAATACACCGCTCACCATTTATTTCAAGAGTAGAGTGATTCTACCAGTTCCGTAATTCTGAAAGCTTTTTTTTTTCTATTTAATTAACAGAAAAATGAATGTGCAACATTTTTATAGCAAAAATGTTTTTTTTTTTAAATAAATGCCTTTAATAATTTTTTACGACGGATCTGCAAGTTTTGTCTTGATTTAATTCGATTTCATTAATGCATGTAATTTGATAATTGCATATTATTGTAAAACAACATAAGGATTTTAATCTTTTTGGGAAATTAAAAACAACGTCCAGACTTTAATCCTAGCTTTAAAAAAAACTATAATAGAAAGTAAAAACAAAAAGTCAGGTGAAGATTAACTATGAACGATATAAATCTCAAAAAGAATGAGAAAGCACTAATTTTGATATATGTTAATGACTATGAAAACTTTCGACTCTGATTATTATTTAATCCTCAAAAAATTCAGCTTAGAAAATACACCCCAGTGAATACTTAAAATTCCAAACACATTATTTGGTTTAATTCAAGTAGATCGAACTTCCTTTTTATCCATTGTTATGCCTTATACAGTGATAAAAACATGCGTTCTAGAGATAGATTGAATTACAGGTTTCAAAAATAAGTCGTTAATTGCATTAATAGAAATGAAGAGAAAAAAGCTGCACTTCTAAAATTTGCAAGGACAATCTCTTAAAGAAGTTATCAGAATTCTTAAGCCAGGTTTCCGTATCATTCTACTAGATATCATATGTTTGACAGGTGCTTATTATATATAAATTTTATTAAATAAACTTTGAGAATTTTTTAAAATTTGCTATTTACACTCATTTTAGACTTCAGTGGTAACTCGCATCATGTAAAAATGGTGAAGGTTTAATATGGAATGTGTGTACTATTAATTCGGAATTGTGCTATGCGGCTATACTAAGATTATACTATGCGCCTACTTGAAGCAACATCGACCCTTAATGCAAAATTCCTCCTATTAAGTGCGTTTTCAACATTCTTATAAAATGCATATTAAAAACAAGTGAACACAGCCTACAATTATGAAAAATTTCATGTATTTTAGAGTATAAGATGCGAATCAATGATGTATTTACAGACGATATTTTGAAACGACAGAAAAAAGAATGACGAAACAATCACGAAAAAAGTAATTAGCATATGGAACCATAAGGTAAATGTGTGTTGGGATACGGAAATATCATGCTTACATTAAAGTTTAAAAAAAAATGTAATTCAAAATAAGCTGTCCCAAAAATATAGGGGCAGTAAAAATATTCGCTTTCCTAATCATGGTATCAACAAGTGCATATTCTGAGTTCTGCACATGTGACGTAACCATGAGCGCCGGCAGCATAGGGCAAGGGGAGGGGGCAATGCCCCCTGGATTTTTGTATGCAGTGTTTTCCCTTGCCTTTTTGATCTTTCCAACATGGTAACCATACGTTGAAGTAGTCTTTGCCCCCCCCCCTCTGGGAAATATGGGCTCCCATAGACGTAGCCACTTAAATTTAAAATCTCTTCTTATTCTTCAATTGGTGAATAGTTGGAAAATGCTACGCAACGTTCAATTCTCTGTAGCTGATACAGATAGAATTTGGAATTTGAAGAGTCAAAATATTAGTGATATTGCTAAGCAATTAAGAGTAGTAAATGATGAATTTACGAAATTCTATAAAAAGGTCACATTGTGATTGCCAAAAGAGGCTGACCGACTAAGAAAGATATAACAGACACAAGAGAGAGATTTTGCAAGCAGTTTAAAACCAAAAGAAATCTCTTCGGGAATTCGAGGTTTAGAGGTTTCTATTTCGAGATGTAATTCGAGATAACTGCCTCATACAGGCAAGCAAATTTCATAAATACCGCAGAATGCGTAGGCTTCGTTCCACATCAACTACTCATTGATAACTTGATTTAGGCACGATTAAGTGACTGTTATAGACAGGCCAGACATCAGCCCATATGTGAGTCCTATGAAAATCCTATGGGAAGTACTTTTACAAGAGATGTATGCACATGGTCTTCAGGATTCAAATATTAAAGAATTAAATCAACAAGTAGAGCAGAGTGTATCCTCATTACACAAGAACACACTCTCCAAACACTAGTTCGAAGGCCTGATAGATCCAAAATTTGAACTTAATGCTTAAAAGTCCATAGATTTTTGCGATAGCCTAAGTTTTTTAATTTTTTTTTTACAACACATATTTTCTTGTAATAAATTTATGTTATGATTTCATATTCTATTTATATTTTTTCATGATTACTCTGTCAGTTTTTGAACTGTTACATTTAATTGTTAGTCTATATGATATTCATAGCTGCCAACTACTAAGGAATATAATTAACCACTTTTTGAAAACAGTATATTTTTTGAATGTAGTAACCAGCTCGCTCGCATAGTGCAAAAAGTTTGCTATATTTTAAGTCGAAAGTTCTTGTTTAGGAAAAGTGGTTAATTGTATTCCGTAGTATGGATATTTAGACGCATTTCAAATATTTTATCTTACTATGTTTGATCGGAAAACTTTGCAATTTTCACTTTAGTTACCACTGTGTATGACTATTTAAATGTATGTATGGATAAAAGAGAACCCTAAATTAAAACGGTATCGCTATAAATAGTGAAAATACGAACATGTGGTCACATTGCCAAAAATTGTCCAAAAATAAAATGGCTAACAATTTAGGTATTAGTACTTGAGAATGCCGAATCGGCAAATATCGAAGATTTCCGACTAAAAAGTAAAGGTGAAAATAGAATTCGTTTATATTGTATGCATTATTTTAATAGAACTAAAAACTCCTAGAGAATAATGTAAAAGAAAGCAACCTTAATGAATTAAAAATATGAAATGAAAAACATTTTTATTTTCCAATGTCTTTGCGCCTTGTAATTAATTAAACTATCAACCGACGAAATCTGAAAAATGCATCTTGCAATTAAATTGAAAAAGTGAAAAGATTTTATCATGCATGTATAAAAGAATTAAGATCAGTAGCGAATTTTAATTATTTTTGTTCGAGCATCATCACGCAACGCAACATATAAGGAACGATAATTTAACAAAATAACTTTGATGAAAAAGTTACCCGCAAGCGTAACAGAATAATTAGTATCGTGGATTATCCTGTAAGGGAATATTAAAGGTTACATTTAATACTGACATATATGGTTCATTTTTCTATCTGTATAAGCAGGAATATTTTTTTTTCTGTGTAAATTGTTTTCATTCTCTTGTTGATTGTAGACTGTGGGGAAGGAGTGCAAAACCATATTGAGATAATTATATGAAAATGGAATTTTACATTTCCATAAAAGCGGTTTGGTGTTTTTTCTAAAGTGCGTGATGTAGCCGTGAAAGTATCTGCGAAAATAATTTATTTCAAAGATTAGCAAAATGTAAAGTTATATTTATATGGCTGATTAAATCTAGAAAAATATCTTCTAAACATATGTTTGTTTAAATGAAAATACTTTTTTAATCATAATATTAATAAATTCATGTTAAAATAAAAGGCATATGTTAAGCTGTGTTGTTTGATCTCATGAATGAAACTTATTTACCTAGAATATAAAAAAAAACTTGTTTAACTTTCAAATGTTCACTGATTAATAATTCAAAGACGCATTTACGGGCATTACTTAATAATTATAAGATCAATTACATGCAATATGTTTAAAAAGAATCATTGAAATATTCTATGATTGTTTACACTTGTTGTATGGTGGTGTATGTAATAATACTTTTTAGTATTGAAAAAATTAATGTAATTTACCATTGCACTAACAGTAAAATCGCAATTATTGAAACTTGTTAAATTCTTTTTAATATAAAAATCTTGTTTAATGTGATTTTTCAGATAAATTATTTACATTTTGACATTATTAGCATTCTATTTATAAAATTGAATTATTATCGCACATAATTAATCACTAAGAAAAATGTCAATTCTATCCATCTTAGGAATTTAGTTTTGAATATTTTGAAAATATTAACAGAAATCTGTTTAGAAAGTGAAATAAAAGAGCACCAAAATTTCACACTAAAAATTTTGAAATTAAACTGTAAAGCTTGTTGAAAGCAACAAAGGCGAATACCCTATTTACCGTGACTAGCAACTTCTTGAATCAGTCATTCCTATTCAGAAATTTTGAAAAAGACATGCTGAATGAACACTCGCATTTTTATAAATCTCTGAATTTCAGAGGGTTTTTTCCCTTGAACATTATTCTCTAATGGCTTTATAATGACTTTTGAAGTTATGCAACTGAAATAATGTCAATGAATTAAATCGTCATAATGTTACTTGACAACACAAACTACAGGTTTTATATAGGTGTTTGAATGTTTTAAAATTTTCAATAATACACATTATTTATGATCAGATATTCCTGAAAATTCTATGCCCATTCTATTTGTTTTAATATTACTTCGCTTTTCTTTGTGTTCTTAGTTAATGTATTTTTCTCGAACTTGCCGACTATCCAGTTTCTTTATTTCTGCTATTAAAATTTTGAAATTTTTGTATTGTACCAGTGATATCTGCAGTGTTTACCTCAAATAGCTAGGTATATGATTCCGGAACATAAAGAGTTCAGTTCCGGATTCTTTTGTTCCACGGCTAAAGAAAGTACACACAGGATGGTCATAAAAAAGTTCCCCGATTTATGGGCCTCTAGCAGCCGTACTGTTCAACCAATGGAGATGAGATTTAAGATAAAATTATTAAGAATGTGCGCTTGAGATGGTGCGCTGTGCGATTACAGTGCAAAAATTCGAAATTTTAAAGTGGCAACACCCAGTTTTTTTCGTGCAAAAATTGATCAGCGCATTGAAAATCCATAAATAGCCGTCGAACGAAACACGTATGACGAAAATTAGTGGCGTAAAGTATTTATAAAGAAGAGCATTATAACGAACCAAAGTCAACTCAGAGAGAAATTCCACTGACACAGTTTTCATTAAGTCTCTGGAATAGACAGTAAAAATGTTGAATTAACAGTAAAGCACTTGAAAACTTTCAATTCCAATAAAAATAATTTCTCCCTCCTCTCTTTGGTGTCATTGGAAAATTTTGAATTTTTTCACTCTAATGTAACTGGCAGAGATGTATTGTTTTAAACAATCCCAATCTCGAACGCATACCTCAGAATAACTGCATCTGAAATCTCATGTCGATTGGTTGAGCAGAACGGAAGCTAGAGGCCGGGGAATTTTGCCCAGTATTAGGGACTCAAATTTAACAGTTACTTTCTTTTTTGAAGCTACTTTGTCTTTAACACTAGCTTCGGCTAACGAAGAATAAAACTGTAACTATGAACCGTTAAAAAAGTACCACCTAACTGGATGGGACAAAGTTCAAAATTTTACTTAAAAGTGAACTTTGATAATTTTCTGTTGTCTCTCAACGTTTTTGTAATCGTACATGAGAAGAATTACCGAATTGTCAAAAATTACCAGTCTATTAAATCCTTCTCAGAGGGTATTTGATAAAACGTACTATACTTTTCTCAAGAATACAAGCATAGTTTACCTGAATTTTTATTCTATAATAAATTTATTGTATAAATTGGAGTCTTCTTGACTCTTATAAATAACTGAATTTTACCAGATATTCGAAAACGTCCGACAGGAAACCTTTTCTTGAAAGCCCTCTTCAAGCTAAGCGTGAATGCCACACCATTCTCATCACAGACCACACCATTTTCACCCAGACATCATAAAAAATTGAGCACAACATTATATTAGATGATTTGAAATGTGTAAAGTCATCCTAAAAGTATCCATTACATTAAATCCTCTTAGTGCTACATCAATCTCACAAGAATCGAATGGAAGCAGACCTATACATATTGGGTTATTATAACCGACTTCCGAAATAGCTTGCAAAACACACATTTTGAAAAAGATCATGTAAAACAGTCCATGATATCTATGGTGTTATAACAAACGTACTGTTACCGATAAGATGAATCAAATACTTAAAGCGAATACAAGTACGTAAGAAATCAAGAAAGACATTTACAAAGACAGTAAGAAAGCTGGCAAAAGATTTCTCAAAAATAAAGGACCTCCTCAAAATCTTGCTACTGAAATCTGACAATAGGTAAGACTTACATTAAACATTAAATTTCTAATGAAACCGCCTTGTTTAAAAAAAAATTTCCACTAAGCTAATCGGAGATGCTTCTTCAATATTTACAGAAAAAAAAATGCTTCAGATGGAAAATTATTTTTTAAAATAAAAGCCTTTCAGTATATTTATGTTGAAATGTCATTGTTTTGTCAATCATTCATTCTAGAATGACTGAAATGATGATTAAAATCTGTGATACATTCCAGTATCAACCATAAGTGTACAAAAGGTATTCCAATATATATTATAAAGGTATTACTCTCAATAATACTAGAACTCTTCACGTGTGTTTGTGTTACTTACAAATCAAATGTATCACCCTTTGCAACAAGCATAACTTTTTGTTCAGTCACTATTCGGACGATAGTGGTCATTATAGCGGTGATGTGTTGTCACTGTGTGGTCGACATATCTCCTTCTGATGACGTCAAAATATGACTATGCAGTGAAAATCCGATCCCGGTAGGGGAAAAATAGATTTTGATACTGCCATTGGTCTCAGATGTCCGAAACCTCTTATAGTCGTTATACGATATTGAGGGCATTTTGGATACCATTTACATTTCTAAAAGTAACTGACGCTCATAAAAAATACTATTTATTTTGTTGTTGTATATATATATATATATATATATATATATATATCGGTATGTATATAATTAAAAAATTACAAATGGGGGTTAATATGAAATAGCCGGGTTATATAGAATGGGTGGTTTAGACCATTGAAAAACTAACTGTTCTTTATAAAGCATAGTTATTTTTAACTGTAAAACCATATTTTTAATATTACATGCAATTAATTTTAGCTTTGAGTCAAAAGTCACATTAGGAATAATAATTTTCTTTCTCTGCTACGGTACAGACTTGGTTTTCAGTTTCTGAAGATACATCAGCGTCTTTGTTTTCAGGTTCTTTAGTTGATCACATGAAATCCATTAGAGATGATACATATACGTCGGTTACTATGAAATACCTATTATTCTATAATGCCCGACACGCCATCTTGGAAAATGAACATTTAAAACTGATGAACAAAGAATTGTCAGCTGAAAAACTGCCATTGTGTAAAAAAATACAACTCTTTTAGTGTATCGACTAATTCTTTACATCGACATACTTTACATACATTCGACTAAATCTTTTACATTAAAAGTCACCTTGGTAGTAGTAGGCTAAAAAGTTTGAAAACCTACCTGCAATTGCTGTTGAAAATCACAATACTCACTTTGTTCCACAGTGAGTGCACGACAACAGCAAACGAGTAAATCTCTCCTCATTGCATCATGGGAGTTTTCCTTGAGTAGTTCATGATATTCCCAAATGATAGCAAAACTAAACAAAACCAAGGCAACAGTGTTTCACATTTCCCGACTATGTACATATACATATATAACTCGAACTTTAGCCTCTCGAATTCAAATGATGAGCTTTTAATTTCTGGATTTAGCTTTTCAGCTCAGTTTCCAAGCATTTCCATTAAAATAACAATTTTTGATGAGTGGTAATCGATCATTATTAATTTTCGCACAAAATAGTTTGCTGACCACATTCTTCTCATATCCTCTGTGGTATTTGAGAAAAAATGTGTAATACTTTTGAACTTCTAAAAAAAGATTTTTTTCGGGCTCTGCATTTGCATACTCAGCTTCTTTTTTTTCGTATCCCACTTTAAAATGTACATTAATGTGCAATGCTACACAAGAGAAGAAAATTGCAGCTTCACTATAGCAACCGTTCAATGCAACGAGGGAGGAAGAATAGCTCAAAAACGACCCCTAGTAATTTTGAGCCTCTTCGAAAAAGAAAGGGGAGGGGGGGGGGTTAAGACACAGTATTACTCATCTGAATCTCAAAGAGGGATTTGAGCAAATCGATTTTATGTGCACAGAAGCTTTACCTACTCTTTACTCCGATGAATATTATTTTAATAAACAAAAATTTGCCAATTACTAACTTAGTGCATGACATAAAGTAAATATAATATTTTAACGAAGCATGTTTTTTATTAAGTAGTATTTTTTCCCTATGAGTGTCTTAGAAATGGACAAATAAGTTATTTTCACGGTCTAATTTTATGAAAATGAAAGGAATTTTGGCAGGGAAGATTTGTATTTAGAAAAAAATTAGCTATTAATATTATTACAAGCTTTAATATTAAAAAGAATTTTGTTATACTCGTGTGTTTTACAAGATAAAAATTGTAGGGGCATTGCAGTGAAAATTCGAATTCAGTGAGTGGAATTTTACGTCACAGCCCACTGGACTGTTAAAATACTCTCATGAACTGCCAGTTACTGGACTCACGTTATTTAAAGTAGATCTATAGTGAATAGACTGGTTTCAGTAAATCAAAGCTGGCATCATCGGAGCCAAGATCCCTAGTAGCACAACTAGTGCAAAAGACGTTCATCCTGCTTTATGAGAATGCCATCTGCATCTATTGAACGTCTTTTGAACTAGTTGTGCTACTGGGAATAAAGAAGCAAAATTTTGGTTTACTTAAAATAGCCTGCGGCTTAGACAATTTTACTCGTGAATTTAATACGTTGTCTCATTAACTGCCAGCAAAATTATAATTGTAATAACTGTGAACAAATTCTACAGAGAGCAAGAATTACAAGCGAATTTTAATGATGCAACATTCATTTTACGGCATTTCTCGGCTAACATTTCTAAAGTTAATTTTAAGATGCTAAACGTTGTTTACTGAAGTAACTGTGAAGAAGAAATTAAGATATTTCGACGTGCGAATAACTCTTCATGAGCATCAAATAAGTTCCATGTCCAAATAGAAGCCTCTATTTATTAACCGTGTCCAGGGTGCGTAATGTACCTGTTTAAATATCCTAGTCAAATATAAGTGGTATGAATGGAGTTAACATATATTCCTGACTTTAAAGAGAATTTTTAGGTTACAAAATAACCCGATCATTTGAAATGAAACTTTTAAGCAGCTAAGCATATTAAAATGAAGACTTTTTGAATAATTTGCGAAACAATTACTTCTGTAGATATGTTTACGATTATGAGTACGAACTATTGCTGAATTTTTACACTTATGTTCGTTAACATATACGTTTTAGATTTGAGAAAAAATCGAATATTATAGACCAATCCGTGTTCCTAGTTATAGCCTATTAAATGTCTGAATTTAAATTGATTTTCCTTTATGATTAAAACAGCTTGGAGTTGGATAGCTCAATCAGGAATCGAGAAAAGTTCAATTATCACATTTTCTAACCATTTTAACTGCATAGTAGAAACGTTAAATTAAGTATTAGCTCTATTGCCTTACAATTCCTATCCTTCAAGCAGTCAACTTAGGGGTGAAACAAATGATTCGGAACATAATCAATTTGTCATAAAATGCTCACCAACTCTCTGGTTGCAAAGCACTGAAACAGAATATTGCCGAAGATCATACTTTAATTTGCATTCATTGAGAATGCAACATTTGAGAGCGTAGTGAGTTTTCAAAACATATCAAGTGATTTTATTTGATCTCTTTCACCAGCGAGAAAAAACGATTTTTAATAATGTTGCAGATCTCCAATACTGTGATTCAAAGGGTAAATATGATAGCTTTATGTTTTGCTCATTTTTCGTTTTAATTAGGATATTTTTTTTCGTATTTTGATATTTAAGATGTAGCTACCTATCTCTTTCTCTATCTGTATTTATAAATAAACATACATGTACTGTCTGTGAACTAGCATATAAAAATGGTAGTGACATATATATAAATATGTATAATATATACATATATATTCACACACAAATATATATATATATATATATATATATATATAATTAACTTTTGTCTGTACACTACTTGGAATTCAAAAATTTTGTGATTTCTATCCGTTTCAAGTAGCTGGGAATCCAGTACGACCCTCATAAAAAAAGGTTTCTGTCATTCTGTCCTTGACGCTTTTATTTGTTCGCATATAACGTAAAAACGACTGAAGCGAATGAAATGAAATTTGGTGATATGATAGGCCGTCATTCAACTTAAAATGTAGGCGTCAATTTTTTTAAAAAGTATAGATTAAATTTTGAGATTATTCGAAAATTCAGTACACTGTTTGCGCTATTCCTGAAAAAATGGGAATGGGATACAATAAAATATAGATTTATGTTAGATGCAAGTAAATTTAAGCTTTAAATGCCAAAACTGGTTTCAATACTTCATAGGTTTAGGATTTTGTGAAAATCGTATAAATGTTTGCTATCGCATTCCTTAAAATTGGATTAAGAGAATACAATGAAGTTCAACAACGTGATCTGCAACAGCTAAAACAACAAAAATCGGAGTTTTTTGAAAAAAATTAAATAATTTTTTTTAAATTTTTATTTGCTTTTTTTAGATTTTGTGAAAATTGCGCAAAATATTTTCGTAGAATAATGTTAAAATATGTACAGTGAATCAAACAAAATTTAGCTACAGGCTATGAATTACATCTTGACTTGAAAAACTCATTCAACCAGAATAAAATTTAATTTTTTTAAATAGAAAGAAATTATCTATCATAGTCAAATTTACTGATCACTTTGTTACTCCCAGAACTGTAATATTTTATCAATACACAGAAGATATGTTTTTTATTTCTATAGTATTGCTAATATACTATTTCCATTCTTTATACACCTTCATTGCTGACGAAGAGAGTCAAGCTTTTTGAAAACTTTTATTAGTGTACAAACCCGTACTTCAGTTAATACATATGTATATATATATATATATATATATATATGTGTGTGTGTGTGTGTGTGTACTACGGGTGCATATATACAAGGTGTCCCAAAAATACCGCCCAAACTCTGCACAGCCAGATTTATCGTTGGGAGTACATAAAAAGTGCCCAAAGAACCATAACTGTACAGCCCGCGGTTTTCAATAAAAGTGCGAGAAAAAAGCAGAAACGTCATTTCCGGTGCACGAAAAGAGCCTTTATTAGAATCCTGAACACTTCTTTTTTGCATATGCTTTCATAAAATGATGCTCAAAATATCCATCGCGCATACTGAGACTTGCACGTGTGTGCAGTGTAATGTCCAATTGCTTACGTTGCATCAACCTGGCACCCACATAAATACACCAGCATGAAGGGGAGGGACTTAATCACTATTTGTTGTAATTAGGACTCGACAGATCAATTCTTTCAAACGGTTTTCAAATATAGGTGCCAGATCTAATGATTGTTAATGATGTTAATCATGTAATGATTGTAGAGTATTCCATTTGTAATCCAGTGTCCAATTTAATATTTCTAGTTGTTTTTCCTCGCACCGGATGTGACGTCATATTTTGTTTATCCAATTTTCTCGAAAACCATGGATCGTACAGGTGCAAATCTTTGGGCAATTTTTATGTACTCCCATATATATATATATAACTCGGCTGTTCGAGCCTCGTCAGGAGGAGACCCCCTGAACCCCCCTAATTTTTTAGTTTCATTATTTTGATATGAAAACGATATTTTTTACTATATCATTTTATCTCTCATCTTTCGAGTGTTTCGCCTCGTAACCCTATGTTGAAATTTTTATTATTGTAATCCATTTATAGAAAAATGCATGTGATGCATATTCTACAGCTAACGAAATATTGTAACAATAGATTAAAGCTGTTGTGAACTAATAGTATTTAAACATATGTAAAATACTCAATATATATATGTCGCATACTTTTATGTCGCATTTTTGGGACACATTTTTGGGACAATTTTCAATAAAGGGGGTAAGAGATAAAATGACATAGTCATTAATCTATATATACACAGGTCCAGTGCTAACAAGTGCTTAATGGCTAATTCCTAAACCATTAGTAAAAGACACATAGTTCCAACTACAAAAATTCTTTAAATTATATAATCTATTATATCAGAAACAATTGAAGTCAATAAATCAATCCCTATAAAAATTACGGAATTTAAATTTTTATACGATCCCCCGGTCATATCAATTATATTTAGAAAATTTTTCTTTATACAATGTGAAGCACAATAAAAAGAAAAATTTGTCCTTCTGCGATATATTGCAGCAAATTATAATGCAGCAAATTTAAAAAATTCCGTTACGGTAAAACGATAAAGGACCATTTAAATATTGAAATTTCAGATTATAGGTTTTATTTATTATTTATTTATTTATTTATTTGTGGCATAATGCGGAGAAAGAAGCAAAACTAATTTTAGAATACTAATCTTTAAGCAGAAGGTTGTAGTCAGGCTCTATAAATTATCTATCCGGAATCAGACTTACTAAATCCTATATGTGGAGCATGCAGATGTGTAGCAGAGAGTATGATACGCAAAGTCCAGGAAGTGTTTTCTACACGGGTGCATATTTATATTGCTGCCGATGGAAGCTACTTTAGAACAAATGTTACGCTAACAGAATTTGCAATATTATTTTAAGTTCCTAAAATGCATATATTTTTATTTTAAAATGTTTCATTTTCTAATTTGATGTTTAATGAAGTGTTTTATTTCCTTTTTTTTTATTTTCCTTGTAGTAGGTTATTTGTAGTAGGTAAGCAGTAAGTTATTTAACACCAGTTCACTTAAAAAACTCTTTAAAACAATTCTATTATTCAGTGTAAGCTATATTTTTATGTTAATTTATTGGATACATATAGTTAAACGTTAATTTTATATATTGCAATTTACATTCATAAAATAGTTAATGAAATTGCTAATAAATATTACAAGGATCAAAACCATGTACATTAATTTTTCTCAAATTCATTTTGTATACATCCCCTATTTCGCTGCTTGAAACTTTGGGCAGCTGTAACTCGGTGGATTTTGGTCATAAAAAGACGATTTTTTTTCTATTGTGCGTGAAATTGTGTAAAGGAAATTTTTCTAAATATAACTGGTAGGACCGAGGGACCGTATAAAAATTTAAGTTTCGTAATTTTTATAGGAATTGATTTACTGTGTTCGATTGTTTCTGACATAATAGATTATACAATTTAAAGCATTTTTGTAATTGGAACTATGTGTCTGACTAATGGTTAAGGAAATAGCCACTGGGCACCGTTAGCACTGGACACCCAGTAAATATATGTACACACGCACACACACACACACACACATATAGATATATTGGGTTTCGTTACAGCATTCTGGATTTTTTTCGCTTAAAAACAGGGTAGTTTTATTGTATCATTTCCTTTTCAGTTGGGCATCATTTCTGCATCTCTTTTCTTGGAATTATCATTTTTGTTTTCCGAGTCTTAACATTAACTGACGCTATGTCCGAACCTCCAATCCGGTGGAATCGTCATCATATAAACTGTATTTGACTGAATAAGGGATAAGAGGAAGACGGAGCTATATCTGTGTAAACCACGTGGTTTCATTTGTTTAAATACGACAGCACGCCGAAATTGAAAGCTTCCATTAGCACTGCTTAGCAATTTCACGCAATGATACCCGCCTCCACTTCCCTCTTGTCTCCTCTCATACCTTGAAAATTATCAAACTCATATAGATATCTAACAAATAATGGAACTCTCAAAATCTGAATCTCCGAAGTAATTTTTATAAATGTTAGTTTAAATAAAAACTTATACCTTGTTGATATCTTTAACTACCTTTTTGCCGGTTAACTGTTACGAAGCGACTTACAATTAATGAAAAATCTTTGTGTAATTTATTAAAACGCATTGGTCTAGTAATAACTTTATTAAATGTAGTATTTTTTAAATATAAGTTCATTTTTCCTAAAGCTTTTTGAGTTCCACTGTTTGAAAAAAAAATTAATACACTACAACAATTGCATGTTGTTTTAATAAATATTTCACAATCCAGTACAAAAACATACGGATATTTATCCAAATAAATAAGGTATATGGAAGAGATATTTGTTGAGTAGCGTGAAAGAGTCTTACATCCATTTTTATCAATTTTGTTCGATTTATTTATTTTTTTTTTAAAGGAAGTCTAACTTAAATTATAATTTTTAAATTGGCGGATCTTTGACTTAAAAAATAATCTTACTATCCAATTTTTAAAATATGATAAAATACACTGACCTTCATACACATTTGCATGTACTCTGTATTCAGCCCTCAATCAAATTGCTTTTGTAAAATAAATAAATAATTAATTAAATAATATATGTATATATATATATATATATATATATGTGTGTGTGTGTGTGTGTGTGCGTATTTTAAAACTTAAAATCTTTGTTTTACAAAATCCGTTTACCCTTAGACTTATATATTCATCTACAGTAACATGCTATATTATAAATGTTATTATAATTAAGTTTTGTGCATAAATATAAGATTTTTGTATAAAAAGGATTAAAAGGTATTATTTTTAGAAAATTAATTTTCGACAACAACTTAGATATATTTTTTTTTCTTTTTTACTTACACCTGTTCATAATCTCACAACTCTCCATTTGAGGCATATTCAGATTATTGCTATTTCTCAAGAAAAGAGTAAAAAATGGGTCTGTATCGAAAATAACTGAAAAAATGCTTATAATAATCGAATAAAACCTATTAAGGTCAGAAAAACATAGTATTTCACAATATTGACGATGTGCCACCAAGTGAGAGAATTTTTCAAAAAAGAGGATACCGAACGAGAGAATCAGTCTTTCGTTTTTTCTGTTCATTAAATTAGAAAAAAATGATAAGTTTATAGCTGTTTAATTAATTGACGTAAAATTTTGTTCACTGTTGTAAAATTGCAGAAATATCATTTATAACCGGGAGAGACGGTTTTTGCATTGACTTGCTGCTGTTCTTCTTATACAGAACTCTCACTATATTAGAATTACAAGTAAAATTTGCGCACCAGGATAACTTTAGCATTACAGGCACTCATTATCAGTAAATGCCTTGTGATTAAAATAGACAACTATCGTTATTTAAGGGGCTAAGAGAAACAGATGAATCCTCATGTGATACAGCTAGCATTACTAAACTACAATAAATGTACTAAAATAGAATAATGACACACTTCTGGTGCATATTCTTCATGGTGCTTAAGAGGTTAAGACGCTTATTAAAAGTATATTAGAAGTAAAATTGTCGTTAAGTGATAAATTCAATAAAACATAAATTCAAAATTCTGACAAAGCAAACACGACAACACTTTATAATCCTATAACACTGAATTCTAGAACATTCTATGTATAGTAGTACAACACTAATAATTAAATTGAGCATACATAAAAAAATCTTTTCCTTATAATTTACGATGGATAAATTGACTTTATTTAAATAATTAATAGAAGAATCGTTTGAATCCTTTCCTTGTCAGTGGATTTTTTTATTGTTTAGCAAAAAGATTTTGCAATATTGTGGTATGAGAATTTCTATTCTCTAGAGGCATTGTCGATAAACTACCCAACCTAATAACCTAGACTGAGGAATTCATAAATATGTAATACCATGACATCATGTTTCACCCCAGCTTTCTGGCCCCCAACAAAGCAGACATTCTTTTTCTTATTTAATGGATGAAACTTTACTCAGTGTATTCCTTTTTTATTGAAATGCCAGCGTTTTTAAGAACAATGTCTATGATTTGCAATGAGATATCGTAAAATTGTGTTCAATATTGAAAATGAACCTTGGATAAGAAGCTTGAATTGGTAAACTTGAATGAAGCATGAATAAGAAAATAATATTGATTTTAATATCAGGTCTGTCCCAATACTTGTCTTAACTTGAAAAGGCTTAGAAGAAAACCACAAATTATCCGCAAGTGTAGTACAAATTGGAAATATAAGTTCATTAGAATTCTTATTTGTACAGAACGAACTTTTATCAATTAAACTTAATTAAAAGTTGAAATACTTTTAAAAATTGCAGCTAATTTTGTCTTTCTTCTTTCAAGTATTTAAAAACAAGCTAGTTCTTAAGATTCTACCTGTAAATACAACAAAACACTACCTTCAAGATGTAATAGTTAAGATATGAAATAACAGAGTATCTTTTAGATTTACTCTGTTAGTTTTTAAAAAGTAGAATCTCAAATATGTTAATAGGAAGATTATTTTATTTTACCCGGTCATGAGCATTCCCATTTAATGTCAATTCTGCTTTCCTACAACCTCTTTTTTTTCTTAATTAAAAATGCTCAAGCCTTAAAATTTTTAAATAATTAATATCCCATAAATAACATTAAGTAATACAAAATTTATGATCATAACAATGGTATGAATAGGGAATACTAATGACTAGGAAAAATAAAAATGAATGATAGGAAAATTGAAAACTTTCCTATAACCATGTTTAAAAGACTACCCTGCAAAAAAAAGTAAATCTGTTAAATACTTATACATAGTATTTCATATCATCTAATTATATTGTTGGGGTTAATTTATAGTTATGGAATGTAACTTTCAAAACTATATTATTTTCTGGACACTGAAGAGATTAATCTAAATTTAAAGAAAATACTGAAATACCAAAATTTTTATCATAGAAATATTAAGTAGGTTTATATAAAAGTTATTTAGTTGCAAATATCTTTACTTTTATTTTTAGCCTTTGTAAATTTATCCCATATATGTCATCAAATTTTGTAATATATATTTAGTATGTTGTTATTTTCGAAGGATGGTAGGAATACTTAATTTTTATTTAGTATTTTTCGTAGGAAAAACATAAAAACACATCTTCATCGTCTACTTGCGAAATTACTTCTATATGCAGAAAGCATAGTATTATGTTCAGCTTACCTAGCGAATAAGAACTGCAATATTTATCAGAAAGTAAGCATAAAGTTTTGTAAGTGATATTCCGAAAACGAAAGTTACGAGCTAAATATTTATGAGTGGTTCTATTACTTGATCATATATTCAGTCGCATAAATTTGAAACTCGCTTTAGAAAATAGATTTTTATTGACGGCACAGCATAAGTGAATCTGTTCGGGAGAATTTAGAATAAAATATTGCAGTTGTAAAATTATGTTTAGGAAAATACAAACGCAGGCTTATCTTATATCTAAATTTCTGTCTTTTATACAACAAAACTTCTGACATTATTTTACACGAAAGAAGGTTTTAGACGCAGTATTAAGAAGACTTTTCTGTAGTTGTTAAGATTCCATATACTGAAGAACAAAGAGAAATGCATTCCGTGATTCCACAAATATATATAGTATTTAAAAAACACTTGTTTATTGAATTTCATAAAAGAGTAACTTTCACTGCTGAACTAATTTCGCATTTATCATCAGACATTTTACGTATAGCCAAACACTTTAACTATGAGACCACTAAGGCTACTGGTCTACTGGGCCGAATATTTTGTAGAAGCTAGATAAACCTTTTCTTTGTTTCGAGAGTTGTTTCAAGAAACTGGCGGAGATCATTATGAATATATATGTTAAAATATTGGGTGTATTTTGTAATAAAATCAAATCTGGCACATTTCATTTTTTCTTTTAACTAAATGCGTGAAATTGTCTTGCTTATTTTGGAAACAAAATGGGATTTATTAGTAAAATTCCTCAGTTCGGATTGGCTATTATAAAAAAAAAACTCATAAAAGCACAATATGATTAATTTTCTTCATAACGTAATGACGTAAAATTATTTAGTTAAAAAATAGTTTCGTTAATATGTTAAATATCCCTCTCACTTTCCGTTTATCCAAATTGAATAACAGTAGATTCACTTCAGATGCTCTCCAAAGCAAAAAAGTAAAACGGCAATTAATTAATAAAGGAAGTCATTTGAAAAACCTGTTTTTTTTCAACACTGAGACAGTAAATATTCCAACAATATATTTTTCTCATCGCCTACAGAAATATCAACAAGTTTATGCTGCTAATCAGTTAGCTTGTAGGAGAAAAGAATTCGTTGTTGGTATTTTATATGCTTTCAATTAAATGTGTGACTGGCACAGAAAAAGATTGAATAGTACATGTTTCATATAAAACTGTAGAACATGCAGTTTATCAATAGCAAACAGAAAAAAAATGAAGATTTCTAATTACCTCTGCCAAGACCAATTCTTTTTTCTTTTAAAGGATTATCCATTTTGAAATGAGTAAAGAGCAACAACAATGCATTTTCGAAATTCGTAATCTGAGTCAACAGATTTCTATATAATAGCAGTGATTTAAGCTGAATTATCTACGGTTAAGCAGGCTTTTCAATTTTTCAAGAACGTACTCTGGAGAAATCGGCTTTAAACATTGATAACGAAAAAGTAAGCTTGAGATTATATTAACACTTATCGTTCTCGTTTAAAAAAATTAGCCCCCAAAACATTTAACAAATGCATGGATGTATTCAGTAAAATACACCTTCGATTGCCACAAACATCTTTTTTCTAATGTATTTTAAATAGCATGTTTTATTGCATTTCCTTATTATTGTTTCTTACGCTAATCAGAATAACACTACCAAGGCAAATCTCTAGCGATATACAATGATGTAATTAAAAGAATTGACTTCTGGCACTTTAGAGAAAGCCTTTTTAAATTTATTCTTACTTTGTTTTCATGAAAAAGAAAGCTTTAAGATTTTGAAATGGTTCGTTAAGAACATTTCGATTGTATTTTCTATTAATAGAAAAAATAAATATTAACGGACTGGAAAGTAATGCTTTTTTTTCGTTTGTCAGTATTTCACCTAGAGGAAACTAATAAAAGTATTAATACCAAATCTGGCATGAATGTGAGATTTGTAAAGTAGCTACTCGATGAGAGAAGATTGTCTAACGTTCGAAGCTTTTGGGACGTAGGGTGCCAAAACTCTCCTTTGACCTATCCCTCCCTATCTCAAAAAAATAAAGAGACATCCGCAAAATTCTTGCTGTAAAACGTAACACAAACAAGTACCTAATAACGAATATCAGAATATTTTGAAATTCGTCCTCAAATGATCGTGGCAGGCGTTTTTTCGTATACCTTGCTTGAAAGTAAACAGTTTTTACGAGATTCTTACTTCTAAGTCCCACCATGGCCTTGCGGATAGCACATGGAGCATGTCAGACTGCTGAAGTGTGAAAGTTTCCCGTTCGGGCCTACAGCTCGGCTGTCGATCTAACGATTTGGTCGGTTTTCTCCAGATGTAACGCGAATAAGCGTTAGAGACACTTAAAAGTCCTCTGACCAAGGCTTCCCCCTTCCTAGGCAGATAGTGCTTGAGTAGTTTTGCCGTAACAAAACAACTTACATGGTGTAATAAATAAGAATCCAGTATACCTGTTACTCTAAATTATTTTGGTGTTATTGTCTGTGACCTGACGATGAAATTAGTGTCTTAAAAAGCCGACCAATGGCTGAGTGGATAAAACACGGAACATTGGTAGATGACTAAAGTGTGAAGGGCCAGGAGTAGGGCGTGGCTTTGTAACTAATGATCTGGAGATTTGGGTGGTTCTCTCTAGATTTAGCATGAATACACTTAGAATGTTCAATGCACAAGACATTCCCGCTCAGGCAGATAGCTTTATTGTAATTTTGCCTTAAGCAATAACCCATCATTTTAAAACACCTTATAAAAGTGTAAATTTAATTTCGGTATTAAAAAAATCTGCTTGAATTTTTTTTATCGGAAAATCACTTTGTAGTGTGTATGCCATAAATTCATGGAACTTTTTAAAAGGATAAAAAAAGAAACTGTGACAGGTATGCACTGCTTGAATGAAATATGTTTTACATTTGCTTTTAACTTTATAGCATTATTATAAAATGTAGTGTACTATTTCCTGTAAATAAATCACACTCTACGCAAAGTCATACTTGATTAGTTGTTTCAATGTTTAAATCGGACTCTTCACATTTGAAGTGAAGCCTGCGTAATGCTAAATGCCTTTATTGATTAAAGTAAATGTTCAAATTTATGTAAGAGGAATTAATTATAGTTTCCCTCTGAAATGAGCCGTCATATCTTCTGTCATGATGTGAAACAAAGAAAAAAAACTGACATAGTATTTGTATAATAACAGATCATTTCAGTAGAGATTTTAAAAATAGAACCTTTTAATTTATGCAAGCATTCAATACTTTTATTATAAAGTAATTTGACATTCTTCTGTTGATCACATTTTATTGTACAAATTACGTTATAAATCAAACATAAACTATATTAAGACAAACATTTAGTACATTTAAATGTGTGCCTTTTGCGCGTGCACGAGCTAACCTGTGCTACGAAAAGTTGGGGAAATTCTTGGAGCCGTTTTTTGGAGTGAAGCCTGCGGATGGGATTATGGATATAGTTCTCTTCCATGAGAATTCAGTACTATCCCATTTCACCCTGATTGTTCGGTGTACTTCAATCACGCTTTATCTGTCAGATGAATAAGTCGGCTATCGCCAAGAATGTGCACTCCACGTTCACCAGATTTGATCCCCACCCCTTAAATTTCATAACATGGGGATTTATAAAATTCAAGGTATACCAGTGAAAGTATGCATTGTAGCTATACACAACTTAAAGAACAGACTGCAGACGCTATTGAGGACAGTACACAAGCTGTGCTTCTCCATGATTTGCAGGCCACTAAGGAATGCTGGGTGTTGTGTTGTGATGTGCATGGAGGACAAATTGAAATTTCTTAAAGGTGTGTCCTGATACGGTATATGCTTGATTTATAATGTAATTTATGCAATAAAATGTGATCATCACAAGACACATTGTTACTTTGTAATCACCGCTTTTGCAAAATCGTACTACTACGAATCGCAGAAAAAAGGAGCTTATGCTAGACAGCCATCACGAATTCTCAAAGGAAACATCTACGAGCTTTCTTCAGCTCTGACCCACCGTCTGGCAGACACAGAGAACATTTTTGATTTGCCTTTCACTGAAGAGGAATTCACATTTTGCCTGAACAACCTGAAAACCAAAAAGTCTCCCGGATCGGATAAAATACATGCTGAGGTTTTTAAACCTATTGGTGCTAAAGCAAAATTGACTCTTCTAAAGATTTTCAATCCTATTTTGAAGACAGAAATTGTACCTGGCATTTGAAAGTAGTTACGATTGTTCCTACCTTGAAAAAAGACAAAGGTGCCTCTGATACTGAAAGCTACAGGCCTATTTCACTCACAAGCACGACGGCCAAATTAATGGAATGAAGGGTCATCAACAGATTGAACTAGTTTCTTGAAACTGATGATTTACTTAGACAAGCATAAGCTGTAGAAACAGGCTTCGTGGAAACTGGTCCACTACTGATCAGGCGGCTCATTTGGGTTCAAAGGTCAAATATTCTCTCGACCGAAGGACAACAATTTATACCGATTTTAAATATGCATACGACTCCGTATTTAGAGAGAAAATGATACAAAAACTCCAGAAAATTGGAGTGGAAGGTAAAGTACTACATTGGTTTTCTTCATTTCAGATCCGGAGAAGCTGAAAAGTCTGTTTCGGGAGTTCAACCCCCAAAAGGTACATTCTCCAGACTGGATTACCCCAAAGAACACTGAGTAGTTGCTGCATTTTTAGTGTTTAAATAAACGGCCTCATTCTGGCCTTGAGAGCCGTCGAAGTGGAGTGCCTTCCGTTTGCAGGTGATTTGGTTGGTGGGCCCAAGTTCCAAAGAAAAGTGCAAATCGCGAGAGAGAAAAGTGTCTAAACAAATCTCTGAAAGTTCTATCTGTGTGGTGCAAAGAAAATAGCATGACAGTGAACATTAGAAAGTCTACCGTGCAGACTTTTTGATTGTTGCATAAAGAATTCGACCAAAGCTGGTTGACAGAGACCAAGAATTATTACACACAGATAATTTAAATACCTGGTAGTTGTCTTCGGCAATACGTTCAACTGGAAACCCCACACTGAAAGAGTGTTAAAAAAAAGTTGAAAAGAGCCTGGCTGTTTGCTGTGGGTTGCTCCCGCATTACACTGGAAAATTGCGAGTAAAAATACATATTTTACCTGTTATCACTTATTGTTGCGAAGTTCTTATTTCTGCTCAAAAGAGCTTGATCGAGAAACTGGAATACAAAACCAGGCCCTCAGGCTGATCGTTGGCGCAGTGAAGACTACTCCCAACGACACCTTGCTACTCCTGACTAATACAAGACCCTTTAAGTGAATTATTGAAGTGAGAGCTCTAATACTTTATGAAAAGTTAATATGAATTAATGTACCGTTTGGGACTGTTACGAAAATGTACCATGACACCTAACGACTCAAGTGGTTTTCTACGGAGATTTCTAGAATTAAGAGCAGAGCTGGAACAGGATGATGAAATTGTCCAGGGTTTCTTAAAACCCCCAACCTTGTAATTCATGACAAAATAACTACCAAGCAAGATTGCCCAGCTACTTTTTAAGAGCCAGTTGCCTTAAAGCAGTTTAAAGATGCTTGGACTTGAGACTATCCACACCCTTTACAATGAGCCTGAATCCCAGACAGCACAGCAAACTTGCATCAAACTTGCAGCAAGCTTGATTTATCAAGTCAATAAGCTTGAATTAAGCTTGAAAATTTCAAGCGTGTAAGCTTAATGCAAGCTTCAATCAAGTGTTCTAGTTTACACTTGCCCAGCTGGCATTAAGGTTGACATTTCAAGCTTGAAATAGCAAGCTTAATTTGAAGCTTAAAATATTTTCCTAAAAAAAATTCCTAAATACACGGGGCGCCGAACTGGCCCCACATATTTTACTTTGCCACACATTTTCCCCTCTACGCTGAAATTTCAATTTAATTTAATATGTTTCCATCAAGTGCCTGGAAGAAGAACCCGGAACCCTTCGGTTGGCAGGCGAGCGCGCTACCCGTTCAGCTACTAAGCCTCGCGCAGCTATGGCTAAAGTTTGAAGTGTCTAACACGCCGTTTTCTGGCCAGATTGATAAGTGGGCGATATGTTATTTGTTTTTTTTTATTTTTCCATGGGATGCATCAAAATTAAAATAATGTTATGTGTGATTTAGAGACTCTACCAATAGGGAAATAAACATAATATAAACTTAAGAGCAGCACACGTTTTAAAACTTTCAGTACCGCAACACTCATGAGCAATACTGCTGGCCAAAATCGAGATAAACGACTGATTTTGAAATCAATTTCGTAGTATAATTGTATTTTATTTTCAAGAATTTCCATATCTGGAAATATAGAATCTTTTTTTTTATTACATGGTGAACTACCCATAAAGTGAAGTATATTAACTAACTAAATTGTGTTAATTATATTAAAATTTATTTTGGGGGCTAATTAATTAGTTAATGGAATTACTAATGTTAATTAGATGTAAATAAAACTAAAACTTCCCTCGTGTTACACTTTACAAGGGCTTATCCCATTCATTCCTTCCCCTTGCGTGTTCTAATGTCCAGGTTTTGTTCGTAATAAACAGAGCCCGATCAAGACAACTGTGGGCCCGGGGCAGAAGAAAAAAATGTGGCCCCTTGCAATGGGGCCCCTTGCAATGCCCCTTGCGGGACCCTTCAAAAAAATAGATTATGATCGGTTGTTCATACTGAAAGTTTTTTAAATATCTTACCCATTCTTAACACAAATTTTGTGTTAAGAATGGGTTTACTTACTTAACACAGATTTTGTGTTAAGTAATCTGAAATCAAAGAAACAGATAGTTAAACGTTACTTCGAAATGCTGTATCACAGTTGCTAACATGTATGGAATACAAACACTTTAGTCATTTTTGTAAATATTTATTAAAATAACAAATAATTGAAAAATTTGCTATTTTTTTACGCTAAAAATTCTCTTTACAAATGTGGTTAGTTATTTTCCTACATATTGGTATGCTATATCGATATAGAGCATTTCGAAGAATTAAAAATAAGTTTAAATTAATTTATACAAATGTAAATTTGAATTATTTTCATTATTCATACTTTATAATTAAAAAAATTATTTAACTTCTGAATATTTTTTTATCCTTTGTAATTTTATTTTAAAACTACAGAAGTGTAAGATGTAAGATTTTTAGGCCCTAAAATCTGTAGGCCCTGGGCAGTTGCCCCGTTTGCCCTGCCTGTAATATGGCACTGGTAATAAAATAAAACACACCTTTTACGAACTTTCAGCAAATTTGAGGAACGCTTGACAATTAATCTCCATTCTCTTTCGCAGATGGCGCCATCACTGCGCACTTTCGAAAGCTAAAATCAAGCTAAAGTCAAGCTTGTATTAATACGTCAAATTCAAGGAAATGCCAAGCTTGATTTAAGCTTATGTGCTGTCTGGGATGGTTAGATGTTTACACCGATGGCTCTTTGACGGAACTCTTACCGAATGTCGGAGCAGGGATATTTTCTTTAATTTTTCTTTAATTTTTCTTTTTATGTGTCTGTCGGAAACAGCCTTTGAACAGCCTTTGATGGTGAGGTTATGGCTATCTTAGTGGCATTGGAGCAACTTGTCCCCAGACACCTTTACAATGAGGTAGTTATTCTGTCCAACTCCAAGGCTGACATACAGACGATCGGAACTGGGGAAATACCTATCTTCAAGATTATCCTAGATTGCTGGGTTCTCCTGGAATGTCTGAGAATAGAGGGACGACAAATAACACTCCAGTGCAATCCAGGATATTGCGACCTTTACGGCAACGAACAGGCAGATATGCTGGCTAAGTACACTCAAATAATTTGACAGCCAAACAGTCTTTTCATTCCAGAAACTTATGAGTCAAAAATCCAATGAGACAAAACTGGAAAACATTACTCACTTCTCGTATTTCTTTAAGAAGTTGGAGGAAAACTTTATTCGGGGTATTTCTGATAAACTTTGCGAAAAGATGTTGCGGAATTTATACTGACGGTGGGGCACGACTGCTTGGCGGCTCACCTGTACCGTATTACCATTTTACGAGTCCAAAATGCATATTATTTGGGAAAGATATGGCCAAGACAGAAGTTATGGTAAGGAACCATCTGTTGGGAAGCTCGTCTCTGCGTGCAGACTCCCAGGTGAAGACATATTGGAGTGTCAGTTATTTGCTGATGAGACATTGACTTTTTTCTCTTACTGTATTTGTATCCAGTTTCCATGTTCTTATCATGCTTCTTGTTATTTTTTGAGAGACTGTTATTTTCTCATGCCATTGGAAATAAATAAAAAATCTTTGTAATTTCCTGGTATATAATGAAGCGTAAAGATAGAAAAAAATTGGGAATGCTATTTGAAGCATTTTAAACTGACCTTGATATTTACAGCAAAGATGTATCCTTTGTAATGGTAGCGTAAAATAAAAGCAATATATATATATATAGAATGACAAAACACTATTTCGTCAAATACGTCACTGAAAAAAATACTACATTGTTGATTTGTTCTTATTTCTTTTTTTCACGAAATGTCAAAATTCTCAAGTTATCCTGGTAGCATTATTAGATTCGTACTTTAGTGCCAATTTTATAACATTATATGAATTTTGTCAGCAAAAGTGAAAAATAAAAGTATCTTCATATTGTAATACAAAAGTTTAAAGCTTAAAATGTTGTGCAAGAAGATACCAAATAACTCAATCCTTTCATTTTATCCTTATATTGCGTTCTATTCAGACATACAGTAAGTTTCAAAATTTTGTCGATGAAATAATGAAAACGGACAAGTATGATTTTATTAAATCTGAACAGTTATATGAGTTTTCTTTTATATACGTGGATAATGCGTTATGTACCTGTTAGGATGGTATTATCATAGAATATTTTAATATATAAATATATTTAATACCATATATAGACTTATAATGACTTATAATGAATTAAAAACGGTATTCTCTAATTAGGTGTATGAAAATTCCCCATGATACGGAGCCTCGAAATTATATTCTGTAAAGAGAAGCGTAATTTCTCGTTCAGTTAGTCTTTCTTCTGGATGCATATATTTACGATACATAGAGAATTTATATTTTAGTTCCTATTATAGACTTTATTAAACCTTCTTTGCAACATTGATTAAGTTTTTAATTCATACCATCCTCTAGAATGTTCCAACAATATCTGATCCTTCCAAGATAATGCGGTCCTTTTCAGGACGCTGCCAAGGAAATGTACGTTTCTTAAAAAGTACAAAATAGTATGATGCTGCTTGTGTTAACTTTATAACTGGTAATTAAACGTAAAAATTGTTTTCAAATTTATTTTATAACAGTACTGAAAAGAAAAAGCTTTGGAAACAGCGGGAATTATATTGCAACTTGTGTCTGTAGTTGTTTCACCGAGGTAATAAAGCAGAATTAATGTTTGGTAATATCCTTATAAAATATATAATGAATTAAATTGATTTACAGTCAGAAGCATCTCAGTTTCACCATGGTATTGGCTTTGTTAAAAGAATTGTAAAAATAAAAAAGAGATTCCAACAGTATTTTGCTTCAACTTCAACGTTTTACGTAAAGCTCTTATACTTATTTGTTATCTCCGTACCCAGCAAACACAGCCCTATCGGATAAGTTTTGGGCCGACACTGGCATGCCGGCGCAGAATGTGCCGGGGCGACATCGCTCACGCGGTACCGAAAACGACAAAATTGCGTCCGCCTGGGCGTGTGTCGGGCCGAAAGGATGGGGTGGTTCTGGTTCGGTGTCGGCAAAAACGATAACGGCGTCGGCCCAGCCCTGTGCCACTTTTGAACCAAAACCATTACGTTTTTGGTGTGGTATCGGCAACGACAAAATATCGAAAACCGGCCAGCACCTTATTGATTCCCAAAATACCCTAATTAGCTCCGTAGTTAGTTCTCTAAAGTAGTATTAATCAACAAATTAAAGAAATAATAATTATTATTATATAAATGACTTTACACCACTAGGACTAAATTTATTAAAAATACCTAATTAGCAAATTATTTTGTTTTTAAGAAAATATTTAATGAATTTAAGAAGGAAAGCTCCTTTAAAATTAACCGTATTATTTTTTATGCATCAACCAATGGTTTACTTTTTTAAAACGTGTTACTATATGTTTATCAGACCATATACATTTTCTAAACAACATATTAGGCTCAACTAGACAATGTTCCTTTTTCTCTTCCAAGAATTTTTTAGAAGCCAAGAAAATTTATAATTTTCTAGAACCAAAGATTATAAATAAACATTCATGCAATGCTAAAAAAAAGAGAGAAAAGTATATTTAAGTTATACAACATGCTTTTTTAAAAAATGTTTTAATTTATTTTTTTTTTGTTAAGTTATATCATAATACAAAATAAAGTTGACTTTTGATTTTATATATTATTTTAAAGAAGAATGTAAACAACATACGTTAAAAGAAATTAAAATATTGGCTGATTCTACAAATAAATGGTTAATTCCATAAAAACGTTTTCTCTTCAAAATAATTAAACATTTTCATATACAAACAAATTATTTTGTTTATACTTAATAACTAAGTATTTTGTATATTTCAAAATTAGCCCCAGTGATGTAAAGTAATTTATATAATAATAATAATTTTTTTAATAGGTTGATTAGTGCTAAACAAAATATGAAACTAATAAGTATTAATAAAACCATGTTCATTATTAGAAGATACTTACTTTAAGTATTAAATATTTTATATATTACTGAATTTTCATAGGATTATCCTTTAGTATAAGAAAGGAACTTTCTATAACAGAATATACTTATTTTTTTCTGTTGTTTTGAGTAATATGAAATTAAGTACTTAAGTAAATAAACACATTTTTCAATGCAGTATGTAAGTTATTTATTAAAAATACCGTCCTGCTTGTTTATTAATAGTTTCCAAGTTTGCTTATTTGAATTATAAATTTCATTTTCGCATTATTTAGAAATAATTAGCAGTTTTGAACTACATCTTATTTTAGTAGTCCCCGAGATAACATAAAAAAATCTAGCTAAGAAAACATACAAATTCTTAATATATACTTAAAAATCAACTTACCCCTTTTTAACTGTCGTGAGAACTTAGCAAAATGAAAACCAAAAAGCACTAACCACATTTAGACAAATTTAAAATTTTTGTCTAGTTGAGGTTAATACCAGTTAGTCTTTAGAAAAAAATCACAGTTTATCCAGAGAAAACTACAGCAAAGTCCGATCTAACTGACGTAAGAACTTAGCCTATTTAAAACTAAAAAGCACTAATCACATTCAGACTATTTTAAAATTTTTGTCTAGCTGCAGTCAGTGCCATTTAGTCTAGGAAAAAAAAATTGCAATTTATCCAGAGAAAAATGCAGCAATCTCTCTCCATTGCTCTGAGAAAACTCAAAATCTACGTTACTGAAAAGTTTATGTTGCGAGATGATTTCTGTTACAGCCTTGGAATGGAATGGACAAGCAAACGAAAAAAACAAACAAACCACCAACTTCCGCTCTTCGATTGACCATGGGACCCAAATAATAGGGAAAGGTCCATTTCGTCTTCCTGCGTAATACTGTGGTTCCTACAAGGGGTGGAAAGCTCTTAGGAATGCACTCGTCCCCCCTCACCCCCCCCCACTGCGCCTGTGCTACATGTTACGGTGTAGTTGGAAAAGAAAGTCCGAGGGATTTTAGCTTTTAAATTATTCACTTTAAATTAGATCGCGTGGAAAAAAACACAACAAATTAGTGTTATTCTACTGCAAAATAGTTTATACTTCAATATCTGCAATGAATTAATCAATTAATTTTTAGAAAGATAAAGTACTATAATCAGTAAAAAATGGTTATTTTTATTCATTTTTAAGGAGATAAGAGCATTAAATTTTATTTAATTTGTAACAGCATTTTACAATGCTGTAGCAAAACATGATTTTGGCGTAATTTTTACTATTATTTTATTTGAACAGAAACATGACAAACAAGTTGTTCAAATAAATGCTATTAAATTAATTATTCATAGTGATAATTTTAAAATGAAACTATTATTATTTTTTTCAATTTATAATTATTCAGCATAGTGAATTAAAACTTTAATTTATTTATTTAATTTTATTATTATTTTTTTGTGCTGGCTTTATACCGTTCAGTTTAGAAATTACACTTCTGGACCGATATCGGTTTTGACGTTTGGTGCAGTACATCGCCAAAATCACATGTTAACCCTAAAAGGCTAGCCGCTATCGGACCGTTGCATGCCCGAAATCAACTTTTATTTGCCTACGCCAAATCGTTTTGCCAGCACAGAACCGACACCGTCCCAATTACCATTATGCCAATGCCGACATCGAAACGGTACTGCCGATGACGGCCCATCCCTAACCCGATACGGCAGTGTTTCCTGGGTATGCTTCCAATAATAAATATTTTTCTTTTCACCTGTACAGAACAGGGTAAAATGTTTTAAGATTTTAATGATCATTTTCATTTCTTCTCTAACTATTTTGTTCAGAAAAATTTAAAAATTGTAGCCAATTAATTGATGGCTGATATTTCGTTAAAGACAGCACCTAGGCTATTCCCCGACTCATATAATTGAATATTTTAAAATACAGTTTCAAGCAATTACCAGGTAAAATTTGACGTCTTTTCATAGGCATTAGTGGTGCCTTAATTTTTTGTGTGTGAGTAAAAAAGAAAACTGATGAGCAGTAGATACACGAAAGCAGGTTTATTTCTGTTGAGAATCGCAGTTCATAAAATCGCTGAATTGATATTATTTGAGAAAACATGTTTAATGATGAAGGAAAACTGTGTTATTGACATGTTTGATTTCGTTATTTAGTTATTTAGAGGTAAGAAAATGAATCACAAACAGTACTTTCCTTTTTACATCATTGCATTGATTTGTAATGATATCCATGTAGAATCTGTTGCCAATTTTTGCACATCAGCAATAATAATTTAGCCTGAAAACTGACACGAATATCCCTAATAGTAACAAGTGAAACGCATTTACAAACAGTAGTTTGGAAATTTAAAAATCAGGCTTACCGCTGCCTAGATAATTTATAGGAAAAAAAATTGCATTGTGTATTCGACATAAGTGAATCTAAATTTATATTCTACTAATAGGAGAGCCATCTCAATATAGTTGCAATTCAATGCATTAAAAAAATATGAGGAATGCGTCCGAACTTGTTTTAGATCTCCTTTTAAATACATAAATTACTTTCTTAAAAATAAAAACGAGTCATTTTTAAATAATTTTCCATCTGAAATTTAATACATCCAGAAGAAATAATTGGCTTTGTTAGGATTTTATCATAATTTGCGATAAAATATTTTTTCGTCTTATAATAGCTTAATCATCTTTCCAAAATTATACTAAAGTGTTAATATTCTAAAGGTTATCCTGGTAGAGAAATGATATCTCAAGTTCGAAGAAGCACAAAAGACTTTTTCTTTTGTATTTTTAAGAAGCGTCCAACTTAACAAGCAGCCGTGCACATAAAGACCCCAAATTACGCTCCTGTCTGGTAATAATGACATGTTAAGGCTATTGTGAGGGCATTGTTAGCGCCTTGACAGGGTCTTGACATTATTTTGTACCTTTATTTCTAATAAACGTGCAAGTTCCAACTTATTGGTTCTGTTCCCCGCTGGTAGTGAGTAGAAGAGATAAAAGATACGGATATTTTTAAAAATTTTAACATTAATTTCATTGTTAGTAGTTTGTAAACTTCCGTGATTTAATATTACACTGCGGATTTAGTTGGTTGATTTTAGAACATTGGACTTGATGTCTTTCTTGCACAAACCTGAGTATTTTCTTATTGCATTCAGTATCAGTATTTGCATTTCTGTTGATAATAGTACTGGATAAATCTGTGCAACGTTTTGAAAGTGGTATGTTTTCATCAAAGAAACTTATTATCAAAGTTGTTTTGATCCACCCAATCTAGATATTTTGATTTAGCTTGTCAATCAAAAGCTTGCCAATTATTTAGCTATCATTAGCTTATCTAATAGATATTTTGATTTAGCTGTGACTGAAAGTTGTTCTGAATGCGATACCAAAATGTGAAAGTAACAGTTAGGAATGTCATCATCATTGGATACTGACAAGGTATTTAGCATAATTTATTTTTAAGTAATGGGATTTTTTTCCTTTGAAAAATCATTGTGCACAGTTTCTGAAGAAGTTTGGAGACAAGATACATGAAGTTCTTCATCTGCGTGGGATACGTAGACTAATTGAAAGTAATTTGGAAGAGTTTCATCGCCAGCATTTTCATAATTAGGACTAGGAAGTTGACTTATGTTTTCTAAAAGGCATTTGCTTGACTAATTTTTGAATGAATTATTACAGAGTTTTTTCCAAATATTGAAACGGCTTGTGATGTGTTAAGAAACTCTTGAAGGTCGAAATATATAAATTTCTTTTCACCCGGATAGGAAGATGTAGGTGTAGAAGAAGAGTTATAATTAGACAGCGGATTATATGCACTTAAAAAGCGACAAAATATGGATGCAAATATGCATACAAAAGTCTAAAAATATGCACTAGAAATCTAAACGTATGCACCAAATAACTGAAAAAATATTCACATATTAACAGAAAATAAAAACGTATTTACTTGTAAAAGTATTTTCTATCACTTACCTTACAATTATGACACTTTTTTTCTCTTTGAAACTTCAAAACATCATGAAAGACAGAATGAGAAATTTTTATTCACAATCATAGTGAAACTAAATATGAATTAAAACTGCTTTCAGTAATTTTTGTTGCAATACACAGCTAACAAAGTGTTTTTTCTAAGTTTTCAATAGTAAGGCTTTATCTTTTATCATGTAAAATCATTTTATATGCTGAAAATGCTCTTTCAACATCAACGAATGTCACTGGACAGTTTTTATAATATTTCGCTTTGGATGTTCTACTTTTTCCGGTAATTCACACCCCTTACCATTAATAAAATTATTTATTTTATTCACTGCCAAAAATCCTGAATTTTTATTTAAAATAAAATTCAGTTTCTCACTGATTTCTTCTCCTAATGACTCTGGTATCTTACCAACGCATTCCTGTGCTTTTACAACTTGACTCATTACTTTACTCACCAGCAGATTTTGATATTCTAATTTTGTGCTGTTTGATTTTAAGAAGGAAAAATGTGTTTCGATTATCGATAGACCTTTTCGGATGAACATATCACTAAGCATTTATTCCGCAATGAAAAAAGAAGAAGAATCGACACCGTCCAAAGCATTAACAACATCTTTTATGTAATTACGTCTTGCCCATAATCCGAAATCCACGTCTTCATCAGGTTTGGCATGCTTGCTTTCATTCTAGCCATTTCTGAACTTTTAATATATAGGCTGACTTAATTTAAATTGTTGCAAATACACAGGAAAAAAATTGAGAGCGTATATGCTATTTTGCTGGGAACCTGAGGTTGTTTAAATTTTTCAAAGCGTGGGACTTAAAGAGTTAAAGAAAATAAAATACTGAAAGGAAGGTAAAAAAGTTACAAATTCAAAGTTAAAGAGATTGAAATATGCATCCAACAGAGAAAATGCGTCATTTTATGCAAAATCATCAAAAACACCTGAAATATGCAATTGCATATGCAAATATGCGATTGCATATAATCCGCGGTCTGGTTATAATTAATGATAGTATGAGAAAAATTAGCTTTATGGAAGTATAAAAGATTTACTAACTTCTTAATGGACCACCAAATAACCAGTGAGTTACTTTTTTAAGCTATTGAGCAACTTTAGGTTCCGGTGTGTGATTTTAATGATAATTTTACTAAGATCCGTCTAACGAGAAAATATTAAAATATTTTTAATCACTCAATTTGTTTCCGCATGCAGTATGCTAAGATTTTGAAGAACATATGTTTTAATTAAAACTTTCTACTCGTGCACTAAGGGTTTAAAAGAGTTATTATTTCTATTTGCATGGACAAAAAATGTCTATTTTAACTCTTTGTAATGGTTTTACTTTCTAGATTATTGATTTAGTCTTATTGAATTTATCTTTAGTCTTATTGGAAACATCTGTTTAAATCAACAAATAACTTTTTGTAGACTATTTAATTATGTTTAAAACTAGTTGGAATCTTGTATATAAGGTTGCTAGACTTACTGCTATTAACAAATGTAAAATTTAATATAAATGGTTCTGGTATATTCATGATACGTCGATTATTACTGATGCCGAATATTTTTCTTTTAAATAGGAAATAAATCTATGTTGAACTTCTCTTTACATTTGTTGCGCTTTTTAAGTAGTCCGTATTTACTCCAGGTACTCCATTTACAAAAAAGGCAATAATTTGAAAAATCGTGCTAAACTAAAGGAACATGCCCTAGATCTTTAGATTTAAAGTGTCGTATTCGTGTTTTATAATAACATCATTATCATGACTTAAGTGTGCGTATGAACCACTTTAACTTCAACAGATTTGCAATGATTTTGTAGCTGCCTTCAATCTCTTTTCTTTAATCTTACCCAAGGAAAATTACAAGGCGGTGCGATCGAGAGGCAAGATGGAAACATAACATTGTTTCCGCTTTTTTTTTCTTTTCAACATCCCCAATTGCACATCCTCTCTTGATTTCTGAATGTTACAGTTTTGATAACTGTCTCTCGAGGATATTTATTCACGTCATCTCATTCGATAGAAAAATATTAACAAGGAAAGAATATCATTTTCCGAATTCGTGAACTACGTAAATAGGAAGAAATTGGCAGGATTACAAAAGGCAGCAAATCATCTTTCAAATTTTAAGCTGTGCATCGTGTATTATTTTATTTTTATATTGAGTTAGCTACTAGTTAGAGTTTCCTACTAAATACTTTAATTTTTTAAAATACCATCTGATAAATTTTGCGAGTAGAAGCTGATGTAATTATTAAGTAAAATAAGTGAATGTTGCACTCCTTATTGCTAAAAATATTTAAAAGAGTATATGTATATTTATATATTTTAGCATATATTAGAAAAAACGCCACCCAAGCCAGCCTTTGTTATTATAGAATTAAAGCATAAAATGCAACGTCTCAACAGAGGGAGAATTGCAAATCAATTGCGGTATTTTCATTAATTTGAAATAAGATTTAATTACATATATATATATATATATATATATATATATATATATATATATATATATATATATTTATCTATCTATCTATCTATCTATCTATCTATCTATCTATCTATATATATATATATATATATATAGATAGATAGATAGATAGATAAATATATATATATATATATATATAGATAAATATATATATATATATAAATATATATATAGATAGATAGATATAGATATATAGATATACAGGGTGGTTATTAATTAACGTGAGGTGCTGAGAGCCCTCTAGCGAGTAAAGTATTGGACGAAACCTAACCAAATTTGATGAGCATGCATAATAGACCATGGGATTTTGATTAAAAAAAAAAAAACATAGTTCCAAAATTTGCCACGGGGGCAATTTTGGCGCTGCAAAAATGTGTAAGCGTAAATATTGAATGGTTAATAAAAATTAACAATACAGAAAATATCAATTTTACTTACAAATTTGGTTCAATATGCGCACCATTGGTAAATTCCATGAACTGCATACGATTCAGGACATTTTCTACTGCCGCTCGCAGCATATCCGAGTTGATTTGTCTCACGTGTAACTTTATTCGATCCTTAAACGTTGCGATATCGGAGACAAGTCCTTGATAAACAACACCTTTAAGAAATCCCCACAACCAAAAATCGCAAGGATTGAGATCGGGATCCTCTGGGGCCCTTTTGCAGCGCCAAAATTGTCCCAGTGGCAAATTTTGGAACTATTTTTTTTTAAATCAAAATCCCATGGTCTACTATGCATGCACATCAAATTTGGTTAGGTTTCGTCCAATACTTTACTCGCTCGAGGGCTCTGAACACCTCACGTTAATTAATAACCACCCTGTATATCTATATCTATCTATCTATCTATCTATCTATCTACACACACATATATATATATATATATATATATATAGGTTTTTTTCGAATTTAACATGAATAAAAACATCATTTTTTTTAGAAAGACTACAAAGAGGTATTAGGTTCTCAATATTGAGTCGGCCCCTTGCATCATGTGTATAACAGACATGCTTCACCAAAACACGCTTCATCAAATTGACAACAAACTTATGGAATGTTTGTCTACAGGGACTGTTGTGATACATACCAAATACAAACTACGATCTGCAGGAAACATGTATTGACATTATTCCTTTTTTGCGGAATTTAATCACTTCTAACGACCTTATTCAACAAACACTTTACACTCGGTAAAATCCAAACACTTGTATTAAATTCATGGATAAGATAAAAAATAGTAATCCTACCAATAAATGAACCAAGCGTGTTTGGATTTATCTTCGTGTAAACGCTTTGGTGAATATGACCGAATGAAAGAAAATGAATTATCACATTTTATCATAATACTGATAAAGAAAAACCTGAATTTGAATATTTTTTCAAAAGATAACTACTAAGTAATAATTCAAGCAAATTGTTAAATGATACTTTTTTAAGAATATTGAAATTTTATAATTATAATAAATCATTAAGTAGCTGTTACGAATTACATGTTTTTCCGAATTACATGTTGTTCCGAATATTTGAACTATAGGATTTTTTCAAAGTAAAGTATTTATATGTGTCTTAATTTCGTGTTTTAACTTTCTCAAACATTATCATGAAAATTTAATATTTGTATTTAAGTACTTTGCAATGACTGCAGGTCACATATAGTTTCATAATATCACAAATACAAACGCATGTTAGTTTTTTTAATGGCTACTTATAAATGAAAGATAACTTTAGGACTGTTTCTAAACTGGAAAATCATTTTTTCTAAGCAGAAAAACAATATAAAAAAGAGTGCAAGGAATTGTTAATATTTGCACGTCTAATCACCAGACATATTACAGCAATAACTATAAAGTCAAGACAATAAAAGGAATGTATGCGCATACGTTGCTTTCTTTAGAAAGAGCTTAATGAATGTCTGAACACAGGGCTACATAAAACAAAAAATAAAAATTCATGGTATTTTGTAAGTAATTTTCGGTTATAAAACCGATGGAATGAACACTTTTATGGTTTTTCGGAAGGCTACGAGTACAAATAAAAGTAGATTACGTGAAGAACATCGATTAAATTGGTTCTTTCGATCGCATTTGAATCAGGTGCTAATTTTAGAAATAAGCATAAAATAATGCAACATTTAGAAATGCTTAACCAGAAAATAATATTAAACTGTAAACGAAAATTCACGTCAGAATCAATATATCGTCAATTATTAATATACGTAAAATTAAACTTTGGTTGTGCGAATGACTTCGTAATGCTTGTCTTCGAATGAAACAATTCTTATGATTTTTTTCCAATCCCCAAGAAGGTAAAAATGGCTCTAAGGAAAGAGTTGCCTGTCAGTCATTCATTTACTGAACATTTTTGGTTTCTGCATCATTCGAATTCACCTGATGCGATTGGAATAAGTTTGTTGATGTGATAGGTTTGCTCAGTTTAAGTAAAGGCGTATTGTTTATTTAAAAATGGTGTAGATTTTAAGATTTTTGCGAAAAGAGTGTAAGCCTTTTCGAGCATTACACTAAAACAGATGTCGTTAATGAAGTGAAGTATGGTTGCAAATTGGTTTATTTTAAACTGTTGGCTTTAATAACACACTTTCAAATACGACAAGTTTTATAATGGCATACAGTCATTTTTATGTGATAGGGAAGTCGGGGAATATATTTTTTATAGGGGTACGCTGTCCAATTGGCTTTTGTTTTGAAATGAGCCTTAGATGATGCCAGAGGGCAACTAGCTGAAATATTAACACAGTACATTTCATCTACGGAAGCTTTAGTACAATACCCGCTGTCACATTGTCGTAAGAGCTGTTTTCCTCATTTTTTTCTCCATTGAGTAAACTTTCAAGTTTTTATTGAAACTTAAAATAAACGTAGTATAATTAAACTTACTGTTTTGGCATTGCATGTACTAATAAAGGGGCTTCTTTCTTTACTTAACGATGAGTTTGTTTTGCAAATAACTCATTCCGCTAGTGATTTTGGTAGAACCAAACTTCTAATATGGTGAAGGAGGCAGGTCTTTACAACAGCACACGGGACATGTTTTATAACATGTCGTTGGTAAACGTTTCCGGACCTGAATCAGCTGCTCTTATTGTTTTAGAAAATGTATTTATTGTGTACTAAAATCGATCAAATAACCATCAAGGAAACTTTAAATTCTAAAATGTTTTATTACAGATTTTAATTTCAAATAAAAAAATGAAGATTATAAAAAAGAAGACCGACAGAAGCCCTTACTCTCCTGGAATAAGAAATGCTGCTCCAGTCGCAGTCAAGGATGATTGAAAGGTCAGACAAGTATCCATGAACTTGAATATTCCTTGTAGGTCTCTAAATAATTAATGGTCGAAATGCCATTCTTTGAACGACACCCCACAACCAGTGCAAGCATTAGATATAATACCCTTAACTTTTGTGTTTCAACTTGAAAAGCCTCCACTGGAAGAATTTCTGCCGGAAAAACCTGTTATGCCTATTGAATCTGAATCGCATGTCCCAGACTTGCCTCAAGTAGGAAGAATAGTGCCAGAAGTACCACCTCTTGCAATAACTTCTACAAACATGCTGCCAATAAAATACGCAAAAATTGCCGAGTTTACAGTAAGAGAAACCAACCAAGATTTATTGTCTCTGTTTTACCATTTAAAGTATGGTTGGAAAATTGCCTCTGGTCATTTTTAGTGGGCTAGAAAACTTATTTTGCATACTGGGCACATTTTCCAACTTAAAATAATCTAACTTCACCATATTTGCTGTCAAAAAGTATGTTTACTTCTTTGAAAAAATGGACAGTTTGCACTAAAAGGTATTGGAAATAAAATAATATCATGCTTCTATCAAAATAGGTAAAAGTAAAAAGTACAAACATTAAATTAAAAAAAAAAATTAAAATTTGCCTCGATATTTGCTATAATTTATAAGGGGGTCGTAGATTTAAAAACTACAACAAACAACTGTTAATGGTGATTATATAAAAGATATTTCAAGTGATAATGTCCTGTCTGAAAACCTAGCTTTGAATTTTTAATAATTAATGTTTAATAAGAAAACAAAGATTCCAAAATGAGCTCTTTTTTGCCAATCTGTCGTTCTTATTTTAGAGGAAGCATTTTATTACATTTCTCGAATTCAGATTAATTAAATATCCTTTCCGTTGTCTAAAATTCAAATGTCAGAAGCTTCAATAAAAGTAAAACCATGTCACAGTTCATTGAACTCAATGGGACTAACACTGGTGCAAGAAAACAAATGGGTGCAGTAATATATCGGAAACTTTTTTCTATTACTTTATACATAACTTATATTTTAATGATTTAAATATCATTGGCAATAAATGCTTAAGGTTTCTGACTATTTTGAAAAGGTTAATTTGGGCGAAAATTGACGTTTTTGTTATACTGCCTCAAAGGAGAGCCCCATACTTAGATATTTTAAATCTGCTTTTATTTTAATTCTATGTGTGTAGAATGCTAGTTATGGATATTTAAATAGTAGGAGACGTCCGTCAAAATTATAAATGCTATTATTAAAAAACGAAATTTTGTCACAGTTACTGCATGAAAAACATGATTTCTCAAGAACAAATGAACTATAAATTCTTTAACTTAGATTGCATGCTTCTTGGACCTATATGAGTATAATAGACCGCAAGTTTTGGTGTAGTTATGTTGTATTGGTGTACTTATGTAGTTATTTTACTATGTTTTACGGTTTCTTTATTTCCGAAAATAGAATAAAATTTGAGAAAAATTCTTGTTTACTAGACTGGACAAATCATAAATCTGAAAGTTTTGAAAATACAACTTATCCCCCGGTTTGTTACATACAAATTGAGATGAGCACACATGCAAAGTCACGAATGATTATTTTGAAAAGCATTTTTCGTAGTCCCAAATAGATGAAATTTTCATTAAATTTTTCGATAAGTTTCAAATTTTTAAAAATTAACTATAAATATAAGTTAAATTGTTATTGTTTTAAAGTTTTTTCCCCAAAAAAATGTTCAACATGTTGCATATTAGTTATTTTAAGAAAATGCTCTCCGAACGTAGTCGGATACCTTAGTCAAATTAATGTTACATTTATACATGTGCATTAGGGTGGAGTGAAAAAAAAGGAATTTTTATTTTCGGTAACGGGTAGTGAATGACTGTGTATGATGCTTAGTAACAATTCTGTAAAATATTTCATTTTTACGACGTCATCTTGAGTCTGCTCATTTCACTTAAAATTTCGAAATTTTTGAATTTTTTTAGATTTTTCAAATTTTTTTTAAGTACTGTAAATGGAAACACTTGATGACGGATGGTGGTTATTAAATGGCAGAACAAGTCCTGAAATAAACAGAGACTTTTTTAAAACCATTTTAGAGCCATTACGCCCAAAGTTCGTCAAATTTCCCGAAATTTCCGATAATTTCAACATTTTTATTATGCAGTTTTTGATGAACTACTTTTTGAAGTTAGAACTTATTTTTCTAATTTAAACTTGAGCACACAAGAACAAAAATAAACATTTCCTTTTCTACACTTTTTTAATGTACTACATTTTATAAAATTTATCTCATAAAAAAAATCCGCTTATAAATGAAGAATATTTTAATTGGAAGTATAGTACTATAGTCAATAGTTTAAAAAATCCCACCTTTGACCAAACAGTTTGCAGCACCCGGTACCCAAATACCTCTACACTAGTACAATTGAGCAAATGTAATTAATTTCTTATATCATCCAATTTGTTTACGTATTTGTATTTTTATTCTTTATTCAAACTGGTTCAATAAGTGTTTCATAAATTTGCCATTATTTTTATTAAATTCAGAAACATATTTGGCATTTCTCCAAAAAATATATACATATATAAATAATAGCGAATAACTTAATTGGGTAAATATTATAAAAAAAGTGATGAATTGATACCGCTCTTCATCATATTAATTGACGTTTTAAAATTTTTACTTTCTCATTGATTTTATCCAATAATTATAATTAGTATCAATGGTCGATACATACATTTATTTTATGTGAAAAACCCCAGATTGCTGCTTCTATCTCTTTTTTTTTTGTTGTCGTTAAAATAATACACAAGAAAACACTTTTGAAAAACAGAAAATATTGAAAAAAATGAGAATGTCCATTTATAAAAAAGAATCCAGAAAATAAAACTTCCATTATCGCAATAATAGCATTTCATTAAAATTAAAAACAGCCTACAACCTAATTTGATACCAATTACCATATATGTTTACTTTATAAAAGTTTATTAGATAGTTTTCTCATTAATTATATACATTCATAACCTTTTCTATTTTATTTTCAAAACATGTATTAAAATAATATACGTTTCCTTGAACTTCGATGGTGATTAAATACCTATTTTTTTTCATTCTAAATTCGATAACTTGACTGATATTGTGATAAAATGTGATTTTATAAAATATCTCTTAAATGAAAAATTATTTCATTTGAAATATATACGGTTATAAAGTAAACGTAGCAGTTTTGAAACTAGTTCATGTTTTTGAAAAATATGCTTTTTTGGTACAAATATTCATCTGAAAGAGATATATTTTATTGGAAGGTTTCTAAATTAAGTATGCCAAACGCATTGCCTGATTGGTGCATCAGTCAAAATTCATTTAAGCCTAGTTGACAAGCATCTTTTCGATGATAATAAAATTATATAGATATTAAAAATACTATCATGAGAAATTATTTAAGATACTTTAAATGTGCGTTCCATTTTTTCTAACAATGGGAGATTCCCGTTAAATTTATTTTTGTGTATGTGTGTGCTTGATATTAATGCGAGTTTTATCTTCATAGAGATGCTACAATATTTACTTCCAATTCTTCTATAAGAACGAAAATATAGTAGATTTTGAACAGGAAGTATTGTTTTTATGGAACTTGAAAGCAAGATTTTATCAAAATTATTACCATGAAACTCACAGAAAATTTTTATTAGTGAATATGTTAATCAAAAATATAGAATAGTTCTAAATGTAAAAACACAGTATTATAAAATATTTTTTTGTAAAATATGTGCATGTTGTACGTATTAACGTGCGTACAAAATCAAGGTAAGAATATATCACTGAATTATTGTGAACAAATTTGCATAACATAAGGAAAGCATTTATGATCAAACAATCTTGAAATTGTACAATACCATTGAAATAGACTAATCAAAAATAAAAAAGAAGATTATTTTACTGTAATTGTAAGAATTATGAGCTGATCGAATTTGTTACAATATTCTGATGATAAAATCTGCTTATTTTTGTTGAGGAACACCTTACCACAAAAATAATTGAAAATGTTTATTTCCATCACGTAATAACACATAACATTTCTTCCTTTTATTATATTCTGTCCAATTGCTATTCCATTCAGGTACCAAATAAAAATTTATTTGTCAATTCAAGCCACAATGTTTAGGAACAATTTCTTTTTGAGAGATTAGCACGTACTTAACAATTTCTTATTATATCTCAAGGTGTTTCAAACATAGCTTAAAATCACCTACTTTTAATACAAAAAAGAATCTTATTGATATAAGAAGTATTTAAAGCCCTAAAGTATTAATTGTATTTCTGGTATTGGGTGCAGAAACACAGTAATATGTATTTGTGCTGAAATATGATATAATGCATTTTTATGAAATATCTGCAACGTTAATGTTATAAATGAAAGGAAGGAGATTTCGATATTATAATTTTTTCTAGTAGAAACGTTTTGATATTATTTAGACCGTGTTTTGCATTTTGCAAATCAAATCAGTAACTTGCTTCAGTGTTTTGCTAACATATCAAATGTTTTTTACGGAATTCAATGAAGACCATTGGATTCCACGAATAACTTTGGTGCACAAAACGTATTATCATAAATTAAAATTTCAAAACATTACTAAAATTTTTTCTTTAATTAATTACTAACCTTTCTATGACTGAAAAGTCTAGTGTATGGTAATGTGTTTTTAAAAACAATATGCATTTAAAATACATAAACTTTAAGTATGAAAACTTATTAGAAATTTCGTTAGGACACATTTGTGAAATAGAAAAAGCGTTTTCGCATTGAGAGTTGCCATGTAAGTCGTACAAAAACCAATTTTTAAGTACTGTTTGAAACTGCTGCATTTGAGAAATATGCTATTTTTCTCATATTTCTTGGAATTTCAGAATCAACTCTAGTGTGCTCCGTCTATCTTGTGGTGCATTTACTATTGAATTACCAAAAATGTAATTGTATTTTCCAATTGCTTTTTTAACACTTCTTTACATAAGGGTAGCCCATACAAAATTATTGAACAGCAAATAAATTACGTGCAAATCTTCAATTCACAACAAGAGATACACAACATGCAATTATCATTAATTAAGAATCATGTTTTGTGTAAAAATACTTTAAAAAGGACATACTTCTAACGTTATCATATTAATGAGTGTTCCTTACCCCCCGCACAAGTAACATGTGAGTCTGTTTAAGAGGCTATTAAAAAATTACGATTTTCATAAGTAATCAACATCACCAAGGAAGTATCTGTATATGAATATTTTAACTTTGTTATCATTGATTCCCTTAAGTTTTAAGAGATAAATGCTATATTTATTAAATTTGATAAAGATAGGTTAACTGCAATGGCTATTTCTTTTATAAAATTCAATTGTTTACCTTTCTCCAGAACAGCGATCAAAACTGTAAAATTAAAAACAGTTTAAATAAGATATCTTACGCAGACAAATGTTAATTGTTGCACGGGGTTTATTTAGCTTCACTATTATTAATAAATTTTAATTTCATTTAATCTGTGTATATAACACGAAACAGAGAAAAGTGTAAAAGCATTTTAGTTACTATGCTTTGAAGGTCTAAGGTTTTATTAGAAATTTATTTATCTTTCTCAGGAGAAAAAAGTTTATGTTATAAAATAATGTCTTCTCAATTTTTTTTAGTATGTGCCAACGTAAGATATCCTTTTAAAAATTAAACCATGAAAATTTCATGTTACCTAAAAAATTATTACAACGTGTAAAAATTTGATAAAATCTGGGATCTTCAGGTTAAAATTCTAATATGGATTCTCTGTTTTTGAATAAATTTCGTCTTAGGATAACAAAAGCTTCAAGTACCCAGATTATTTCTGATACGACTTTGTTGTTTATTTTTTAGACCTTGTAGCAGCTATTCTCTCGTTTGCTCAGTTGAACTCAGCATACGTAATAGAATTAGTATAGAAAATCTCATTTGTATTTTTAGACTGTTTCTTCCGGTTTAGAAGGCCCTGAAGATATACACTCCGCAGAATACCAACGAATAACGAAAACTGAGTGAAATCCTCTTTGATTTTTTATCTTTGATCTTTCAGTATAGACTTAGTACATAAAATTTATCCAAATTCTGTATTTTTCAAAACTAAACATTCAGTGGTAATATATTTTTGAGATTTTTGCGTGTAAGATATGCATATGCAACACTCTTAAAAACAATAAAATGAATAGTAAAAAAATATTTTCATATAGATTTTAATAATTCTTTCTTTGTGCAAGAATTAGGACACGCTGCTTTCATTACACTTAATCTGTAAATTATAAAGAGTATATATGCGGATATATCTTTTAACGACTTCTATTTCTCAACGTAATTTTAAACACAAATTACGAATTGAAATAAAGGTTTTAGATGTTAAATTTTGAAGTTATAACCTATTTTAAAGTTAAATAAAACACTTAAGTAAAAATTACGAATCCTTTATTTGTACTGTCAATCAGTTGGTAGTATTATAGTTATTGAAAGATTTTACGTGCTTTACAATGAAAAGAGACATGCTATAGGAATTCAAACTATGAAGAATACGAAACAGTTCAGAATACGAAATATTTTTCCCCTTCCCCTTTAGATGTAAGGGAAGGTTATTATTTTATTAGCCGTAAATTAGAGTGTATACTTTTTCCTCTTTTATTACATTTTGTCAGCTAAAATGAAAAAAGTAAAAACAAACTCATTAGCATATGATTTCAAGTTTTCAAATTTATTAGGCACAAGGGTCCAGTTTAAGAGTATTATAGTCAGACGATTTAAACCCACAAGAGGTTTTTCCTAAAACCCAAAAAAGGAAGGGCACTCAACCAGCTGTACCTATTTCTTTAGTGGTATACTGCCTGTTTATTTGTGATACGTGTGTATAAAAAATTAGAACTACATTAAAAAATTATTATAGCAAAATAAAACCCCTCTATTTTGAAAAAAAATTGCACTGCAACATTTGAAAAGCATGTTTCAACTACGCTTTTTAATTTTACTGGCTTATTTATAATTATGCATCTATTTCTAATATTAGCACAATGTGCCTTCCATTTTAACCCTTTAACGCACGGTGTCCTTGCCGTGAAGACACCAAACTCTGACGTTTTCACTGTTGCGAGTCACGAAGAATAGATTTGATTTCTATAAAAATAGTTGCGGGTGACATAGCTCCACGAGAATCCTTTACTTTTTAGCACGTCCTTTCCCGTAAAGAAACTGCCACGATTATTTTTAACAGCACTGACATCTGCTGAAAAAATGGAAGAACGCGAGAACAGCTGGATAGATTGCCCCATGCTGAAAAAAGGGCAGCCGTTGCCATCGCTCGACTTAACGACAAGCAAGATAGCGGACGATCGAAACGTTCATCGCGTGCCACCGATCTAGAGACCCTTTTTTGACGACAGCTGGCTGTGCCGGCACAGACAGCTGCGTCAAAAAAGGGACTTAGATCTGTGGCACGCGATGAACGTTTCGATCGTCCGCCATCTTGCTGGTAGTTATGTCGAGCGATGGCAACGGCTTTCCTTTTTTCAGCATTGGGAAAGGGTTGCGCCTCAAACGGTTAAAATCCTTGGTGCTGTTTATTTTGTACAGTGTTATTGTCTGTTACGCAAAATAAGCTATTTTATGACGGGTAGGTTTATTCTTGTATTTTTATATTTTTATGTAAGAGCTATACACTTGAGTTAAAGTAATTTCTAAAGCATAATGTTTATATTTTAAATTATTAAAATTTGAAAATATTACAATAAAAGTGACTATACTTTCTTGATGCTTAAATGCTTTGCAGTGGATTCTGCTTAATCTCTAAGTATTCTTGAAAAGTAAACATTTGCAGAACATGTGCATTTATTAAGAAGAATTACAGTCTTCATACATGTTATCAATATGAGACGCGAGCATTATCAAGAGAAAATTTTAAGCAGCTATTTTTATTTAATTTCGTTAAAATTTAAATATGGCTCTATTTTATTTGCATATAAAAATGAACTATAAAGTTGTTAGATTATTAATTTGCGTGACTTAAATTTTATTTTAAACTTTAAAAATATACATATCATTCTTTCTTTTTTGTATGTGTGTTTAGTAAATGATACTCTATTGATTTACATGGTATAGAGTGCTGTAGTCAAACTTTCATTGATTATAATGATAGGGGACTTGAGACCATTACATGATATAAACAAATTAAACAGCACTTTATATATTAGTTTTTTTCAAATAAATTATAGGTGTGAGATAAACGGTTTCAACAAGGCTAAGTAAAAAATATTATCTGGATAACCAATACAAATGTAAACCAACGTTTAATTCTTACTCTATAGCGTGTTTGTATCGAAGATATGCAGAACTATTAGAAGGGCAATTGTATATTGCCGGCAGAAAAAAAAAGTTGACATTAATTGTGGCAATAATAATGTTGACACTTAAATCCATTGCATTTTCCCCATTCAAATGCGGGTATAGATGGTGATCATATGATGAATTAAGTATGCTGAGAGATTTTTTGGGATTTGACTGGAATGCCACTGGTCAAGGAAAACCTTAAAAACATGAATAAGTCAGGAAAATTTATTTTAAAAGAAAATCAAGAAATGTCACACATTTTGGCTAAAACCTTCGGAAATTTTGGAAAATGATCTGGAAAATTAGACTGGTCTGCATGAATTGGTAATGGGTAACTGCAAAATTGCACTATTTTTAAAAACTCTTGTGAGTCCGAATATTAACCCGATTTCGCTCCATCACACACCGTTTTCACTGGATCCCCCCTCCCCCTATTTTATTTTTATCACTGTTCAATAATTTTATGAACATGAATTTGATTTGAAGGATGAGGGGAATTATTTTAACTTTTAAATATCTTTTGTCGGGGTAAAGAGGTGAAAAGTTCAATAAAAAGAACATTTGTAGAAAGGGGAATATTTAGGCGGATTTAAATAAAAAAAATCAATAATAATGATTTGTTTTTCTGCTGTTTTTCCTCTCAATGTTTTTATTTATTTGCAATGTTTTCTTTCCCCCGCCCCTTTTTTTCTGAACCAATTAGCCCAATTCATAAAAATCAGTAGGAACAATTTTGGGTGAAAGTGGATGAGGGAAGACATGTCGGAACCCTCGCAAGAAAAGTTATAAGATTCTCTGTACCACGTTGCCATTCTGAATAACACCACACTTTGTGTTTCGCACACTTAACCTGCTGTTTTGACATGTTTTAACATTAATTTGGGAGAAAGGGTTATTTCAGCACTTAAATTTAGAAATAAAAATATAATGTATAATTTTAGTGAAGCGAAAATCACGGAGAGAATGTTTGTGGGCTACCGATTAGACAAATGTTAAAGCTTTGGCGGTTCTGGAACACCTAAATTGCGAAAAATAAATGACCAGCAGTTTTATCTGAAGTAAATTTGTTTTAATTTCGCGTATGTCTGGAATACTCCAAATATGACTTGACATAGGTGCGCAAATTGGAGGATGCAGAAAGTTTTTTGGGATGGATTAGTTTCAAAAGAGATAATTTAACTTAAGCAAAACATACAATAAAGCAACACTTTCCCATAAAATATTTTTTCTTTCTTTCATTTTTTTCATTTTCAAAAATAAATTTACTAAACTCTCCCAGAAAACGTTTCATTGGTAAATCATATTTGGAACATTCCAGACGTATGTCAAATGGAAAATTACTTATAGATACAACTTCAGGTTATTTTCCCGACGACATTTAAAGATTTTCCAGGTTTTTAGCCAAACTTAGCAATTTTCTTATGTTAGAATAAAATTTCTAGACTATTCAGCACTTTCTGGCTTTCCTTAACATGTGGCAACTCTTCAAGCGCTAAAAAACCTCCGAGGATCTTAAACTCATCTTACGACCATTATTCAGACCCACATTTACATGAAACATGCAATGGCTTTTTGACTCAATATTTATCTGTCAACATTGCTATTGCCACACTCAATGTCAACTTTCTTTTACATATTTACATGCGGTGTATACGTACATGCACAGCATAAATGTGTATTTCGATCTGGCATTTTACAAAAAATTATACTTTGGAAAGAGTTCAAAAATATATTTGTGAACTCTTTTTAAAGTATACTGACACTCGCTACTACTAAAGCACGGAGTACTGGCCGTTTTATCATGAAGGCACCCAATAGGTGGCCAGAGTTACTCTTATGGAGGGAATGACAACTTTACATCCAAGCTTAAGCCGACAATCAAATCTAAACCTAAGGTATGTTAGAATGATTCTTTAAACCCTCTTCCAACTGGGCGGCAGTGTTCATAAAGTGGGGGACGTGAATACCTTTCTTAGTATAACGTTATATACTGCATTGTAAATTTTACTTTGATTTGACATAGAAAGTTTATGTATATCCTTTTTAAAATGTTTACCAAAGAAATCAACTTTCTTACTATCCAACAATAAAGAATTATTTCCATAAAAAAGCTTCTGTGTAATGCAATTTAATCATTTTCTCAAAAATTCTATAAGTATTCTGATTATGAAAATAACTTTTGGGTGTATTTTATAAAAAGAGAGTAAATTTGCAATTGTCTCAAATACATTTTCGGATACATTTTTTGGTGGTAATGCAACGTTTTCGAATAAAAAATTATGTTGAATATAAAAATTACATATTGACATGCTAAATAACAACTAAGTCTTTCTGTGGTAATATGTCTTTCTGTGGTATTAGAAAATTGTAATACTATTTCTTTCTGAAATGAATTTTGTATCTCCTACCCAAACTAACGAGAAACTCTTACTATTGTATTATTTACCATAACTTACATCCTGTCACTTTACTTTAAATATATTGAATAGATTTTTCTCCTGAGAGATTTAACTTTATGTGATAAATTTGAAGGATTTTGAAAATATTAAAATGATCTCAAGCATTCAAATCGAGGACGTGAAAAGGTATTAAAAAATCAGCAGAGGAGCTGATTTCAAGGTAAAAGCTCATCCGCCAATATGCTTTTGAGACATTCATAAATTCAAAACCTCGAATATAATGTTATCGAAAGAAAAATTTGTTTATTTGCGAAAGTTTTAGAAAATCATTTCAGAAGTGTGCGCAAATAATTTCAAAACTCAAGGTTTTATATTCATATGTTAATACACGTGAATTAATCAATTTTTTTCTTCTTCTAAGTCTTTCGATCTCTCTAGCAAAGCAGACGGAATAATGCATTTCACTTGAATGAAAATATGCATGGCTTTGATATAATATATGTTGCATATTTTAGAATGCTATCTAGATTTTGGTTTTGATATAGTAAGCTGTTTTATATATATCTCTTAGGGGTACTGTAAAAAAGTTGTAATTCGTAAATGCACAAGGCCAGCGTAATTCTGGATGTCAGGGACGTAGCCAGGGGTAGCGTTTTGGTGGTCTGCCTCCCTCTCTACCCCCGAAAAAGAGAGACATTTTACATTTTTCACATTTAGGGCACTCTCCGAACATTTTTCTCTCTACGTCGCTGCACAATGTAGTTGATATGGTCAGCGACAATCACATCTTATTTTCTGCTTACACTAGCCTGTGATAGTTGCGTTTTTTAGCTTTTGATACTTGATTCTGATGGACTTTTTGGAGCTAAATCCGAAAAAGACTCATTTTTTCCCCATCACGTCAAGCCTTTTCGCAAATCGCAATTTTTAAAACTGTTAAAACGTCCAAAATTGCAAAATTCTCGTACTTGGTGTAGAACGTTTATTTGTCATAATATTTTAATCGTTTTTTTTTTTTTTTTTTTTTTTTTTTTTTTTGCTTAGTTAAAGAGTTTTTGCAGCTAAACAGTTGAGGGGTCTATCAGGGAGGAGGAGGTTCATTGACTCTGTAGAGATATGTAGTATTCTGCTTTAGAGACGATTGGGAAGCCATTTAACATTCCGTACGAAAGTACCATCGGAAGACTGTTCAACGATTCGTAGAAGAAAACCGCATAGTTATTCTACTTCTTAATGGCAATACATGTTTCTTAAAAACCAATGAATATTTAGACCATTCACAAAAGCGTTACGAAAATTTGAAATTATTCTCGATAAAGTTAAATATGATGATTTTAAGTGGATGACGTGCAGCCACCTCGAAATTGCATCGACGCTTCTAGGGCAGCAAGAATAGTACAGAAAGTTTCCTTGTTTTCGGTATGAATAGGACAACAGAGTTGGAGAAAATCATTGAATAAAGAAATATTGGCAAAAAAGAGCGTCATTCGGAACCATAACGAAAAACGTCATTCGAAAATGTTCCATATATCCCAAGTATCCCATCTCCTTCCACCTCTGCATGCCACGTTAGAATTGATGTAGAAGTTTGTCAAACCTTTACAAAAGGAAAGAAAATGTTTTAAATAAATCTACAACAGATTTGGAAACTTCTCCTTTTTCCTAATGGGCAGGCTCTTCCTTGAAGGCTTTGGCCACAACAGGCCGAAATTGTTGGTCTCTTTATTGTGGGGGCACATAGTAGGTGGGCCAACGTTGCCCCCTATGCCTGCCCTTTTTCAGCATTGGGAAAGGGTTGCGCCTCAAAGGGTTAATAGTTATAATAAACTGTCAGATATGGAAATATTAAAAAGGGTTTCACACTAGAAGGAGATTGCGTGACCTTCAAATCGTCGATTGGATGTAAATTTTGTTTAAATGTAGCTCAGAAGAGGTGTAGTCATTTGTACAAATTGCAACACCCAGTATGCAAGCAATTTCAAGAAATTACGTGCTGAACATTTAAAAGCTACTAAACCTGTCTGAAAGGCAGTGACGAAAGGGTTAAGGAGTCAAATACCGAGACAGAAATGAACAGCTTCAAGTCCCAGTTGGAATGAAGCATTTATTTTTCATTACTTCATTTAATGATAGGTTTAGTTTAATTATTCTATCAGTGCTTTAATCACTGTAGGAAAATTAATTTAATTTAACAATGCGAATTGCGATATTGAGTAGATTTTAGAATAATTTTAGCAGAAGCGTTTTAACTATATTTCAAAAATTTGGCAAATTCCTGAGAATGCTTATATATATACTGCTTATATATGCCGATAAAACACAATTTAAAATTATTTTGAAATGAAGCATCCTTTTGCCCTTGTGTTGAGGGTAAAATAAACCTTTAGACACTTTCTAAAAATTCTATTTTTGACACTACTCATTGTGCTTTTAAAATATTATTAAAATATGCTTATGATGCAAAATATTGTGTAAAATGTGATAGCAAAGGGTCAGTTTTATTTAAATATTTCTATTATTTTATACAATTTTTAACATTGTGGAACATTTTGGGCCACCATTCCCCAACTATTGAAACATGTAAAATTACATATTTTGGCACTGCTGTAATCTTTATGATCTATAAATTTTGTTATAGTTATGAAAATTCATAAAATGATACTTAAAATTCTAAGCAATTCTAGAATTTGTGCATGCTAAAATTTTTCTGAGAATAAAATGCTGTATTTACTTCACATTCATCTATCTACACGTAAAACTGTCTCCTTAACAGTTGGGAAAGGTTGCCGAAAATGTTCCGGGAAAACGATCCACATAGGTTTTGCAGATAGCGCTATGTATCGGGTGATACATAAACTTGTTGTGCCGAACAAAGAAGGAGCAATGGCAGTATTCAAGGGGTTAAAGTATTACGCGTCTAGATAGAATTCTTCGAAAAATTGGGTTTTATAACATCTGTTATAAGGTAATATCTACCTTTCTTATTTATTTAGATATGCAGTCGTTCATGTATAAAAATATGACTTGGTTTATTGAATGGAGTATTGCTTTAGATGGAAATTAAACTTTTGAAGTTTATGTTTCTCGGCGTCATCCAGTAATATAAACCAAAGTGGGCAGCCATATTGATCCATCGACTGTAATCGACTGTAATCCATGGTAAAATGATCCATCGACTGGAGAAACTCCAGTACCGGTTGTCTCAGTCCCAGTTGTCATGGCCATTTTATGGCAGTCTTTTAACCGTTCTCAAAATGCGTGACTCCCCATTGCATTATTTAATTTATTTCTGCTTTTATTGTAAGCCATGAATTTTTAATTATAATTTTATAATAATATATTGTAGGCGATGAATTTTTAATTATAATATTCTCTTTTATTGTGTGTGGCATACTTTCAATTTAAAATTTACATAAACTAAACTATGCATACAGCATGATTGTAAAACTTATTTTATTTCATTATGTATAGCCATAATTACTTTTACATTTTTTATTTTACCGATAACAGTTTACAATTATTTTCAAATGAAGGATCATTTGACCTTTGGTTGAGGGTAAAATGATCCAATGAAAACATTCTCAAAATTCTACTTTTTCAATACTTAATGAGATTTTAAAATATTAAAACACGTTTGTGATGCAAAATATTGTGTAAAATATGATAGAAAAGGGCTAGTTTTATTTAAACATTTATGTTATTTTATTACCTCAAGGGTTCATTTTAGGCCATCTTCACCTACATAAAATGCAGCTGAATGAAACGATATCTTATGATTTGTAGCAAACAACACTGTCTCGTATTTGATTGTATCCGGAATATTTTCACTTACACAATGTTTCAGAAATGTTTATTACATGGTATAGTTATTTTAAGTATTTTTGTGTTTTCGCGTGTACTCTGAATAAATAAATAAATAAATTAGTTTCATCACTCACTAGCTGATTTACTTTATAAGTTGATTTTTTTCAAAATTACAGCTTAAGTTCTAAAGATAATATTCTTATAACAATCATTTACTGGCTGCCGTACATTATAAATGACGAGGCAGAGCAAAGTATTTACCCGTGTCACTTTTACTTGTTAAACTACACTTTTTAAGATCGACAGAATTTTCAATAAGTTTTTCATTTGGGCGATAAATTGGCGAAAGTACTTTATATACACTGAACTTGTTCTTTGTAAACACATAATCTTTTTTATCAGACATTGAATACTTAAAAAAGAAAAGCATTAAAAAATAAGATTAGAATTGACAAGAGTCTACTTTATATGATATATGACTATGGTAGAACATTTATAAGCCAATAAACCTATTACACTATCGAAGGGTATTCTTTTGATGTAATGTAACAAAATTTGATATATATTTTGATTTTGAATATCATAAGCTCGTTAGCTATGGAACGTCTGAACATATGCATGTCTCTACTATCAATAAACAAATATCGCCCAAAGGATAAAATTAAACTAAAAATCTACATAGGATGTCTTTTTAAGTTCTGAAACAAATACGTCTAAAAGATACTATGCCCATTAAAGAAAGTGCAACATGAAAAGTGATCTTAAGTTATTGGGAAATCCATTTTGTTCCTCTCTGCTAAAAAACAGCAATAAACTAGAATCCATTAAATTGGATAGGATAAAAAAGTAATAAAGGTAAATGCCATAACTTTCTCTTAGATTAACGTTTATATGTTATTGAATGCTACGGATATTTCGTATTATCATCTGATCTTTCGCATTTACGGATTAAGAATTCGATAAATTAAACTCAGTATCATTCTAAAATTTTATATCTGCTTTTAGAGTAGCATTATGGCTCCACTTCTGAAATCTATTGATTATCATTATAATCTTCGAAAAAGAGTACAGGTTATAACTTAAATTACAAATTTGAAAATTGATAGTATGAGATGATGTCATCAATTGAAAAATAACAGAAGTTAAGTAATAAGGTTTGTAAATTATTATTTTAAAGTCATTTTATTGAGTACAAGTACTATATAAAAAAAAGAATTTTTTAAAAAGTTTGTGCATTATTATTTGTGCCTCTCATGATATTTATATAGTTTCCGAGAAATTAAGCATCCTCTTAAAAATGTAATTATTCCGATAAATAAAAATCCGCATGAATTAATATATTCTATTTATTTTCAGGTTACGATCAGCATGGAAAACTACTTGAATTACAAATTTCAGGAATCTATAATTACATTTTTTAAATATCTGCTATTCTTTTATAAAATTTCACGAAAAAGTATCTGAAATTTTTAGATGCAATAGTAAAAAAGTCATTGAAGATGTCCCTCCTTACAAATAAAGTTTATTATTAAAAGTGGAGTGATGACAAGTCGAAATTTTTTTCCTGTGAGCAAACGGGACAGAACCATTATTCTTAACAGTAAAAACATTCAAGAAGTATGATTACACAATCAAAAAAAACTTTGTTTATGACAAAAATACATAAAAATAACTCTTGCTAAAAAAATTTGTGATAGAGTTTGACTCACACTAAAAGAGCTTTTTTTGAAGATCTCAATTTATTGAATAAAAATCTATTAGATCTAAGTACAACAGTGCCATGAAAATTGTGAAATTCTACGGAGTCGAAAGAACTACCCTTAAGGACTAAAACTTATCTGGACCCATTCGAATGTCACGAGACTGTTCAAGTATGTTAGGTAAATTGTTGTGAAATGCGCAAGAGGGGTACTATACAAAAAGTCGGAAGAGCTGACCTAAATATGCACACATTTGATTGAATACCCTTGAAAAACATGTTTAAAATCTATGTAAGTTATAATTTTACGTGTAAACGAATGATCTGCAGAATTGCAAGAGCCATTCATGATACCGAAAACTTTGAAATAATTTCCAGAGATAATACAAAATGATGGTGAAATCTACAAGAAATGTGATTATAATGCACTAGGTGTTGTAATTCAAATCAAGAAAGTTACTACCAAAGAGTCGGAAGAAAGACATTGCGAATGCTCAAAACGTTAAGTTCAATTTTTAGTATTAGCACGACATTCTGGTTCATAGCTGTCGAAAAGATGATTGTTTTATGAGCAAGAATATGAATTATAAAGAATGGAATTGCCAAAAAAAGGACATGTTCAAATCCAGGATTTTGCTTTTACCTTCCTCCAACGAAATTGTTTTTAGCAGTTTCACCGTCTCATGTAAATATCTTGTTTTTGAAGTAAAAACTCATCTTTATCAGTTTACCATCATTACCTTCCTTCTGTATTGACATACAATTCCAAGTTTACGATTACAGATAGTTTTATCTAGTAATCATAGCTAACATAAGAAAACCGTTAATTTCACATTTACACTACAAAAACCGTGATCAAAATTTGACCCATTTTAAATATTCTAGAATTGATGATAAATAGATGTAATAAAATTAAAGATTACGTTAACGCAACAGAGGCATTTCCCCCAGCTGTTGAAGCATATTACATTTAGTATGTACTACGTGTAAAAAGTAATAGTAAGTTCTAAGAAATATGAAATATTTAAATCAGAATTGCATTATTGGAAAATTTTTATTTAAATGAACTGTAACTTAATGTTTACCAAAATAAACGCAACAAATTTTAAGGTTTTCTTAAAAATCAAATAAAGGTTTATGCATTAAATTCTTCGAAGTTCTAACAGATTCGCACTTGTAAGAATTCAGAAATATTTATTCGGTGTTCTTAAATATGCATAAAGAAAGCTCGTGAAATTTCAGTCTCCCAGAAAAAATCTTAACAACAAATGTAGATTTAATATTTAAAGGGTAATTGGAAAATGTTGCAGAAGCAGATATGAGAGAAATAACAAATTAAGTTAAAAGAGCTTCAGGCAAAATATAAGGCAAAAGAAGAAAATCTAAATATAGTTGCAGGAAAGAGATAAAGGTGAATTTCTGCATATAAGGCGAGAACAGATAAAACTTTAAAGAAATAATATCAGGAAAGATAATATATTAAGACAAAGTACGTACATTTTCATGTTAAATACACTAATGCAAGTGGATAAAAATGCTCACTGAATTAGAAACAGAAGATCTTGAATTATTTTTGCGAACTTATCTAAAAAAAGAGTTCTTTAAAACTGGTGCATTATTTTCTTTCAATTAATTATACAAAATGATAAGAAGCCGTACGTTAGCTGTATTTGTGTTGATTACTCTTTGATTATATTGCATTATTCTTTTTTATAAGCTTTTTTTATTTTATAAAGATTGAAGTCTTATAATAAATGATCAACGAATCTCAAAATTTTCTTCAGTGGATTGCAAAATGTACGACTAGCAAAAGCAACTGCTTTTATCATGAGGGTGATTGAGAATAAGGTCTACGAAACTACTTTTCTCGTGTGTTTTAATCAATATAACAATAAGTCTACCCTGGATATGCAACCGACGTAATTAGAAATTTCTAATACATATTTAATATACGAGGCGTTCAGAATTTAAATTCACCTATTCAGAGCGGGATAAAAAAATACGAGGCAAAATGCTACCAAATTTGACAGAAACCTTAATGAGGCCATTGTAAAGAGATTTGTGTGTAAAACAATTAGTTCAAAAACTCCTCAGCAGGTGACATTTCATAAGATTTTATTGCGAATAAAACAGAAAAATAACCATTTTCAAACGAAGAAAACACAGGTTGTGTAGCAGATTTTTTATACAATACATTGCTGGATAATTCACATATCATAGCTACGTGTAACGCCATTTGGCGGTGAATTTTGATGCAGAAATTTCCTGGAAAATCTCTCTCTCATGGTCTCATTAATGCTTCTTGCGAATTTAGTAGTACTATGACCAGGCGTTTTTTGCTCTACACCACTCTTAATAGGGAAACTTTAATTATGAACACTCTGTAACTTGATGAATACTACTTTATTGATTGAAATTTTAGACAAACGGTCTTTGATTCAAGGGCGAGAGTTTTTGTTTGTAACAATATTTGCAACAATTTTTTGTGACAGTACAATGTTTTGTTTTCTCCTGCTTTAAAATCATTAAGTTATCCTTTCGTGAAATACGATTCTATACCATATTGTCTAGCAATCTATATTTTTAGAAGTTTCGCAGTATGTTATAATTGTCTATAAAACTACTTATAGTATTAAGCAGAGATAATAGGATATTTATAAAGCAACAGCGGTATGGGAAACTTATGCTTGATTAAAATAAATATTCCAGGCCAACTTGGCGTTAAGCAAACAGAACATTTTAACAGTAAAGCACATTTGAGTTTTTATTAGTTATTGAAGAAACATATGAAAAACATATACATAAGTAAGTATACTTACATATGAGTTGAAAATGAATAGATTAATTTATGGTCTTTATGCTTTAAAAATAAAAAGTAACTAAATAATCAATTTTTTATACTCAGTGTTCTTCTCCTTAAACAAAAAAATAAAGAAGAAATATTCAACTGTTTTCGATATTCCAACATGTAGGAGGAAATAAATGCTCCCTTGTGGTATAAAATAATTTAAATTTTATTACCTCTCCTGGAAATGATGTTCCAGAAACTGTATGTTCTGATCCTCTATCGTCTGTGCGTCCATAATGCAAATGCAGCTCATGAAATCGATACTTGTATGAGAGAGGGCCTCCACTTATGTTAATCGGAACACTTGGATGCAAATTTGATACACGAAATGCGACACTGTGCCCCGTGTTTGTTAGAATACCACTCACCTAAAAGAAAAGAATCTTATAATGAGACTCTTAAATTTACTCTATTAATGTAAAAATATTGATTTCAAATACATTCAAGATATTAGGAATTAACCTGAAAACATGCAACAAAATCGTTGTACATGCGGCATTTTACTGTAACATTAAGGGAATACACATTTAGCTGCAAATAACCATGAAAACACTTAATAATCTTAAGCAAGGTAATTATTTACATTTAGATTGAGTTACTTGATTCTTCTTAACGCTCAAAATATTCTAAATAAGTAGAAATTAATCTTACACGTACAACACTATTCATTAGATAATTAATCCTTTACTTACAAGTGATAACCTTTACGTAATAACTTTAATAAACTAGTTGAATATTTTCCAGTATTGGGAAGGCCGTTGGCAAAATGTGGATGTAATATTTTCATTTAATTAAAATTACTGTATTCTTATTTTTGTATTTGTCGGCGGTTACTTCGTTGTTAAAGAATGAATTGCATTAGATGTTAAACGGAAATATATCTGTGAATTAGAGAGTAAATCATGTACAGTAGCTTTAGTGGTAGTTGAGTTCAATTCTAGAAATACATCTTATTCAATAGAAATTCTAATGTATTACATGAGAATTTTAATTATGAGACACATTATGAGAATTTTAACACAGTTGTGTTGTGATATTGAGTATATGTGTTAAATTTCAATTATGATACGTGTGCTCCTAGTAAGTATGTATTTCTAATATGAAAATATTCTGTTTCGTAAAGTTTTTTTTCAACACCTTGGATAGTTTCATTCACTCAGTAGATTCACTGTATAATGAAAAAAAATTGTAAAAATATAAACACCAAGGAAATATAACATAATGTACACCTTTATAAAAAAGTACTCGAGTAAAAGTCAAACTTCCTACGTTGATATCACAGATTAAAATTATTTTCGTAAAATATGAATTGAGTTATTTAATTATAATTTTTCATATTTTGTTAAGTTGTATATTTTTCAAAAACTAATCAATTATTTGAAAAGCTAAAATAGGAAATTTGGCTAATAATTAAATACTTTTTTGAGACGCTGTATTTATTGTAATTTTTCATAAATTTTGTCATTTCACGATGAATCACAAAACTAGTAAAGCATAAAATTTCGAGCTTGTTAGTCATTTAATATACTCACACCGTGAAAATATACTTCGTTCTGAAAATGAATGCATCGAAATGTTGGTAAAATGATAGCAATATATGAAGTCAAATCCATTTGTTATGCATCAGATTTTTATAGTGTGACTGCTAACTCTTACAAAACTTTTAAATCCACCATATATCCTTAACCCATTTGTGCCTGGATATTTTTGCGACTTTCTTCGATTTTTACTGATAACAGAAATAATAGATAAATTTCTGATGTCAAATTCGTGAACAAGGGACGATTTCTTTTAAAACCATTATGCATAAAAATCGAAATATCAACATCCTACTTGGTCGTGTTAAAATATTTTGTAGAGTTGAGGCTCAATACTCATGAATAAAGGCTAGGAAAAATAAATAACGTTCTCGACTAATAGCGAAAATGCCGTCCCAAAAAAGGGACACTAGGCATAAATGGGTTAAGAACAGCTTTGTTACATAGAAGTGTCCGAGCTCATAAAAATGATACTTAAATGTACAGATACATCGATTATAAATATTGAATACTTCTAAAAATGTGTTTCTTATTTTAAAAAAATATCATGGAATTTGAGCCATAGCTACATAGTTATTTTAACCGTTTGAGCGCAACCCTTTCCCAATGCTGAAAAAGGGGCAGCCGTTGCCATCGCTCGACTTTTTCTTAGACCCTTTTTTAGAGACCCTTCTTTAGAGACCCTTTTTTAACGCAGCTGGCTGTGCGCGAGCACAACCAGATACGTCGAAAAAGGGTCTCTAGATCTGTGTCACACGATGAACGTTTCGATCGTCCGCCATCTTGCTGGCAATTAAGTCGAGCGATGGCAACGGCTGCCCTTTTCAGCATTGGGCAATCGATCCAGATGTTTTCACATTCTTCCATTTTCCAGCAGATGCCAGTGCTGTTAAAAATAATCGTGACCATTTTTTGACGGGAAATGACGTGCTAAAAAGTAAAGGATTCTCGTAGAGCTACGTCACCAGCAACTATTTTTATAGAAATCAAATCTATTTTCCGTGACTGGCAACAGTCAAAACGTCAGAGTTTGATGATCCCAGAGCGGGAACACTGCGCGTTAAAGGGTTAATACCACTGGAAAGTCAAGGTCAGTTTCGGCTAATGAACATCCTAAATCAATTCGTTTAATGTTTTTCAGTGTTTACACATGGTTGTTCTTTAACAGCTAAGGAAAACTCTTAGAATATACAGGATGTCCCAAAAAGGCGGTAAAAGGCTTTAACTCTTTTTTTAAAGAGATAAGTGGACAATGTAAATTGGAAAAAAAAAGTAAGTAAAGAGACTACATAAAAAATAGTCCTCCTTGTTATTTTTTTAAAAGTTGCACTTTTTGAATTTTTATACGACCCCTGTACAAAAAAATTGCCAGTTAGTAAAATGTGACCCATACACTAATGAGGACATGAACAAAATTACTTGAATAATTATACGCTAATGAGTGTTAGAGATTAAAGAGTAACATATGATGACCTAAACCACTTTTCAATGAATCTCAAAGATGAAAAAAATTACTGTGATAGGTCATAAATTGGGAGTTGTACAGAAATTAAGAAGGAAAATAACATTTTCTATTCTAGTATCAATCGTGTACATTGAAATTCATGTATAACTCCAAATCACCTTTATTTAAAGACAGAGATGTTTTATGATGAAAAGCTAAAACTTTGCACATCACCTCATTACTGTACGAGGCAAATATTTATTAATTGGGAATTTTTATGTACGGGAGTCGTATACAAACTTAACCCATTTATTCCTAGCGTCTCTTTTTTGGGACGGCATTTTCGCTATCGGTCGAAAACGTTATTTATTTTTCCTAACCTTTATTCACGAGTATTGAACCTCAATTCCACAAAATATTTCTACATGACCAAATAAGAAGCTGACATTTCAATTTTTATACGTAATGATTTTAAAAGAAATCCTCCCTTTTCAAGAAGTTGACATCAGAAATTTATCTGTTATTTGCTGGATTAGGAAAAATCGGGAAAAGTCGAAAAATATCTGGGCACAAATGGGTTAAAATGTGTAACTTTTTTTTAAAGTAAGGAGTGGAATTCTCTTCTACTCCTTTTACCTACCTTATTTTGAACAGTCTTTAAATTTGCATTGCTCACTTATCTCTAACAGATAAAGAGTTAAACTGTGTTACCACTTTTTTGGGACATTCTGTATATAACGAAAGATGCGACTTGCAAAGCTTTTATTTCCTCTTTTTTTAATTACTATTCATTAATGTAACATTTTGTATTTCAGTTGGTTAGATAATTATGTATGAACTTGAATTTCAATTTATGTTTGGAAATTGTTTATTCGTGGAATGAAATTATACGTTTCACACTTCTTCATATGCTGCATCACTTGGAAATAATTAAAATATAACATAGCATGCAATAGCTCAGAATTTTTTACTAATGAATACTTAATGAACACATAAAACTAGACATTTTGACTCACTTTTAAATTATGCATATATATTTGGAAGCTCTCCTTATAAATGTTATTTTCGCAATTTCGAAATGCTAAAACATAGTTCGAGTTTGCTTTAATATGCAGATTGGATATATGTAAAACCATTTGCTTCTTTTTTTGCAAGTACTTTATGTTTTAAAACGCCATTCGCATTACCATGCTTAAAACTCGTTGCCCAATATGTCGCACCAATTTTATTTATATTTTTCCCGAAATGCCCCAGGCTTGCAAATACAAACATTATACCGGTTGGTTTTATATTTGAGAATGACTACATCTGAATGAACGTGATTATTTGAATTTAACACCCGATTTAAATGATTAAATATTTTTGCTGTGCAATACAGAATTTTCCTTTCTCTCAACAAATCTTACTTTCTGAAACTGTACCAAGATTTTCGATTCAATCCTCCTTAGTTTTATTGTGAAACATGTGACTGCAAGCAATCTTATGTTTTCAAAAACGCACGGTAAAAAATATAAACTGTATTTCTTATTTATAGAATAAATGTTCCCAACATGTATATTGCATTTAAATGTAATTTACAATTATGACTTTATGTAAAAGAATGAAATAATTCTTACTTAAATAACGTATTCAATAGACTATGAGCATTTGAATTCTATAATGTCATGTAAGATATGTCTGGAAATTTCGGTTTTTATAAGTTAAATATTTGATAAAAAACGCAAAAATAAAAATGAATGTGAACATTTTTCGATGATTTATGCATTTATTAAAAGAAAAACTCGATTCGTAATTTCATCAATAAAGGAGTGGATTTCGTGGTGAAAAATGTGAAAGAGGAATTTAACGCAGAGTGATCCTAAAAAACTTTTGTTATTGAAAATAATAAAAGAAAGCTAACAGGCAAAATACATCAGAAATTCACTTCAAAAAATTAATGAATGTAAGTTATATTATTCGAAAAAAACAAACCTATAGGACGTATAAATGTTGACTATAGGAAGAATCACTGGACTGTTATTCTAAAAAGAGGTGTATAATTAAGATAAACGCAAGAAACTTGGTAAGACACATTTCCTAGAATGGTTACATACTGTTACTCACACATTTTTCAAGTTTTATATTATTACGAAGTTTTATGGTGACCTAATTCGTACTTTACGTGTCAAATAATTGAAACTTGCATTTTGTAGCATAAAAATACTTCAACTAGTGCGAGATAAGGCGTTTTGGATGTTCGCATTGTTTAAACATAGGGTTTGGCGATTTGTCGCGAAATATTGATGAAATCGCACTTTGCTATCTTCAGTTTTGGGCTTATTTTTAGCATCAAATTTGACGATTTTGCCAAAATGTTGCCCAGCTTGACGAAATTTGGCTTGATTTTACAAATGAGGCCTGCAAATTGACGACATTTGGCGTGATTTTACAAATAAGGCCTGCAATATTTTCTTTCCTGTATAAGTATTTCGCACTCAGGATTTGCAACTGATTCGAGTTTTTCTAGAAATGGCTAAAAATTGTGGAATTGCTAAAAATTTCGGAGAGACTCTATAAGAAGAGCAGATCACGTCGTAGCAGTTCCATACTGCTGGGGCGATTTAAATAATATTTTGCTTATTTTACAAATAATTCTCAGGTCAAGACTGATCACACTAAAATTTTAAACTGAAATATTTTTATTATCCTTGCGTGAGTTTTACACTTCATAAACGGATTAGTTGGGAGTCATTTAAAGCGTTGTCTATAACAATAACATTATGCTAATGCAACTGAGATACATTCAGTATCGTATGTTGCGTGCTGTTGTGGACATTTCAGCAATTAATAGTGATTTAATCTATCACTGAATCATGCATGATATGCCATAAAATCTATCAGTAGTATCGTGTTTCAGCTTATCATTATGTATGCTATAATCCGTTTAAATTTTATCCCTTTTAGTACGATAATACATGTTGTACGAAATGGAAAATTAGAAAATAGGCTTTAAATGAAAATATACATAACACAAATGCTTTCCACGTAGTTTTTTTCAAACCTTTAACTTAGTATACAAATTATCAGAATTTAGACATAGTTGAAGCATATTAAGGAATATTTTCAAGCATTTCAACGATTAACATTCATACGAATTTATGTTGTGTTTTTTTAAATAGCTGCATTTATTTTAGTAAAAGTAGAAACGTGCGGGTATTTGCTACGTCCGGAAATGAGAGTTACACAAAATCGCAGTAGTTAATATACAACAAAACAAGTTAAAATTTTTTTAATAGCAAAAATATTTTCAAACTTCAAGCGGAGCTGCTAATATCAATGATGTTGCGTGAGCGTTTATTTTTACATGGGTTTGAATGTATCGAACATTAAATACATTAAAACAAAACTACCTCGTACAGTACCAGTTTCTGTGTCACTTCAAAATTCTGTGTTATTCCAAATTTCATATTAAGTATTCCTTATCTAACATTCTGGTGTATTACTGTTAAAATTTAGTATTCAATGATGAGTGCTTTATTTGAATTCCCGTTCACATATCAAAACCGGGCATTTTTATAATAAATATATACTTTAAACGCTCCGTTGACCTAATGCACTTTCTGTTTTACTTGAATTAGTCCATGAGGACTTAATAAGGAGCTCTGAGAGATCAAGTACGACAAAACGAGGGAACAAAATATGTATGTAAGTATTCAGGGTTCACACAGTTCCTGGTCTTTTTAAAATTCCGATTTTTTTCTAAAATGGTGTGATACTTTACAAGTACAAAAATACGGAAAAAAGTTTTCTCGAATATTTCATATAATAGGACGCTTTAGGACAATTTTTCAAAAGATCAGAATTTTAGCAAATTGAGGACCCGTACGAACCCTCGTATTGTTGTTAAAGTGAGGACATAAATTAGGTGCACGTTACCTAAGTAATCTGCACATTAACTGTACCAACGGAACTGAGTAGCAATGAGTTAAAATGATGGAAATTGCTTCTGTTGTCAAATGTATATATGTACAACTATTGAAATAAAACGCCCATTCGATTTTTACTCAACCGTCTTTCATCGTACATAAAAGTTATACATACCATTAGTTTAGAAATAACTTATACTTTAATTTAGTATTCTTACAATGTGCATAAGCGATATTCTTAATATTTAATTCTGCATAAGCTTCGATATTTAAGTTACAACAACCTATTTTGACTTTATTAAACAAAAGAAAACCTTCAAACTACCCTTACATTAATTTTCACGAATTTTCTACCATAAATTCTGGACATATTGCGAATATTTTCTAACGGGATTTTAGGAATTATCTCCAAACCGATAACAGCCAGTGAAGATTCCGAATTTCTTTTCTATTAACAAGTTTGATTTCAGGAATAGAAATGCATGTTAGTTTAAAGGAAAATAATCTTTCAAGTCTAGAAGTTTTTTGTATTGAGAAAGTCAAAAATAATGCCATTTATGATTCCATTTAATTCCAAATCGGCACTTTAAAATTTGAATTTTCAAAACGATTAAGACAGTGCGATATAGAGTATTTTATAATAATCAAACTTCCTTTTACCAATATTTTTTCAGAAAAACATTTTTTTTAGAAGTTTAATGTTTAAAATAACGATTTTTATGATTTGCTTAAGTTGTTAATTACATCAAGAACCTAAAATTCAATTTGGAAACCGCTTCAATTCGATTAACGAAACAGAGTACTTATTTACGGTTTATTTACAGTTAAGGAACTTTTCCATTGATATTTTATGTGTCGGTGTTCTAATCAATTGTTCTTAAGCTTTACATATTATATTAGAATTAAAATTGATAACTTAATATTACGAAATTAAATAGTGTTGTTATAGTGTGCCATTGAATATTTTAGAGTTTCACTGATAAATATATTGATATTATGATTTTTCATCCTAATAAAGCTTACTTTAATCAAGTCGTTATTGATATTTAAGTAATAACATGACGTTATTGACAGTAAGTAATATAGTGGTATTTCTCAAAATGGGCTTACTTATATTGCAAAACTTTCTCACATGAACATATGAACAGTTTCTAATTTATTTTGAAATTGCTATTGAGAAATTTCATGGTTTTCAGAAACAAGTGAAATGTTGCCAGAAAGATTGTCAAGTACGAGCGGCTGTTCTCTGCTCACCTGACCAATACGAGCAGGAAAGTCACGTAGCAATCACAGAAGTTGAAGAATGATTTCATATAAAATAGCGAAATAAGATATATAATTTTAATGTAATAAACATAGAAAAATGGAGTCCTGAATGTTATTTTTTTAAAAAGATGATATATATGCAAAATGAAATTAACATGACTAAAGCAACTTTTAACTTTAAAAATCTGTAATTTATTTGATTCATTTTTATATGATTTCATTGCTATTTTTAATAGGCCTGAGATTTACTACTTTCGTGCAAAATAAAACTTATTTACATTTTATGAAAGTTTCTCAAAGGTAACTATTGAAAATCTGTCATTTTCTAAATCGGTATACTGCGTCTTAACTCATCAAAAAAGGATATTTTAGGTATCACGAAATCAACTAATGAACGAAAAAATTTGAAACTTTGCACATCCATGTAAAATTATTGTCTGCATCTATTTCCGATGCTTCACCATGGCACAGTAGATATGTCACTGAAAATGGTAGACGGCCAAAGTGTGAAGGTCCCGGGTTCTTGTCCCATCGCGCGGCTGTCGATCTAACGGTTTGGAGTTTTGGTAGGTTTTCTCCGGATGTAACGCGAACACGCATTAGAACTCCTTAGAAAGTCCTCACACCATAGAATCTCCCATCCTTTGCAGATCGCCCTAGGATAGCATTGCCATAATGAAACAAACACAAAGCATCTATTTCCGTCGAAATTTTGCTAGGTCACTATTCATATTCTTTTGGAATATTAATTTAATCATTCATAATTCACATAAATATTTTAGTTAAAAAATATAATAATAGTAAGTTATATTTGGGCCGTTTAGTTCTAACAGTATGAATAAAACTGGGTTTCTGATTGATATTAAATGAAATATGAATTTAAGTATGAAAAAATTTTTAACAAAGGGGGGCAATTTCGTAAGCTCATAAGTCATCCAATTTTTACTTGAAATGCATTATCAGGGGCTAAAATGGGTTAAATTTTTGAAGTATAAAGTGAAACCTAGGTGATGCCATATATCTGCATATATATATGTCTGTATGTGTGTATGTGTTTGAATAAAAGAGTTTTACCTGGAGAAGGATATAAGAAGGATAGCTCTTTTTCTTAGAATTTTCAAAATTAAAGGCTTTACAAAATCATTTTTAAAAACACGCTTTAAAAGGCAGTTGCTATGGGAAAAAAAGGCTTTATTGTTTAAGCGGGTAAATGTAATTCGTAAGTACAGACAATGAAAAGATATCTTTACCAATAAATTTTTATGTGTGGTATAATTGTACTTAGATGGCAGTTAGAAGAAAGAAATGCCATTATAAGACGTGTAGGGTTTAACATCTTAAGTGATTATTTTGAGAAAAAAGAAACAATGTGTACATATGCTTCTAGTATGAAGCTCTCAGTAAAAGGGTTTAAATAACATTATGTTCAGAGGCACTTAAGTATTCGTTCTAAAGGTTTAATGCCAATTATTTAAAAGAAACACAAATCTGATTTATTTAATGAGTCTTTACATATATTTTACAAGGACAATAGAAGTTTTACTCGGTAAAACTTAAGCTTTATTTCCTTTCTTTAAAGAAATATGGGCTGACTGCTAAGCCTAGATATTTCACTTTATCTTTTAGACTTGTCACCGGTGCATTAAGTAGTATGGCTCACTTGTCAGGAGATATGTAATCAATTTTACAGCCGAAAGAGGGATGATTTTTTAACTTTCTGTCAGCATATTTTTCCGATTTATTTTAAGCTGAGCGGAATAAATTTCATTTCGTTTAAGAATTTGCTTGTCTTCAAACCACACAAATGAAACGGAGGGTGATAAAAATTATTTGAATAAGTTTACTTAAAATGTCTTATATTTATTTAGCATTCCGTAAATAAGAAAATTTACAATATGCTAATATATTTATGTCTCAAAATTTCACGTGATGTTTTGAGAGGTATTTTAAGTACTAAATTCAGTTAGGAAACAAGATAAAAAATATCACATTAACTAAAAGAAGTTGTAAATTTTACTTGTAAATATAATTTTGAGAATAAAAGGGAAATATGCAATAAATAATTTTCACAACTTCCGGCCTTTATACTTTTTCAAAATGAAGATTATAAGCGAAGATTAAATAACTTTTTAATAATTTTGAAAATTAATTTATTTTATAATTTGCATTGCCTTTGTAGCTTTATGGGATAAATAAAAAAATTGAGGAAATATATGTTACTATAAATCTCACATAATTTTAATCAAAATGAATATATTCACTCATAAATTTTACAGTATAATGTACTTGTAAAACTACTTGAGATACTTTTAAAATAATGGAGTCTAAAGGGTATGGTTATTATACACTTATCAATTAATTAATACGGCTACTTGTAGAGCTGCACTCAGAATACGTCATTGATCAGAGAAGAAACAAAGAAATACGCTTGTGAGTAAGATTGACAATTTTGTGCTGCGATACTAAGCTAGGAAATCTGGACTTGCCCACTTCTAGCAATGACCGTGAGGCATCGTTTTTCCGAAGAAATTTGGAGGAGAGCTATGGAAAGTGATCTCTCGAGGTAAGTAAGACCCACATAGACGTGGCGAGTTTTCAATATAAGAATCCTCGTGTTGTTCAGAAACTTTAAAAACTTCGAAACTTTAAAAACTTTAAAAACGTGTATGCTCATGTCGATTGAGATGACATTCTGAATCGTACAGAGCTGCATTGTAGACGATTACCTTCAGTAGCAAACAATTCATTTCATGGAGTTGGCAAGTCCATTATCAGACATGAATCCCACTGAGAAGATTTGAGGTCTTTTAGGAAAACGTGCAGGCACTCTTAGTCCACTTCCTCAGACTATTTTTACATTAACAATTTGCGAGAGCTATGCTTCTCACGTACTTGGAAGACCTGATAATTAGCATCGTGTCACTTCGTATTTGTGTGGTATTGCTTCTTGGCATGATTGTGCTCCACATGGTAGGTAATTTACTACCTAAAAATTGGCGGATCCAATTTATTTGATTCATATCCTGATTTCTGAAACGCTAAAATTGTGTAGTAATTTATTTTAGTTTGTTCTAAACCTTATAACGTGGTATAGTGAACAGCCATAATACAATACGCATATAAACAAGCCTTACGTGTTGTACTACGGCTACATTTCATTACATTCTTTTTCTCACTTAAGTTCTCAAACCAAGGTACTCCCCTTTAGGTAGATAGCCCTCGTATACCTTTATCTTAATTAATAACCTAACAATCTACTCGTAACTTCTTAAACATTGTCTAATTTCACGATTTTCCCGTAACATTTTCACTGAGGCTAGTCTATTCTTAAAAGAAGGAAGATATCGTTAAAAAGAACGGAATTGGTATACATACTGACTAGCCATTTTTTCTCACCCACTCTGTTGATCTGCATCCAAATTTAAGGCAGAGATGTCAATATCAATAAAATTTTGCTTCATGAGCGGCATTTACTACCTATTGTTATGTAAAAGTTAGTTTTAACTCAGGATGAGTGAAATGGAAGGTGACAATGGAACATCGAATTTTGTCGTATATACAGGAGTCACAGGAATACATTTTTCAGTCCTCATCAGATTACCTTTTGGAAACCAGTGTGTACATAACTAGAATTCGTCGAAAATAAATCCAATTTGTTTGGAGAATGTATGTAAAGTCCAGGTAATAATTTAAAAAATCCCTTCAAAGTATTCATTTATTACTATGTGTTATTTTTAATCATACAAGAACATCCTTTACATTTTAAATCAACCAAATTATCTTGTATTATCAAATTTTCTTGCATATTATATTAAATAAAACATCCTGACTTTTAATACTTCGTAAAATTTCCATTACATGCATTAAAAAAGTATTGGATGACTGCAATATATTAAAGGATAATTTCAGAAAAAAGAAATTTGTTTCAAACGATTACTGTTAAAAAAAAAAACAACGTAAGTACGTTTATTGGAAATTATCGGTGGCGGAGGTTCTCGAGAACTCCGAGGAACGTTACATGTAAATACCAGGAGCTTTCCTGAACAATTTATACTGAACAATAAATTGTTCAGGAATTAATCATCCATTGAATTGTAAATTCAATGGATGTTTTATGAGTTGTTCAAAAACATTTCAAGTATTTTCTCATAACGTTCCTTAAAAATCTAGGGCACCTAAGCTGTCCATTATTTCCGATTAACGTTCCTGATTTTTTTTTAACAGAGTGGGTCATTTTTGTGTGAATTGCATATTTTTAAGCGAATTGTGAGAGCAAAGTTCATGGAAGAACGGGTCAAAGTAAATATTAAACTTTTCAGATGGGGATGTTTACTTTCTGTAAGGTATTCGTGAGTATAAAATTTTCCATTATTTCCAACGATCATTCCTGGATTTTTTACAATACCTTCCATCGTATAGAAACATGTTTAAACATATTATAAAATGCATGATGATGATATTAGAGTAATAAATATTGATTGAAGCCTTAATTTTCACTTTATGGCATCGGAATACACTGCAGTAAATCAAGATTTTCATTCAGAAATGGATTTAAAGGTATAAAATAATTTTGTTTTAAATTTTCAAGGTCAAACACTTATTGTAACGCAGAAATATAGCTTATAGAAGCCAGACTCTTTTTGCTAATTCTTACGTCGTTAAATATTTTTAAATTCATGGCGATAATTATTCATTATTTTTTAAAATTTGGAGTGATTATGACCATGTGTTGAAAAAGTCATTCTGACCAAGAGTAATATATCTAAGATCAATAAAAAATATTAAGGAAAAGTAATGTTAAAATATTTTGAGAATGATGAATGAAAAGAGACTGTCATGATCTGTGAACAGGGCGAGAAACATATTCTGTGACATTAAAAGTGTATCATATAAAATTTTGTAATAAAAATAAATGAGACATATACATAGAGAAAAATGATTTAGACCATAAACAAAATTTTTTGAAAAATAGATACTTTCTCATAATTAAATAAAAGAATATGTCACAATCCATTTCTAGTGAACAGACGTCATATGACAATTTTCTAATGGTTTAATTTATATTCTTGGTAGGAATATTTCACGCGAAAAAGATGTTTTTATTAGAATTCAGCTGAAATCACGTGGTTTAAACTGCTCTACTGTAAAACGTATGTCACTGAAAAAGTATGCTCTGGCAGACGACATTCCAGAAACAGTTTCCGTTTTTGAACTGTCTTAAACGTTCATTTCGAATTCAATGTTATTTCTGTATATCTTAATAGGTCAGCATTACTTAATACAATACTTTTCCGTTTATAAGAAGATTAATTTTCAACGCATCTAAACACCACGAGGCTAATTTGATTTAATAAATAAGAATTATAAGATTATTACTCGATTTCCATAAATTAATTACTCACGGGGTAACTCTGATCACTAAAAGAGACAACACCAGTAGTCTCAATCGCTTCAACAAAAGTTGTACGCGCAATTATCAAGAGAAATCAAGTGGTCACAATTACCTCAATTTTCTGCAATATTGTAATTTTCTGCGGATAATTATGACCACATATTAAATTTTAAGGAGATAATCCTACGGAAACAAAATTTTTACAACATGTTTTTATGAGTCAAAATTTCCCCCAGTAATTAATTAAAACAATATTTTTCTACAATTAAGAGACAAAAATTCATAGTCAAATTTTGTATAAAGTAGTAATAATTACCTCAAGTGACCCTATACTGTGCAGTCTGAAACATCCGAGACAAAATGTTACAAGATTATAAGTGGTATGCATAATATAAAAGAAAAACTCTTTTATAATGAACTATATACATCTTATGCACATGATGTTTCAGTAAATGCTAATTGTTTGATATTATTTTAAAGCAAATTAATTTAAGTATTTGCTTGAACAAATTTGAACGAATTTTTGACAATTTTTCGCATCTTCTAAATTAAACCCTCTGAGCGTCCTGGAAATGGGCAAATAATGTAAAGTTATTTTTACGGTCAAATTTCTTAAAGGTAAAATTTCCTAACATATCTTATGATACCTGACTGTTATAAATAATTTAAGTTATATATGCATTGCAGTGAAAACTTGAACGAGGTTGACGGGGTTTTACGTCTCAGCCGCTTGGAGGGTTGAATAAAATGCAGAAATATTATCTTAAATCTTTTTGTTTACTTTACAGGTGGGAAAACCAATTTTATTCACAAATTCTGCTAAAGATTTTTTAGTATATAAACCTAAAATTTGAATAGTTGAAATGAGAAGTAGTTTTGTATAAATAAATAAAGATTTTTTTTTTTCACATATTTTTGCAACATGTTCCTTTTTAATTTTTTGTGCATGTAAGACGCAAGTGTTGCGAAAACTCGAGAGAATACAGTATTTAAAGATAAAACCACGGGGCTGTAAGACTGACTGTACCATCCAAACGTTTCCACGAAAGAATTCTTCGTTCATCTAAACCAAGTCCGAAACAAAATAAACTCTATATAAATATATAGTGTGAGAAAGGAACATATATACAGGCACACTTGAGAACTTACATACACAGACTTCTGCTTCAAAACAACCCAATAATTTTGACGACATAAAGCAAGTACCTGAGTGTCATTATGTTAATGCGTTAACTTCGGAGCAGCAGAGACTGTTTTATAAAGAGAAGAAAAAAGTTAAAGAAAAAAATCCAATAATGAAACGGGGTGCGCCGTTTCAAATTTCAAATACCTTAAATTTCGAGTACTTATCGGCTGGAAATAATGCTACAACATTACTCATGTTATTCTTTTTATAAGACGGTAAGAGTATGTTAAATTTTTTGACTTTTTTCTTTTTTAAACAGATGAAATAAATTTCTGTGTCGCTAGATTTATGTAGAACGCACTGCAAAGATCTGACGTTAACAATTTCCTTATTTGTGAAAGAAGTATTAATAAAGAATAAAATAAAAATAAATTACATTTTTTAAAAGTAATAAATTGTAGGTCTCGTCAAATGCAGATAAATTGGATAGTCTTAGATAAAAATTAATTTATTGTGTTTGCTGATTGGTTTTCAATTAGGAGTAATGAAAATTAATAGGAATAGAGTATGATTTTTCTTTAATTAAGTTGTACTGAAATGACATAAAATACATCATCTTTTTAAGCGCATCAAATTTTATTCTTTAACTGTAAAATTAAATGAAGTAAATTATTATTGAATTATTTAATTGTGACTTTCGATTAAACTTTTCTTAGATTTCTAATTTATTTCACATGAGAATAAAAGTCATCTGATGTGATGATATGACATATTCATAGTCTTTACTTTCCACCATGTAAGTATGATGAAGCTCTTAAATACGGTTCATTTGTGTTTAAATGATTTATGGAGATTCATAGAGATAGGTTTAAACGATAGCATGATTTAGTAAGCTTTAGTATTTGTAAGGCACTACTGATTCAAAAGATAATTTAAAGCAGCTTAAGGCCTTATTTTGATTTCTAGACAAAATATTATTTTGAAAAGGATGGAATTTAGAAATGAAATAAATATATACAAGTAGTGGTATGTTTTACAAATGGAAGATTGGTGTGATATTTCTTCTTAAGGGACGCGTGTGTGTACGCGTACGTAAAGGGGTGAAATGCATTTATGAAAGACATTATGAGAAGTGTCACATCTAACACGGTAAAACATTTGGATTTATGATATTTAAGCAGCTCCTGCTCAAGAAGGTTCATTCTTTCAATAAACTTTTTTTTTATATCTTCAAACGATTTATGCGTTGCAAATAACTTATTATTACAATTAATTTTAAACAATATGATGAAATTTATCTATTTCCAAAGTATTTCATCATCGCATTTTTTATGATTAGAGTTTGGGAGAATCTAATGTATGATTGATTCATGTTGAAAACTTGTACGAAAACATCTGCCACAAAACATTGCATAACAGACAGTTTTCCTGCTTAGGTGTCTCGTTAGGTGTATACAATATTGTTAATACATCACATACACATCTGCACTCATTTCATATAGAAAATATAAATTATTTTAGAAAAGTGCAGATTATTAGTTACAATGATACGTAGTATGTTAAAATAACTATTAATCTTTTAAAAAAAACATAAGTATTCTAATTCACTGCAAAATATAATAACTAAGGCTTATATTTTCTTTTAGATTTCAACCGCATTCAGACATTTCTTCTGTTAAAAGTGCCAAGCTGCTGGTTGCTCTTTACAAAGTGGAGATCAGGACTCTAAATAAGCCGAGTATGTCATGGTAAATTCCATGAGATAAGCCCAAATAGCCGACGATCAACAGTTCTCGCGTCAAGTTTAGCTGCGAATATTTAAAAACTTCTTATTTAAGTGTTTCAACACTAGATATATTTTAAAGTTTCACATGAAATTGCAGAGTTCTTACAAGAAAAATAAAGCAGTTTTTTTTCCTTATATTTTTTAAGTAAGCGAAAAAATTGCAACTGCAGCATATTGCTGCTGGTACGAACATTTGAATTGTTTTTGCTCCCATATTATAAAATCTCAAAGCATTTTTTGCTGACAGATTCAAAATATTATTTCGAGCTGTGGTGGAGATAATTCTCTAAATTCGTTTTTGGCAATAAAGAAAGCAGTGGTTACGCTGGTTCTTTTTAACATTTCGCCAATTCATTCGCCAAATTAGATTTTTCTGGACATCATTAAGAAAAGCAACTCTCAATATTTTCGCCAAAACGTATTTTCTTTCGAAAAACTAATTTTATTTTCGCAATTTATGACGTTGGCGATCGACAGTCTACGGATTATTAGTTAGATACAGAATATATACATTTTGCAATTTCAATTTGCATACCAAAATCTCAATCGAATTTTTACCAACATTTTCCTCCCCAATTCACATTTCAAAACAAAAGGAATGACTCGGAGACCAAATTAATGAGCCATACTGCGTAATTTTTACATGTCATTAAAAAAGGTGTATTGATAAATGCGATTGATAAGAATCAGGTAAGAGTTGTTTATTGCATTATATAAAACAATTCGTCTACAAGAAATTAAAGAAAAATCTAAAGGTAGAAGGTGTTTTCGAAGGAAAGTCTTTACTCTTTACATACCAGAAAATGGAATTTAAATTATTTACTGCAATGTGCAGAAACAGATTATAAACACACTGAAAGTTTGTATTTTCCAGTATTTCATGCATTTCATGTGAAAGTTTATTGAACAAAATGTATTTGTTTCATAAAACGGTTATTTTATATTTTCTATTACTTGAAAATATATTTACAGTATGCCAAAGTGTTTCTGAAGTGTTTGTGAACACTTTCAGCTGAGAACATTTTAAGCAATCTTTGCTTTACGTACCTTACAAACATTTTTCTAAGGTTCACCTACGAAAAAACACTATATGTGCTGCAATAACCAATCGTGCGAATACTGAAGGACAAAATATAGTTTCGTGTTATAATATAAATTATATATGAGAAATTTTTCAGATTTCTTTTTTTAAATTATGTTATGCTCATGTGTTCTAGAAAAAGCAAGAGTAATTAAAAATATTTTTTAATACACTATGATTAATTTATACAGTTTTAATTTGTATGTTGCAGAACTGCAACATGCAGACATAAAATTTAAATTATTCATTTAATTTATTCAATAAAATCATTAATAGTTGACATAAGCATTTAGTAAAATTTTGTACACTCCCATAAATGTTTTGAGATGTTAACAAAATTTTCTATTTTGATTTTAAAAGCAAAACACTTTACATAACACATGCATAAAATTTACCATTCAATTGATTAAATATCTTATGAGTTGTGTGCAAAAATATTTTGATTTTTCCAAAACTAAAAATTTAAAACTATCATACATTTGCCTACTTTATAATTCTCGGTTTTTTTGTTAATTTACCTATTGCATCAAGTACACTCATGTCCATAAATTAAGGATAATGAAGTTCAGGCAAAGAAAGAGAAAGAAGCAAAACAAATTTGACTTATTTGTAAAGTCTATTTATTAAACAAAAAGTAAAGAGCAAAAAAGATGCTATATGTTTGACATAATTAATAAAAATTGCAAGTTTTACTCCCTTGACCAAATTTCAAAAAAGAACCTATTTACAAAAAACAGTATAACATGGTTAGTAGGATGGTTAATACGGACTATGTCTCCCGGACGATGCAATACAGGCCTGACAACGCCTAGGCATGCTGAGTATCAAATGATCAATCTGATCTTGAGGAGTATTACACCACTCATCAAACAATGCACTCCGAAGTTCCGGTAGACAGGTGGGAGGGGGTTGACGGGCTGAAATTCGTCGGCCAAGCATATCCCACACATGCTCTATTGGGTTCAAGTCCCGTGAGTATGCTGGCCAATGCATACGGGTGATATCCTCCGATTGAAGGCATTCGTCTACAATGTTTGCACGGTGAGGACGGGCGTTGTCATCCATAAACACAAATTCAGCACCCATGGCACCTCGAAACAAACGTACATGTTGTTCCAGAATGACATCCCGATAGATGTGGCCTGTCATCGTTACACTCTGAACATGCAGGTCAGTTCTGGAACCAAGAATAATTCCTCCCCAAACGAGCCATCCTGCACCACCGTAACGGTGTCTTTCAATGGTGTTCTCTTGGTGGTAACGGGTACCTGGAACTCTCCAGATGAATGTCCGGCGAGAATCAGACTCCAAACTAAACCTGGACTCGTCGGAAAACATCACACAAGACCACTGTTGCGGTGTCCACAATGCATGCTCTGTACTCCAGGTTAATCGCAGGCGACAGTGAGTTGCGGTCAGTGGAACACATCTGAGAGGCCTACGAGCATATAGACCAATGTGCCCTAAGCGTCTGTACACGGTCTGCCTTGAAACTGTCGTACCGGTAGCTGAAGAGAGCTGACGAGACAGGTCTGATGCTGTATTCCGTCTGTTTCTTTTGGCAGTAACTGCCAAATAGCGGTCCTCATTCGGCGTTGTAACTCGGGGGCGACCTGTGCTGTAACGTCTACTCGCATTACCATCATCTTGGAATCGTTGCCAAAGCCTGGAGATGACTTTCTGGGCGATTCTAAGTTCCTCGGATACTTCCTGCTGGGTACGTCCACATTCCAGTCGTCCGATAATTCTGCCACGTAAAACATCATCCAAATGCCTCCTTTGTGCCATAACTATGCGGTTTTTGCACTGAAAGGCTTTCACAGAGCTTGTGAACAATTTTACTTCTTTGCCACCATTCATCATTGTGATGTACCATCCAAGTCATCTGGTGGTTTCCTGTAATTTGCATATTCTTCTTCAAGATGTGTGTGATCATTCCACAGGTGAAATTTTTATTTTAGAGATCAATTTCTGTGTGATTCTGAATTATCCTTAATTTATGGACATGAGTGTATATATATACACAACTTGAAAAACGTTAAAATACTTATATGAGTATTTTTGAGAATGGAAAAAGTGAATTAGTTTGAATATGCATTTAAAAATATGTACTTCACACAGTATCCAATAATATAATATTTTATGGAGTTGGATGTCATAGCTCAATTCAGCGCTGAAGTACATAGATTTCTCTAGATTACTGTTTCTGGAAAGCTATACGAAATGAATAAATATTTATGATAAAACCGTTTAAGAATTAAACGATGAAATTTTCTGTGTCAATAAAAATAAAGCAATATGATACGAGAGAGAGAGAGAGAATAATGTATTTAGAATTCAACTAGCAAGATTCGGCGCATTCAATTCCGACAGCTCTTGTAAAAGCATATTTTTAACTTTGATTTTTGTTTCACCTTAAGCGGGAATGTTTTGAATTTTTTCAATTTTGTACAAACGCAGGCAAAAGATTTAGAGATAATACGATCTGATTTGCGCTTCCGAATTTCGCAAGTAAACTTTAAATCTGAAACCCTTAAAACGGAACAAATCCAATTCATATTTTGATATATGAAGGTGTATCTTGGAAGCGTGAAACGGTGTAAGACATTTCAGGCAAGAGTGTCAAATCTTTAAGATGAGGAGCGCGTAACATGACAGACAGTATGGAAATTTTTGTTGACATATGTTCTGGGGAAAGAAATTTGCAGCTTGATAACGAAACCACGTTATGTAATGGGAAAAGCTTTGGGTTTACGTTTCTTTTTGCTCGGATCCCTTTCTCGATCTTACATATAGTAAAGGTCCACATTTTGAATTTCTTCCACGAATTTTACGCTATAATATTTTGAAAAAGCTAAATCCATGTATTATATTTTATGTTTCAATTTTCTGCTTGCAGTATTCTGCTTAAAGTATCATGCCGGAGTGTGCTATACAGAGCAATGTATATATTAAAAAAAGTGCGTAAAATATATTTATTCTATTTTAGGACATAATTATTTAAATAACCTCGCTTGATACCATAAAAAAATTGCGCTATATATGAGTTCTGTGAATAGCTCCTCAAAAGAGTTTCTTAAATTTATTCGTATAATTGTAATGTCAGTAAATCAAAATGATACATAGCCTGGATTCATAAATAAAACTTTTAAGGTGTCAATGGACCATAGAAAACTATTTTTCTATTTATACACCCATCGATACAAAATTTATGTACTGATATAGTGTTGCTTTATTATGAAAAATATTAACCCATTAAGCTCCAAAGCTCCCATTACGGGAACATCTATTATATATATTTTTTTCTTAAAATATTTTAACGCAATTTACGAAATACACATTTTATATAAACATTTACACCATAGGGTGTGTTATATATTTTTTTCGGAACAATATATTTTAATTTAATGTTTTTTTCTAATTTTTTAAAAAGTGAAATTTTGCCTTTATGACTGTCTTATATAAAACTAAAAATAAAATAAAATAAAATAAATGGTCACTTAAATGTTTCAAGTAGAATGCATATTTAAAACCAACATCTTGAAGAACAACATTCTTAAAATCCTGCATGAATAGATTCCTATAAAGGAATGTTATGAACGCTTATATTTCTTGTTCCCTCAGCGGGAGCTTTGGCGCCCTCCCACTAGTTAGCATTTCCAGTTACTCTGTATTGGGTTCCTAGTCATTCTGGCATTCCTGATAATGAGATGGTGGATTCTCTTGCCAGGTTGGGCTCTGGCTCTTTTTGTTTTTTGTTGGACCTGAACCGGTTCTCGGTATCTCGAGTAAATGTTACAGGGATACTGTGTTTAGCCACTTTAGCAAGCTTCAGTATTCCAGCTGGCTTAAGTGTAATGGCCAGAGGCAGGCCAAAGTAATCTTGGCTCTCCTGGTGTTAGATGCCAGGAACTTCTGTGTCTCAACAGTTCCAGCCTCCGTAGGGCTATTGGCCTGTTAACTGGGCACTGTTGCCTTAAAAGGCATCTCAACATAATGAAGGTTGTCGATGATCCCACTTGTCGGGGTAGTCTTCTTAAGGAGGAAACTGATTTACACATCCTCTGTGAGTGTGAGTACTTCTCTGATTATAGGTTTGAGCATCTTGGGCGCCCTGTCATTGAGCCCTGGGAGCTTCACAAAATGTCTGTTAGGTCTATGCTGACGTTCGCATATGCTACTGGGCTCTTTTCGTAGGGACTTTTCCATATTGCTTGGGGATGATACAATAGACCCATGGTCGCGGTGCCCGGCCCTTTTTGGGCCACCCCTCCAAGTCTAAGTCATAGCATTTCCAGATTGATTTTGCTACCGTTCAACAATAAATAAATGTTTGGCACTTCGCAGGCTGGTTATTTCGTACATTATAGTATCAACAACAAAAATAATTACTTATATATACAGTTTTGAGCAGCATCTGCGGAAAAAAAGTAATTGCTGTATCCAAAATGGAGAAAGACATTTATCCCCATAACACGCCAAAGTTCCCGCTACGGGAACATGCTATATTTCCTAAATGCTTTGAGTTTAAAAAAAATTTCAACTATTCTATAATAGAGGCATGCAATGTATGTAAAAAATGTTTATACATTTAAAAATTTCAATCTGATTCTCATAGCGGCGTTTAATGGGTTAAATCAAACTGCATCTCTGAGTTTGATTCATTAAGAAAATAACTAAAATAGGCTAATTTATGATATTACCTAAAAAGGCTCATAAAACAACATAAAATATGTAAAACTAAGAATAAAAAAAGTGTGTGCGTGTAATCTTTACGCGCGATTGAAGTAAAACTTCTTTGACGTTTACGACACATATCACTGAAATGATTAAATTTTAACTTAAAGTAAATATCGTATTATAATTTAATTATATTTATTATTCATGTACTTTACAAAGATTATATAAATTTTATATTCATATTATTCATTGGAAATAGGTACTTGAATGTCATCATAATTTTTTATGTATGAAATTATAGGTTTGTGGTAACTATACTGTGAAACATAAATTTCACTCTCTAAATTTGCTAATTTTCTTGAAAATACAGCATCTATCGTTGTACCGAAATGCGTTGCTGATTGAAGTCGAGAAGTATTCATAGTTAGATCAAATTTTTCTTTTAAAAAATCAACTGACGGCTGAGATTCTTGATAGCGAAAATTAACATTAGAATCCAGGAAGTGTCCATGTTGTAGTATTATTCTTTAACTGTTTTCTTATACCATTGTTCTGTCTGGAGTTTGGGTTTGAATGGGGGGAATGTCTATAGTCTAGTATTATACTTTAATTGTTTTCTTTAACTGATGTTTTCTAATGCAGGTAGTCTAAATTTTTAATTTTTTTTTTGTGTTTTTCTATCACAGTGTTCTTAAGCGTTGATTTCGTCTGCTGGTAGGTTTCGAATTATTATTCTGTATCCGTGTTTTTAAACTGCAGGTTCTGACTATAGTTTGGGATTGATTGCAGCCAGGGTCCGTTTCTTTGTGGTGTTCCATCCCCGTGTTAAAGCGTTGCTCCGTCTTGAGGTTGGGTTAGAATCCACGGCGTGTCCATTTGTTATTCTTTTATTTTGTTCTTAAACTTTTTGCAGCCAGTGTTTGTTTCTTTGTGGTGTTACATAGCCGTGTTCTTAAACCGTTGTTCTGTCTGGATATCGGGTTAGCATCCAGGAAGTGTCCGTGTTGAACTATTATTCTTTCACTGTTTTCTTAAAACGTTTTCCCGAAGGGTTTTAATCAAGAGAATGTCTATGTTGTGGTATTTTTCTTTAACTGTGTTCCTAAACTGGTCTTTTGTTCTGTTTGTTGGTACCGAATGCACGTAGGGTCTATTATTGCTTTTTTCTATGGCAGTGTTCTTAAACCTTTGTTTTCCTCTGCTGGTTTTGCTCGAAGTAATATTCTGCTTAAAAATTTACATTTGGCTCATTATTATAAATATCTCAAACACACATGAGCAACATTAAAAGATTACATACTATTTAAGTACAGACAAACATTATTTATGTATCATGGCAACCAATCATGTCAACTTTTAACTCATAATTCCATTAAATATTGTAATAATGCCATTGAAATATGTGAGTAAAGCAACGGAGCTTGGACCACGGAATACACCATTGTGCCACTTTCTGTGTTCGGTGCGTAGGCCTTGTTTATGGGAGTTGACGGGTTGGGTCGCCGCCTGTAACAACAGTGAGAAACAGTCAGCAGGATCGCCGCCTGTTCAGGCTTCCCACAGTGGCTCTGACAAGAGCCTGTCCACTTATCGACTGAACAGAGTCATCAGAAAAGATCTTGCTTCAAAACAGGTAGGGAGTGAGTAATGTCGAAGCGCAGGGAGCACAGTCGACGTTCGCAGGAACGAATGCCCGAGAGCTGTTCCGCAAATGAAGGTAGCAAGGGGGGAAAAAGATACGTCACTTCCTTTACTGAGCGTTACTTCCGTCAGAAAAAAAAAATCTGAGTTACTCCCTAGTTGCGCATTAAGAAGTTTTACTTCAAAAATTTAAGTTAACCTTTCTACCCTGTCTGGGTCGATTCGACCCATTTCCAAAATTGATCTTTCGATATCTTCCACGGGTTTTAATTTAGATCTTTCAAACTTCATGTATTCGTTAAAAAATGTGCCCTCGTTTAATATGTGAGTTTTTGAGAGTCGTAAGAGTGTTTTTTAATCACCCTGAAAAAAAAGTGACATTTTATCTGTCTGGGTCGGATCGACCCATGTTATCATTTTGCGTAGAAATACATGGAAAACCCATTCATATTTTGAATAGACTTTATTTTATTGTATGGTCGATAGATGACGGGATTATATTGAAGGATAAATATGATCTATTATCTGCCTGGTATGCTTAGCCATTTCCTTTTTAGTTCAATAACTTGGCAACCGCAAACGTAAATTTTCTGAAGAAGAGATCAGAAAACTCTTACAAGAGCTTTCAGATCTATCTGATATAGGTGAAGATGAATGTGTTGAAACATATGAATCAGATCACATATCGAATGAAGATATTTCTGATGAAGAGAGAGATACGACAGATATTGAAGAAAGAATTCAGCTTCGGTCTACGTTTGTTAGTAGAAACAAAGCTGAATGGTGTAAAGTCGCTCCTACTTCATGCTAAGTTCGGTAAGTAATCTAATTTTAATTTATAGTTATTTTTCATTTTATTTTTACAAAATGTTTTGTTTATTAAAAAATCCTGATATTCCTAACAAATTTTATTATTATTATTTATTTATTATTTTTTTGCTGTATAGGCAACACAACATTATGAAATTGAGTCCTGATCCTACGCGTTATGGAATTCAGCGAACAACTGAGAAGTCAATAACAGCCGTGAAACTTGCTGGTGTTTATAAATCAGCAGGAGAATCTCTCAAAGAGTTGTGCAGCGAAGATGATGGCCGAGCTATTTTTCGTGCAACTATGTCTTTACAACGCTTTGGAATAATTAGGCAGGTCCTTAGGTTTGACAACAAAGAAAGCAGAACAAGTCGCGACGCCTGGATAAATTAGCACCAATAAGATCATTATTTGAGATGTTTGTTGCACAATTTCCGAAGATGTTTGTGCCTTACGAATGTTTGACGATTGATAAACAGCTCGTGCCATTTCGAGGTAAGTGCCCATTTAGGCAATATTTACCAACAAAGCCAAGATGGAAGTATGGAATTAAATTATGGTTGATGTCGGATGTAAAAACAGCATACGGGTACAACGCTGAAATGTATACTGGAAAGCCTCTTCATCGTGAGCGTGATATAAACCAAGGAATAAATGTTGTTTTGCGCCAGGTAAAGGCAGTCGAGGACACTGCTCGGAACATAACGGTGGATAATTTTTTAAACCGATTATATCTTGCAGAAGAATTGTTAAAGAGAAATTAACACTTTTTGGGACTCTCAGAAAAAATAAAACGTTTATTCGTCCTGAATTTCAAGTATCATCTGATAGGGCTGTATTCTCCTCAGTGTTCGGATTTGAACAGGATAAGACTCTGGTACCGTATGTTCCAAAAAGAAATAAGTCAGTGATTCTTCTTTGCACTATGCATCAGGACGCAAAAGTGTCACAGAAAAATGAAAAGAAACCAGATTTAATCTTATAAAGAAACTAAAGGTGGAGTGGGCACAACAGATAAACAAGCTTCCACGTATACATGTAAGAGAGGAATAAGGAGGTGGCCGGTTTGTTTGTTTTATAAAATGATTGATCTAGCTGCAATTAATGCTTTTGTTGTTTTCATGCACGTAAATCCGTCGTATAATGAACGCAAACTTTTCAAAAGACGACTTTTTCTGAAAGAAATCGAAAAACAGCTGACAGACTCTCAAAGAAATCGCCGGGAAAAAACGAATGTGTTGGTAGCTATAAAAAAGAAGTTACTAGCTGTAAAAGAAGGCCATGCAGATAATTTGAAAACACCTAAACGAGGAAGGTGCAAAGAATGCGGCCCTACGAAAGATAGAAAAACTCAGACAAGATGTGGATCTTGTCAGTCATATCTTTGTCAAGAGCATGCACATACTTGTGTATTGCATGCTCTTGACAATATTGCAAATATTGTATTAATATGTAAATATTGTAATGTGCAATAATATTTCATATGTTAGTAAAATATGTAGAAATAAGTAAAATAGTAAGTTATTATTTCGTGCGTTTAAATATTTTAACAAGCCACATATGCAATCAAGGAATCGGTCGAACTGGGGGAAGAGGGGGGGGGAGAAACAGTAAAAAAGAGGTATAAATGAGGTAAAATATACATACTTAATCATTAACTAATAATAGCATTCAAAATGAGCCAAACGGAAACTATTGTAAAAGACTTGAATATATCTATACGAACTGGGTCGATTAGACCCATCCAGGTAAAACGTAACTTTTTTTCAACAGGGTAGGAAGGTTAATAAAACTAGTATTGGAGGCTGTGGTGAAAAGTAACACAGGTCATTTTTAACATTTCATGACATAGTTCTTATAATAATCAAGATACGGCGGTAATGTACAGAGCCCTCTAATAAATTCAGGACAGAAATTGCAAAGATATCAGTTGAGATATATGCGTGATGTGGTGGATAACGATCCAGAGTAAAATGTTTTTGCATATCGCACTCAGCAGTTAAAGCAGAATTACTTATGTAGCTAATCAATGTCTAATTCTCTTATCACTATTTTAGTATGTCAAGCATCATTTTATCAATGTACAATTCTTTTTATCGGAGCATTTTGAAAGGAGCATTTTGATGACAGGTTTGGAATATATTTACAAGGATTCTATGAATTATGCTATGACATTGTAGAAATGTGTTATAATTTTAAATTTGATTGCTATAAAAATGTTGGTGCAATTTCAAATGTAGTACTATTTTTAAGCCATTTTATACCTTCGTGATGTTAAGATGGCTACAATAAGTAATGCTTTATATTTCTTTTTTAAACAAGGTAAGAATGGAAATTGAAAAGAGATTTCAGCAGTGTTGTTACAAAATTAAATTTGTATTTAAAAAAAATCCAGTTTCATTTGTAAATGAAAATCTTTTACCTAATTTGCATTAGTATGTTGAAAATATTTCTTTCTTTTGTTTTTGTTCTACAAAAGCAAATAACGGCTTTACATATAATACAATCTTATTTCATTTTAGAATTCTGCCCGTTATTTGCAAATCTAAAATCATTAAAAAGAGGTGAATACAATGTATATTTCCATATGTTAGGGTTTGCTTTGGAAGAGCGAAATGCTGTAAGGCATTTCTGAGCAAGAGAGTCGAATTTTCAAGATGAAGAGAGCATGACAGACACGATGTAAATTTTAGTTCACATGTGTTTCAGGAAAAGGAATTTGCAACCTGATGACGAAACCACTCTATGTAATGGAAAGAGGTTTGTTTACCGAATTTTTTTCACTAGGATCCATTTCTCGATTTCAGTAAAGACCTACATTTTTCAATCACTTCCATAAATTCTACGCTATAGTATTTCGTAAAGCCAAATATATTATATTTTATGTTCGAATTTTTTGCGTAATGCGTTTTGCTTCAAGAAATATTTGGGAATATCTATTCTTTTTGTATTCGAGTAAATTACATATACAATGTATACTACTTATAATTATTTAAATAGTCTCTCGTAATATTCAAAATAGGTTATCCGGTTTATAAAATATGCGAATTGCCATCTTAAAATATTCTCCCTGAAATTTTTTTATAATATGCTGCAGTCGATAAACTAGAATGATGGATAGCTTGAATGCAGATATGAAATCAAATATGCAACCGCCTTGAGTCATATTTAGAATTGGCTATAATGCTGACTGGTTTGAAAGGATTTTTTATAAAGATTCTTTGAATTATTGCGCAGCATTACAGATATGTGCTATCGTTTACAAGCTTTCACTGCGCTATATATATATATATATATATGCATATGTTCGACTGCTGTATATATACATACACACACACACACACACACACACACACACACACACACACACACACACACACATATATATATATATAAAGTTCTGTTATCTTTAAAATGGCTGAAAGTATAAGAAAAAGACATTTTTTTACCATTGTAGGGATAAGATAAAGAAAATAGTTAAACTTCATTAACGAGTTAAAACATTTTTAATATCTATTAATACCAGAGATAGTTGCCATCATTTTAAGGGTAAGGAACTGTGAAAGGTGTTTCGACAATTTTTGTCGCAAAATTTTAATGTTGAGTTGAAAAAGGAAATTATTTGTGACACTATACCTCAGGTCTAGTATTTATTTATTTATTTTTGGATTCTTAATTTTTCTTATAAATAAATCTGGATAAAATGAAACTGATGTTCAATAATTCCCTCACATTGTTACGTGTATTTATTGTGGGAAACATTTTTGCACAAATAAAGAAAATGGAACTTCATATTTTATATAAGTTGGATTTCTGAAATTTTTCCCAACTTCTTGTGAAAGAAACAAGCATAATTTTAAAGTTATGCGAAGAAATACGCATATATAAAGATGGAAAACATTCTGACTTTTTGGATATAAATTGTATGTTAAAATTCATATTTTTAGATACAATTATCTGGTAAAATATAGAAATCCATAAATTTTGTCTATTTATCTATATATTCTTTTAATCTGTACATAGTCCGATATGTATAAAAATTAAGAATATTTTTTACAACGACTTAGAAAATTAAATTGTATAGTCATTGAAAAACGTTATTCAAAATCGTTTTATATGTATATACAAGATGTTTATAATTAAACTACCCCCATAAACAGCAATCTGCAGTTGAAAGGGTTGAACACCAATTTTTGCACACAGGCAGCACAGGAGACTCCGAAAGAAGCTTTTTTTAAAGTTTAGTTTAATAGATGTCCACTAGACGACCCTTTGCAAAAGTCGACAAATTTAACAGTGGAAATAACTATTTTGAAATGTACAAACAACATCAACAGTAAATTTTTTAACATAGTTTATCAAATAATTTGTGCCATTTCCTGAACAGTATTCACTGGTTTTTCGTGCACAACTCAACCTAATGAACATTTTTTAAACTTTTAAAACTTTCCTTGGACGCTTTTCTTCTTCAATGCATGCCCAAGCTGGAGGCAATCTTCTCACAGATTCTCACTGCACACAATGCTGCTTATAGGAGTAGTTCAATTATAAACACCCTGTGTAAGTATTTTATATATTTTATATTTTATTAACCATGCAGTATGTTAATAACAATTTAAACACATTATGTTTGTAAAAATTTAAAACATTTTCCATATTTGAATTCACTTTATTCAAAAATTTCTCGTGAAGTAAACAAATTTAAAATGCTGATGTTAAAGTAATGCTCTGTTTACATTGCGCAAAAGTATACTTATGATTTATTTCTATCTAAAATTACAAGCTAGTATTTTCCAAAATCACCTAAAATAACATTGTTGAATCGTAAAACAAATTTGAAAAAAATCGAGATAAATTAAATTAACCATGCTCGTTAAAAGTTCCTCCAACTGAATATTTTAATCTTGTAACAACTATGGACACAGAATTAATAATTTTGTTTTGCATTTCCATTAAACTTTTCGGAAAATTTCTGTGATAAAATAGAAAGTAATTTATCTTTTAAATACTATTAATTTAAGCATTCTAAAATGTTATCTCATAATTTTTTATTATAAATTTATTTTATTAGAAACTATAGTATTGGGGTGTCTTTTATGGATAAACAACTCATACATATAAAAAGGGAACATTATTACAAATTTATAATAAATTTACTGCATTAAGTGTGTTAGAGAATACAAGTATTATCTATCTATCTATATAAATATAGATAGATAAAAAATATTATTTTGTATGCAGGATTAAATGTATAATGAGTATAATGATATATGCTGAGCCAAGTGAAGTACAATTAAACAATGTAATAATAGAATGGAAAGGAAATTATAACCACTGGCACCATCGTCAGGAGCTATAACCAGTAAATTATAATTAAAGACAATCAAAATGGTAGGATTTGGGTTGTGTGGCATATCAAAAGAGATATTCACTCCACACGTTTTAGGCTCCATCCTACTATAAAAAAGGAAAAAGAGGAAAACAATATGAAATCAAAATTATAGAAAAAGCACTGAAAAATTCTCACCTTCCACGTGATTGCAACCACCCCAGGTTGGTATGTTGATTTTTCAGTGCAATTTCTATTATTTTGATTTCTTATTGTTTTCCTTTATTCCTTTTTAATGTCGGATAAAGCCTAAACGTGTGGAGTGCGTATCTCTTTTGATATGCTACACAAGCAAAACCCTACTATTTTGGTTGTCTTTAATTATAATCTACTTGTTATGGCTCCTAACGATGGTGCCAGTGGTTATAATTTCCGTTCCATTCTATTACCACATTGTTTAATTGTATTTTATTTGGCTCATCTATTTTTTTCCCTCTTGAGATTTGTAATTCTTGTATCTGGTGTTATATATTTTCCATGTGGGGTATGTCATATTTGCGTTATACTTTGTGTTTTAGTTATTAGTTTCATTCTCTTCTGTTTTTCATAGCTGCATTTGTGCGTTACAAATAGGATACCTTCTCTATACTTCATTATGGATGCTGTATTTGAGTCTATATGTCATTTTTGCATTGTGAAATTATTTTTTAAATAATATATATATATATATATATATATATATATATATATATATATATATATATATATATATATATATATATATGTACATTTTTTAAAAATTTATATATCTTATTTTTAACAAAATTTTACGAAAACATAGAATTTCATTATACATTTTATCCTCGATACAAAATAATATTTTTTATCTATATGGATACATGAAATATTAAAACAAAATATATCATTTAGACATTCTTTCGTTCAATTTATTTAACATTTCTTGTGAAAATAACATCTGAGCGTACATTTTGAAGTTTCATGAAATAAAATGACCCCACTTCTTTTCAGCTTTTCGGGTATGTGTACCATCTGCGTACTATACAATTCCTTGATGGACAGTTTATGTCATATGTTTCTTTCCCAGAACTTACCGTATCTACCCAGAACGCAGCCAAAATTCAGTTGGCGCTATATTAAAATTCACGTGTTTTATTTCAGTAGTTCTTTCGATTTTGCGGAATTTAAATACTTTAAGCTTTACAGTGAAAATCATTTTTCTATGTATATTAATCTGATAAAACCTATTTAAATTAGTTTTCTGAATATAACATATTTCTTATTTGAAATATATATGTATACATGCATATAGATATATTATTATTATTTTACACACACACACATATATATATATATGTGTGTGTGTGTGTGTATGGGAAAATGGCCTAAAATGATCCCCTTTAGGTGAAAACTTCTATTAAATAACATTAATTTTTAATAAAACTTTGGATCTTCGCTATCGTATTTTAAACTATAATTTGCATCGCAAACATGCAATATATAGCCAAAAAATCGACGCCCCAAGAAGGAGTTGCCCGATTGTAATGAAATTTCGTATGCAAAGTCATTCGGACCGAACATGTAAATGATTAAAATCTGAAGACCAATGAATGAATAGCGGAAGCGCTAGCGCATCGAAACTGCGCATTCAGCAGGTGCAATTAAGGAACGATTCTCAATCTGATGGTTAATATTTCTGTTGCATTTCGACTGCGATATCTTACATCAGCTGAAACGATGCCTTACCGAAGGATTCGTGCGCATTACGATCGGAGGTCGTGCGATTGGACTGAAAGAGGATGGTTGGACGAATCGATGACTCGAGCGACATCTGCGTCGAAGCAGTGCGGCAGTTAGACGATGCTGGCAAGAGTGGGTTGACAACGGTAGATATCAGTGTCAAAATGGTATCGGTCGACCTAGGGCCACAACAGAAGGGAGGATAGAGCAATTGTCAGAGCATCTGTCACAGCACCGTATTTGTCGCTATTAACTAGCCACCATATGACCCGCATACATGTATCCAACATAACCACCCACAGACGATTGAGAGAGCGGAATTTACGCTCGCGCCGACCGTTACGCCGGTTGCTTCTCACACCTGTACACCGTCAAATCCAATTACTGTGGTGCCTGGCTCGATGAACGTGGAACTACACTGACTGGATACATATAGTCTTTAGTGACGAGTACCCGTTTCCAACTGTGTCCTGACGACAACCACAGACGCATCTAGAGACGTCCGGGGCAGAGGGGGATCCTGACCTGACAGCCACACAGGTCCACAACAAGGTGCTGTGGTCTGGGGTGCCATCTCTTTTGATATGGGGTGTAACCAAAAGGGAGGCTCAGGGGGCTGTAGCCGCCCCCCCCCGAAATGGGATCCTTTACTTAGCTTACAGTTTGATATTCAGCTTACAATTGAAATTTAGCTTACAATTTGATACCCAGCTCGTCCCGAAATAAAATCATGGCTACAATACTGCTTTTGATTGCCGGACCTCTTTCTTAGTCATTTCTGGCACATTAATAGCACAGCGGTACGTTGACGACATCCTACGAGCGGTTGTGTTACCGTTCCTTTCGCGGCACCCTGAACTTACTTTTCGACACGATAATGCCCGGAAGCATAAGCCACATTTTGTTAAAAATTGTCTTCAAGCTTTCCCTGTACTTTCTTGGCCAGCTAGGTCGCCTAATCTCTCCTAAATAGAGAATATTTGGGACGCTATGGGAAGGCGATTGCAACCATCTCAAAATGTTGGCGATTTAGCCCAACAGTTGGAGACAATTTGGTAAGAAATTTCTCATGGCACCATCCGGGAACTTTATCACTCTGTGCCACGCGGGGTGACAGCTTGCATCGACGCCAGAGGTGGACGAACGTCTCATTGACTTCCTCCCTTTGTAATGGCCAAACTCTACAATAAATTATTCAATTGTTCGGAAATTTTAATCGTTTTTTTATGTATGTTCTTTACATCCACCAATTTTTATTGTAATCGGACAATTCCTTCTTCGTCGTTTTTTTTTGTTATAGAATGTATTTTAACAATAGTTTAAAATAACATTGAGTAATGAAAAAAAAATAGAATTTTGAGAAAGTTTTCAAATGATCATTTTACCCTCAACCAGAAACCAAAATGAGACTTTATTTGAAAATAATTGAACGTAGTTTTTAGCGTCGAAAAAGGCAGTAAAAGTAATTATGACTATACATAATGGAATAAAGCAAGTTTTACCGCCATGTAGGATGCATAATTTAATTTTTTGAAAATTTTGAAACGAGAAAGTGTCACAAACAATAAAATGGAATATTGCAAAATTATAATTCGAAAATTATGGTTTACAGTAAACTCAGAAATAAATTACATAATGCGTTGGGGAGTCATGCATTTTGAGAACGGTTAAAGAGCTGCCATGATGGCTATGATCCGGTACTGGAGCTTCTTCAGTCGATGGATCATTTTACCCGACAATATATCTGACCACTTTAGGTCATATTACTGGATAACGCCGAGAAACATCACAAACTCATAACAAGTGTTATTCCCATCTAAAATCATACTCTATTCAATAAACCAAGTCATATTTCTGTACATGAAAGACTGAATATCTAAATAAATAGGTAAGGTAATGCTTACCTTATAGCCATGCTTATATATATATATATATACACACATATATATGTCATTAAATTCACTCAATTATTCGAATTCTGTTTAGACGTCTAATACTGTGACCGTTTAAATACTGTCATTACTTCTTCTTCACTTGGCACTACTACTTTATGTGTTACCCTTTAGATAGCGCTACATGTATCTAAGAAAATATATGCATATCGTTTTGCCCGCTAGGATCACTTTGGGCCTCCGTACCCTATTTTATAAATAAAGTGTTGTGGAACACTGGATCAGTATTTCGAGGCGTTATTTGAATATTGCATATTAAAATTTTCCACGTAGTATACTCACATGACTTATTAGCACTATGTCGAATATCAATGAAATTCGTTTCTCCAAAGACGTAGGATTCCCTCTTGAGTATTTAACTGTAAATTTTCGTCATTCATTATTAAAAAAATAAAATTCACTTTTCAATCACATAGCATATTTTATAGTTCCTTCTGGAACATCGATTGGAAATTAAAGATCAAATCAAGTAAAGAAAAGAGAAATAGATAGATTTTAACGCTAGGATATTATGAAATAATTTTATACAGACTGAATCTGTGCAGTGAAAATTTAAGTGATACATTACTTTCATATATTGGAAGACTAAAACCTTAGAACTAGAAAATTATTCGCAGCGTACTGTTAATTAATAGTTAAGAATTATAGCTCCCGATTTTCATTTCTATTTCAGGAATATTTTAGCAGTGCTATTCTCTTTTAGAGAACTGCAATTAATTAATCTTTTCATGTGAATATCGGAAAGTGTTCAGTTCTGGTTTTATTAATTATTAGAAAATATAACAGATACACACACACACACACACACACACACACACACACACACACACACATATATATATATACATATATTTTCATATCTTTTTTTTTTAGAAAGCGACTAATTGTTTTTTGCACTAACTGGAATTATAACATTTTAAATGAATTAAAACCAAAAATAGATTGATAAAGTAATATACATATAAACTTAATATGTATAACTACTCTCTTACGAATCTGAAAAAAAAGATAAAAAATAATATAATCTAATGACTTTTGCATTTCATAATATATTTAAAGGGGAACTGCACAAAACTGGAGTTCAGCAATTTTTCATTCTACAATTTCATATCGTCGAAAACAGAACTTACAGTGATTAAAATTTAGTCAATTGATCCTTTTCCCATGAAATATCCGGTGTGACGAAGCTATATAAGAACATTTCAGTCATAATCAGAGGCATGAGGTAAGAACATTTATGGCAATTCAAGAATCAATAAATCTTAAAAAACATGTAGAATTTATATTACTGCAGCCTAAGTAAACTGTATCAACTCTGAGAACGAGAGAGAAGCAGGTGAGAACCCACTGTTTAATTGCATATGCATTAGTATTTCTTTCGTTAGTTTTTACATGATTTAATGCAATTAACTGAAACATTATGGTGAGGTTTAATTTTTGAGAGTAAATATTTGCTAGTGATTGCTTTGCCGAAAATGTATTACTAAAGTTGCAGGGTTTTTTTTTTTTTTTCAACAATTTTCCTTGGCTTTTAAAATGTATGAAATATTTCATTTTCATACGAATTTCATTTGTGGTAGTGATATTTTAAGAAGTATTGTCACATATTGATTTCAGAAATAGAACAATATTCTGAGCGTCGCTTTACAAAACTTCATGCAAATCAATTTTCGTGCAAATCAATCTTGGTTAAATTCATTTGCCTTTACAGTTTTGAAATATAGACGTAAATTCGATTTCAGAAAATTCTTCAATTTTTACAGTGTTCATCTACCAAATGTTTAGAATTATTTTGTATATCTCCTCCCATGTGATAGGGAATGGTGTGAAGTAAAATACAAAACTTTTGTCTAGTGTAAGGTATCCTTTCAGGTACATACACATTTAAAAATGAAATTTTAAAGTAAATTTGTGTAACTGTCTCCTATTCCATGAGTTAACTTAAAACTGAAGAGCAAAATTAAATAATTATACGTACATATATATTGCTTAGATTAGCCATTACTTGCAGTCAGCCATGTGCAAGAATTAAATTTAAAAAATACATTCGAAAATAATTTATAAATAGATTTCAGATTTTAGGAAACGAGAAGACAGCAAATGCGAGAAATGAAATTAGCACATGCAGTGAATTTGTAACTGAATCTGTATTGGCATAGGATCTAAACTTTACAATAAAAAATAAAGCAGGAATCTAGGAAAATCAGAAATTTTCTTTAGCCAATATATTGTAAAGATCTCGTTTCTTTAAGTTATGCAAAATATTTTATGTATTATCCTTATATTCTTATTGAAATGTTTCTGCATAACAAACTGCAATTCATTTAGATCTTATAAAAAGGGTATTTCCGTTTTTCAAAACAAATTATCTCATTTTATTTTAATTTCGTACACTGCAAAAAAAGTCTGTAAAATGTACAGAAATTACTCGTATTATTTACAGAATAAGTTTGTTCGTAAGAAAAAACAGTTTTTTCCTGTTTTATATTCACTCGCGCATGCGTACTAGACGAACACGTCATTGCTCAACCTTGAGGCTCATTTTGCCTCCGGCGCAATTAAAACGGCAAGACATTGTACTACGTGTCGTTAGCTGGAGCTGGAGAAAAGGGATGGTATATTTAGTTGCAACTGCATACGTAGGTTCAGGGGAGTGTTTACTCTTATTGTAAGCAACAATATCGGCCTTCTTTGGTAAAAAGTGGCATGTAACATTGAGGCGAGGGGGAAAATGGTTTCTTTTGTAGAAAATATTTCCAAAAAGGTTGAATTCTTTTTTTTCAGGGGGGGGGCAGTTACCCCTCCGTCTTCCCTTTTAATCCGTCCTTGGCGTTGAATGATGGGAAATAGAACAGTTATGGAACTTGATTGTGAATTCGAGACTTTTTTCCTACAAAAAGAAACGAAAAAAATCACCTGTGAATTTGATATATTTATTTTAGACTTACGGGTGAGGGGAGGGGGGGGGACTTTTATGCGTAAAACTACGCATCGAAACCAATGGACCAACCAGACAAATCGGCATAATGATTTTAAGCAGTGCAGGGCATCACTCGATCTGACGTCATACTATGACGTCACCTTAGCGACTCTTTCTTCAGCTACTTGGGATTTATGTGCAAAAGTTTCTGGCAACACTGATCGGAGGTGACGCTCTGGGTCGGCTAACGAACGAAACGTACCGTTCACCTCACCATGGCACAACGTTTATATCACTGGAAATGGTATACGGGCGAAGTGTGAAAGTCCCGGGTTCGGGTCCCATCGCTCGTCCGTCGACCGTTAACCGTTCAGAGTTTTCCGTGGTTTTCTCCGGAAGTTAGCGTAAATACGGATTAGGACCCCTTCGAAAGACACCCCACGGAGGGCTCCCCTCTTTCAAGGAAACCTCCCCATAGCTCACTCACCAAATGGAACGAATTTCACACAATCACAAGTACACACTAAAAGGAACGTACTGTGTGAAAATTAGCTGCTATCTCCTCATAGAATTTGAGAAATTAAAGGTTAAAAATTAGTTAAAATCGCGCCAATTGTAACCCTTTAGCTAGTATTTGGTGACAGAGATAATTGGTCGAAAAGTTGAAACGCTCACGCGAGTACGTACTCGAAATATTTATAAATCAGTGTTTGCTATACCGTGTTATATTTCAACGTACTGGGTTTTTAAGTAGTCTCGTTTTCTACTAGTTAAACTGAAGTTATATAATCTTTTTATTTTAGTTCTGAAAGTCCCTGAAGAAAGTAATTTCTTTTTATTTGTATTAACACATTGCAAGCTGCAAATTCAGTTTACGCATAAGTGAGGCATTTATTTTAATTCTATTCTTTCTATCCACATAATGATACTATGGAGAATATACTTAATGTTTTTTTTATGCTTTACATGGAATTTTCTTCGAAAAATATGACATTGTCTCCATGCACAGACGAAGAAAAAGTCTGCAAAATCAAATTGTTGAAAGCTTGCAAAATTATCAGAAAGTAAATGCAACAGATTTGGTAGCAAATGAGCAATGCTTATTACTCGATACCCCTGAAAATCCTATATTTTCTAGTTTAGAAGAGGAAAGCATTGACTTCATGTCCAGTGAGGACATCATGCAAAATAAGCAATTTATTTCTTGAAAATATAAGGAGACTGCAGTAAAATACTGGCGGGATACAATAGTGGCAAAATCCGGCAGTTTACAGAGTGTTCAAAATTATTTTAAATTTGTTACAAATAAAACTCAGTTATATCTGTGGGAAAAGCAAATTCAGAAGAATGGCGATTATAATATAAACTAAATCAAATTTTAAAATATACGTTTTAACACTTCTAACACGCAAGAAAATTACAGAAAAATGTACATGATTGTGATTTACAAACTTGGGCTTCAGAAAAGGCATTCGAATTAGGACTGAAATTCCGCGCATCTAAAGGATGCCAGTACAGATTTTTAAAAAAGAATAAGATTGTGAGCAGGAAAGTTAGAAAATTTGTTTTGCTGAAAAACTCTCGGTCAAAAGAAATTAAAAAATTCGTTCGTAAATAATGTAAATGTCTTTATAAAGGATTCGTTGTTAAAATACGATCAAATTTTTATGCTGATCAGTCAGGTTTTAATTTAGAAATCCTTCTAGACGAACCCTGGAACATAGAAGATCGAAGCAAGTAGAAAGTGAGATTCAATCAAAAAATGCAGTGACACATTCCTATACTGCAATGACGATTTTAAGTAAAAACAATAGATTGTTATAGCCATTACATATTGAACATACCGAAAAAACTGGGGAATTCGGAAAAAATTAAGTGCAGCAGTTTTCTGACATTGTGTTAATGAAACATTTTAATAATATATTTCTTTCAGGGTCAAATCAAAGGGGTGGGGGGGATTATAGGGTGAACCCCTCCCCTCCAAAAAAATTACCTTACAATTTTTTAAAATTATTTTTTTAATACCATTGTTTATTTCAATTCTTATTTCGCTAAAAAGCTAAGCTTCTTCTAAAAAGCTACGTTTAATCTCCTATGCATGCATAGATTTTATCTTTAAAAAATATTTTTGGCCAATTTCCTCCACCCCCCCTCTCCAAAACGGAACCAGTTACCGGCCTGATTTTTTTCCCACCATATGTTCTGCGGGATATCCAGTGAATCATTGCTGCAGATGAATCCTGACCTGTGCTTACTTAAAATGCTTATTAAATAAACATCTTTTTGTAAAAGCATTCATAAAAGAAAATAGAAAGCACCAAGTAGCGATAGAGGCTCTATTCTGTCGGCTCATACTCATTTTTTATTAATTAATTTTAGCTTTTATTTAGGAGATAGCAACTAATTTTTACACATTAGGTTTCTTTAAGTGTGTACGTATGACTGGATTAAATTCGTTACGTTTGGTGAGTGAGCTTCGGGGAGGTTTCCTTGTTTGTGTTATCCTTCTGACGAGGATTTATAAGAGGGTTTCGAGCCAACCACACAAATCCGATATACTTGTTCACAACAACTACGTACCGCAATTGTTCTTGGGTTTGGGGGAAATGAACAATAGCAACTTCATGTAACAAGTTAAGTACTACTCATAAACTGTTTCTCATAAGTTATTTCCTTATGATAGTGTTTGTTTATATTCATTGCACTTGCTAATTGGCTCTAGAACTGTAGTTAGCATTTCTTATTATATAGTTATCGATATGTTAAATATTTTGGAATGAGTGTTTTTGTTCGCAGTCATTTTGTTTGCAGTGCTCCAGTAAGTGAAAGAATATCGCTGAACTTAAACATCGTGGCACTGTGATAAATATATTGTTTATTTTCAGTGTTTGTACTTGAATAGACGTCTAACACCGAACAATTTATGATGTTTTTAGTGTGCATGTGTGCAGGCGCGTAGCCAGGAAAATTTTTCGGGGGGGGGGAAGAAAAGAAGTGATATGTGTATAAATAGACGGAATTTCATCACTAATCCAAAAATATCGGGATATATCCCCCCCCCCTAGCTACGCCCCTACATGTGTGCTCTAGGGGATTTCACATCAAATATAATATATACACTTTCCAGACTTCTAAATTTCTATCTTGTATACTTACAATAAGAATTCTGATTTTTCTAGGAGTATCTTAAAGTTTCCTAACGCGTAAGTGCCGTCAATAATTTAAATCAATGGATATATCTCAATCAAGTTTATGAGGTAAACCAAATTAAAGAAATGATATATTTCACCTTTTAACGTATAAAAGAACAGAAGAATTGTATCTACAAATTATTTATAATTTCCTTGTAATATTTGTTATGTAGTTTTAAATTTGTACGCACTTTGCAATTCTTTTTGCATATAGCATACTATTATTTCTTAATCCTAGTAAAAATGAATCAAAGAAGCATAGTTACACACTTTTTTTTCAAAGTTAATGAAACACTTTTAAGTACAATTTTGTAAACATATAAATAAATCAAACCACATAGCAATATTTTAAAAAGTGTGAAATTTATATGTATATAGCATATAACTGTGTTTTTTTGTTTTATTAATACACAACTGGTAATTAAAATAGCAACACCAAGAAGGTTACATGCTACACACAGTGCAGCAATTTTAATGTCGAGTAGTATATCTTATCAAAGAAATATTTCTAGCTTCATAACATTGTGATTTTTTTTTTCTACAAATTATGTCATTATCAAAAACAATAATCATTTTCTTCAGTTTTAAAAGTAATTTTTCATTTGTATGAGATAAACAGCTAGATTTTGATTTGAAGTAATTGTACAGTGGGAATTTACTAGTTTTTTGTATATTCAGGGGCGACTTGAAATTCAGGGATTTGGGAAATTTTATGTCTGGAAAAGTCAGGGAATTCTGCAAAAAATATCTTCTAAATCAGGGAGATTTAAAATTCTTTACAATGTTTATCGTCATTTGATGCACAATACCGTGTTTATTCGCGTAATAGTCACACCCCCGTTTTGAAGCAGAAAAAATAGCTCTTTAGAGTTACAATATTATATAGTAGATTTTACCCGCATGATAGTCGCACCTGGACTTTCAACATGAAAAATTGACAAAAAAGTGCTACTATTACGTGAGTAAACATGGTAGTTTTGGCTTCTGGTGATCGGAACAGCTTTAGTATTGGTCATAATTGGCAGTCTTTGTCATAAATTTGTGAAATTTTCAATAGCATTAATATTTTATTTAAATATTATGTATTCATTTTTTAGATTCTTAAACAGGGATGTATAGATTTTTTTATAATTCTTTTTCACTATATTTTAAGTTAAAATTTACTCTGTGAGGGGGGTTCCACCTCCTCAAAACCCGTTTTTTTTCTTTTAAATAAATACAATTTCAGTTTACTAACAACAATAGTCAGATAAAAGAAAAAGCTATCAGCGCACATAATCCAAAACTATCTGCAAACTCATATGACGTATTTAACGAGGAGAGGGGGAGAGGGGGTGGGGAGTCCTGGGAGTTCGGACACTCCCCCCACTCCCTGAAATTTTGATTTTTGTCACTATAATGATAGTCTTTTCTGAAAAATTCTGCCTTTTTTACGGTTTGGACTCCCCTCCCCCTCTCCCAAAATGTTTCCTGAATACGTGCCTGCTCGTGATAACTGAATACATATTGCGTATATGAATTTGTGTATATGCATTCGAAGCACACATCTGTGCAACCCGCTTGCGCTATAGTGACTAGCTGCTGCTGTTGTGAACATGTATATCGGATTTGTGTGCTTGGTTCGAAGTCCACTTGTAAATCCTCGTCCGAATGACAAAACAAGGGAGTTACCCTCTGTGGGGTCTTTGTAAGGGGTCCTATTTACCCTAAGTTTCGGAGAAAACCACGAAAAACACCGAGCGGTTAGGTCGACGGATGTGCGATGGAACCCGCACCCGGGACCTTCACACTTCGGCCGTCTACCATTTTCAGTGATATAACCACTGTGCCATGGTGAGGCTTTGTGCAAGATAAATTGTTTATTTATTTTAATGCATAAATTTTAAAATCATTTCATATCAGTGCCTTGTTATAAAAGTATTTTTTTAAATATTTTGCTTATTATACACTCTGATCATGAAAGTTTTAAATTTCAAAATCTCGAATCATATGTGTAGTCAGTGGCCAATATCCTGAATCAAGAACCCCTAACATAAATAGAAATGTTTTATTGAATACTTTTCGAAGTTGAAATATGTAAGAAAGTAATTAAAAATTAGCGCAGATCTGATCGCTCTGTAAGCAGTTCTTTATAAAAGGTTTACATTTAAAAAGAGAGAAATGCTTAAAAATTTGACCTTTCCCCTTTTAAAAAGTTGAAAATTTGATTCTTTTTTCTTATTCATTATTTTTTCAAAAAGATTTGACGAAAATGAAGCATATTGTTAAATGTAGTAAAAATATTTTATCATGTAAATTTATTTCGAATTTTCAATAGCAATAATGCATTCACTCTTCTATTTTAAAACAAGATGGTAATTTTGACATTTTAATTTGGAAGGGCAGGCCCATGGTCAGGATTTTTATTCGGGGAGGTTCAAATACCATAACTTAAACATAGGTATCATGGGGTCCTATGAAAGATGCAAGAAAGAGCCCCCCACCCTCCGACATATTCGCGGGATAGTGATCATTTTTAAAATACACTGGAACTTTTTGTATTTTACTACTGAAGTGCCTGAAATACTGAAATAAGCCTTCTCTAGAATAAGGGTCTTCCCTAGAATATAAGCCTTCCATAGAATACTGGGTGGATTGTAGTAATGGGGCCCCTTGGGTGCCCCTCTCTTGTAGAGGACGCGGGGCTGCAGAGCCTGTTTCCCTAAATCCGCCCCTGTATATAAACATACATATTTGAACTTTCGGGGGGGGGGTAGCTCCTCAAGCCTCCCCTTCCCTGGCTACTTGCTTGTCGAGGGGGAATTACAACAAGTGCTACTGAAAAGTAAAATTATTATGCTCCTAGCTTGTGCTAACAAATGTGATTTTTTAAATGTGTTTAATTCACTGAAGTAAATTATTTTGTTTCTAGGTGTTTGCTTGGAATAAATCCTAACAGAGGATGCAAGAAGAATCTTGATGTGAAAAAACGTGAGGCCGTTAATATGAAAATTCTCAATTTACTTAATAAAATGTCGGCATATGAGCTAATTGACCGCTAATTATATATTAAGAAATACCCATGAATACTGGAGAGCAAATCTATAAAATTATAAACATAATCTTTGTAAATATTCCTTTGTTTGTACTTTGTAAATACTTTATAAATACTGTATTTTTTTCTTAAAATAAATCTAATTTTTCATAATTTTCTTGACATATTTCTTTGATTATTAATGGATATTACAAAAATCTAAGCATAGATATATCATGCAAGAGTAATTTTAAACTCCTAAAAACTATTTCTGAAAAATAAGATGCATATATGTATACACATTAAAACCTCTTCTAACGGTCACCTCCGAAGACTGGTCATCTCTTAAAACAGACACTGTTAGAAGTTTACAGAATTGAATTGAGACTATTGAATTAACATTATTGTGAACCTCCAAAGAACGATTGTCTCATAAAATGGTCATTATTTTATGGGACCAAACATATCTGTTTTTCAAAGGTTTCACTCTATATATGTATTTACTTGAACGACGCCATCACTACATAATTCAATAGTTTAGAAGCAAACATATATATTATTTTAACTACAATGACGCGCTACAATCACCTAAAAAATAAACCTAACAGTAAATACTTCCACTAACTTCATTTACTACAAATACCCCAACCATTTATTTAGGGACAATTGACATGACAAACTGATACGCTTCCCTCCCCATGAACATAGAAATTGATGGATACTTGATGGATAATATCAAGAAATAATTTTGAAAACATTAAAAAATAAACTTTAAATTTTATGCTTGGAACATCTACACTCCCACCCCTGATCCATTGATTTGTGTATACATTTTCGTGCTTTGAAATGCATTGATTCATTTGAAATCAGCTTCTTTGATTACTGTTTTACTTGATTGATAGCAATCGTTCTTATAAATCTTTCTTTTTTCAACACTAATATTTTATTTTGTACAGTTACTTAATTTTAAAGTATGCCCTTGGATGAAATTGATTGAAAATAATTAATGTCACGTATGATTTCAAAACATACTCAAGAATTTATTTTCATTAACATTTCGTAGCAGAATTTTTTTTACCACTTAACAGGGCCGAGGTCGTCGAAAGAAGCTAGTATATGATAAAATTACTGAATTTTTTAAGTAATTGTAAGTAAGTAAAATTTTTAAGTAATTTTAAGTAAGGTATTGAATTATTAAAAACAAAAGAAAGTTGTTATAAATACAAAATATATTTCATAAATAAACTGGTTTTTTCTGTAAATTCTTTAAATCAAGCTGTAAAAAAATGGTTAAAGTCTGCTACATTGACAGAAATATACCGTCGACAAACACGGGGAATCTGGAAAAATTACAGATTTCAGTAAATTAGATGGAGTATCTAAAAAAAATACAAAACATTGATATAAAATAAACGGAGAATCTGTTAAAATTTAAAAAATACAGAAGAAATCAGTAAAACGCATAGAAGATTTCTGTAAAAGAAACAGAGACTCTGTAAAAAATGACGGAAAACTTTTGTAAAACACACAAAATATTTCTGTAAAATTGATGAAGAATCTGTAAAAAATTACAGAGGACTTCTATAAAACACACAGAGGATTTCTGTAAGATTGATGGAGAATCTGTAAAAAATTACGGAAGACTTCTGTAAAACATACAGAAGATTTATGTAAAACATACAGAAGATTTATGTAAAATAAACAGAGAATCTGTAAAAAAATACGGAAGACTTCTGTAAAACATACAGAAGATTTCTGTAAAATAAACGGAGAATCTGTAAAAAACTACAGAAGACTTCTGTAAAACACACAGAAGTTTTCTGTAAAATAAACAGAGAATCTGTAAAAATTATGGAAGACTTCTGCAAAACACACAGAAAATTTCTGTAAAATAAACGGAGAATCTGTAAAAAATTACAGAACATTTCTGTTAAATATACGGAAATAAACTGGCGTCCTGGCTGACAGTTTTTTTCTCTAAATTTGACAGACATTTTTTGCAGTGTATTAGCATATCAAAATGAATGTTATACATTAAATGCAATAGATCTATGACTTTTGACTTTACTTAACTGTGATGGTATCGGGCTCTTTTTATAGCTATATAAATGAACAAGTAAGCCAAAGCTCCCAAAATTATAAAGGTAATATACTACGTGCATCATATTATATAAAATAAATAGCTGGTATGCTACTTTTTTTTAAATAACCAATTTGCACTACTATTAAAATGTATTCACGTAAAGCATTATAACTCTCTTTATTTCAACTTTTTTTATCTAACCAGGAATGCAATCAAAGTATCTCATCTAAAATATTCAAGAAGAAATGAGTTTTCATTATATGATTTATTTTCATAAATGTAAAATTCATATATTTTCCAGCGAATAATAAATGCTACTGAAAGCATAGACAAAATTCTGTCATTTAAACTACATAAAGTACGCCATGGCATACAACATTATATTACTATGCTTAAATCTTTTTTTCTGTAAGTATTTCATAAAAATACATTTTATGGATTGGTTATTCATTGTTGAAATGTAACTTAATAATAAAAAGAAAATGCATATGCAGTTTTAATGTGTTTTAATTAATTTTGTTCGGAACTAAAATGTAAAAGAAATATTATTAGATATACAATATTCATGAAATGTAAATTTAGTGATTAATTTACATTTCATGAATATGTAGAAAGCATTTTACGTGTTAAGTATAAACATTTTATTCTTTAAACAAACAACTGATTTATTTTATTTTCCTTGAAATCACGAAAGATATAAAATTTTCCTAAAAAAAATAGTTTTTTGTACGAAATAGAAAGGATCTAATTTCATTCGGCTTTAGTTTAAAAGAAAAAGTTTCAATTTTATTGCATTTAAAGCAAACTGCCTTTTTCTTTAAATATGCAAAATAAAAAACAGCCAATTACATTTCTAAATAAATAACATCTTATTTTGTTGAAACCAGTCCAGTAAAATGTTTCTGTCCTTTCTCCCACTCTGTGTGATCTAACAAAAGAAATGTATTTGAATGTAAAAATAAAAGTAAATAAAAGAGTCCCTCTCAGCAATATGGGAGGTTTAAAGAGAATTTATTCAAAGACAGATTTTAAATCAATACATCTCATTGGAGGGAAGGATTTGTTTAAAACCCGAGATTACAGACATTACTTTCCGAACCTGAATAAAAATAAATAGCCTCTACGCAGAGAAGGAGGTGACCATTTAAATTCTGTCTACGGTATAACTTAAGACTGCAGTTGCAGAAAGGTACCAAAGAACAGTATTTTTATTCATTTAATAAGCACTTGAAGCAGACAGTACAGAACTTCTGTGTTCATATTTCATTCGAAAATTATTGGTTTTTATCTGTAGATCTCGCTTCAACTCATCTTAATGTATTTGGGATACTCTTCTTTCAGTCGTAATAATTATCTTTTTTTTTAATTGAACGAGGAAAGAGAATTTTTAACAAGAGGAAATAGTAAAAAGTTGAGCTCGAGGAAGATTTGTATGAATATTAACATTATTATTTGCGATAAGTTCAAATGATAAAGAGGAAAAACAGTTTACTCCGTAAAATACGCAGTTCAAATACAAAGAAAAATTCTAAGTATAATTCTTTCGTTATGTGTTCCCTTATTACTTATTATATAACTATTACATTACCCAATTTACTGCCAATAGTTTTTCTTTTGAATTGATTTTCCTCTATGATTAATTCAATATACATTTTCCATGCTATAATTTTTTTTCTAATCTGAAAAATTGCGAAAACATATTACATTAATTTTGTTTTTCGAATAACATATTATCATATAAGAAAAAAATATCGAACTATACTTTAAATTATTAGATTTTAAATATTTTATCGGAAAAATACTAGCCTTTTAATGATCCAAGAGTGCTTTTCTCTGATTAAATAAATGCTGATGACACTACCGATCGTAATGTATATTTAAATTATTCTTTTAAGTTGTAACAATTACTTTGGTATTTTTTCTCATAAAAAAGCGAAAATTTTGACAGAAGAGAAAAAATTATATGCAGAAAAATAATATGAATACCTATATTCTTTCCGAAATATGTACGAACGATGGTTGAAAAGCAATAACACCACAGTAAACGAGAAAAGAGTGAAATAAATCGATACTAAATCCTTGGGCTATATATCCTTCCAGATATCTATTTAGCATAATTTATTGTTCGATGACACAAAAAGAATGTTATATTTGAAATATGAATTAAAATAACGGTTATTTTAGAAGCTATCATCAAAAGTTTCGGGCTCTTATGCTTTTCTAGGGATGGACGCGAGATGAAAAATCGGCTGTCTCGTCTCGCAAAATCGCTGAAAAACTTTGTCTCGTCTCGCAAAAATCCCTATATCACAATGTAAAATATGCCTCTCTCGTCTCGCAAAATAACTGCAAATCGCTGTCTCGTCTCGCAAATTTCTGTCTCGCAATCCATCCCTATGCTTTTCATTGTAGGAGAAATACATTGTTCCAGGAGTTGAGCTCAGTCTTGTTAGAATAAATGTAAATCCATTTAAATTACGAAAGTTTAATATTTTTCAATCCTAAGTTTAAAATGCACTTGTTGTGAAAAAATTCATTATACATGGCTGTATTTTTCAATCAACTATCATATTACATGCCATATTATCTAACCCTCCAATTTATTCAGTAGCTAATTAAATTAGGTATAGTCCACAAACTCCAAAACCTAATTAGACGACCTTCCAGTTCATTTGACGACATCTCGTTTAATTTATTTGTGTTGTTTTACAGTTTTTTAAAGCGTTTTATAAACTAAGTTAAGGCCATTGATTTGCAGCAACTGTTTAAAATGAGATAGAAGAAATAAAATTAAAAGGAGTCTAAAACGTAAGAAATCTTTTATAGAGTTTATAAAATTATTTTCAGCATTCTTTCAAAATAAACTGCGTTTAAGATAAACCTGTAGTAATTTTTATTGTATTTAAAGATTTACTTTTAAAACCACTCTAAAGAAATATTGAAGCATACATATTACATACAGGGTGGACATAAAAAATTCCTTAATGTATGGACCTGTAGTCACTGTTCCGTTCAACCAATATAGATGCGATTTCAGATACAGTTATTAAGAGTTATGCGCTCGAGAATGGGATTGTTTAAAACAACAAAACTCTCACGGTTATGGTTGCAGTGAAGAAATTTCGAAAATTTTCAAAGGCAACCACCACTATTTCAGCGAAAGTTGACTAGCATTTTCGAAGAGCATTATAACGAACCAATAACAGCCGAAAAAAGGGGAGGGAAATTGTTTTTATTGAAATCAAAAGTTTCCAAGTGTCCTATTGTTAACAATTCTACTATCTATTCTTTTCATCATACGTGTAACGGTCTAACGCCATCTTTTAATTTTTCAATGCACTGATCAACTTTCGAAGGAAAAAAAGTGGGTGTTGCCAATGGAAATTTTCCGGGTTTTTTCACTTTAACCTCGATCACGACAATTCTATTGTTTTAAACAATCTCAGTGTCGAGCTCTTACGTTTGAATAACTATATCTGAAATCTCATCTCGATTGGTTGAACGAAACGACGGCTGAAGGTCCACATATCGGTGAAGTGTTTTTGTGACCTCCCTGATTTTCAACTTTTTCATTAAAATTGGTCAGATCAATGTATTTACCGACTACGTTACGGAAAGTTGATCCTTTTATGAAACATTCTGCATGCAATATATTTTTCTATATTTAAGGATATTTTCATAATTTAAATTACTTGAAATCATGCATGTATTAAGTCGTAAAATTTAATTTTCTGTATGGATTATAAAGATAACCGTGAAATATATAGTCAATATTAAATAATCCTTTCACTATATGCATTTCATTTAAACTGTCATTTTTAAGAACTTATTTTCTTAGATTGTTTTTAGGCACAGGCATTTTGGAAAAATATTCGTAAATTAACTTTTTAGGTTTTGGAAACATTTTGAAAACATTTAATACCATGTTCTTCAAGACAAATGGGAATTCTTAGTTAAATGAATGCTAATATTCGGGAATATTTTCAAACTATTTATAAAAAAATAATCTTTGAGCAATGGGGATGGACATTTTCAATGTATATTCATTATAATAGGTATAAATTAAGGGTGTATCCCCTACACAGGCAGGATAGGAAAAACAATTTTTTGGAAGTTTCAAATTTAAAAAAGAAATAAGGACTGCAGACATCATGTTAAAAAATTCTATACATGATAATTTAAAATCTTAATCCCTTTTTTTAAGGGGAAAAGATAATGAAATTTGCAATATGTGGGACAAAATACTTTAATAGCAGTTGTGCATCATTAGATTGCTTACTAATTTAAGTAGTATATCATATTGTAACACTTTGTGATTAATTTATACAGAAAGAATCAAGCTCACAAAGGAACTTGATTTCATTGAGTTTCCTTAAAAGTTTAAAATGTTTTTTCTGAGTCATTAAATACGCTAATGTTTTGAGATATAAATTCTGTTGAAAAATTGCTGTATGTAAAATTATATAGCATTTGACTTTTATAATGTAAATTTGCTTTACTTTACATATTTATTACTTTATAATTATTTCTATTTAATAAAAATAGTTTTAACTAGATTTGGACCTTTTTTCTGTGTGTGTGTGTTTGCATGTGAATAATATTATGAAACATATATATTTTAAAGGAAATAAACTTCCTAGCATGTTAATTTTAATGCTTAAAAAATAATTCATGTATTATATTTAACTCTATAAAATATTAATTCAGCACATTAAATAATCCAAAAATATCGCATATAAAATATTACAATTTAATAATCCGGTGATAAAACCGCAAAATTTACCAAGCTAGCATTACTCGCGGCAAAATTTTCCCTTGAGACTTTTTTCCAAACCGAATACGAAGAAGAAAAAACAAAAGAATACAATATTTGAAAATAGCGTCTCCCGGCTGAATTTATACTCTAACATTAAAAGTAAGACAAAAGTGGCACCACTCAAACCCCTGCATAAAAAAGAAAAAACAGAAACTCAATTTAAGAGTTTCCTGTGCTTTTCGTACAAGGTTAATAAACAGTCAGGCTATTTTGCATTGACGTACTCTTACTCGTCGTTTTGTTCTTCAAACTTTCTTTTAGAATTTGTTCACATCTAAAAGCGAGAATTACCATTGTCAAGAACGTCCAAAAGCTATAATGTAAAGTGGTTCGGGAGAAGGGAAAAGGGAAGAAGAGAAATTCAGAAAAGATCGAGAAAAGGATTTAGTAGGTAGAGAAAGAGGTATTAGGTAAGATTCAGCTGTACACCCGTTTCTATATATTTCGCCTTAGAAAAAGTACAAAAGTACATGCATTTCTTCCTGGACAAACAATTTTCTACTGAACTTAACGTTAGAAGTTTTTCTTTGTCCCCCTCTCTGCCGGCCTGGAGTAAACGGTACCTTTGAAATTGCAGCATACTTTTGGTTTAAAACATTAAAAATTTTTAAAAATGAACTTTCGGAAGAAATAAAATTACTATGTGCGATTGATAGTAACTAATGAATTTGTAAAAAACGAAAGGTGTTTGACTATTTTTAAACGTTAATTTGCTGATTTAACATTTAGCTATAAAAATTTGATTAATTCTAATTCTGTTAAGCCATTTAGATGAGAGCCTTAGTAGTAAGAAAGAATTAGTCTATGTTGGACATGTTTGTTTTAATTTATTTTATTGCGGCGATAAACACATGTTAAAAATAAACGTGACTGTGTACCATGCTTGAAGAAATATTTTTGCTTCATGCATGAGAGTAAACTCTATCGCAAAAGATGAATTACTGGATCCACCTTCAAAAATACATTTTGCATAAATGAAATATGAAGAAATGTAAATATTAATTATTTTATTACTTTAGTAATATTATAGTTTATTAAATTTCGAGGACACAAATTAACTATATCTTTTTCATACCAACATTAGGAAGATTGACAACTTGAATTTACCTCTTAAACTCTACGTAGAGAATAGGCATATTAAAAATTCGTAACTTTTCACACATGTAATGTTTTAAAAAATAGGACGAAGTAGTAAATTAAAACTCATTAAAGGATGCAGAGAAGAAATTTATTTAATTCTCTATCTTATATTGAGGTTAAAATAATAATAATAATATTTCCCTATAATACTTCCCAATTTATCAATATGTGATTTAACCGTACCGATAATTCTATGCAGTATCGATAATGTGTTTTCAAATAAGCTATCACATGTATTTCTGCTGAAAAACCTCCATACTGTACATTTGAATATGAAACACCCTTTACACTGAATGCTTTAGTAAATGCGCCTGTTTTCTTTTGCCAAATAGTTCAAACACAAAACAGCTTTAAATATGCAACTCATTTACTTATTCAAATAGTCTGTTTTCTTATTAAAGAGAATTTAAAGGCCATTATGTAAAGTGACTGAATGCGCTGATTAAGACGACGCATATCAACTTCCTACATTTAAAGGATACTTTAAGGACGAATTTTATCATGGTAATGAACGAAATTGCTTTATAAATATTCTATTTGCAGTGTCATTGCTCGTTTATATACGATAACCTAATGCATGAGGTTGAAGAAGGTTGAATAGTAACATTTAAATAATAATTCACCTTTCCACGAACTAACTGTCTAATAAAACCATATGCATACTGATACAGTATTAAATTTCCAAAGGAATACGTATTTCAGAATATGAAACTTATTAGTTTAAACGTAATAACGGTGTGGTACAGTGTCATTTTTCCTCATCCGTCCTGATCCTGAAAAAGTAGTGAAATACTTTTTAAAGCGGCTGTATGTTTTTGGTAATTTTGATGCACCATAGGCTATTCAGAAAACATAGTGATTTCGTTTAGCTGATGATTTAAAAGTAATTAACTGAGGCATGACTGCTAAGATAAAGTATACGTCAGGTATTAACAATAAACCATTTAACATGCAATTCACGGAATTTCTGGTAACTATAGCAAAATATAGAAATCTTCATGTACTAATACAACCAAGCAAGGAAGTACTGATTAGCTGTGGCAAAAAACAATACGAAATTTTCTTTTAAAACATGCCGTTTATTAGTTGCCTAATGTCAAATATTTATTTTTAAATTTTGACTTAACACTAATTTTATTTTACGAGTGAATATTGTTTTTTGAATTTATTTTATTTATATTAATCTGAATGAACTTATGTTCTAGAAAAAAAATATTAAAAATATTCTTCCATGTTCTTTCTTATGAATACATTTTTCTCATAGAGCTGCTCGACAGAATTACAAGAAGTCTTCTGTAATAACATGCGAGATATGTATCAATAAATTTTGCTCAATAGCTGAACAAAAAATTCTTGAAATAAGTTTGCATAAAAATATTACGTTAATAACATAGCATTATTTGTAAGTCAAAGTATTTTTATATGCATATGCAGGTGGAGAAATAAAATTACCCGGGTCCCTTAATGCTTTCGGAAATAATAGAAAAACGAAGCCACTCGAAAAGAACTGATTGAAAAACCTATTTCATTACTTTTGAAATTGGAAATTCCATCCACTGCACGCTACTTTTGCAAGTGTGTATGTCTGGAATTCATTCAATGATTGCAAAATAGCAGTACATCCATAGTGTGTGGAAATTTGAAACTATTTATCACATAAGATATCTAACACGCAAATCCAAGCCGAGGTAACTTACACTTTCAGCGATACGGAAATTCACATGTTTGTGTGTTCATATACAATCCAATGTGTGTATACTAATCTACAACTTGTTTTCGAAAAAGTAGAGTGCGTCTTCCGCAGATCTTTTTTTTAAATTCTTGTGTTTTTCACCCTCTCTTTTTGTTTCTCCTCATGTACCTCAGTGTCAGAGGGAAAGATAAATTGTGATGCGGGAAGATCCGAGATGCTAAGATGGCTGCTCATCTGACACGGAAAAATAAGTAAGTAAACAAGCAGAAATTGCAGAAAATTAAGGGGCGGAGAAGAAGGGGAGGAGAGGAGAAGAAAAGAGTGCGTGAGTTTTCTTCCTTTCTTAGAAATGGAAGTGAAATAAGTGCTATGAATAGTCGTTGAATAAATGACCCATTAACAAAATCGTTGCTTGTTCTAACCCGAAAGAATAGGAGTTTTTATTTTATTTTTTCTAGAATGTGAAGAAGACGCACAGTTGCGTGAGACGTAAGTGTTATCATTGGCCTAATATGCTATGAGTGGGCTTTCGTGTGAAACTATACGCAAATAAAATTGCTTTTCAATATTTTTAAGACTGGAAAAGACGAAATGTTTTCGCTTAAATTGCTGTTTGTACTTGAGGTGTCACCAAATTTCTTTTTAAGAACTACTTTTCAACGACACGCATTTGTGTGTTTGTGTTTTTTTTTTTTTTTTTTTTAGATGACCATAAGTTTTTAAACGTGATTTCTCAGAAATAATATTTAGCGATGCATTAAAACAATAATAAAAATCAGTGATTTAATAACTTTGTAGATCTATTTGTTTTCGTGATTAACTTTTTCTCCGAGAGGACCCAGCTTTTTCATAACCCGTTGTAAATCATTCGGGAAAGGAGTGGTTGAAAATCTATAAAAGAAGAATATTGCCTAGCATATCATCCATTTTGTAAGCCTATGTGACGATAGGTGACTGGTATCTAGCTGTGAGTTACGCTACGGTGAGCTATGCTATTTGTAGATTCTTAAGATTCATTGAATTCCTGTACTTTTGTATAATTTGTCAAACTCTATTTAGGAGTAGTAAAGTCTAGTGTTATACCGCACTGCTCAGTCTTCTTCATGTATATAAATGCTTAACTTTTTTATTTGTGTTTCTATGAGCCTACTGACAGAAATGCAATAAAAATATCATTTTAGGATATTAATGTGAATGAATTCCCCGTTCTATATTATAACATGGCTTCAAAATTATAATTTTCATATCTCCTTCATGCATGCGCGTTAAAAATATTTTTTTAATGATTACATGGTGTCGTGTACTGAGAACTAAAATTTGAACTGTCAGTACAAATTTGATCTGTACGTTGACGATTTTTGCGTAAGCTTTGTTAATGGAGGAAAAAAAAATCTCTACTCTCAAAAAGCACGTGTAATAAAACCATTTGGACATTTTTCATGAAATATTTGCATCTTAATCCATTTAGGTTAATTTTGTACAAATATTGATTACAAATATTCCTTTAAATTCAGTTCATCCATTCGTAAACAAAGCTAATCATTTCTGGCGTTTTAAGAAATAAACTGTGTGAAAGATCTAAACTATAACATCTCTTCAAAATTATAATTTTCATATCTCCTTCATGTATGCGCGTTAAAAATGTTTTTTTTAATGATTACATGTTGTCGTGTACTGATAACTAAACTTAGAGTGTCAGTTACAAATTGTCAGTTACAAATTTGATCTGTACGTTGATGATTTTTGCATAAGTAAAAAAATCTCTACTCTCAAAAAGTACATGTATTAAAACGGTTGAACATTTTTCATGAAATATTTGCATCTTAATCCATTTAGGTTAATTTTGTACAAACATTGGTTATAAATATTCCTTTAAATTGAGTTCATCAATTCGTAAACAAGGCTAATCATTTCTGGCTTTTTATAAAGTGTGTGAAAGGATCTTTTCTTTTTATTCAATATATTGGTTGTCTCTTAATGCAGTAGCCACGAAAATGTCACTGACAAATGTGGGTGTAATTCTTCCTCAATACACGACCAAAGTTGCGGAATAATTTGCCCATTTCATTTTGAAAATTCGAAAATGTCTGAAATCTAAACTGTCCAATTACTTTGATGATATAGGTCATTTTTCATCGTGTCATTTTTCTTGTCAAGGGTTTACATTCCAGACAATCCATATAATTGCGCCGGAAAGATTCTAAAGTTTTTCGTCTAGTTCTCAAGTAGTTTTAGGGATTTTTCTAATCATCCAAAAGTAGATCTTTTGTTTTATGGCTAAATATTACACGCTTAAAGGAATAATATACGTAACTTTTAAATATTACCTCCAAAACAGTGGATTCGAAGTGAAGAATTTAATTTGAAGTCACCAGACAAAAAAAACAACAGCTTCAAAACTATATAATTACTCAAGTATTATATCCCGTAGTTCATAATATTTTATATTAAAAACTTTTAAATGTCATCGAAATCCGTTTATGCACTACAAGTAATTCTATTTGCTAGATGAATTAGTCCAGTGTTAATGCCTTTACGTTATATACCGTCAAATCATTTTATAATTCACATTTCAAAACTGATGACTATCTTGGTTTAAACATTTTCAAAAGGTTGAGTATTCCATAAATTCATGTCTCATTAAAGCTTTTAAAAATACGCTGAGAAATTCTTAGAAAGCAGTAGGTCTAATTAGCTTACACAAACTTACTGAACCATAGTTTTCACACAATATGGTTCATAGTTTCTTGGAACTCTAATCGTGTTATTTTAAGAATAGAGATTATCTAATTTTTGCTCCTGCAGCAAACTTTGCATCCTATGATTGAATTCCAGACAATCCGTTCAATAAGTCTGCCTGACATTAAATCATTTGCTCAGAGACATTTTAAATGTAAAATACTTTTAAAAGAATTTTGAGACTAATTACTTAATACCAGTTTCTTGAACTATGCTTTTGAGACACCCTGTATTTCTTTGAATTGTAATATTCACACTTTAAAGATAGGCTTATTTAATTTTCCGTCTTTCTACGGATTTCGTATAAACAGCTTACACTACATATAATATATAATAACTATTCCTGAAATAGTATTCTACGATGTATTTTAAGTATATATTTAGTATTCCTGTGAAAGCAATGCAATTGACTTTACAAGAGTTCATTGATTCATATCACTTTGAACCCATAATATTATTACTTTAAATTTTTAAACTTTCATCTTAAAGATTTGTTTTATTTGATATTTAATCCTTTATCACACATCATCATTTGAGTAGCAGGCTTTTATAAGTATGGCTGGCTACTTTACACAAAGTTATTGAAATATACTTTGGAGAGCTATATCATTTTTTTAAATTTTAATAATTGAATTCATTTAATTTTCCATCCTTCATCATCTTTCGAATGAGAAGCTTACATTCCAGACAATTCGTATAATAACTGCTTCTGAAATAACATAAAACTTTCCGTCCGGCGCTGAAATAGTTTCATGGATTTGTCCATGATCCGGGAGCAAGTAATTTTGCCGTTGTATGGTTAGATAATATAATGGATATTTTCCAAGCAAAAGATAAATTTTGTTCTTGGAGGTCTCTGATGTCAAAATGGCTGTTTCTTTGAAGTGAGTAAACAAACAATCCTAAATTGCAGGGAATTAAGGTGGTTGTTATATCAACGAGAAGTAAATGCATGCTTTGCTTGCTCTTTTCTTTTCAGAATGAAATGAGAGGGGTGCTGTTTAGTTTCTGAATAAATGGACCATTGACAAAACTGATAAGTGTAACTGGATTAGTTTAAGTAAAAAAGAGAGTGTGAAAATTCTACAGCATTGAGATTTTTATAAAAATAGCATTATAAGTAGAAAAAAATATCGAGATATTATATAATGACATTTGTTTTGGAAATGTTACACAGAAGTCAAACCTTATTTAAAAATTTAAATAGACGAGATATCTATGTATTCTATCCTCTGGTTATGAGCACAAAAAATATATATTTTGCAAAAACAAACACTAAGTTCATTTATATGTGTAATTTTAATGTTTTCAGTGCAAATCATCATAAAAATGTTTTAGTTTAAGAGAATTTTTTTATTTCTTTTTTATAAATATCATATCATTTTCTGAAATAGTACACCATTCCAAATAATATATATTTCTTCTAATTATTGCGAGAATTACGTTTAAAAAATAGTTATTTACATAATATAGGTAGAGGAAATTTGACATATTCTTGACAAATGAATGTTTCTAATGAATTTTGTATACGTGGCTTTTTCTCTTCTTAAACAGAAATGCATCAGCATCAGCTATCTAGGCATAATTCTTCTACACCATAATAGGTAGTTCCCATTAAACTTCTAAAAATTGTTTAGTTATGTAAATCTTACTCTTTGGTTCAAACATGCACACATATATCAGGGATAAAATTACTTTCCAACTTGTGAGAAATATACACAAATGCATTCAATATATTTACGATTTTTCGAGAATATTTTTCTTTCTAAATACTTCCATTTCCGTTTGCCACATTAGTTTATTAGGGTTCTACTGATCATTTTTTAGGATATCTATCCATAGATATTTAAATATAGTAGTGAATAATTCTGTTCATCCTGTGAAATTGCATGCATTTAGAAAACAAACAAATGTTATCGAATTCGGAACGGGAAGAAACACAATCCCCAATAGCACCAGTAGTAGTTATTCAAAAGTTAAAATCCCTTATTATAAGTTCGTTCAAAATCCCTTATTATAAGTACAATTAACATGCTAGCATGCGCTTCCATACAGTTCAGGATTTAGGTTTAACTGATATCCGTATGTCCAGGCAAAACTCGTACAATGCTAGTTCAAAATTGATTCGGTGTTGTGGTCTCTAAATGGGCACAATGCATTGTATTGAGCGTAGTTTAAAATAAAGTATATAACTGGATCTTCATAGCACATTTGCTTGTTTGTTTCATGGGCCCCTTAATATATAAGGCTGTTTTTTTTACATCCTTAACATTTGAGAAGCTTTTTAGAAAATTTAATTGCGCTTGAGACTTGAAGAAATTTAGAATCCCTCTTTATAAGTTATACTGTGAACTGTCATGTGCAAGAACCTACTGGAGTTATGAGACACTCAAGAAAAAGATTCTTAACAAACGGAATTTTACAACATTTCCCTGAACAAACAATTGCTCGGACCTTATTTAGAAGGCGATTTTTGTGCTTATGAATGTTTTCTGAAAGTTTCATGAGACATAGAGCTTTCGGATAGTATTAGTTAATAGTGCATTGTGTGAAGAGAAATTATTAATAGTTTTTCCAATTATTTAACATAATTGGTTTGTTTTTAAAGTTATTCAAAAGTCGTGTAACATCAAAAGTCCAATACCTTAGACATTTCCATTTGTTGGTATATGGGAAACAGCTTAGATCTTAAGGGATTGTTTTCCTAATTATCGCATGCCCGACTACAATGAATGTCTTCAGAATGTGAAATGTGTCTAAATTTTAGAACGAAAGCTGGAATCTATTTTCTGTACGTGTGATAGCACAACATAAAAACAAAAAGCGTGTACTACTTTTTATTATTACCGAAATGGCAAGTTAAAATACGTAGCAATCTAGTCAGATTTAAAAGTCTCAAAACGATCACTGTGACGTCACTGTAGAGTCACGAAAATGAGCAGTCACCATGTGACTTGGCGGTGACGTCATTTAGTGACTACTCACAATGAAGCTTCACAGTGACCAGACAGTGATGTCACATCACTTACAGATCACTATTTCGTAACACTCGTATGAGCCCTTGTGACGTCAAAGTGAACGTTTTGCGACCATCCATGCTATTAGTGCCCATTTTTTTTTTTAGTTAGCTACTTTTTCAACTTTATTAAAATTTGTTGTGATCGGTTTCTTTTTTGGCTAATCTCAATAAGGTAGTACTTAATTTTTCGTATTTTAGGTTGTTTATGTGTTCTTTTATTTTCCTTCTATTGACATCGATGTATCCTCCTTTATTTCCTGATTATTTAAAAGTTAAGTAGGTTTTGTAAATACACGATATTTCTCCTTGCTCTATTATCTTTATCTGAACAGATGCGTTTAAAAATATATGGAATCAGTTTTATAGGTATCTTTATACCTTTATTTCTGGCTGCATTTGATATTTTTAAGTTGACACCTCGGCAGAATGGAAAGGCATTATTATAAATACATTTCATGTACTGCAAATTAGTTAGTGAATTAATTTTCTTCATTCTTTATTTATATTATTACTGTAATTTGAGGATCATTAGTTTCTTTATATTGATTTCTGGTACAACCTACTTCTTCTTTGAACGATGATTCATCATAAGAGACATTAACGGTACTGTTAGTATGTGAGCGTATGGCGGCTATCAATGGTGTAGCCAGAAATTTTTCATGGGGCGGGTTACGACTACTGCAACTCGCATATTGTATACGTGTGGGTGATAAGTGAGTGAAGAATATATATTTTGTACGGCAAAAAATTCCTCGTGGGGGAGGGGGGTTGTGACCCTCCTATCCTCCCCTTGGCTACTCCCCTGGCGGCCATTTTGTACACGCTTAAACCAAACGAGCGAAAATTGATCAGTCGGAGCGAAAAGTGAGCCAGTTTTCAAAAGTGAGCTTCTCCTTTAGGAGCGTTTTTCGATCACAAGAGCGGAGCGGAGTTTAACAATAAGCGAGGACGGAATTTCTTTGAAAAAACAGGATGGGAAGAAAGAAGTTCTCAGAAAAAAAAAGCTACTTAAAGAGCACTTTCGTGGAAAAACCGGTCGATTTCCATGGAAACTGATCGCTCCGTGATGTATCGTTTTTTTCGCTCTTTGGGTTTAAGCGTGTAGTTAGGTGGTCTGTAAAGGGTATTAAGAATTTCATTTTACAGACGAAGAAAGGAAGATATGGAACGGAAGACGATGAGGGTTGGAAGACCATCATAAAAGAAAAGAATTATTTAGATAACTGACGACGAACGTAAATGCGAGGCTGAAAGGTCTTTTAATGAAAAGTTTAAAATTATTTTTACACTTGACTACGCTCGTCTCCGAAATTAAAGTCACAAAACTGTTTTTCTAAATAATTCGAAACTGCTAATAGTAAAACTTTTTAAATTTGTATTCTTCATATTTTGAGGAACGAATAGCTCAAAGTTAGCCTCCGATTTGGAATAGATGGTGTTCAGCGTTAGTTTGGAAGCATGTTAAATTTGTCCGTTTAGTCATCTGGGATTTTTGCCTCCAGTTTTGTGAATATTGCGTTAAATCCCACAAGTTTGACAGTTTGCATTAAGAATCAGTTCTCATAATAGTTTACATGATTCAGCGAGATCGAGAGCCGTTGTTAGGCTTAAAGTTTGGCAGTCTGAAGCCGAGGTGGCGCGACAGCTACACGTATGTCCGAAAATGGTATTCAGGTCGTGGAATCAAATCAGAATAATGTGGTCCCATCACTAGGAGTAGAAATTTAGTACACAGAATGATTATCGGCGAATCATGATCTGGAGATCTCTCTATCACCCCTCCAACACAAGCGAAATCGACCACTTTGGTGGCAGAGAAATCCTTGACTAATGCGACAGCCTGTTGGCTAGTCGTACACTACTATAGGACTTTGATTTATGTCACCGCATAGGGATTAAGTCCTTGAAAGCCCTGTGAGGTACTTCCGAATTTCTGAAAGCATGGACCTCTGTTTTATTAAAGGTAGTATGTGGCCACACAGTCCTCACATTGTGAACGATCTTCTTGTGGAAGAGAATATTCACCCTAAAACTAGCATGCGACGTTTTCGAATTTCAATCCTATAGAACATGTTTCGGATGGTGTCGGAAGTGACATTGCAAGGTATCAGGCCTTTTAGAGGACCCTAAAGAAGTAAAAAGCCTCACTTTTGGAATAATGTGGTTTATTCGTCTGAGCGGTTTTTACCGCTCTCATGAAAAATATGACAGCTTGGTTGTACAGCCGTGCATGTGGCCACACTCAATATTAGATGCACCTTTTCTGACATATAATTGATCATCATTTGACCGTTTTTGATGTAATTTGTGTATTAACTAACGACTCCCCACATTTTTATATTGCTATGTTGCTAGATGCTTTCTCCTATGATAGTATATTTTTGAGTCTAATTTTGTTACAATAAACGAAATAGTTCATCGGGCATCACAAATTTTGTTACCTTAATTTTAAACACCTGTATACTAATAGAATAGTTACTGATGAACTATTGAAAGGAAGATGGGGTCCGAATACACAATAATATATCTCTGGACCTAATTTTGTTACAATAAACCGAATAGTTCATTGGGCATCACAAATTTTGTGACCTTAGTTTTGAATACCAGTTATACGAACATAGTATAACACATGTTTTATAAGAGTTTTTAACAATTAAACATAACATATTTACAAAGAATAAATATATCTAAATCCATCGAAATTATGTACATTTGAAAAATAAATTCATGTAAATGTCTAGTTACACGATTTATTGCATGTCTTTGGTGACACAATATAGATTGGACACAATATATAGATAATTCTTGTAATGTGAAGCCGACTACTTGTACTCACAAAGAAAGAAGACAACTTATGACACACCTGTAGTGTTCCCATTCTTTAGGTTAATTTTTCTCTGTTGATGCACGAAAAGGACAAAAGAGGGTTACCCAAAGAAAAATTTTAATGATGTGGATAAGAAGTAGAAAGTAGAAAATGAACTTCCATAAATAGTTCATAATTTTGCTTGAATTACCAGAAAGATTTCAGCAGAGTGACCCCTGGCTGTCGCAAATGATTACTTAGAAATTATTTTTTCCCAGATATTCATAATTTTTTATAATTTGTTTTGGGAAAGAAAGATACTCCCTTTAGTATGTTATATGTATTATTTTGTACCACAAACGTCTCAAAGAGGTGAATTTATTAATAGAAGAAAAAACTTTATTATCTAAGAATTATACGTAACGAAGCTCATGAAAAGCAGTGGTGAAATGAAATGAAATGAAAATTTTTGAAAAAATGCAATGAAATGAATATTTTTTTGAAAAATTGCAATATCTATGGATATAATCTTGGTTTCACCTACAGAATGATGATGAAATTGTCAATAAAACACTACCTCAATAGCACAAGCTCGTTCAAGAGCCGTTATACGTACATCCGCCATGCATTTAGATCCCGTAAGGGTTTAAGTGCCGCTTACGTCAGTATGTCCGGGCAAAACAAGTACCATTGCAAATGAAAACTGGTTCGGGCGTATTAATCTCCAAATGTACACAGTACATTGTACAGATCGTAGTATAAAATAAAGTGCATAGCTGGGTTTGCACTTTGCATTTGCGTGTTTGCTTCATTACAACATCCAAGCTCTCTTTGGAAAAATCTTTTATCCAGTATTTTAGCCTAGTTCAATCATTGCTACGTGGCAAAACAACAAGTCATTTAACGGTTGTTTTTGTAATTATTGCCTACGGTACTAGATTGAGTATCTTCAGAATATACAGTGTACCTAAATTGTAGGAAAAACTGTGGAATATGCTCCTATACGTGTGATAGTCCAACATAAAAAAAAAAGTTGTAGAAAGTGCTGCATAGAATAACAATAGATCGTGAAACTAAATGAAAAAATTACAAATTCTCAACGAGAATGTGTTTTGCAAAACGTTTGTGTTCATGAGCAGAGAACCCGTGTTTTCTGTCTAGAAATGGGTTGCTAGGTTATTCTTCTTAGTTACTATTTATGAACATTCGTAAGGAATATTAATTAATCTAAGGAATATTTAAAGGTATATTAAAATTTTGCAATTGAAGCCGTTTTCAATTGGGTAAAACAGCAACTCCAATACCTTCGAAGCATGTTTGACACATTTTAATACTTTTTTTCTCTTCCCCTTCTTAATTCATTTTGAAATGTAAAAATGATTTGGAATACGTAATTCGATTTTTTTATATGCTGATTTGATAGAAGCAACTCGTAAATAAAAGAAGTTAAAAGTCCAGCTGTCTAATAATCTACATTTACATTGGAAGAGAGTGGCTCATCTATCCTCTTTTTATTGTACACTGTACGTTTGTGTTATTTCAACCTAAAAGCCAAAATCTATTCTTCTGATGGTTATTTGGGGAAGTGATGCAAAACTTTTATCTTTAGGATGTTAAATACGGTCTTACATATTTTTAGGGCATATCTTTGGGTTGTAAATAACTTAAAATTATTAAATTACTTAAATTAGTAATTTTCATCCATTCAGGAGGCGAAGGGAAATCTGCAAAATGCACTTGTAGATAAAATATATTTCACCGCGATTCTTTAAAATATACTAAATATGTAATATAGTTATAAATTAGAGTCTTTTCGAAATACGTACATGCATATGTTACAGGTTTTAACATTAAAACATAACATGTGAACATAATTTAAAAAAAAATTCAAACTGGTTTAAAGAAACTACTTTTAAAAAATTACAACGCTCCAAATCTCTAAATATCGTCTTTGTCAAATGAATATCCTCTATGTGCACTTTTGAAGATTTCGACATTTTGTCTGTTATGATTAGTTTACTAACCAAATTTTCGTAGAAAGAGACTCCTATGTGACTCTAAGCATTGTCCGATGAACTATGATTGCTAAAAAAAATATGCCATCTGAATCAGCCAGAATTGTCAAATAATAACTACTAATAAAAACTTATACTAATAAATAAAATTTTTGAACATAGCAGATATTTGTTTGACAACGAAGACATGATACAAACGTAAAGTCTTCTACAGGGAAAAATTACTTTATCGTTTTCATAAAAATATGGTATACGAATTAGTTCTTTCGCACATAGAATAACAGAAAATATTCGCAATGTAAACAATAAGACGCTATGGCGTATAATATCGTTTCATCGCCTTACGGATTCCTTTTGAAAAGTCTGTCTAATTTCTATCAATGTATCAAAGATTTGTGGCGTTTCTTCTTCGGAACTAGCGTTAAAGACAGAAAAATGAAGCGCATAAAAAATAAAAACAAAAGGAATTTCGCTTCGATGACTCCGAAATTTGCTCCTTTAAAGGAAAAAGGAAACCACTTTCATCCACTTAGCTCCTTTTCTTGCCTTTTTCATTACTTTCATCTTTTTTCCGCTCCGAATTTCATTGGATGCCTTAAAGCCATTTTTGGCGACAATTTCAGGGATCGTAGAAGTGATCGATTTTCAGAAGATGAACATACTTTGGACGGAATAAAAAAAAATCTTCAGTGATATACTTTTTATTTGATCTTCCTGTAGAGGGGGAAAAAAACTTATTTTAAGCGCGCGTTAATATGAGTTTGAAATCGAGGAAGATTTTTTAATTTTTTTTCCTGGGAAAAAGTTCTGCTAGATTATATTTTTCTGAGCAGGGGAAAGTCGGCGATTGTATTTCGGGAAGTGATCTTCGCAATTTTATTTCAGTCATTTTTTTTTCGATTACCATATCCGGGAATATACCCAGAAATCCTTCTCATTTTTAATGAACTGCGTAAGCCCAACAGTTTTCAACTGCCAGAAGGAGGATAAGCAAAATTTGAAAATGCTTTTCCTGTGTACTATAAAGAGTTTCAATGGCGGTGTGCATGATATACTTTCATGTGAAATGCAGTTTTTTGCAACAAATTTCTTAGAGTCATGTGTTTAATATTCAGAAAAATCTTATTTTTTATTGACAGCCGAAACATATCAATGATTTTTTTAAGAATAAATGTATATGTTTGAAATATTACATTTGATCTTTCTTACACCGTATTTTAAAGTTGGGGGGGGGAGATGAAAATGTGTTTTTTTTAATATATTTAGTGGGAGTAGAAGTAAATGATATTTTCTAATGCTGTAGGCTAGAATTTTAACTGCATTAGTTTTGTAAGGAAATAGCGATGTCCATAATGAAAGTGTAAAGTTGCATTTACTTTAATAAATCCATTTCAAATAAATGTTAAGCAAGGTGAAAGCGCGACGTAAAGGTATATGCATATATAGCTATTTATCTATTTATCCATCTATATATATACGGGTGTGTGTGTGTGTATTTTTGTGTGTAAACGGTTGTGGCAGTAATTACCGTTTCTCAAAAGCACATATTTTCACACCTGAACAGATCTTGGAGGGGTTATTGCCAGGCAGATGCTCTTTCTAGAGCATTCCAGAATTGCTCAATGGGACTAAGGTCTGAAGACCTCGCTGGCCACTCCATACGGCAAATATCTTCTTCTACCAGATAATAGTTGATTTTTTTTACTTCAGTTTTGAGTACCAGTGTATATATATATATATATAAATATAGATAGATAGATAGATATTTATATATTGTTTCTCAAATTTATCAACTTTTAACTATATGTAAGTATTTCTTTTGGATATAGTGTAATATGAATTATTTTATTTAAATTGCATTCCAATTAATCTCTTAAAAAATAACTAAATGTGCTCCTAAAGAACTAAATTAGTTCCGAACGATTTAAAACCGGGACAAAGTTGTCCAGGTTTTCAATCCTTAGGAGTGAATTTAGTTCTTTTTTTAAGCATGTACTTCTTAGTAGAAATATCAGATAAAAATACATAACTCTTTTGGTACATACATACAGATTAACCCTAATACTGAGCTGCTAGTGTCGCGGTACTCTGTAACGAAAATTAATTTGTCCCGTACTCTAAGCACAAAGCTAAACGATCATTGTGTTCTACCTCATTAAAAAACTTAACTTTTCCGCTTTTGAATAGCAACACAGAAAACTAACATTGTCTGTAAAGTACGTTGCTGACCATTAAAATTGCTGCACCAAGAAGCTACAGACCTGACATGCTACAGACCTGAAATTTAAAGGACAGAAAGAAGATACTGTGATATGAAAATGATTAGCTTTTCAGCGCATTCAGATAAAGCAGGCGCCGTTAGTGGCACCTACAATGTGTTTAAATGAGGATATTGTACAGCCGGTTTCTCGTACACAATCGGATTTGAATGTTAGTACCTGGTGAAAAGTTGTTTTGATGCCTCGGGTAAGAAGGGGAAATGCCTACCATCACGTTTCTGACTTTGATAAAGGTCGAATTGTAGCTTACCAGGATTGCGGTTTATCCTATAGTAGTATTGCTGCTTACGTCGCACAGTGGAGTATTTGTGTCAAAATCCTGGCCAAAAATATTTTTCATGTGTTTTAACGTTAAAATCATTACTGTTGACTTTTGACTTGCTTTTTAGTATTATATGCTTCTTAAATTATATAAAAAAGCGTGTTGTCGCCAAATTTGGCGATATATCGCTAAACGACTCGAAGTTGGTTTCTAACAAATGTCTTGTCCGGGGAATGTCCCTTACTGGGAAGTACTGCTTTTGTATAATACCACTTATAAATGTAATACCACGCGGCTGTCGATCTAACGGTCTGGAGTTTTGGGCGATTTTCTCCAGATGTCACGTGAATACGCATTAGAGCCTCTTAAAAAGCCCTCCGCCAAGGCAACCTTCCCGTGAGGAAAATAGCCGTGCCTTAACCCAGCGGTTCTCAACCTTTTAACTTCGCCCCCTCCCAACAAAGGCTAACTTACGGTAGCACCCCCCCCCTTCACATTGTTCAGCTTACATTCAGTTTTTTAATCTTTAACAATGTACATTTAGTCGAATTTTCTACAAAATAATGTTATCAGTAAAGTTTGAATGAACATTTTAAGCGAAAATGGATATATTTTTGAGTAAAAATGAGAATAAATTAGGCGATTTTTAAAAATCGTGCATCATTACTTGCTCTTTGGTTTTTCTGGTGCCTCCCCTGGAAACGCTCCGCGCCTCCTTGGGGGGCGCGCCCCACAGGTTGAGAAACGCTGCCTTAACCACAATAAAAATATATAAATGTAATACTTTACTTATAATAATACTTATAAATATAATACTACTTATCTATAAATCAATTTTTATCATAAAAGTTTTCAGATTTTCCACTTTTCTAAATGTAGTTACTATTTGGATCTTAGTTTTCTAATGACTTCTGAAGATTAACTTTTTCATTCCGATTCTTTTGAACTCTGATATTCGTCTTCACTCAGAATCACTTTCTTTTTCTTCTCCTTCTTCCTTTCTTTTTTTTTTTTTTTTTGAGAGAGAGAGAGAGATAGAGCACCATCGGATCCCTCTGGAAGAAGAAGTTATAGGGTCTCACTGCTACAAGGCTTGCTCTTTTTCATTGACCTTTATCTAGAGCAGATCATATAAGGGCACTGCTTAAAAGATGCCCCTCTTTGCAAACCCATAAAATCTCATTCCAAGCTCGAGGAGAAAGTAATTTATTTCAAGCCAGCACTTTTCTGTTTACGCACTCACACTTCAATGACCCGAAGTCACAGTTGCCAACCTTTGAGAACCAAAAATGGGGAGTTTTTGCTTTGGACACAATTTACTACATAAATAGAAAACTAAGCTGTAAATAGATGGGACTATTTACATGACTAAGAAAGGGCAATTTTGGAATATGTAGAAATTTTCTTTTTATAGCAAATTTACATCAGAAAAATAAGAAATTACATACTGAATTTAAAATACTGATGTTAAATCTTGACTAAAATAAATTTTATATACCTTTATCCAAACACCTGCACATAATTTATAGTTTATGAGAAATACAAGTGCGTATGTTTGTATAGCTTTTGCGATCACCCGTCGAAAAATTATCGAAAAAATAAAAATGGCGCCATATAAATAATTTTTTTTATAAAAATGGTGGATGTTGGGGGAACATTTTTTTCTTGGAATAGACACTCAATACTGTAATAATTACGATTATAGTTGAAATTGGGCGCGACAAGCCGCGACACCCCTTCAAAAAGCTTTTTGAAATGTGAATTTTTGAAAAAAAATTAGAAAAACAAAGTTTACAATTTTTTAAAATAAAGTCATATTATTTTTTCAAGCTAATAGATACATATAATTAAAATACATATATTTTACTACAATTATACTAAGTATCAAACTAGTAAAATAATTTAAAGAGCCCGTAAAAAATGCAAGACGAAGTAATAGAAAACACTGAAATCTCTTGCCGTAAATGAGGAAACTTGCTTTTAAACCGAGTGTTGCATCTTTTGGATATGAATTATGATCGAAAAACATGCATTACATGATGCATCAGTTACTAGGCTATCCAAAAACATATATATTACTATTTTTAAACAAATTTAAAATTTTCGACTTTTGGCCAGGATTTTGATACGAATACTCCACTGTGCGTCGGTCGAGATTCAATGACTGTTAGTAGAATATGGAATCGATGGGTTCAGGACGGTAATATGCTTACCGTCACCATGCTTAATCTCAGCGGCCCGCTATCACTAGCATCCGAGAAGACAGGCATGTTACCCGCATGGCCCTAATGGATCGTAGAGCCACATCACGATCCCTGAGTCATAGAAATGGCGTCGTTTGCAAGACAGCAAGTGTCAGCCCGAACAGTTCGATGACGTTTGCAGCCCCATGGACGCTCAGATCGAAGACCGTAACGAACCTGGGCGCACGAATGGCCAGACGTCATTTTTTTATATGAATCCAGGTTTGGTTTTCAGCATCCTGATTGTCGTGATGCAGGGACGTACCCAGAAAAAAATTTCGGGGTGGGTCCAAAAAATTCGGAGGGGTTCCAAACAGTGAAAAAGGCAGAATTTTATACAACAAAACTTCATCATTATTATTTTGTTTACAAAAACTGAAATTTCGGAGGGGGTCCGGACCCCCTGGACCACCTCTCTGGGTACGTCCTTGGCGTGATGGTATGGGGTTCTATTTGATACAAGTCTCGGTCACTTCTTGTGCGCATTGACGGCACTTTGACCAGTGGATGCTACATTTCTGATGCGTTACGACCCGTGGCTCTACTCTTTATTCGCATCCTGCGAAGCCCTACCTTTCAGCAGGAAAATGCACGACCTCATGTTGTCAATATTGTACGGACCTTCCTTGATACGGAAAATATTCTGCTGCTTCTCTGGCTAGGATGTTCTCCAGATCTCTCACCAATAAAAAACGTCAGGACAGGGGTTGCCGAGCGACTTGCTCTGGCACTATATGCCAGCCACTGCGGTTGATGAACTGTGGCATCGTGTTGAAGCTGCATGGGCATCAATATCATTGTATTATTTCGTTTCTTTTTGGTGTAGCAATGGCCGTAGTGTACTACACGTTCATTGGGCATGCATAGGTTATACTCTTTTTACTCATTTATGCGACATTTTTTTTAAACAGTATAAAAATGCACATGCTGTAGAAAATGCCTTTCCCAAAGTTAAATGCGTTTAAAACTTAAAAAGAAGTATGGAAAGAAATACCATGTATTACATTGTTTTATTTATTTATTCATTCATTCAATGCAAAATCGTCTAGCCTGATAAAAATATTGCACGGACAACTTTTTGTTCAACAAATGTTTCGTCCTTATTAATGAAAAATAAGCATTTCTTTTCCTATTGAGTATGCGAAATAGTTCTTGAATTAGCTTTAACAAGAACACGTTCTCCTCTGCCATAAATATATGCCTTCTGCTATGTTGAGGAGATAATTACCAAGTCAGATTCCCCGAGCGGATGTTCTGTAAGTAAAGCTGAATATTATTATCTCGTGAAGCCATAGTGTTATCTGGGTAACCACCGTGAAACTGCGGGTAACAAATACCTGAGCCTAAATAAGCATTTAATTAGACACTAAATAATATATTTATCAAGCATGCATTTAAATGCGAAAGTTTTCGCAGTTTTACGGTTTTCGTAAGCCAAATTTAGATATTGATATTAAACGAATCTATTCTTATTATGAAAGAGCATTGCTCTCTGATAGGGAAAGTTATTTTTATGAAATGCTAGGCTTTATAAAGTCAGATGGGGGGATTGGGGAGGGGGTCACATTTGAAGTAAATTTCCAAAAAAAAAAGTTATTTGTTAAATCACGGTAAAATTTGAGTTCAGTTAAGTTTGAATTAAAAGTTGATCTGTATGCATTTATGACCAGACCCTCATTTTGACGTCATGAGGCCTGGAGCATTTAGGGGACTCCATCTAGAAAATACAGAGATAAGATAATAAAATTTTCTAAAATCATATAATTCGTATGCCCTTAAACCGTTTTCTTGCACTCATTCAGCATGCAGGTCAAATCTGAAGAAATCTATTGTTGTTCATGATCTTCCCTCCTAACATTTCAACAACAGGTAAATGATATGTATTAGTTCATTTTACGAACCTAATTTTTCAGTAAGTCACCTTCAATATATAAAATTACATGTAAGACTTAACGTAAGCTTTTTTTCTCTATTTTACACAAGCAGATTCATAAATGATATCATTTTAATCTAATTTTTTGGCAATCACCTAAGATCTAAGAGCCGTTGTGAAATTCTCGGGCACTCGTGCTACTGCATCGTAAACAGACGTTGACATCACGTCATTTTTAAATGATGAAGTCAGAGCACAATAAAATGAGAGCACTGAAATAATTAGTCAGTTTGTATAAATGTTAAGTGTAAATAGTGAAAAGGAAGAAAAAAAGCATTATTTTAGTAAACAATGAAAAGAACTCCATTATTTGTAAAATGCTTTAAAATTCAACCTCATTCTCTACGAATAAATTAAAACAATCACACTATTAGCACATTAAAGCAATTTTTAAAGAAATATTTAGGGGACCTAAAAATCTGGGGACCTCGGGAAATGAGCATACTGCCCAAGGGATAATAAGGCCTGTATATCTCACTAAATTAAGCAATGTGAAGTTGTTTAATTCCTGAAGTTACTTTACAATTTTAAGATATAACATGTGTATTCTAAAATAAGAAAGCATTCAGGCGGAGTGATATTATTATTGCCCAAACGGTAAATAATTTGAAGTTGTAGAACATAAAATAAAAATTCCGTGGTTGTTACGGTGAAATTTATTGGCTCATTTAAATTTGAGTATACAAAATAAAGGATCAATTTCACTTGATGTTTGAAAAACATTTATTCAATTTTAAACTAACCTCGAATATAGTATATATTGCATTTGTGACAAGAATACGATTTAATTTTACTTAATAATACATTTTATGACTTCATCATGATATACAGGGTATTTCAAAATAAGAGAAACTAACTTCTGAAGGGTAGGTTACACAAAGATGGTTCAGAATTACATAGCAATGTGGGGCTGGAAATGTCGTCTTCATGTACCTGTTAAAAATCACTTTGGAAGAAGTGGTGAAGTGAACTTGACTAATTTCTTAACCAAGTTTCATAAATAATGGCCTTTCCTTCGGCGATTTCATCGATGTAATGAAAAAAAGTGAAATCTCTGAAAGATGCATTAGTTTGTGGAAACCGTGGCCGGAAAGTTCACTTTTACTTCAACTCTTCTCCTAAAGTGATTATTAACAGGTACTTGAAGAAGACGTTTAAGGGAAGAGGACTCCTAGAAGTTTGTTTTGCTAATTTTGAAACACCCAGTATGTACAAAGATTTTGACATTATATAGAAGATAGAGAGTTATTCATGAGTTTATGAGCATGATATATACTGTTAAACTTCTGGTAGAGGCTACATCGAATTTGAAGAGAAGAAAAATACTCAAACTTGTGATTCAGAGTGGAATTAATTTACCTTGTGAGTTTCAATATTTACATATTACAAACGAACGAATAAAAAATATTTATATATTCTGCATTAGCAGCTGAAAATGGTGACTGAATGCATGTTTATGAATGACCATAATATTCGTAATCATATATACGTAGCTTTAGGTAATCAGATTTTCCAGCTTTGGGTAAAGTATAAAGAATCGCCTTGAATTTCCTAGTACCATATCTGGCATTGGAGTTTTATGTTATTGAATTTGCAGTGAAGGAAGAAGTGCTGAGGGCTTTTGTAGGTGTTTAACATCCTGTTTTCGTAATGGTATGCATGATTTATATGTGATTAGTAATTTTTGGCCATAAATTATTCATTTTTCGGTCAAAGCAATAATAATTTTCCGAATTATTATTGCTTAATAATTAGAACAAGGAAATTTATTTTGCATAAATGACTTTTTTGCACATTGTGGAACAATAATTGATTTTTAATGCAGGGTAATTTTGTTTATAAGTTATATACAATAGGAAACAACTTGACAAGCAGTGATCCTTACTGTATTAAAAACAGAGTAGTGACCTATCAACAATTAGAGATAACTGTGATACGTGAAAAAAATAATTACTACAAAACACTAAGAATTTTTATATTTTAATGATTCCAAATATCTAGTCTTCTCGTAGTAACGTCTTTTACCAATTTTATTATTTCACGGATACTCACGTAATACAGATTTACAACGTAAAATCGTATATAAATCGTTTTCAGCAGCTTACTTTTATGAAAGATCATATTCTTTGTAAGTCTTACCTTTAACGTATCCTAAAGATGAGTCTAAAATGATACTAACATCGGTGAATGTACATTTTTATTACATCCCGCGTAAATAATTTAAGTTGTAAAACAAATATTTTCAATTGGTGCGGAATGATTTAGGGTTTAACTTTAAAAAGGAGAAAAGGTGACATCGTTTAAAATATTAACGAACTCATACCATATTCATTGTATCTTTGAGCCTCTTCCTGTTTGAGACTTCTTTCAATGTGATTTAAGAACCTTGGTATCCTAATTATTTTCTGATGACATGATTCTTTAGCACTAAGCTGTTTATAAAATTATAATTGTGTAATTTTAACTTGTGCTTAAGGAAGCTTAGCATGTGTTTGCATAACCCATCATCTTCGTTATTTTTATTTTAACTTAGAATGGTGTTTTCCATCAAACAATACATTTGGTTCAATTAATATTATGTTACTCCCTATGAAAATTTCCTTCCGTTAAGAAACGTTGAAAGACTAGATATTTAAAATATATCTAGCATTGGAGGTAGATAGGTTTTTTTCTCTCTGTAGATAGGTTCGAAAGGAAGAGTAGGTTAAAGAGGAGTCATGATATTGTAAAAATTTGAAAGCTTAATATTTTTGAAGTATATTTTAAAAAGAAATCAGATTAAAATAAACCAGTAGTGTTTTGTATTCTTTAGTAATTATCTCTAACATTTAAAAGGAAGATAGAATTGTCAGTTAACTATAATCATCCCAACGTCACGGAAGAAAATACTTAATACCCCAATTCCTAAGCGGGAAAATATCATCGAAAATTTCCGACTTAAAAGGTTTTTATTTTGTAAAAGAACAAAAAGCAATCAATTTTTCTCCGGTTAATTTTTATCTTCCCCGTTGTAATTTTTTCCAACTCTATTGATTTCGCCGACACTTATGTTTTGTATGAATCTACAATGTAAAAGTGTATGTCAATGGAGCTTAATCGTTTATCATTATAAATGATTGTATACTTATGTTTTGTACCTCTAATATGGCATATTAAGGAGCATTAAGTTCTGCTAACCTTAGTGTTTGCGTATAATTTAGTCCATCTTGTTTAAATAATTTAACACATTGTGGAACAAAAGTGATTAATTTGATTTTTTTTTTACATATGGGATCGTTAGTGTCACATAAATTTTATTTCAAATAGATTTTTACTTATTGTAGAATACATATTGATTTCTGTTTTTAATTGTCTGTATAAAACATTAAAAAATATAAATACAACTTTTTTGTTGCAAATTGCTTTTAATTGGTCTATTATGAACGATATTTTGAGTTATATATTACGCTTATGGATTGCATGATGGATAATGCCTTTCGAAATTTTGTTTTGTTTCGGGTTCGACAACTATGTTTCGTTGCTAAAATTACTTTCTTTAATCTATTTTTGTGTCATTTTAAGCACATTCATCCAGAAAAAGACAAAAATATATATTAAATTATTATAAATAACTGCTAACATAATTTAATCTTTTACATTTAATTTGCGAGGAGAGAAAAAAACTTAATATCATGTATATCAATCGCAGCAAAATGATGAATTTTGAATTTCTGTTATAATCCAGTACATGCATCATAATAGTCATATTGGAAATAACTACTTGAAAAAAGTACGTATGTAAATTAATGATTTAAGAAACTGAGAAAAAGAAGCAGTATTTTTCATGTTTCTTAAGATTATTTATTTATAAGAAAAAAGCTCAGCTTATTAAGTTTTCCTTAGAAACCAAAAATCAGATTTAATGAATAATAATCATAGTAATAATAATAATAAAAATAATAATATATATTTATACATTTTGCACTTTTGTGATGAATATTCAAATTAGCGCCTAAGATGGTAGTTTCAAACTTTACAGAAACTGCATGTTAGAAAATAAAATCAGATAGCTTTGCTAATGATTTATATGATTGAAAATCAAATTTTTTAAATAGATTTACTGAAAACCGATTTGCCTATTTTCAAAGGTAATTTGTTATTAGTTTAAAAGGAACATTTTGAGCCGGACTAATTTGTCTTAACCGTTTGACTGCTATGCAGCGCTATTGCGCTTTTGGAATGTACACCCTCCAAAAGAAGCATTCGAGCAAGAGAGAAATTTCCTACGTTGGTTTCGTATATTAAAAATTATTTATCATAGAAGATGAGTTAGGCGATGCGTAAATATGACATCCCATATTTCTATTAAGTTGTGCGTTTTTCAAAAACTCAATTATTTTTCGCAAATCTAAAATAGGAAATTTCTCTCTTGCTCGAATACTTTTATTGGAGGGTGTATGAGGATTTTGATGGATAGCAGTCAAACGGTTAAAATAAGCATTTTAAGGCCATCACATAACGGATAAATGATTTTTAAACTATGACAATCTACATTTCTCCATAATTGCAAGTAGTTTTTTAAAATTTTCTTTAAAAGTGCATTCAAAAGTACTTATACTTTTGACACATATAGGCGCACTATCCAGAAAGAAAACAATTTGTTTTCCCTTAAAAGTACATTCTTAGACGCGAACTTATTAGATTCACAATTATAAGAGAGAATGTTAAATTCCAAGCCGAAGTATTTTAGGTGAATGACCAATTTTTAGTACAATGATTTTATACATGATTTAAGGACACTTACTTTTTGATTACATAGAATATTACTATTTGTTACTCAGCTGTCGAGTGCTGAATTAGTTATAGTATTTCCGATAATGCACTTTATAATAAAGATTAAAAATGAACATTTTTTACTTTTAGAAAGCTAAATGTAATGTATTACACAATAAATTAAATATGATAAATAAACGGTGCCTTACACAGATACATCTGTTTCAACATTGTACTGAAATAGTTTTCCTATAATTTTCCATCGCATTTATATATCAAACGTAGATGGTTTTCGAATTTTGCATTCCCTATACATCTATTCACCTCTTACGTTTTTTATAGTGGATAAGTTAGTGCGTAATTATCGTATTTAATACAAAGCAATTTGATTATATATGATCAGTTTTGCCAACTCTGCAGGAGAAAAAGGGGCTGAAATCAAATTAAAAGTGGCGAGAAATTGATAAAAACGTTTTCAAGCCGAGGAAAAAATATATATATTCATGGACGTTTATTTCTAAGTGTTTGTGCTTCTGAAATATCGTTGTCTGCAAGTGTATTTTGAGTAATTTTTACTCTCATTTCCGATTTAATAAATACTTCGGTATATAGAATTGGCCAGATCTAGATTTGGCAATATAGCGGCTAATTTGATAGATCCAGCCACAAACTGTTTAAACTGGGAAAATTGAATATGAAAGTTACACAAAGTCAACTTTTGTTTTCCTTTTATTTCTTTATTTATTTACTTAATTTTTCTTTCTATAAGATACAGCTAGTTTGAAAAAAGATATTTTTTTAAATTTGATATATCATGAATGGAAGCTATGGAATAATTATAAACTTGTAACATATATGTATATTTGAATTTTCTTTAAAAAATAATGCTGGCTATACTATATTTTATATGTATTATGCAAAAGAATCATATATAGGGGAAGGTGGCCTTAAATGATCCTAGCGGGTAAAATGATCCACATGTTTTCTTAGATTCAGATAGCGTTGTCTACCGGGTATAACTATTAGTGCCAAGTTAAGAAGAAGCAATGACAATATTCAAGCGGTCACAGCCTTAAGCGTCTAAATAGAATTACTTGAAAAATTGGGCTTTGTAACATTTGTTATAAGATAAGCACTACCTCTCAAATTAATTTAGATACCCAGTCTTTCATTTACAGAAATATGACTTGGTTTACTGAATAGAGTATACTTTTAGATAAAAATTGCATTTGCCGAGTTTGTTATATTTTTCTGCGTCGTCCAGAAACATTACCTGGAGTGGGTAGCGATACTGCCGGGTAAAATGATCCATCGACTGAAGACACTCCGGCAGAGGCATAGCCAAGGGGGGATACGGGGGGTCACAACCTCCCCCTACGAGGAATTTTTTTAAATTCAAAATGTATATTCTTCACTCCGTTATCACACACACGTATGCAATTATGTGACTTGCAGTAGTCGTAACCCCATCTTGAAAAATTTTTGGCTACACCACTGCACTCCAGTATCGGGTCCTAGACATCATGATATATTCAGCCGTTCTCAAAATGCTCGACTACCCACTACATTCTTTAATTTATTTCCGTGTTTATTTTAGTCTATAAATTTTCAATTATAATTTTGAAATATTCCATTTTATTGTTTGTGCATTTTTTCATTTTAAAATTTTCCTAAAATAAATTATGAACACTGTATGAATGTAAAACTTATTTTATTTATTATGTATAGTCATATTTTCTTTTACATACTTTTGCATTACTTTTATATTGCCCATAAAAAACAATTAACAACTGTTTTCAAATGAACTATCATTTTGCTCTTTGGTTGAGGGTAAAATGTTTCTTTGGACACTTTCTGAAAATTCTTAATTTTTAATTACTCGATGTTCTTTTGAAATAGTATTAAGATATGTTTGTGATGCAAGATGCAGTGTAAAATATGATATCAAAGAGCCAAAGCTTTATTTAAACATTTATGTTATTTAAAACAAGCTTAAATCTTAAGCGAAATATTTTGGGCCACCTTCCATCATGTACATGTATATATATATATATATATATATATATATGTGTGTGTGTGTGTGTGTGTGTGTGTGTGTGTAATAATAAAATAAACTTTGCCAGTTTAACCTAATTTAATTTAATGTTCATTGAAAATCCTTCTTAAATATTTTACTCTTACTGTAAAGTTTGTTTCTTGGCCATACAAATATTATGCTCGGAGACGTTTTTTGAAGTTCCATAAGGAGAAAATTGTTTATTCAGCAGTCTGTTCAGTTTTCTGTGGTTTTTGTTACTACGTGCTTTTAGAACTCTTGGGTAAGCAGGTGTTTCTGATGTCTTGATTGACAATCTAGTTAACTAATTACATTTGAGAGTAACGCCTTCGTGATCGTGCTGCACCCTGCCAGCAGGTGTAGTAACTAAGGAGTATTTAAGCAAGAGCGCGGAAATTTTGGGAGCTTTTAGAGTTTTAGCTTAGCTTTTAGGAGTTGGAACGTGAAGCTTTTGCAGGAGCTTCCAGCTTTAGCTGTTAGACTGCTATGTACGAAGATAGCCCCGGAGCTAAAAGGTCACCGGCCTGACTCCTGCCCTCTGTCCGAACTTTGAAATAAAATATTCAACCTAGAACCCCAATGGATTCGTATCAATCATTCCAACAAGGAATGGCGTAAGGCCCATTCTTTACATATATATATAATTATCTGTGTATTAGAATAAAACGGAACCAATGGAGTGTAAAGAAAGAAAATAACTGAATTTCTTCTTTTAGTGAAATTACACAAATATTTAATTATTTTTCCAATTTATTACTGACTGAGTAATTTTTAAAAAGTTTCATAATGAAATGTTAAGAAAAAATGAAGATATATCGTTAATACATAAAATCACAAAACTAAACTTTTATAAATGTCACACGGTTAAATATTCAATCAATAAATCCACTTTTTCAAAAATAATAATTAGTTCTAGGAAAATTCTTCTCTTACAACTGAACTGTACAAGCAAGTTTAAATTATTATTACGAAAAATGTCGTTTCAGTAGAAAATTATTATTACTTACGAAGAAAAAGTAATTGAAATAAAACGATTTTTCTAATGCCTGCGCAGATTGTTAGTGAAGATTTTTGTTGTTCCACATACCTAACTTATTACATGCTCCATTTTAACGATTGCTGCTATTACCATATGACAAATGCAAATAGAATTTTACACAAATTATGTAGTCGAATTCTATTAAGAAAATATTTTATGCATTAGTATACAATCCTGCTTATTAAATAAGAAATAAAGTACATAAGCATGCTATGAATGATATTTAACTTTTAATCACATGTCTGTATGGTAGCACAATTTTCTCTACTACATGAACATTAAAGCAAAATGATAAACTATTAAATAACCGCTTTAATTAATTATAATTATTAAACTGCAAAATATTAAACCGTTAATTCAACAAAATATTTTGTTGATCCAAAAAATAGTTGATTATTTCGAGGAATAGTTTGTTCATTCAACAAAATTATGATAGTTAATATTATTTAGTTTAAATCGCGTCAGTCTTTTTTTAAATAGTAAAATTAATTTTTGTTGTAATGGACACAATATTTTTCCCGTGTGTTCATTGAATATCCATTGACCTTTTGCAAAATGTAAGCCAGTGATCAATAACATTAAAGAACTGACTAAACGAAAGCTAAAATGGCGACAATGAATTCCACAATAATACAATATGATAAATATAGGGGGAGGTGGCCCAGAATGATCCTAGCGGGCAAAACGATCTACATATGTTTTCTTCCAGACAGGCAGCGCTATCAAGTAGTTGTGTCAAGACAAGAAGAAGCAATGGCGATATTTGAGCCATCGTGTAGTAGTGTCTGTAGTAGTTCGTGTCTGGTGTAGTGCACCTGAGTATAATTCTTCAAAAAATTGGGTTTAATTAGATCTCTTATAAGGTAAGCACTAATTTTCCTATTTATTTAGAAATGCACTTTTTAATGTACAGAAATATGTCTTGGTTTATTGAATAAGAGTATGTTTTTAGATGTGAATTACACTTCTTTAGTTTATTATGTTTCTCAGCGTGTTCCAGTCATATGATTTAAAGTGGGAAGCCATAATTCCGGGTAAAATATTCATCCACTGAAGAAACTCCAGTACCGATTCCTAGTTGTCATGGCAGCCCTTCAGACGTTCACAAAATACTTGTGACTCCCCATTACATTATTTAATTTCTTTCTCCGTCAAACTTAGGCCATACTTTTTGATTTAAATTTTGAAATATTCCATTTTATTGTTCGTGAAACTTTTTTATTTTGCATTTCTCCTAAACTATGCATACTATATGATTGTAAAACTTATTTTCTTTGATTATGTTTAGTCCTAATTACTTTTACATCTTTTATTTTTCCGATAAAATACAATTTACAATTATTTTCAAATAAAGGAATGATAGAAAAGAATCCAAAGGATCATTTTACCCTCACGGAAGGGCAAAATGATCCTTTGAATTCTTTTTTCGAAATTCTATTTTTTCGTTACTCAATTTGGGTTGAAAGTATTATTAAAATATGTTTATGAAGCAAATTATTGTGTAAAATATTGTGAAAGGGGCCAAATTTCTATTTTTTATATACGTTATTTTATGTAAGTTTTCCCCTTAAGGGGATCATTTGGGGGCCCTCTAACCCTACATCTTTGTATGCAAGTAAATAGGCAAATAAACAGAGTTTAACCATTGAATCTCCTAGAATGAGGGACATTAAGTTACAGGAAACACTTTTTTTATTAATGTATTCTTGATTTACTAATTGCGGTGCTCGAGACAAAGAATTCCGAGAATGGAAGTCGTGACCTCCTTAACCACACTAGTCCAGCTGAACACATATTCAGAATATCAAGAAAATTTTTGTATTTCTAGAAAATTTAAACTTGTAAATTTGTTTTCCCAAAAAAATTTGTAATTCAGCAAAGTGCAGGTAGGAAAAAAATTCTGAGTTCGAAGCTCAAATTTCCAAGAAATAGTCAGTTTTTCTTGATATTCTCAATACCTATTCAGCTGGACTTGTGTGTGTGATTATGGAAATCAGGACTTCAATTTTTTGGGTGATAGCTTCAAGATGTAGCTAACTGGAATTCACAGACACACAACACTCTTTACCAATTTAGTATTCTTTTAACTGGGCACGAATTATGTATCATGGTGGTATTGGAAAACATGATACGCTTCAGAAAAAGTATAAATTTAATTCTACCCTTTTTAGAAGCATAAATTTCCAACACATGCTTCAATACCGTAAAGGTCCACATATAGGTGTTTTTTTTATATAGCTTTCATTTTTGTTTGTATAAAAGATGACTAACTTTTCAAAATTCTTAGTAATGATGTTACTAGTTCTTACACTTCAAACATTATAAATGCTATTTTAACGTTTCTTTTTATGATTTCCTAAGCGTTTTTTAAGTATTTTCATACAAATGAAATATTTGGATATCCACTGTAGATTCGTTATGCATTTCACTTGATTGAAATCGATTTCAAAAGATATACAACTTTATTGAATATATATAATTTACACTTTGAAAAGTATTAAATTAATATTTTGCAAATAATCCTTATTCTATAATAAGTTATTAGGAACAAAATTCAATTAACATAATGCGTATGTGAAATGTTTTTAAAAGTTAAATTTAAGATGAATTAAACACAAAATACTAACTAAAACTTGGAGGCCAATGATGTATAAGCAAGTGCCTTTGCAATAATTGAAACTTAATGGAGATCCTTTTTTTAACAAATGATTAAAACAATAAACACGATTGACATTTATAACGATACAAACGTTTTACATAGATAACATATACTTTGATTTTACAGTAAATGTTCAAAATAGTTTCTTGATAACTTAGTGTTTTACAATTTAAATATTCAACGTTTTGAACATTTCAAGAAGAATGCATTTTCAACTATTTAATCCATTTTAGAATATACATACAAGTTGATATTGACTAGCTATAATACTATCTATAAAACTATCCTTATACAATATATAGATGCCTGTGGAGCGCGTGTACAATAAAACATTTTTATCTAAGCAAATTGCAAGTTTTCTTTTAGTTATCATACCTCTAAAAGTATATGTTGAAAAGATAACATAAAAACGTTGAAAAGATAACACAGACGATTAAGAACATTGAAAAAGAGGGGAAAAAAAGCAGCAACACATTTTTACAGCATGCAAAAATTTCTAGATCTTTTCACATCGTCTATAACGAAAAAACGTCGCCTTTAAATTCTTTACGTTTGTTTATGTATTTTTAAGCGTACAATGCACAATGAAATACTTTAAAGAGTAGAAACCGAGGAAAATATAAGAAAAGAAAACGTGTATTTTTCATATATGTTGTGGCAGATATTCTTAGATTTTCAGTGTGGAGATATCAAACAGAGAAATTCATTTTATTTATTCCTTTTGCCAAAATAACTAAGAATCGAACTGTGTTAGTTGAGGGAAAGCATGGACTAGAAAGTTTATATAATATTCCAATAGACTAGATGAATTTTGTACATTTTCGAATGGAATTACCTACATGAGTTAAACTGAAATCTCTAAAACTGCTATTGGGCAAGAGAATAATTTAATACTTTAGATTTACTGTAACATCTCAATCGGAAAAATTATCTTTAATACCTGAGAATTATACGCAAAAACTATTCTGTAGTATGCAAATTTTTCATGGAGTACTTCATTTTGTTCTGAATTTTTATTGGAAATTCTTGTGTATCTTGGATTGAAATGGATTTTCTTTTATAAAAAGAATAAAGTATCCACTTAAAAATTAATTTTTCACACGCCGTGCAACACTCGTTTCGACTAAGCAAGGCAGTCTGGAGATGTGCGTAATTTTGTAGTCTTTTATTCAAAAATCTCGCAGAATCATGCTTTGACATTTTCTTATTTTCATTGCTCACGAAATGTCAGCCTAGCACGTATCCCATGCTCGCGTTTATGTGACTAACAACTCAAACAAATGAATTCGTAATGGAGCACGTTAAGCATGGGATACAGGAGTTAACGTATAAAATTTAGAAGTGAGATTCCTAAGAGTTTTTAAATTAAAACATTTCTGGGGAAGGTAGCGAGTCAGAAAATTATTGCAATAGAATTCTGATCTGTCGGTGTGTTTGTTGATAGCAGTTTGACAAGCGATAACACCCAAATCTAGTGAAATCGATTGCATGAAGTCTTAAGATTCTATTGTTATTATGAATTTCAAAGCATGGTTTGAAGTCTGCCATTTTTAGAAAAGGTAGTAGTCAATGGAACATCTGACTTTATAGTTTGATTTCTTCCTCGTTACTAGAGTAAGGCGAAAATGTTAGTTTCTAAATACCAAAATAATAAAATTTTTGTTTCTAAATATATCATACTTAAATGAAGGGAATCCCAAGAAAATAAGCAATTTAATTATTTTAGAAATTTAACTACTTAAATACGCGTCATAAAGTCATATGTTACTTAATTAGAGAATCATATGATCATATGATACTAATCTAAAAGTGCAAAAATTGAGGACTACTTTGGAAACATAAAAAATTGACCTAAAGCAAATTTCAACAAAGCCTTAATTTTCTATTCAGAACCATAAGTCTAATTTGCCTCATGGACTATGGCTTACTGGTGACCCGGAGGGAAGTGTATGCAAAGATGAAATTTGTATTATAAGCCTTATTTAGTTAGTCATTATTTTAATTGTCTAAAATAAAAATTTACTTTCGTTAACATTGATGGATCTTAAATATTTTAATCCTGGAAGAAAAAAGGGAATAATGGATAAAATAAATGCCTTTTAAAATTACTTATCCTTCTATTGTGAGGGTTGTTTAAAAGTATATGCTTTTGATTTTTTTGGAAGTATGGCAGAAATAACACAGACAATAGGGCTTTAGTAAAAAATTACACTGTATAGTAATTAGAGACGATTTAAAGAAAGAGAAATCAGATCTGTAACTCTGATCCCGGAGTGGTCTGATGAGATATCAAATTGTGCAATGGAATTGCCAATGAAAATTCATTTCATAAAAAGTATTGTAACGGAATTCAGTTCGATTCTGAGTTGGCATCAGGCACGATATTTAAGGAAACAAACTAAAAAAATTAATAAACGTTAAGAAGAGGCAAACCACTCTTATAATCTCCTGTGGGTTTGCTCTAAAAACCAAAATGAACAAAGTTTGGGCAATATTTTTTAAGTTGTCTTATATTTCTTAAAGGGAAAGAGACAAAAAAGATATTTTTTCAATAGATGTATTTTGACAGGCGTGTAGTGAAGTATTTATTTTCATAAAGTAGATGGGGGACAAAATGCTACATGCATACGAAAGTCACCTTTATCAGATAGTCATGGTCATTCATCTGAGGACAGACCAGTTATGAGCTGTGGTGTTTCCCTATATAAATATCATTAATTCAAAATATATCTTGCCTGCTATTATATCCTTAAAAAAATTAAAGCGTGAGATTTCTTCTTTCCGAATCGTACAAACACTAAATATAACGATAAACAAACGAAAGTTCGTAAAGCAATGAGAGACGCTTTTGCATTGTTCTTTATCTTAATGTAGATGAGTGAAAAAAGTACCACTTACATAAGAAAATCATCTTTGTCTGATGGTTATTCATCAGGTCACAGACTTGTTTGTCATGAGCTTATGATATTCATTTATAAATCTCAATTACTCATATTATATATTGTCTGAAGAATATTTTATAAAAGTTAAATGAAAAATTCTTCATTCTGAATTCCGCAATTACTAAAGAAAAAATATTCTAAAGTTTGTATTTCAAGGCCTTTTCCAAAGTTTAGTCATGCAAGAGTATTTTCTAATATTGTTTTAAAAAAGTGGCTTTTGAAATATTTTTTTCTGTTCGGTGAAAGTTTTACATGTTACCAGGATTATTTTTAAGTGCATATAGAGAATTCAATATTTTTTTCTTACATCATATTTTCCAATGAAACAGGCATTCATTAAGACTGTACTTATAGAAGGAAAAATCTTACTATGAATTACTATTTACAAGTGTTCTTCATTCCACTAGCTTATCATTCTGGCAAAACAAATAAATATATATATATATATAATATCTTTAACATATGGGTATTGTTAGATAATTAGTTGATAAAAGTTAGATAAAAGTTTCAAAATAACTTTTATAAATACTATATTATGTAAATTGTTCTTTAACTATACGAGTTGTTAATAAAAACACAGTAGTTAAAGGATGGAAATGGTCTAGACAGGGAAACATTAGTCTAGAATTCGGTTGTCTCCTGACTACAGAAACCAATAAGTGCCCGTAATAAAAATAATTTAGCCATGCATATTACTTGAAAAAATATCGTATGTTTTTATTTTCAGAAAAATATAAAACATTGCGTCTAATAAAGAAATATTTGAGAAATTTTAAGCATTCATTTAAAATTCTATAATTTCAATGATAGGAAATGAATGTGTTTATTAACTAAAAATGTATTGAAATTTATATAAAATGTGAAAATATTCTCTCCCACACCCCTCCTAAAGATCATGTTAATTTATTTATAAAATGTACCCAAGAACTGAAAATTAATAGTTAAGAAATGAATGTTAGAAAGAGAAAACATTTGAAGAGCTAATCAAAAACTTAAAAATATTTATATATTTGAAAAAGAAAGAACATGAAACATTTCTGAGAATTTAATCATATATATTATTTCTCAAAGGTGTTTTTATCTGGCGCAGCTAGATCTCATTAAATACGTGACCAAAAAAAATGTAACAGACTCCATAGTTCCAGGTTGCCATGGAGTCAGATGAATTGAATATAGTTTCTTAAAAATTGAGTGGCAACGACAGATAAAAATGTAAGAAAAATAGAACAGCTCGGAGTTGTTATTATGTTTTTTGTATAGATTGGATGGATGATTAAAGGTAACTAGAAATACAGGTTTTCTGCTAGAAATACAGGTTTTTTTTTGTAAATAGTTTGTAAAATAAATATTTAAATGAGGTTAAAAGAACTTCTTATTTTGTCTTTTCAATAGTGCCGTCTCACTTTGATAATTCAGTGAGTTGTATTCATCAGTCGCCGGCAGAATATTTTGTTCTATGCCATTTTCTCGAAGGTTTGGCGACATTTTCTTGGCGCCCCCGGGTGGGCGGCTCCGATAAAATTTTACTTATACCCCGAATTAATCTCACACCTTCCGATCCAATTTACCCTTCCAAATGATGAGAAAACAATTCCCAATAAATGTAGCCTTCGCTATGACTATTAATAAAGCTCAAGCCCAGACGCTTCAAAGGGCAGGATTGTGCCAGAACCTGCATTTTCACACGGACAATTATATGTGGCTTTTTCACGAGTTCGCAAATTCAGTATTATTCATGTTTGTATTAAAGAAACATTTCGTTAAAAAATCAATGACGATCACATAAGAACTGCTATTATTGTTTTTAAAGAGGTTTTATAAAACAAAACAGTTAAAATAAATGTCTACTTTTTGAATGATTTCCAATCAAACATCTAACTGAACCGTGAAAATATTTAACAGAATATTATGTACTTGTAGACACATTTATTCATTTTCACACTATGATATTTACAGTTGTAGTATTAAATACGATATTGTGCGAAATTTTCGCACGGGTCAGCTAGTAAAATAAAAAATTGAAGTCTTCAATGCAGAAAAATTATTTTATTAGCAGAAAAAAGGTTTACATTTACTTCAAATAAACTTCCTTACACGTAAGGAAGTTTATTTGAAGAAATCCTCTTAAAGCAGTATATTATGTCAAGTTGAACATATTTAACCGCTATGATCCATGTGGTTTTACACCCACTCCAAAAGATAATCGAGTATAATTTTAGTTACCCATTTCAGTTTTGTGAATTTCGTTTAAACAACTCGAAATAAACAAGAGACATTATTATTGTATTCATATAGTTCACGTCTTATAAAAGCAATATTTAGGGGAGGACGGTGACTTGGAGATTAAAGGCTTGTTCTACTCCACTTCAATAGCCTAAGCGTACGGTTTCGGGTTCAATTCTCACTTTGTCCCCTGGCTGTTTGTGCTCATGAGAATATATGTATAAATATATGTGAATGAATGTTAGAGTGAGAATCATGAGAATATATGTATACTGTAAAAATATGTATTTTAAGATTGCTAATTAGGAACAACTGAGCTAACTGTCAAAAGGGTCACAGATTTCAGTTAACTCTCTATATTAAGTGTATCAAGTAACAATGTTTTATCTATAAAACTGAAATAGGGAATTTTTTTTACACTCGAATACTTTTGGGGGAGAATGAACAGTAAAAAATGTCACTTTTCAAATTGAAGATCCTAATATTGAAGAGAAACAGTTGCAATACATTAGAAATGTTTGATGCTTCAGATGCTATTATAAATATAGCTTGCTAACTAAATTTGAAAATGCTGTTATGCGTAATTATATGCATCATGTAATATTTTGTAGCTATTTTTAAATAAAATATTGATTTTTATGTTGACTTATATAGCCGAAAAAAAAACGACACATCAATCACATATGAAAGTAGACAAAAATTTAACGCATTAAAAAAAACGCCCGAAAGATGTTGTGACAAATGTCTAAAAAATACAAAATTTAAAGGAAACTGTGATATTTTTATAGCATCCTGGAACGAATGTCCACTTCCAGCCGTATACAGAAAAATGAGAAATGCTTGGCCATTCAAAGTCTTCTTCAGCGCAGTTTATCTTATCTTGACGCTTGGATGTATTCAAGAAATGGGCAAGAAAGAAAAAAATATGACGTTAAAAAATCATATAACACTTCTTAACTCAACAAGAAATAACAAGTTCTAGTCTAAATCTTATACTGTAACGCGTAGAATGCACATTTAGAAATGTGAGAAACGGCGCATATCTAGTTTTCCTATAAAGCATTCACTTGAATAGATTTTGTGGAGTAATAAATAGAAGTAAATATAAGTTTGGAGTATGAGAAACGCTATTTACTTGGAATTTGAATATTTTGACAACATATATTTATATGTCCGCATTTTAGCGTTCGGTAGAAAAGAATTTCAATTTTATCTCTGGAATTGGAAAATATTTATTCTCTCTTCTTTCAAGGCATTTGCTTTTAATCATATTAATGGTTTAAAGTTCAAGCAGGAAAACTGAGCAATAGAAATAAAGTTACATTCAATGAATCGACGAGATTATTGATTAAACTACTTTCATATTTCCGTTATTTTATTTTTTCAGTAGTTTTAATGCAAAGCAGTTTTAATGTATGGATTATTTTCCATTACAAAAAAAATGTGTCTGCACTTTCTTTTCTGTTCATTTTTTAAAATTGAAATATGTAATATTTTTTGTATTTCGCCTATTTTCTTTAAATTAAAAGCAACGGAGTATTTTCTAAAGAATAATAGCCCGCCAAGAAATATTTTTTACTCAATGTTAAAACTAATCCGAACTCGTTTTATCTTTTCTTAAAAGATAGAGAAATGTAAACAATTCCTCAATTATGAATAAATTTAAACATTTTCAAAAATTGAAAATTATGATAAAAAGTATTGAATCAATTATCGTCCACCTTATAATATATTTTACAATTTATGTGTACCAAACATGTACCAAAAGAAAGGTACCAGAGTAGCCTTTTCGCTGTTACACTTAAAAATTTGAAAATTTTAAAGAAATGATAATCCGCATTATTCCGCATAAATAGCCTTTACGGGTAATAGTCCTCTATGACTGTTTTAAAGATTTCCTATATACAAGTTTCAATTGTAAATTTCTCAGTAAAATAAGTATATAGTTTTACTATATGCATAAGCAGGATTGGCGCATAGCTAACTTTGGTGTCTTAAAAATGTAATATAATCTGTCATAAAAATAAAATATACATTTAATTATTAATATATATATATATATATATATATATATATACATACAAAATATAAATATTAATTATAAATATCAATTCAAGGTAGTAAACCGCAAACACAAAATGTCGTAATAACATGCTTTTTCACAAATGTTCACACTGTTATTGAAAATAACGTGTCCTTTTATAAGATGTACTGATATATGAGAAAAGAGAAGAAAAACTTTATTCCATAAAAAAATTTGAAATGGGTTTCAAATAACAATCCTTTTGTAAGCAGTGCGTAACTTTTTATTTTATTAAAGACATCACGTGTTCTCTAATAACGTAGCTAGTTTGCTATAAGTTTGTCAAGCTCAAACACTACAAAAATGTTTCAAAAAATTTCAAACACCCTGTTACTCCCATTTCATAAAATATTTCCTTTGCTCAAACATCCGATCCATACCCGTTCGCGAGTGTACATGGACTAGGCTGGAAGAATGCACTTGTACCGAAAAAGAATTAGCACAAAAAGCGGATCCAGTTAAATAAAATACCAGCAAAAAATATTCTTTTATTTTACGTCTTGTAGTTGTTGGCGAAGTTTTAGCGCTGTGGGAACTTAACAAAACAAAGCAGCCTAGGCTGCTTAAAACAGCATAGCTCTTTAATCAGGTTTTGGAGGAGTGAGTGCAGTCCCTTCGCGCCGTTTCTCGCATAATGCCAATAAACAGAAAAGGAATAAAGAATAGGTACTTTTCTTTCGCCATCCCTATTTTTTATGGCTGTGTGAATCCCAGACGAAATATCAGAGTTTGGATCGTTGAATTCCATATAAAACTTTGCAAATATATGATGGAATAAAACCATACTGCAAAATATGCATTTTTTACGCCATGCGAAAAAAAAAAAGATGATTTTGCTAGAATAATAAATGAATAAACATGGAATATATTTACTGTATTGATTGTTTATTTAAATACACTTTACCATTTTTTTTGATAATGTGTGAAGTATTTGAATGATGTGAAGAAGGAAAATAGGTTATTTTCATATATCAGTATTTTTTAAAAAGATTTTTGCAATAATATTATATAAAATATTTTAAAGCACCTGCAAGAGAAAAGAATTTGCAACAGAAGGAAAACAGTACATTTCTTAAGAATATGCAAGAAATATTTATTAAAATGAATGAATAATACATTTTTTAAAATCCTCTCAATACTATTGTATTACTTTCTTACTATTTGTATTGCTTTCAAATAAAATATCACAAATAATTGTGATGTTTTTCGCATATCCATTTATACATTTTTCATTCTTTATTTATTATTTTCCCGTTATATTTGACTGTGTTGTGCACATGTTAATAATGCCCCCCTTTCTATGTTTTACGTCATAGTCATCGAATGAATACATCTGTAAATCTACAAGCGTAACTTTTCAACGTCACAGCAATAATTCTTGAATATATACATATATTGTTTACAGTAATAACGCTAAAGATAAAAAACTATATATACAAGTTTCTGCAAAAATGCGCACGCAATACTCTTGCACATTGAGATGTGTTGTATAAAATATTATAAAAATCGAAAATAAGACTACTTTCTTAAATTAAAAAAAATTAATTTGATAAAAAATATCTGAAAACATACTTAATTTCAGACTTTCACATGTTAGCACAATGAAACACATAAAAAATATTTGTATAATTGGTTTGCAGCTTCAAAACAAAATAGTTTTAAATATTCTGTATATTAAAGTACCATTTCATTATGCACGATTTAGTTAGATCACTAAAAATCCTTTTTGTTTATTAGAAATACTGTACATACTATTATACACCTTCAGTATCACAACAATATAGCACTCAAATATTTTTCCTTCATAAAGGATAATCATGACAAAAAAACTTCGAAAACTCATAATTTTTGAACAAAGCAGCTATTAGAGAGTTCAGAGTAAATATTTTAGGCATAAGGCTATATTCAGTCCAGTGGTGTAAAGTATTAGAGCCATGTAATCATAAATCTATTTCAAGAGCATCACAAATGTTTACAAAAACTCTGCTGTTGAAGTAGATAGCAATACGGCTTTTTAGGAAAGAAAAATGCATAAGGCTTATTAAACAATAAATGAGTATAAAATTAGCTAAAATTTAATCTTTAATGCGTGAGAAGGAATCGAGTAACTGCAATCTATTGTATAATTCACCATAAAAATAGGTTGACTAAACTGCGCAAAGGGGCTTATTTTTAGCAGTACATAAAATTTTCAAGAATAATATCACAAATAATTGTGACGCAGTTGCTTAGTTTGAAGAGTAAATAATTTGCTGGTAAAAAAAAAAAAAAAAAAAAAAAAAAATGTGATCATTTTTTTCACTTAAACTATATGCTATGTAAACCGCCAAATCTATACTTTCTCAATTAAAACTTCTTAAAATTTAGTTGCATAATTTAATTTTTCGTATTTTTTTATAAAGGTCTTTTTTACGTTAAACTAAATAATTAAACGACATATAAAACTTTTAAGCTTCGTGGAATAAAAAGAAAACCATAATAATTGATTTTTAATAGCATAACATGAAAACATTTAAATGTTCACTTTGCAGCGAAACCCAAAAAATTAATAAATGTCTGACGATATTAATCCTACATGCGGTCAATTTTTTTGTTGACGATAAGAACGATTACATATGTCTGGAAGAGAAACGAGACGATGAGTTATCATGTAAATGTGTGTTTGTCGTAGAAAATAAAGCTATGCATTTGAAGATTAAATTATGTGATGTATTCAGAGAGTCCCATGATGAAGAGGGAATAAATAACATAGCCTAACTTTTTCCATGAATACCATGCATTATTTAAAGTGCATTCTTGATGTTTCGATTTTAAGTTCTAAACATTTTAACCCATTAACGCCCAGCGATCAATTTTTAGACGGTCACAAAATTTGTAGGTAGTAAAAATATTTAAGCATTAATTTATTTTCCTATCCTAATTTTTCAATTAATAAATCTGATTTCCAAAAAATACTTTCGATAAGAAAGTTAATTGAGAATTTTTCACTGTCTTATTCGTTCTTTTAGAAAAAGAAGTACATTCTTCATACCACACAAATGACGGAAATTTATTTACTTCTGGTATCAACATTAATTAGGGAATCTGCTAAAACGGTTGTGCTGCCTGGGATCTTAAAGGGAGAAACTGAATAAATTTACATTTCTATATGGTTTTTCACTGTGGTTGCTGCAATTGCATTCAATTCAGTAAAAGCTTCAATTTAAACTTTTACATGCGAATGTTATCAATTGGGAAAATGAAATTAAAAATTTATTAAAAAATGAAATTTTATCAATATTGACTTTAAAAAAATTGACAAATAAATGTAAAAGATGACTTGATTGCTTGAAATGGAAGTTGCAATATAACCATTAGTGGAAAACTGGACAAAAAATCATGAAAATGGACATTTTCCCAAATTTTTACATATCTATTTTGATACACTCCTCCCCCTCCAAACTTTTAATTCATGTCCTTACTTAAATTTAAAAATAAATTTTTCGTAAATTCTTAATATTTTATTTATTATTTAAACTACCCATCAGTATATTTCGTTTTTACACCAATGTAAAAGTATAGTCAGAAATGGCCCATGGAAATGGTGTGAAAATTGCATACAATATCCCCCCCCATTTAAATAACTAATATCCTTTAATTAACACATTAGAAGACAAATATGCAAAAATGGCCAAAATATGCCAGGATCTAAATTCGATCTGTTAAAGGTTAATGGCAAGTCCGTACTTGGGAAAAAACCACAGCTCCGAGGTAGATCACAAAGTAAAATATAAACTTGAATTTTATTACCGGTAATTTTAACACTAGAACGGCTGCAGGGGTCATTTTGACCCCGGAGCATTTTTGTCTGTTAGTTACTTTAGCTTGGTTGGAAGGAATCATTTGAAAATTTTTGACTTTTCCTAAGTTCATAAGAACTGCTTCTAAAAAAAATTTAGGATTCTAGATTTGTTAGTTTTTGAAATATCAGCATCTACTCCTAGAACGGCGGGCAGGGGTCATTTTGACCCCTTTAGAGAAAGTACGCTTTGAACTCCAAAGAGTGTCAAAGCACTCACGAGAAATATCTAAGATTAGCATTTTTCGACTGTATTCATATTAACTCCCAGGAGGGATGTAATCCTGCGTGACCACGGGCCTCCTTATCTCTAAGTTGCTATTCCTTTGCCTGCTTTCCCTCATTCTTTTGAACAAAATATTGCAACGCAAGGAAAACAGATGCCGGTTTTTCATGCTGACATGTGTTATCTGTAATAGATTAATTTACAAAGGTATTTTTTCATTTGTTACTTATATTGGTACACATTACTCATTGTAGGTGCAATGCACTTAGGGAAACTATTTCGTGTGTAGGTTATAATCCGTATTTTAGTACATATGTATTCTGAACGCTGTGTGTGCACAGCGCTGTGAAGTTTGCTTATATTCTAATAGGTTTCATCTTGTTTTCTAATTTTCAAAGTGTCTTACAAGTGGAAGAGAGATCCTACTGAGGAAGAAATTAGAAAAGTTTTGCAAGAGCTGTCTGAAAATGAGTCAGATGGAGGCGAAATTGGAGATATTTCTCTGGAGTCTGAAGAGGAATATTAGTGACCAGACACAAATTATTAGTGAATCGGAAGATAGTGATGAGAGCGAAGAACAGCTGAGTACAAATAAACGTGCAAAAACGGATCAGGATACATGCAAAACTCCTTTTACTGCTCCTGATAACACTATATGGGATAAGAAAAATTCTAAAAATTCAGCCTGCGGCCGTGTTCCTGCTCATAATATTGTAAAAGAAACAGCTGGATCAACATCTTTCGCAAAGAGCCGTATATCTGAAGATAAACTAATTTCTGCTTTCAAGCTTTTCATTGATGATGATATCATGTTACATATAAAAAATGTACAAAGTCAGAAGCCCATCGGCAACTTGGAAATGAAAACTGGAGTGTATCACTGGCTGAGTTAGATGCCTTTGTTTCTATACTATACGTTCGAGAAGCTATAAGAGCAAAGAGTTTGGATTTATATTCTTTATGGTCAGAAGCATGGGGAATACCATTTTGCAAAGAAACTATCTCAAGAGATAGATTCAAAGAAATAAAAACATATTTGAGGTTCGATGAAAAGACAACAAGATCCACACGACTACAGACAGATAAGTTTGCTCTCGCATCAGAAATATGGAATAAATTCATTGAAAACTGTAAAACATGCTATCTGCCTGGGCAAAATATTACAGTAGACGAACAATTGTTCCCATCTAAAGCTAGATGTAAATTTACACTGTATATGCCTAATAAACCTGACAAATTCGGGATAAAATTTTGGTTATCTGCTGACGTTGACACTAAATATCTCTCGAATGGATTTCCTTATATAGGAAAAGATTAAACAACAAATCCTCAGTTACGTTTATCCGAAAATGTTGTTATGAAATTAACAGAGCCACATTTAAACAAAGGGAGAAATATTACCATAGATAACTATTTTACTAGCATAAAATCATCAAAAACGCTAAAATCTAAAAATGCAGCCTTGGTCGGCACAATGAAAAAGAACAGAAGAGAAATTCCTGTATCTTTGAAAAATATGCGCAGTACTCTTTATTCATCAATGGTACTGGAACATAATAACATCACATTCATTATCTATCAAGCTAAAAGAAACAAAAGTGTTTTTCTACTGAACTCATTACATTCTGCAGTTAACACTGAAGACAGTGTCAAGAAGTTACCAGATTCAATTGTATTTTACAACGCAACGAAGTATGGTGTGGATATTCGTGATCAGATGTGCCGGAAATATTCCGTTAAGTCGGCTTCCAGACGATGGCCTGTGCATATATTTTTCAACATATTAGATCATGCAGCTTCGAACGCCTGGATAATTTATAAAAGTGTAACTCAAAAATCTGTCAGTAAGAGAGATTTTCTATTGAAACTAGGTGAGCAGTTAAGATTAAGTTTTATGGCTTCAAAAATCCCAAAGAGCCTACCTGAGTCTTCAGAAAAAACACACAAGAAGTTAAACACAAAGAGAAAAAAGTGCCAAGTGCAGCGATGCAACGGAAACAAATCACAAGAATATTGCGTATCGTGCTCGAAAGTAGTGTGTGGAAAATGCACAGGAAAAATTGTTAAAAATTATTTTTGTATTCACTGTAATAACTCTTAATACATGTGTATAATATGAAGATTTAAACATAATTTATATATAATTTGAAAGCAGTGCTTTATATAGTGATTACTCAGCCTCATTGATTAAGGGAAAACGGAACTTTCTCATACGTGGATACGCAAAGCGAATCATTTTTTGGGTAAGTGAACGAAAAACCATTATTTTTTATAATTGTATTCTATTTTACAACAAATTAATTAGTTATTTTAGTTGTTGTAGAATGTTCAATTGATGTACTTACAGATCTGTAGTCGATAAGCCGAATAGTATTTTAAAAATTCAATAAATCATCAGGATTTACAGTATATTTACTGTATATTTGTACAGTAAAATTTAATAAATTATCAGGAAATATTCAGAGTAATTTATTCAGTATAAAAAATACATAATTTTGCCAATATCTGGAATTTAAAATCTTTCTAACATTGTTACTTCAGTCCTTTTATGGAGGGGTCAAAATGACCCCTTCCCGCCGTTCTAGTGTTAAATTGATCGTCACGGATCTTTTAATAAAATTTTAACTTTCGAGTTTAACGATTTATCATTAGATATAAAACTATGATTAGTGTATATCTATCAAAAATTACACGAAAAATATCTTTGCACGTATTACTAAATCTTTATTAGTAGTGTCTAGGGTTAGGTAAATGAATATTCGCTTGTTTGATAAAATAACTCAGATTTATTGCTAAGCTTGTCTGGGTAAACATCAACCTTAAACTGTTGAGTCTTTACCTTTTCTCTGCCATATATTGATTGATATCTTGATAAATAGAAATTAGATACATAGGGACACATGGGTAAGTGGACAAATAAATTGATTTTGCTGCTTTACTGAGATTGATTGGTTCTTTTGTTTCCTTGTCAATAGTGGTTTTGTGACAAAAACAAACAGACCTAATAAAATTTATACGAGACTGAACATCATGTCATGTACAATTTACTAAAAATAAAAATTAATTTGTTAAGTCAATAGTGATATTTTTGGTCTTATATCTCGATATTAAAAAAAGCCAATAAAATGTTACTACTATACTAGAAGTTTCTAATTAAGAATTTGAAATGTTGCTTGCTTTAATGTTTGCCAGTGCAGAAAACTAGAGAGTGAAAACCTACTTTTAATGTAATGCTTATTATGAAAATATTTAACAAAAGATAGTAATATACACAAAACTTGAATAACTTAAGTCCCCTCCAGCCAAAAAAAAAATTGAATTAAAATAAAAACATCACTACGAATAAATAAATTCACATTTTTTATGCTAAAACTTACATTTTTAGTCACTTTAAAAAAATGTATAATTTTTTCATCAAAAAACAGTCATGACTGCGAAAGATGTGAAATTTTCATAAGCATAAGTAATAATCACTAACTAAGTCTTAAAATTTACATTTAAAGTTAAAATTAAACTATATTATTACGAATGCGTCATAAATTTTTTTTAATTATTTTCACAAAAGATAAAGAAATAATACTTGATACCGTTTTATGCATATTTAAAAGCATACTATTGTTGCATTAAATGTGTAAAAAGTGCAAATTTCAGAATAATATATCTTTCAGCATATTTATTTATTGCTGTGCTCTGCTATTTAAAAAAGCTTAAGCAAACCCCTTTTAAAAATAACTATTTATAATATTTATATAAATAGTATTTTGTACTAACGGAAAGTCTTAACTCTCTTTCAAAGCTTAGAAGAAAATAATCATAGCATTTAAGTTACTTGGATTCATGTACACCAATGAATTCAAGTGAAGCTGTGGTGTAAGGTTATTGGACTTTATTTACACAAATCAAATTATATGACTAAACTATAAGTTAACAGTAAAAATGCGTCAGTGTTTCTCTTAAGAAAGTATGGTATACCTATTTTTTAAAATTTTGGTATTTTCGTCTTATAATAACCTATATTTTCATTAAATATTTTTAAAAACTGCCATCTAGTTTCTTTTTTTTTTCATTTAAATATTTCACTTCATGTAACTCATAAGTAAAGTTTCGTAGACATAAAATTATTAAATGAAAATATCGACATAGTTGTAATTGACTAAATGAGTGACTTCATTTTAAAATGAAAAGAACGTGTAATTTTAAAATATAACTGTGACCAAAATTTAAATTTATTTAGAATAATTTTATAAAAACATTTTACCACATGTATTTACCATAAGTTATAAACACATGTAGGAGAATAAACGTAAATATTTCCATTACTCCACAATTATTTACCTCGAAACTGGAATTTTATGCGCGTGCATAACGATCAGATGACAATTTTACACCAAACAATAAAGATCTGTGCACCACTCCGAGCACTTGCAAAACAAAGACGCCTACTCAACTTGCGAGTTGGGAATAAAAGTGAACCGTATCATATTCCATTAGCTAATCTGATTCGTAAAAGTATTTCCATTAAATTCTGCATGCATGATGCTAGGGGGCGATATCATTTAATAAAGATCCATTTCCTTCACGACAGATTATTCCCTATGCTGTCTTTGAGTGAATCGGCGATGACGTGTTCCTATTATGCTTTGGTGCATCTATACATGCGACCGTCTCTTCCAGTAAATTAACTAATTGATCAGATTCTTCGTAATCATGTGTAAATTTTTACCCAGCCATTATGCATGGCAAGTTAATGAGAAATGGAGGACTTAGTTTTAAGGAGATGTTGACTCCTACTGTTGCATTCTCTTTGTTTTAATCAATACCTAGTGTGCAAGTTAAAAGTAGAGTTTACATTGAAGAGGGATGTAAGCAATTTTTTGGTGATTTAAAATGTTGTTTTGAAGATGAGTGATTGATAATAAACTCGTTAAAGGTGAGCCTGATGTTTAAGTTTTTACTCTTTAGATATGATACGTATGATTAAACAAGATATTGTCGAAATTTCGGCTAGCACTTCAATTTTTCCTCTAAAGAGAGTGAGATGCCGCATAGAAACCGTGTCCTCGACACTAAATTTCTAACATATTTCTAATAAGTAGACTGACTGTAAATTAGAAAATTTTGACTTTATCAACTGGATTACTGTATCACCTTATCCCGGGTGATTCAAAACAGACGTTATAGCGATTATCTCTTAAACTGTAAGTGATCGAAACATACTTTAAATTAGAATAGTCTGTGGAGTTTAGAGTACTTAATAGAATTTTTTTCAAGGATCTGTATATATATATTAAAACACGAGTACTTTTTATACGATCCCTCATTTCCAATCACTAATATTTCGGAAAATATTGTTCTGTGTCCAAAAAGATAAAATAAAAAAATCCGTGTCTCTTAGTAAAATAGTTATCGCGATATCGCAAGTTTAAAATTTTAGCGTTTGTTGCCAAAATACTTAAGGATATCTCAAAAGTAGAGTAAAATTACTTTTCAAGTGACGTTAATTTATGTTAATGCTCGGTCATTCTACAACAATACTTGATTCCTGGAAATACTATTTTAGGCAAGAATTTCCCTATAATGCATTTTGGCAGTTTCTAGTGTGAGATAACTCACATCATTCTCTATTACACTTGGAAATTTCGTCTCTGGAAGCTTGACATAATTAGTGGATGACCCCTAAAAGACTAAATTATTGATAATTCCATAATTCCGCACCTGACTATTTTATTATATATATATACTTTACTAATATTTTAATTGGTCAGCTTATTAGATATTTCCGTATATGTAGTAACAGGCAGTTTTTAAATTACAATCTATACTTATTTGCTGCTAAATTATTTTATATAAACAACTAGCTGAAGTACCCGTTCTTCGCACGGGAATGAATGGACTTTTTGATATTACGATTTGTGGTGATTACTATTTATTGTAATAAAGAGATATAGCAAAATGGATATCGCTTTGTATTGTGTTCAATAACCATGCATACCGAATTTCAAGGCAATCGTTTGTACGGTGCAGAAGGTCATGCGGCGTAGCGCAATCTAGTGGAGAGTTTTAGCAAAACGGATACTGCTGAAATATTCTTCGCATTCAGATATCGATGAATACGAAATTTCAGGACGATCGGCTGGACAGCTCTGTGAAGTTCATGTGTTGACGCGACATCTAGTGGCAAATTATGTAGGAAAATGGATAGCGCCAAACTCTTCCCCGTGTTCAAAAATCTATGTATACCTATTTTCATAGCGATTAGTTGCACAGTCAAGAAGTGATGCACTGCAGCGCGATCTAGTGGTTAATTAAAGTAATGATTTGCTACAGTGCCGTCAAGTGGCGAGTTATAGCAAAATGGATAACGCCAAAATATTCTCATTGTTCAAATAGCTATGTATACTGATTTTCATAGCGACCGTTTGAATGGTCAAGAATTTGGCCTGCTGCAGCGTCATCTAGTGGCGAGTTAAAATAATAGTGCATTGCAGTGCCATCTAGTGGTGAGTAACATCAAAAGGAACACAGTTAGAATATATTCTTCGTGCTGAAATGTGGAAGTATAAGAAATTTTATGCTGGTCGGTCGAACGGTATAGAAGTTGATGCGTTGCAGCGCCATTTAGCGGCAAGTTACAGCAAAATGGATAGTGAAAAATATTCTCCGTGTTCTAATATCCGCGTGTACCAAATTTCATCGAAATCGGTTGGACGATATTCGCATAGTAAACGGATAAACGGAATAGAATTCGACGTTCTGCTGCGCCACCTAGTGGCAAGCTAGAGGAAAACGGATAGCATAAAAAGCTTCTCAATGATAAAAGACTTAGGTGAACCAAATTTCATGGTGCAACTGTCTAGAGTTTTTCAACCTCATACCACATACCAACATTCATTTTTATCTATAACCATTGTCATTATATATCTCAGTCTCAAATAAAATCCAGTTTCAAATCTAAGCCTCGCCAAAGTGCCAACATACGCCATTGTGCAAGCGTTTTTTCAGGAAATCATTCGAAGCATTGACTTAGCAGCAATCAATATGGGAAATGGTTCGACCGCGAAAAAGTAAAGCAAGCCTTTATTTCAAAAGTGGAATCCCTTAATACAGCCGAAATTTTTAAAATTATCAACTATAACGCGTTTTATTCATCGTTACTCCGATGTAGTAAATGAGAAGATTTCAATTTTCTGAAATTTGGCGAAATTCCCCCAACTTAAATCAATGTACTCATTTGGCGAGAATTCTGGAGATAGATCGCTTGAAATCCCTTAACAACTGCATTATTTCTTCACGGATCATTAAAATTTAACGCTGTATTCTAATAAAACCTTTACACTTGTTTTCAAAAATCTATTTCCTTAAGCTCTCAATAAATTGCGCCTAGCCGAAATCTGTGCAAACCGCTAGAACTCACTTTCTCAAAATCGGCATTTGAGCCATTTTATTTTTTCGCCAAACTAAAAAAAATTACCTATTAGCCTCGGAAATCTTCAATTTTTATTGTTTTGCGTATAAAACATTTCATTCCTGCTCCGATTTCCCATGCACACGATATTATAATTTAAAAAAAAAATTGCCTTACGAATATAAACTAACAAAAAAAATCATTATTATTCTTTTATTTTTACTTTGAGAATTTAAAACATTTTATTCGGCAAAATCGCCTCACATGGCAACCACGATCCGTATTTCACACTTTTTTCACTACAGGGGTTACAATTACGGAAAGCTTTTTGCGTGGAGAGCATAAAAAATCTCTTAAATTCCGGGAACGGGTGGACTTTCAAAGTTTTAAAGTGGACTATGATTTATTCTATATTATTTTACATATCTGTGCAAAATTTCAGGCTGATAGGTCCATTTTTGTGGATTTGTATACAACTCAAATCCACAAACAAACAAATAAACAAACAAACAAACAAACAAACAAACAAACAAACAAACAGAATTTCATTTTTATTTATAAGATTTCCCTCTTAATTTCATGAATTTTTTTTATAAAATGTCTTAATAATAGTCTAAATCATTGGCATTAATCCTTCCTTTGCACCTTCCCTAGTATTTGACGTTTTGCGTTACAGTGGGTTCTTGCAGTATGACACACTTATACCAAAATCAGCAGGGGGCTCTCGCAACATGACATAACTTCTGGGAAGTATAAGTCGTTGAAGGGTGGCAACAGAAACACTGCACGCTATCTGGCTATGAGTCTTGGGATTTTGGAACTATCATTACCTTGTTATTCTTTCTGTATTCCACGTTTGCAAGCTGTAGCTTTTTCGAGTTCTAATTTGCAAGTAATTTTTTTTTTTTTTTGTTTCCCCATAGGTCAGGGAGAATCACACCTCTGGGGTTTGCCGTAAGTGGAGTGAATGTTTAGTTGCCTAGTAGCAATTTAAACACATTTATAATAAAGTCTGTTGATTACGGCTTGTACTTATAACATATTTCCTTGGCAAAACCTCAGGCTGTGAGTCAGAAACCTATGGTTTTGGTGATTTGCAATTCTCCCTCTGTTGATAAGTTGCATTTTATGCATTAATTCTATAATAGCAATAGCTGGCCTGGGAAGCTTTTTTTCTAATATGCTTATATATATATATGCTTATATATATATATATATATATATATATATATGTATATATATATATATATATATATAAAATTGGGTACCCTCTACATGGAACCGAGCAAACGGATTTATGGTTATTCACCGTCCTGAGGAGAGATGGATACATGGTAGCAATGATTAGAATTTCTGTTGTTATAGAAAATTTTCATAAACATGTAAAAATTGTAATATAAACTTGAATGTAAAAAATTTTTTATGAAAAAAAAAAACGCTTTTGCTTTAATTATCGCAATAAACATTTCTAAAATGAAATTAAATTTCAAAAATGTTGAACATTTGTCAACTTGTGGTCATTAACACATTTTAATAATTAGTTCTTTTCAATTTAACCTCTGTAAATGTTGATTTTGCAGAAAATGCGCTTTCTCAATCACTTTTATTTCGATATTACGTGAATGATAAAAAATAAACGTGAACTATAATAAATTCAAAGATATAAATTCTTAAAAGTTTTCTAGATAGAATTTAAAGCAAAAATATTTTATTTTTGATAAATTTTCATGTCGTGACTGCGATTTCTCAGATATATTTTTCGGGATTTTTATGTAGACTACATTTGTTAAGAGAGTACAAAGTGTCCGAAATTTAAATATATGCATTCAGACAGAGTTCTAGCTATCTTATTTTTAAACTAACTTCACGCTTTAACAAATTATTGCCTTAATGATACAAATTTTAATTCAATTGCAAAAGGAATGCTCGAAAAGAATTTGTTACTAATTTAGGTAATTAAATTTGCTTTTATTTTTATTGATTTAATACTCTGAATAGCCATTATATTAATGAATGGTTTGCAGGACTACATTTAAAATTTTTGACAACTAATTACTGTTTCATAAATTTCATTAAGAGTTTTCAAAGCTGAGATAAATGGGTGTTTAAATGTTTAGGGAATATTTAGAAAAGTTAATGTACTGTTGCACGTAAACTTTCCAAATTTTCTTACTTTTTCGAAGAATGTAAGGTAAGCTAATATGATAAGTTTCAATAATTTTTTAGAAAAAATTCAAAGGATGGGGTAAAAATAAGTAAATGACTCTTTATACTTCTTAAAGCAAAAATACTAGAAAATAAACTTGCATCTTATTGACTGTACTGCTTGCTTTTTAAAACTTGAGTCCATAATATTAGTAATGATGGCTAAAACAGCGTTCGAATAAAATGGTCTTGACTTATTAAAAAAAATCAGTTTTTATTCCAAAATTCACCTTTCAATTTACATCTTATAGTATTGTAACTCAAACGATAAAATTGATGATTGATGGAAATGGTGTATTAAATTATAATGATGAAATTAATTCACATTCTTTATTATTATAAACAAAAAATGTGTTAATTTTACTTATGTTTTTAGCCGCTTTAGATCCTGCGTTCACAAATAAGGACACAAAAATTACCTATACTATCGTATAGGATGGATATCCTAATTTGCGCCCATAAAGAAAAACCAATTTTCCCCCGAAAATTTAATAACCAGGATTTTCTTTAAATATTTTTTAGTTACAAATTTAATATCTATTATCCAGAGTGAAATTTTTTAATTCAAAGAGGAATTGTTTATTCAGGTCTGAAAGGATTCAGTGCCATTTTCAATATTAATAAAATAATGTAATGTATACTATATACATAAGAGACCTGAAGAAATATATACACAGTGCTACGATGCAACGATAAATAAAATGCGGTTGAAAATAATTAAACAGGTGATTAAGAACTTTGAATTGCTTTGAATATATAAGTAAAATTTATTTTCAATTCAAAGTCGACCGAACTACTAATGAACTTTGTGAATAATTCTTATACATTCTTTAACGAATGATTCAAGAATTGCAACGTAAATTGTTAATATTTAATTTCGACGTGTGAAAGGAATTTCCTTCGTCCGATTCTTGAATTACAAATATAATAAGGAGAGTCAAAATATCGTTCATTAAGTTGATTTATTCACGGTATTTTACACATGACGTCTATTTTATTCAAGAATTCATTTGACGTTTCCCTGCAAGAATTACTAGTTAATTTGCATTGTCCTGCTTCTGGTATTAATAAAAGATCTAGTGGTCTAAAAATAAGACTGAGAGCTTTTTGGACAAAAATAAGTATTTAAATTTAGAGGGAAAATGCAGGATTGTCCATAGTATTCTTATTGGTTTTATTAAGACTTTTTTCCATGAAGCTTTTGGGAACATTTAGTAATATTTTGAAAGATCTCCTAATAGCAGAAATTTCCGATAAAAAAATATTACAGTTGGAACCAAATGAACTCAATAGAAGATGGCACCTATGAATTCCCAGCAATTTCAATTAAAATGAACTATTATTTATAGATTAGAAACAAAAGTTATAATCAACATGGATATTGTAAATATGACATACATGCTAAGTACAATCGTAGAAAATAGGGACGACCCTTGTCGTCCTGTTTTCTACTATTGTTTTCTACCATTGTAAAACGTTTTCTACCCTTGTTGCCTGTAGAAAACAGGCAACAAGGGTAGAACAACGTTGTACAGCTGTAATATTTTTGCCCCTCCATATTTTAATCTTCACTTCGCTTGTGATCAGTGTCCCTTTTTCGGGATGCTCAAATTTTCTCATTTTCGCTGTCATTCTCAAAAAATTGTAGTGTTACTTAAATTTCCTAGCCCTAATTCAAGAGTACTGAATCTCAACTCCACAAAATACCTTTAACCCTTAATTGCATAGCGAAGGATATTTACATCGTATGTTTAAAGGATCTTGCAAATGATGAGAATCGAAAAATGTTCTTTTATGTATATGATCCTATATTTAAAAAATAATTTATTTACGTGTAAGAAATTTTGTATATTAATAGAATGGCCCTTCTTGTTTACATTAATGTCTTCAAAAGTCTTCAAAGTTAAAAACGCAGAATTATTTTATTCACTGATTAAAAGCAACTATTTTACATATTGGGTTCACTGCGCGCAGCCTAACAGACATAAAATTCATTTTACTGACTTAATATTTTTTCTGCATACCCATCTACCGAAAAATGAGAATTGATTTATTTTTTCACTAATTAACAAGTCAAATCATTTGTAAATTAAAAAATTATACAATGTCAGATATAAAAATAGGTCATTTTAATTATGCATCATCGGAGTGTATTTAGTAAAAAATATTGAATTTTTGAAATGATTTTTACGTATGTTAGACTGCTCGCAGTGAACCACCACATATAGAAAATAGTTGCTTTTAATCAGCTAATTAATTTATTTTTCCTAATAAAAGTGAGAAACTTTGGAAGGCATTAATTTAAACAGAGAGGACCATTGTATGGACGTGCAAAATATCTTCAATGTAAATAAATTATTCATGTAAATATACGATAATATACATGAAATCGCTTTTTTCAATTTTCGTCTCTTTTGAAGGGTACAAGACTCCTTTAAACACTTTCACTACCGGATTAGAGACCGAGCAAAATTTCTTATGTCAAACTTATATACTTACATATAAAATAAATAGTGGTTCTAAACCATATGTCAAAAATCTAAAGACAGGTAGAGGGGACCGAGACGGTTCAGAATTACATAGCAATGTGGGGTCGGAACTTCGTCTTCTTGCACCTGTTAATAATCAGCTTGGAAGAAGCGTCGAAGTAACAGTGAACTTTCCGACCATCGCATGTCACAACTAATGCATCTTTCACATCAAATATTTTAACCAAAATTGGTAGTTTAGAAATTCTATTTCATTTCGTTCTTGAAAGTGTCGGGGAACAGCTCATTGCTTATGAAAGTCCATTGAGAGTCTATACAAACACTTCAACAGTTCTTCCAAAGTGATTATTAACAGGTACACGATGGTGACGTTTCCGATCCCCCCATTGCTGTGTGATTCTGAACCACCTTGGTCCCCTCTACCTGCCTTTACATATTTGACATACAGTTTAGAGCCACCCGTATAGTTTTTGATGATAAATGTTTCATGTTGTGAATACTAAAAATATCAGATATTTCTTTCAAACTGCGAGTTTTTCGAAGAATTAATGTTATTCTCAAAATTGACATTGGAAATTTTGCTTAAAGTCGTGAATATCACGTGACTGACATCGAACGTGTTTAAAATTCATGTAATAGAGGGTCATGTTAAGGCCTGACCTACACAATTATGTACATGATCTACATCCTCTCAAAAAGTAGTGGAGTGTAAGTTACAGTAAATCGATTTCATATAAAATGTTAATCTACAAAGTGAAACAGGTATGAAATTATAATTTCTCAGATTTCTTTTGAGTTGTGTGTTTTTCGAAAAAGTTGATGAGTTATTCAGAAAACTAAAATAAGAAATTTATCTTGCACACAAATACTTTTTTTGTGTGAGTGTAGAGAAAAGTATATTTTTTGTGCGCAGCTAATATTTAATTGTATTACCGTAGAATACTGGAAAAGCGCCCCCCCATCCCAATATTCAACAAAAATCGCGATCTATGCGGGCGGATAAACGGAAAAATGGCCGCATTCGTAAGCGACAAACCAGTTACACTCGTGCAACGAGTTTCCATCTAAGTTGTTCACAAACGAAACTGAGTACATTCAATTTATAAACTAGAGTGTTCGCATAAAAAATTTGATTGCGGTCGGCTTCAAACTAAGTAAACTGAGCACGGTGCAGGTTCATCCAGTTGTTGAGAGGACACTCTTGCTACATGTTGTTGTTATGAAATGGCGTCCGTTCTTATGAAAAGTATGTTGCTATGAAAATTATTTTACGTTTTCTCAAGCTGAAAATGTTAGTTTTGGGGGAGGAAATTCACACAAACGCTAGAAACTGCAACGGAGGTATAGAACTTTTCAAAGATAATTATTTTGTTGCGTTCTTCATTTTAGTAAATTCAAAAATGCATACTTTTAGTGTTGAGATTGAAGTTCATTTAAACTGTTATTAGCGAAATTTGAACTTCTCTTTCTAAATACTTTTATAAAAAAGCATGTTTAACCCATTTATGCCTAGTGTCCCTTTTTTGGGACGGCATTTTCGCTCTTAGTCGAAAACGTTATTTATTTTTCCTAGATTTTATTTACGAGTATTGAGCCTCAACTCCACAAAATATTTTAACATTACGAAGTAAAATGTAGACATTTCAATTTTTATGCATACTGATTTTAAAAGCAATCACCCCTTGTTCAAGAAGTTGACATAAGAAATTTATCTATTGCTACTGGTATTAGCAAAAATCGAAGAAAGTTGCAAAAATATCTAGGCACAAATGGGGTAGGTGGAAATTTCTAAATTTCGATCAGTGCACTTCAATGTTGACCATTCTTTCTTTTAAAATCTTGTTGATTTTATATTGAGTACGCACTTCCTACGAAAAAGTATTCGAGTAAGAGTTAAATTTCCTACGTTGGTTTCGTATATTAAAAATTATTTATCAAAGAATATGAATTAGGCTATGTATAATGGTGACTTTCCATATTTCTGTCAAGTTGTGCGTTTTTCAAAAACTCAATTATTATTCGCAAATCTAAAATAGGAAATTAATCTCCTACTCGACTACTTTTTTTGGAGGGTGTATTTCGGATTTCTCTGCATCGCCCGAAATCCGCTTATAAGTCCACGTCAGAAGGATAACACAAGGGGGGGGAGGGTGCCCTCTCTGGGGAGTTTCTAAGGGGTCCTAACCCATATTTTCTCTAGTTTCTGAGAAAAACCGCGGAAAACTCCGAACGGTTAGGTCAACAGCCGCGAGATGGGACCCCATATATTGCATATGTACTAAAAACTCTTCGAGAAAAATAACAACATACGCGCCTCACCATGGCATAGCGGCTCTATCGCTGGAAATGATAGACGGGCGAAGTGTGAAGGTCCCGGGTTCGGGTCCCATCGCGCGTCCGTCGACCTAACCATTCGGAATTTTCCGTGGATTTCTCCGAAACGTAGCGTATATACGAGTTAGAACCCCTTTGAAAGACCCCCCCGCCACGGAGGGCACCCCCCTTGTGTTGTCCTTTTGACGAGGATGTATAAGCGGGTTCCGAGCCAAGCACACAAATCGATATACATGTTCACAACAAAAACAACATACGCATATTGTCAACAAACACATCTCCTAGGCTACGAAACTGAATAAACTGAAGTTTTTCGTAAAGGCAAAAGAAACTGATTGCACTGAACAAATGCATTCCAGTTTTCTTACGAAAACTTGTGCAACGAGTTTGTCGTTTACGAATGCACCCATTATACCTTTCGAGTGCTCCCTATCTATCTTCAAGTGAAACTGGATTCATACTGTAAGGTCCGTACCGCTAAGAGGCTGCGATGACGTCACTTAGCGAAGCAAAGCGGAGAGCATTGTTCTGACGTCAATCTTTGTGGCGTGATTTCATTGGTGCATTTACTGCGACTCCGCAAGCGCGCGCGCGGGCAGCCAAAGGCCGTGTTGGAAAATTACCGGTCATGCACCGGTGTGATGACCAGAGCGCTCGAAAAGGCGGAGCGTGGGCGGAGCCATGAATATAACCGCGTTCCAGAACTTTTTCGGTTGTCTGCTCAGCGTGACCAGAGCGCAACCAGCATGACCCTGCAAGCGAGGTGAGTTATTGCGGTTATTAGAGAAGTGTTGCCAATATTTATGTTTTCTTGGCTTGACTTCGCGGTAGCGCCGTAGTTCATAGTTCTGGTATCACCTATTGACGACCGTGACATCAATTAACCAAAGAATGACCACAAGTGAAAGTACTGGTGCGTAACCAGCCGGTGAATTATCGAACAAGCCCAAAGTTTCAAAACGATAAGAGCGGAGGGGGGCAGAGCAGAATCTAAGCGGCACGGAACGATCAGTATGAATTCACCTTAAGGGGGGGGGGTTATTAGTGGGGGAGAGCTTTTGCTGTAATTTACGGTATTTATTCACACAGTGAGGAATAGAACAAGAATACTTTAACTGAAAAAAATAAATACTGTAAAATACAGCAAAATCGCCTCCCCCCTTATTTAAGCCCCCGACTTTTCTCTTGCATTTCGTTTGCTCTTAAAATACCGAATAAATTCCCCATTAAGGTGGATTCATACTGGCCGGAGGCTTGCAGCGGCAAAGCGTTGTCTGTTGTTTTCAAATTTTTGCATTTTTGATGCTAAAGCCGGATTCATATTGGCCGTACCGCACTGCTAAGAGGCCGCAATGACGTCACGTGGCGGAGCTACACGGCGCCCGCGCGGCGAGCGCCGAGGGTTTGCGCATTATCTGGCGAGAACAGATATTCCGCAGCGACCGCAAAGCTACAGCCAATTACAGAAGAGCTTTTACAGCTACAGCCAATTACAGAAGAGCATTGGTGTATTTACTTGCGGCACCGCAAGCTCGTCGCGCGGACAGTCAACGGTCCTAAACGGCGAAACAGTACGGCATGGTTGCGGTGCGGCGCGGCAGATATGAATCCACCTTAATTCTTTGATGCTGATACAACAGACGATACCAATGAAATCATGGCATATGCCAGCGAAGTGTGGCGTCAGAACAATGATCTCCGTTTTGTTCCGCTGAGTGGCGTCATAGCGGTACGGAACGGACAGTTTGAATCCAGCTTCAGTTGAAGATTGAGAGGGGGGGGCTTGAACGATATTTTTTTTCGATTTTTACCGTTTATCCGCTGCCATAGATCGAGATATTCTTTGAAGATTGGGGGGGGGGGGTTCCGGTATTTTACGGTACTTTGTAAAACGGACATAAGAAATTTGACTTACAAACGAAACGTTACTTTTGACAGCTTGTACTGAATAGCTTGTTAAGTGTTGCTTGCAGAATAAAATAACTAAATAAACAGGCTTCAGAGTGAAAGAACCCGGGAAAATAAAGATAATACAATTACTCTCACCTCCAGTACTTCAATTAGCCAAAAAAGAAAAAATTCCAAAACAATGTTCTATTACTATCACTAGAATTCACCTAAAGGTAATAGCTAGATTCTTAATTTTCAGATTCAAGTGTAAAGTTCTAAGCTTACTGCTTACCGCATATTTAAAAGAATTCTATGGACGATAATTGTCACAGATTAATACACATAGCTGAAACTACAATTTACATTCATTCTCAACTCAAGGAAGTATGCAAAATCTGGGGCTGCTAAATATATTTGCCACATTCTTTTGTTCATGGGTTGCCTATTGTACCCAGAGCTATATTCATGTAACTACCGACGTATCCAGAATGTGAATTCCTTTGAAAAGTGCCAAAATAAGCGTTTATTACGCCAAGCTTGATTATTGGCGAAATATATCTGTACTAAAAAATGGAAATTTGCGCCGGCCTATAGGTCCAGGGGGTCTATTTAACCAATACCTCAAAACACTGGTGAAATGATGTAAATAGGTGAATAGGTTTCCATTTCGGGGGGGGGGGTTATCAGGTATTTTAAACCTTATTGTTACTAGAGTTAATATAAATGTTTTAAAATAGCTAGATTTTAAAAATTGCTTTATTTTTTCTGATGGGTCCTGTAAAATACGCTCCTGGTTGCCTCCATAATAGAGACCAGTAATTCCGGCCTTGGTAGTGGCCAATGCCTATAAACGACAAGTGCCCACCATTAAAAAAAAAGTGTATCCGTGTAATCTTTATGCGCGGTTGAAGTAAAAGTTCTTTGACGTTTACGACACATATCACTGAAATGATTAAACTTTAACTTAAAATAAATATCATATTATAATTTAATTATATTTATTATTCATGTTCTTTACAAAGATTATATAAATGTTATATTTATATTATTCATTGGAAATAGGTACTTGAATGTCATCGTAATATTTTATGGATGAAATAATGAAATAATATCACATCGCTTCGAAACTATTGCCTATAATCATTACGAAATAGTATTCTAAGACAATTATGTAATTAAAACACATCTGAAGCCAGTAATTACTATATATCACGTTCTTAAGTTTATGTATTTAATTTTTTCAAGTTCTGCTAATTCAACGATCTCCATTTACTTCGCCTCGATGGAAATATAAACAACCTGAGATGCGCAGAAGCAGAAGATGCGCAGTTACCCAGTGTGCGTAGCGAAATCTGTTTGCAACTACGGCATTATCCAACTTTTTAAGAGAAGTGTCCCCTCCTATAAATTTACCTTCGTGGGATCGAAGTATGATCCTCCAACAGTGTTCTTAAACGAAAATTTCCCCCTGCTGTTTAGGTTCGTTTGCAGCCACTGTCCCTTTAATTGTGGTGTTCCATCCCCGTGTTCTGTCTGGAAGTTGTCTTAGAATCCAGGAAAAGTGTTCTTAAACTGACCTTTCCATCTGCTGTTCCCAGGTACCGATGTACACACTTGGGGGCCCAGGGCACAGATACTTTTGGGGGCCCCTGCACAAAAATTTTCCGCAGAATATTACTTAATTAAATTAAGTTAAAACCAATTATCATTCCTAAGTTAACCATACGTAAACATTTACAAATCAGTAAAATGTCACGACAGATACCACTTATATGAATTTTCCGATTTTGAAATGTTTTTATGGGTATTTACAGCCGTCATACAACTTTGAAAAGATAAAAGGAGGAGCATGCTGAGGTGTCCGAACGAATCTGCGAATATCGAATTTATCAATCATATAGAATTTATTATTCAAATGTCGAATCGAATGCATAATTTTTAGCGTTACAAGTTACATTAAATTAAAAATTTTGAATATTTGTGATGAAATGAAGTAATCAGAAATTTTCCTCTTGAGAGATAATATTAGTAGCTATTATGATTACATAAAATGAAGTTTTGGGGGCCTCTAAAAATCGGGGGACCAGGGCCCGTGCCCCGAATGCCCCGCCGTAAATCAGTCCCTGACTGTTCCGCTTCGATTGCGGGCATGTTCCATTTCTTTGTGGTTTTAAAAACCATGTATTGTATATTATTCATCTAAAAATAAGGATTATCGAGGACCTCCTGTGAGGTTGGGATTACATGTAAAATATTATGTTGGATGTACCTTCAAAACGCTCATTGATGTATAAAATAAAGATTGATGTCTCTAAGATACGGCTCTGGACTGTTTTACTCGCCGTTTCTTTCCCTAACAGGTTCCGCGTATTTTTACACGATGAATTCGGGGAACGGAGAAAGCAGGTCGAAAACGTAGGTTTTACAGGGGTTCTTCTTTTTCGGGGCGCGCACGTCACTTCCTTTACTGAGCGTTACTTCCGTCAGAAAAAAAAAAAAAAAAATCTGAGTTACTCCTAGTCGCCATTAAAGAAGTTTTACTTCAAAAAATTCATCTCATTTTATTTAAGTTTTGCTTTGTTATTTTGATAATCCATGATTATAAGAGTATTTCAGTAATTCCAGGATTCCTACAAACGTTCGATGTAACGCGACACCTCTTCCATAAATGTTTAACCCATTGGCATATACATTAAAAAAGAAAACTAATGTATCAAAAGTATCATGATTAAGTAAAATAATGATCGCACATTATATTTATAGTGCTCCACTGCATATTAACAATTGTGAAAAACGAATTAAAACTCAAACCTGCAATGCTTTATGCTGCAAGTTAAATATTTTATTAATGAAAACATTAGAAGAGAACCCAAATTTGCAAAATAAATAAGATAAAAAAGTATCAAGGGAAAAAAAAAACTCACTGTTTTTGTGCGAATACCCGTAAATTCTTATGAATAGAAATCCTTAAAGAGAAAATGCTTGAAAACATTTAAACAAGAAAAAAGAATGAAAGAAATCTGTAAGGGGGAATGCTTTAAAGCCCTTCAGCCGCACTTTACCGTTTGAAGTAGCATTTTTGGATTTGAAAGAAAGAAGAATAAATGCAAAATATATATCTTTATTTTATACTTTTTTTCCTTCTTGGGTTTTGTTCAAATCATTCTTGGTTAGCCACAGCTGGCACCCAAGGTTTTAGAAACATCTCTCACGCAGAAGCAGCAAATACCTCACGCATGCACGCACGTGGCCATCATGGCGGATAGCAGTCAAGAAGAAAACATTGTTCCTCATGGGAGCCACAAAAACTTCATCGGGCTCCGCCTTTCTTTCGTAGGTATTTGTTGACATTATTCATTGGAGGTTGTTCAGGCTGTGTTCAAAAAGCTCATTAGTCCAACATACTGTATTAGACGATCCAAATAGTTTTCGAAGCAACTCTGTTATATTTTTTCTTAATCTTTTCCTAGTAATATGTCTCGAGAAACTATGTCCCTTGATCAGTAACAATGAAAGAATTATTCTTTTTTTATTAATTATATTAAAAGAATAGTGTTTTGTCGGGGAATACTTGTGAATCCCATATAATTTTTCTGAAGTGTACAGATTTTTGTTTAGAGAGTAATGTGATATAAGTTTTCAAAATAAAACATATTTTTCTCGTGTAAGAATTAATCTCGCATATGCTGCTGTTTATTAATTAATCACAGTTGACGTTTTTTATACAAAAAATTCCCTGCTGGTAATTTACTTATACTGCATGAACAAACAAGGGACATTTATTTTTATATATTATGCAAAATTTCTTTTCTTTTCAGCACAAGTAAAATAAAAGCTTACAAAATTTTGGAAGTGATTTTATATATTAATTAAAATTCAAGCGACAATTGTTGTTGAGGAGAAAAAAAAATGTTTTTTTTCTTTCAAACAAAAGTGCATTTTAATAATACACGCTTTTCAATTAAATGGTGCACTATTGGGTCTAAAAAAGCTTGTATAATTATTTGGTGAGCAAATTTTATGCTTATTACAATTGTGTTCCTAAATATACAGTAAAACAAAGAAACGTATACATTTTGATTTTTATATTTATTACCCTGACAAATGCCCTTTTATCTTCGAAAGAGCCTACTTCATTTTCCTGATATCAATAAAATAAATAATTCAGCTAAATTTGAGAAAATAATTTAGAATTCCAATAACACATTTTTTTCCATGTTGAAATATTCTTCGGTAAATAATTTTCTCTGTGAGCATTTCGTTATTTGGTAACAAGTTTGTGGAATGTATTTTTGCATTTCTGATTTGATCGCATAAAAAATGTTGAAAAAGTGCGCAGCTAGAAAAAATATCATTTTTTATTTTAAATATGCCCATTTCATTCGTTTTTGCCTGAGGCAGTTCATTAAAATATTGAACTCAGATTTCTTCTAAGCTTTTCCCTTTTTTTCTGTGCGAGATAATACCACCTTAATATATTTTATAATTACTAACATGACTTAAGCAAATCAACTCTAATTATTAGCTTGTGTTTAAGAAGTTGTATCTTAATTATAATGCACCGAGATATCGTTCAGTCATGTGCAGGGTAAAAAATAGGTATTTTTTATCATTAAAAAAAACGCATTTTGAAAATTTAAGCATGATAAAATGCCTCGAATGTGTACTAATTAGAAAACATGTAAAGCGACCGTTTTTCAAAATCTTAAACACATTTACATATAGTAACGAAATTGCCTGAAATTTTGATTGCGATATTTAAAATAGAAAAAAAAATACAGACTATCGAAATTGTTAAGAGAATTTTAAAACTTAAAAATATGTTTCAGAATATAGTAATATGCTCTTCTCTGAAGTACTCGTATTCTTAAGTCATTTTAAATTATGCATAGCATACTTCTCTTTAAAATAATACATTTTCTATACTCTTAAATAATTGCGGTTCAGTAGTTTTAATATTTATCGACAAAATACGTTTTTTTTGTGTTTCTGTAACTGATGAAAACCGGCATTTTCTTTTTGTTTAAAATTTCGGTTTCTTGATATACACTGGTACGGATTAGTTTCGTATACCAAGTATTTCATTTTATTTGGCCGTTTTCGAAAATATGCTTTTAGTGGAATGCACCGATATATGATATTATTGCTTTAAATTCAACTTCAGGGGAATTTCTATTACATTTTAGAAAGCTAATTTTTTGTGTTATATAATGTCGTAATATTAGAAAATAAAACGCATGTAGTATATATTGGGAATAAGAGTTAAAAATATATATATATTTTTTTTAGGCTGGCATATACACTCACTTCCAAAAGTTAAGCACGAAGATGTAGAATGCAAAAAAAATCATCAAATACTGCTTTGATTGACACAAAATTCGGCAAGAAAGTAGCATATATATTTATGCATAAAACAAAATGAATAATTATATACAGGAATGAAAACAATATTACATTTTTGTAAGTTATCAGATAATGAAATACTGTAAACTTAAACAGAATTATGTATAAAATGAAAATAAACAGCATAAAAGGAAAAAAAAGGACATTAATAGGGTATGTGATCCCCCCTCATCTGTATACAAAGTTTACACCTTGTGACCATGCTTTCAATTAGGTGGTCAACCACCGCAGAATTAAGCAATCGCCATTCTTCTTGTAGAGCAGTTTCCAGCTCAATAAGAGTGGCTGGAGGTGGGAAACTTAAAGATACAGTTCGGCCGAGAGCATCCCAAAGATTTTCAATGGGATTAAGGTCGGGCGAATATGCTGGCCACGCCATACTCGCAATCCCTTCACTCTCCAGGTAGTCATCGACGATGTGAGCTCTATGGGGACGTGCGTTATCGTCCATTAAAACAAAAGTAGGGCCAACTTCTGCAGCGTACAATCTCACAATGGGTTCTAAGACTTCAACTCGATACCGGACAACCGTCACAGAACCCCGTTTCAAGATGTGCAGGTCGGTGCGGTATCCTAATGAAATCCCTGCCCACACCATAATGCTTCCGCCTCGGAATGCGTGATGTTCGGCTATGTGTTGGGGTTGATTGCGTGTTCCTTGTTCACACTATATCCTTATACGCTTGTCATCTGGCTCCAGAGCAAATCTTCACTCATCAGTAAACATGGCATTGCCCCAGTCAGACACAGTCCAATTGACGTGTTCCCGGCACCACTTTAATCGTGCCCCTCTTGATTGTACGGATAGAAAAACATAAACTCGAGGTACACGGGCGTACAGTCCACTCATATGTAATCTTCGGCGTACAGTAGCTGCAGATATCGCCTTAGCAATGGACGCTGTAACCATAGATGTCACACGTGTGGACGTCGCTCTGCGATTTCGCTTGGATAAAATAGCAATATATCGATCTTTCGCGGGGGTTGTAACCCCTTGGGCGACCGGCTACAAGCCCACGGACAACTGTCTGTGTGGTTTTGAATTGTTTTCATAAACGTGAAATTACAGAATGATGAACGCCGACATCTGTGAACGACTGTCCTGCCTCAATGCGCCCCACAGCACGCCAGCGCTCAGAATCTTCAATTCGTCTTCTGGAAGTCATAGAAACACTATGTCTTGAAAACAGTGGCGCAGACAGTATTTCCTCTTGGAGGGGGGTCCAGCCTATAAAGCTGTTAACCAGTCACCTCAAAAATGTGGATTTTTAAATTTTTATCGCATCCCCCTTTTACTTTGTTTTTATTTATCTATCTTAACTGTTGAAAATAAGAATTTGATTTCTTCTAAGATATTTAAAAGTCAAAAAGTTCATGACGATTTAACGAAGGAAAATTGACAACTCTTTTGGGAGGGGTCCGGATCCTTTGGACCCCTCCCTTGTCTGCGCCACTGCTTGAAAAGAAATTGTACGAAACTTTTAAACACCTTCTATCAGCACTTACAATCAACTTCTGTAACCCTTAATGAAGCTGGCATCTTATAATACTGTCCTTTTTGCATATTTCTTGACATGAAAGCGCGATTGGCTGTTACCTAACATATTTGCATACTTCCTTATACCTCTGCAGCGAATTGCATCCTCTTCAATTCTGATTGGCTTCCGGAAATTAGAATTTTCCTCCCCGTGCTTAACTTTTGCAAGTGAGTGTATATGGCACAGGATAGTCACGAATGTAAACATCATTACATCATTCGTTAAATTTTATGTAAAATACAGGATAAGAAATAGTCCCTCCTATTATCATTTTATATTATTACTGTATTATAAATACAATTGATAAATATATTTAAAAATTCACTCATAATTTTTTGAGTGAATAGGAACATGAAATTATGTATTGACCAACTTCTATGTTTGTTGGTACTTACAATATGTCAATTTAAGAATTTTGCTGCAAGTATATGACGTTATGCAGGCACATAGTTTAGAAGCATACTTTGGTAGTTTTAAAATTTTTATTGAACTTTTGAGAATCCGAACTTCCAAGAAATTATTTTGATTTGTTGAATCACAGTAAACTGCAGGCAATATTTATTTTGTACTGTGTATTAAAGCAAATATACTCTAGAGCAATCTGCTTAAGGAGGAGTCACCTGAACTAAAAACTTTTAAGGGGTTCTAACACGTATTCACGTTACATTTGGAGAAAACCGACCGAAACTCCAAACCATTATATTGATTCCCTCGCAATAGGCCCGAATCAGGGAACTTCATACTTCAGCTATCTACCATCTTTAACCACTTGACCATGGTGGAACCATAGACAATATGTAATGCTATTCTTCTTAAGAGCCACAGGTCATTAGAGCCACAACCAAAGACCTATAATAGTCTATTACCATTATCCAGAAAATCCACAGCTTGGAAGAAATAAAAGGGCTTCACAAAGCCGAAACAAAGCCTTAATCTACGCAAAATAAAGTCCTATAACACATGGTTAATTTTTAGAAAAAAAAGTAAATTCTAATATAATATGACGAATACTGAAGCGGGGTGAAATATTTTTCATTTTTCTTTGTACTAAGCGATATTTCTTTTTTAAGATCTAATTAATTCTGGCCTTCTACCGAACTTGAAAATTTTATATACATTCAGCCATTTAGTGAATTATATGTATTTAAATATCTTTTAGAGCTATTTTTTAAAAATAAAACGTGCTATTATTTGGCAATACAGAAAAATTTATGTCTTCTGTTTTTTTTAAGCACTATACCAATGTGAAGTGATTGAGAATTTTGACCAAACTTAAGAGGCTTTTTTATTATAAGAGTGTTTCAAACTCATTCAATCTACAGATCTTCATTGAACACAGTTTACTCGTTGTAATGGACTCTCATCTTGCTGAGAAAATATGTTTTATTGAAAACTTAAAATGAGTCAATTGTTTTTTAATGACTAATTTATAATCTTTTAATATGTATTTGAATTACATAAATGTCTTGTGTATTAGAATTCTGTGTACTACATTTTAGACTATTTTGTTAATGCATAAATCTCGATAAGATGAATTTTATTGTGACATGAGAGCTTTCACAGTCTTTACATATGTAAAACTCTAGAGAAATATTTCATCTAATATCTTTCATTGTATTTCATTGAAAACGATGGAAAGTTTCAACGAAAATATTTTAAATCACTCTCAAGTATGTCTTTTTAGAGTTTAAAGTTCAAATTTTATAAAGCTGTAAATAAATAAATAATTCTCCGTGTTAAAAAACACGCTTAGACCGTAGAGTTTGGAGTTTCGTGTGCTGATATTATGAAAAATATGTATATGTACTTCCAGAAGGTGTGTTTCTTCTAACAGTCTAGGAGTTTTTAACTTATGTTTCAAAATAAACAAGTAATGTCTGCCTGTGAAAATATAAATAAATTTTAGCGTAGTGATCTTCAGAAAAGTTAATAAAGGAAAACGGAAAAGGTGAAAAAGGAAAAGAAGCCATTTTTTTAAAATATACATTGAAAAATCAGAACATTTTTGTGTTCCAGGAATGTTTGTTCTTGATCTATTGTGTTGACAATGTGTTCGAAATTATACAGGAGTATTTACATCCCTTCATAAAAGTTACTTAATTAATCCAATTGTGAAATTTTTTGTTAGAATAGACTTTAACCATGTTAGAGTGCCAAAAATTGTACATTTTTATTTAGTAATTCATTTTCTTTTCTGTATTAGAATTATGATTGCTCATATGATTTACGATTCATTTTGTATGATTGGCATTTAAATAATTATAAGCATGAGGATTCGAATTTTCAGTGTCAGTCGAAATCATCGTAGAAACGTCTAATAGAAATCTTACTAATCCGGTTGTCAAAATAATACTGCTAATTTAAATGTGTTCAAAACGTTAACATTCTAAGTAAACGTTTCAACGCAAGTTATTTAGAGAACTTACAACTGTGACGTTAACAGTTAAATTACTCTAAAAAGAATTATCCTTACTTGGCACGAATATAAAATATCACTATAGAAATCCCCGTTTTTTAAAATTTAACAAAATTGTAATTTTTACTCGCATGTCTCAGTATTTTCTCATTAAACGCGAGCGTTAGCAGTCACATGAACACTTTAAATATTTTTAGTGTTGCGTTTCGCAGGTCTTTAAACAAACACAAGATAAAAGAATCCACATTATACTAAGACGTAAAACAACTAAATTTTAAAACTTGAGATCGTCTGTATGTTACACTTTTTTTTTATTCTTCAACAAAGAGTTCTTCAGCGGATAATTGCTTTCGGCATCACACATTTGCACTGTCGGCTCAGGTATTTGGAGGAAAATGGATCTTCTTTCGTAATTTTTTTTTTTTTCTCTATTCAAACGTTAGGATTTTCTTTTTTTGGCTCTTTCCGATTACTGTCAATTTGAAATTCATTCGTATAAGGTTAGATTATTATACATGTTCAACGAGAAAAGGAAGAAAGGGAAGACGGTTTCTTCTCGACGGCTTCGGTAACAGTGAAAGGAATTAGAGATTTATTCCTCTATCGAAAGCGTAAAGAATTGATATTTTAATGCTATTTACTTATTTGAATTAAGGGAGCGTTGCAATTATTTCTTAACTTCCAATACACCATTGGCATTGTGTTTTATTTTTGTTTTAGATTTTAAAAGTGCTTGATCCTGCATTTTCTTTTGCTCATTTTTGATTTTAATCATTGAATTTAAGAGTGTTTCAATGGATAAATAATAAACTCCTATAACAAACAAGGTGAAATTTTCAATCATCATCTTAGTTACGGGAATGATGCTTCGTTGGAAGTAATATGTGGCTTATAGTGTGCTTTTTAACAATGTTTGAATTATTTCATTACTCTTGTTGGTAAAAATGCCTAACTCAAAATACGTTTTAGTCATTAAACTAAGCATTCTTAAAACAATCGCAGAAAGAAAGAAGCACAACCGAGTATATTTAGTATTTTCTCAGCAATGAAATATGCAAAAGAAATCATTTCTGTTTTCTATAAAATGAAATTCAGGGAAATTGCTTTATTCGGAATGGACTTTAAAAAAATATTTTTCTTTTCGCTAAGAACTCATATTCATTACAATTTAGACATATTTAGATAAAATTTAGCATGGTTTCCCTGTGCGTTGTTTTTATACACACAGAATTTTATTGGCCTTTTCGGCACAAGTTCACAAAATCTGGAAAGTGTATTAGTAGTGCAATTAATTTTTTCTATAGAAGTCTTTTGAACAATTAATTGTCATTTCCCATTATAAAAACCCATGTCAATCTGACGTAGTCATTATGCGAAACACTTATGCTCGTTTATATTTTGAGAACATGAAGGACATACCTAATTATGGCTTTTAATTTTTACCCAAGCAACGAGTTTGCATCATGTTGAATACCGGGAGTTGTGTGCGGCCTTTTATCGCGTTTTGACCACTTAGCTGTTTTCCAACTGGGAAACATCAAAACCCCTTTAAATATTAAGATTATCAGAAGATTGTGTCAATCACGATAAAGACCTCATCTATTGTATTAGATATTACAAGTTAAATGTGTGCGAGGCTTTAGATAAAATTTGAAAAAGATTCGCTATAATAAGTTATTTGAATGAAAATAAATATATGTATGTACACAGTGTGTCCCCAAAAGGTGGTAACGGGCCTTAATTCTTCACCTATTAAAGATAAGTGGGCAATGTAAATTGAAAAAAAAATTAAAATAAGGTCGAAATCATGCAGTCCTCGATAATCTTTCTTTAATGATATCTCTTTGACGTTGTTTTATGAAAGCCTCAAATTTCGTTCATCATCATATTAGTTTATGGGGCACATTTTACTAAATGGGACTAATTTTGTACGGTGGTCGTATACAGATTTAAAAAGAACGTGTAACTTAAAGTAAATGAACGAGAGGACCTTGCTTGTTAAGGGAGTCTTATTTTCGACCTTATTTTGAACATTTTTTTTTTCATTTCACACTGCCCGCTTATATCTAATGGATAAAAAATTAAATCCAGTAACGACCTTTTTGGAACACCCTGTATATTTTTCAAAACGAAATTTCCTATTATATTAAAACACTACAAAATACACTAAACTGGAATTCAGCAGTTTTTCAGGTTTGTCAATTCTGCACTACTTTATCTGTACGGAAGAAAGTAACTTCTTAAGCATACGATTGTTTAGTCTTGATTGTTCTTTTTTGTTCCTGGTTGGAGCAGTTTATATTTGCAATACGAGTGCAAGAACTCAATAGATAAAAATTATACAGCTTTGGTTATATGTCGAGAAAAAGGAATTCAAGAGCAATACATTAATTGATGAACATGATGAGATCAAACAGATTTGTTGATGCCTTGCACCGAAAAAATACGTATAATATTGATCTTAAAGCATTTAATGCTATGTAAAAAGATAGTATTTTATTTGGAATGCAGACTGAGCCTACATTTAAAACACACTCATTTTATATGAAACAGTTTACTTTTGTTCACAAAACCGATTTACATCATATACGTCAAGAAGAAAGAAAAAGTATATTTTCAAAATTATCAGGGTTAAAGAACTGTTCCAAAATTCTTTAAAATTTGTAAATTTTATATAAAAGAGATTTCCGAGGAGAACCTTATTTCTGAAAATAGCCTTATTTCTGAGGTCTTTAATGCTTAAAATATTTCTTAATACAATTTCTTAAAATAATATTTATTAATAAAAAGAAAGCACATATACGCTTCCTCTTATAAACCTAAACACTGAATATTTTATTAACTAAATTGTGTAATTTTTTTATATATAAAATGTTAGTTTTATTAAAAGAAGCTTTAAAAAATTCAATTGCTTCGTTAAATATGAATGTTCATTGTAATTGGCGTAATAAAAGCCAAAGAAATTTAAAATTCATAAAAGCTAGGGATAAGAAAAAGTTTACCACGTACCTCCTTATCATGCAAGTATTCTATAGAACTTTTTATGAAACTTTTGCCCTCTCATTTGAATATCAACAAACGAAGTCAAATATAAAATTTAATTACGCTCCGAATGTTCGTTAGAAAGCCAAGAAGTGGAACACGAGAGCCGAGAAAAAATGCATTTTTTGAATTCTGATTTAAAAAGAAACTTGAGTACATTTAGTTGAAATCAATGAAAATATTTTCCATATTTTGTAAATTTTCTCTTCTCTATCTACACTCAATTTCAAACTAGGAATACTCATTATAAGATAAGCCAATTTATTATAAAGCAAGAAAAGTTCTATAGGTATAAAAAAAAACTTGTATTTTAGGAAGACTGGATTTTTTTTAAACTAGAAAAAGTGTAGTATATTTCTTTGCATCTATTTAAGACACACTTATTAAAGTAAATAAAATCGAAGATAAAAATTCTAGGGAAATATTAAAAATAATTTCTGTATTTTTTAAAAATAATACTATAAAAGAAACGGAATTGTTCAAAATAAGTTCTGTAAAAAAAAATGGTTCCAGGGTGGCTGCATTTTATAACTTAGCTATGAATTTTTTAATGAATTATAAAAGGATAAAATAAATGTCTTTTGTGTGTGTTTTTTAAATGCACATTACAATATGATATTTTCATGTAATGATAAATCTACGAAATAAACAGAAAAAAATTTAATTGCAATTTTTACGGGTTTTAATGTTTCTGGTTCGCTGTTTTGTGAGATTAAAAATATATATTTAATGTAATATCGGAAGAAATGTGGTGAAAAAACAAAAGATGATCAATAACAAGTCTTTAATTTAAAACATGCAAAAATGAGCTATTAGTAGAAGTGTTAATGATGTAATATATATATTAATTAATGTTTAAAGGTCATCGGAAAAATTATTTTTACGTAACTTGTAAATACTTATAATTTACTCTTCTTTATTTGATACTTTTACTGGGTATATTTAGTTACACCAAATATGCCATTTAGCTGTTTTAGGGTGGAAATTGTGTCAGTTAAAGTTAAAAATTGTAGAGGAGAGCAGAGTATTATGGTTTACATTTCTAACTACAACTTTATGTGTTTTTGAATAAAATCCCCAGAATCATCGTAGATAGATACCATAACTAATTGTAATAAAATGTCACTTGCTAAGAAACACACTATTTATTTTACTGTTACAGAAAAAAATATTTGAAAAAAAGTTACGAAGGGTGGTTAGTATGAAATAGTCGGGTAGTGCTCCGGTACAGTTAAGGTGAACCCACAGGAAACAGCTGGAGCATTGAATCCAAATTTCCCCTCGTTGATCTTTGGAAAATTTTCTGTTACAGAAGATACATGCAGCGTCTTAGTTTTCCGGTTCTTTAGTTGATGGTCTGAAATTCATTACAATATTAATTAGTATTCCATAATACAGGACAGGCAGGCTTCTCTAAGATATAGTGGTTATGTCCCTGAAAATGGTAGATGGCCGAAGTGTGAAGGTCACGAGTTCGGCTCCCATCGCGCAGCTGTTGATCCAACGGTCTGGAGTTTTGGTAGGTTTTCTCCAGATGTAGCGAGAATATGTGTTAGAACCCCTTAGAAAATCCTCCTACCAAGACACGCCCTATCCTTGGCAGATCGCCCTAGCGTAGAGTTGCCATAATCACACTCAAATAAAATAAATAAAATGTACGAAATGCCATCTACTGTGTCAGCAAAAAAAAAAAAAAAAAAAAGAAGAAGAAAAAACAACTACAGTACAACAGACTACAATTCTCTTAGTGTATATAATGCGCAACATCAGTGTTAAAGTGACGTGTATATAATATGTTAAAATGTCTGGAAACTTATCTGCAAATATTCTTGCAAATCACATAACACACATTGTTCTGTAGCGGATGGTACGACAATTTTGTTTCATTGTACCCCAACTTTCCCTACATTAAAATGTTTTATAGATTTTGTGAAAACTCAGTACATGTTTGTTCCATTCCTGATAAAAGACAGTAGAATTGAATGAAATTTATAAATGTGTTAGATGGAAGTAAATTTAAACTTTGAATGCCAAAACTGTTTTAAATACTTCATGGATTTTGAGATTTGGAGAAAATCCTATAAATGTTTGTTCTTGCATCCCTTAAAATGGATTAAGAGACTACAATGAAGTTTAGCACCATAATCATCAACGGCAGAAATAATAAATGTTGGAATTTTTTGAAGATTTTGAATAAATTTTAAAATTCTTTTAAAAATGCTTTTTTTTTTTGATTTTGGGAAAACTGTGCAAAGATTTTTTGAGGCATGTTAAAATATCTACAATGAATGAAACAAATTTTAGTTACATGCTAGGAATGACTTCTTGACTTGAAAAGCTCATTCAACGAGAAAAAAACTTTATTTTTTTTTAATAAAAAGAAATTCTCAATTGAAAATGTTCGGCATCACTTTGTGACTCTCTATCCAGAAAACTTTTAACAATATCCAGAAGTTATAATTTGCTTTCTATACTACTGCCAGTATACAAATTCTATTCTTTGTGCACCTAAAATACTGACGAAAATTCAAGCTTTTTGGAAGTTTTACATTACGTACAAACCCATCAACGACGGGTACTTCAGTCAGTACCAAGATATAACATTTATTCTGAGTGTTCTTTAAGATGAATCAGCATAAATTGGTTAAGATATCTATTAAGCCCACATACTTTTAATTTCATAGCAATTATTAATATTGCTTTAATATTAGCTCAATATAATAAGAGAAAATAATAAAATACAATTATAGCGTAGTGTTATTTACAAACACCTTCACTAAGTGTTAGTTTACGTGAATCTTTATTTTCAAATATCTTAACTTTCCAAAGAACATCACACTGAACATAGTAAATGACGAAAGTTTGAAGGTCCCGGGTTCGAACCCAGGATCTATCGATCTAACGGTCTAGAGTTTTGGGCGGTTTTCACCAGAAAACGCGTTAGAACCCCTTAAAAAGTTCTTGAATCTAAGGCAACACTCTCCAATCCCCCGTCGGCATATGCGCCTCTTGTAGGTTTGCTGTAACACAAAATACTCAAACCCCTAGTAGCACAACTAGTTCAAAAAACGTTCATAATACGTTGGAAACACGTTTTTCAACGTTAAAAAACGTGTTTTAAACGTCTTTTTGACTAATTGTGCTACTAGGACTCCAAAGAACATTTTACCAAAATGCATTTTGTCAATTTTTATGTAAAACGTTGTTGCAAAGTTATTTCTTTGGAAAAATATTTACTCACTCACTAAGTTACTTATAATTCATTCAATATATTTAAGAGTCTCTTCAGGGAATTTTATAACTCTGTATTCCGTAGCCGTTTCAATCATGCTATTCAGGCCATTATCCGACTACACAGAAATTTCTAATCTCTCCCTTAATGATCTCGAGGTATGTTTACGATTTCTAAACATGTATTAAATTTCTATTCTTCTTAATTTAAATTCTCTGGAAGATGTTATAAGAATATTATAAGTGAATTCTTTAGAGGCTGTGGGAATAAGACTTAAGAGTGACGTCAGAAAGATTAACAGGAGACTGACATTTTAAAATGACGGCTACTGCGGCGAGATGAACTTGATAGTCAAAATAGAACGAAAAGTAGTAAATGTTAATGCGTATTGATAGAAATAAGTTTAATACCGTTTCTCAATATTTTAGTACCTTTAGAAATCTCAAATATTTCTTTAATTTCCTTAAGTAAATGCATAACATGTGCATGTTTTTTTTAATAAATACTGTTGTTTCCAAGTTAGAGACACCTCAATGAAAGTAAACAATAAGAGTTAAATAATGAATATAAATTCTTCTTTCCAATTGATTTTTCATTTTAAATTTGTATTGTCTTTTATAAGTGAAGAGTGTGAATTTTATTTTTGAAATACAGGGTGGTTAAAAGTTCTTCCTTTAGAGATGATATTACGTCAGTGTTTAGCAGAAATATATTTTGATGCATTTACTTCTTGGAACTGTGTTGTAGTTGTTTCACTTTAAACAAAACACGGGAGCAACATATGAACAAAAATATGAATGAAAATTAAATATAAAGTAAGTAAATAAACTTTGATTTTACATAGTACTACTAAAATTTTATAGTAGAATAAAGTAGAATTCGAAATCATTGTATTCAATTTTACTTATTTTTGTATTTGTAAGTTGATAGCATAGTTCATATTTCTATGTTCATTTTCAACTCAAAACGGTAATCAATTTACTTTATATTACTTTAATTTCAAATATGTCTATCTCACCCGTTCGAAAACAAGAGATTGCCGTATTAAATAAATTTAAGATGACTATATTAGTTTATGTCATTTTTCACGTAATTAATACCTTAATACTTTTTTTTTACATGTATTAAACAAATAATACAGAAAAACTATTGTTACGCATGGCAATTGAACAAAAGATTGTTTGAAATCTGCCGTACATTACATAAAAGTTGGAGGCATCACTGTGTATGAAGCATCAGTCATCTATTCCATCCTTGTCTGGCGCAGCATGTCCTTTTTGGACCTTGTGCCAATAAACACCAACCAACCAACCAACCATCTATTCCATAACTCAAGTAACGCTTGAGAAAAGGTAGAAGATTGATAATGAATAAGAAAGGATAAATGGGGCCAACATAAATGATTCAGGATTAGGGGAAAAAACTTTTCAATCACTAAAACGATGCAAAAAAAGAGATATGAAAATGGCAATTATAATAAAATAAAAATTTAATTATATAACAAGTATATTAGAATTGCTTCGCTTTGAAAAATTTAATGTCATCTGAAAGAAATTCTGCTAACTACTTTCCCTGTAAATATAGTTCTACAGCTAAGGGGAACGGATTGTAACCAAATTTAGTATATAGACTACACATGAGCTACGCTCAAAAAATTAGAAAAAACTTTTAGCTAAAAAAATATATCCACTAGGTAGCGTTTTTCAAGTTGAAAAAAAAAAAGAAAATTAAACAATGGAAAATGTGGTAAGTCAAAATGTACAAATAAATTCAACATTTATTCAATATTTTCACTTCAATTATTAAGTAATTTGGGTCATTTTTTGATCTCGTTTAACCATGCAAATGGCCACTTAGCGGATAGTTTTCGAATTAAATGTTTCAAAAAACTTCCTTAAGCCCATCCCTTGTACAGTCCATATGACGAATTTGGTGGCAATCTGTGCGTCTGTTTCAGCTATAGAAAGCTGTTTATAGGAGAATATTAATTATAACCGCACTGTGCATGAATATATACATTATATATATATATCTATATCTATCTATATATATATATATATATATATATATATATATATATAATATATAATAGCTTACTTACGTAATGTGAAATCCCAAGATAATCCATTGATAAAGTGAAAAAAATATAAAAATAAAAAAGTAGATAGCACATGGTGCGAATTAACGAGCTTATACCGAATAAAGTGTTTAAATATAGCCTTTTAAGGCAATGAAAGAGTAGATAAATTGGATATAAAGCGCCAAATGCATGCGGTGGAACTGGGAACTGCATGAGAACTGGTGGGCTTTTAACCCATTTATGCCTAGCGTCCCTTTTTTGGGATGGCATTTTGGCTATCAGTCGAAAATGTTATTTATTTTTCCTAGCCTTTATTCGCGAGTATTGAATCAATTCCACAATATTTTAATATGGCCAAACAGGATGTTGACATTTCAATTTTTATACATAGTGATCTTAAATGAAATCATCCTTTGTTCAAAAAGTTGACATCAGAAATTTATCAATTACTGCTGGTGTTATACATATATATATATGCTGGTATGGTATGCTTTATATGCTGGTATGGTATGCTCTATATGCTAATATGGTATGCTCTTTAAATCTTTCAAATCTGAACTTTTGGAACGAACACGGCGGTAAAACCCATTTCCTTTCACGAAATAGTTAGGAAATGTATATTGCCTTTCTAACTATGTAATGCGTCGTAAATTATTTTATGATGAAACTCTACACTTCCTACAAATTTGAAATTTTAATAATCTAAAGCATATTAAGTATCCATGATTTTTTTGAATTAGGTAGAATATATATTCTTCGAACTTTTCTTTTCACTTGTGTATAGGATAAAGGAAAAGAGTTTTCAAAAATACCAGAACCACAAGTGTTTGCACAAGCTGAAATATTTTCAATGGCAAAAATTAGAGTATTTTAGATATCATAAATCAACGGGATATATACTAATTTTTGAAAAAATTCTAACACACGAAAAAAAAAAAGACACACATAACATTTGTCTCAAAATGAGAGGGAGATGGCCTAAAATGTACCCCTTAAGGGGAAAAATTGTATAAAGTAAAATAAATGTTTAAATAAAACTTGGGATTTTGCTAGTATGTTTTATACTATATTTTATGTTATAAAGATACTTCAATAATATTTTCAACCCACAATGAGTAATTAAAACATGAAATCTTGAAAATGTGTTCAAAGAATCTTTTTACCCTCAACCAAAGGACAAAAAATCATTCGATTATTTTTATCGGCAAAATAAAAACATGTGAAAGTAATAATACGTGGCAGAACTTATTTATGTGTTACCTGGTAGATAGGGATACCTGTATAGAAGAAAGTGTATGTGGATGGTATGTGGATCGTTTTACCAACTACGATTATTTTAGGACACCTTTCCCTACTTTAATGAGTTGTTCTATAAAGGGCAGATTTTTTTAATACATAGTGTGAAAATCTATAATTATGTACACTATCATGTTTATAAGTGAAACATTTCGCAAACTTAATTTGTTTTGGATTTGAGGAACCCGTTAAAGCTGATAAGTCTCATAAATATTTGTTTTTGTATTCTAAAAAACAATTTATTAAGAAGCTGATGGAAAAAACAAAACATTTATTAGAACTCGCTGTTAGAATGATTCAATTAAACCCACGGCAATTTTGGAAAAAAAGAGAACACACATACCGATTGGCATGAAATTGTGTATCTTATTTCAAAGTAAAACTGTTTTTCATTTGCATAAACATATTTACCAATAGAAATTTTGTGTATCGACAAATGTCAGTTTCAGATGATTCTAATTTTGATTTTTTCTCAATATCCATTATATGTTTTTTTTTTCTTTTTTCATTAAATGTGTTTTCTGAACAAATTAATTCTTCCAAAATACTTTTCAGACGTAATTTGTAATTTTTGTATGATTTTCTGTTACTAACTTGCGTATTATTTTTTATTACTAGAGATATTAGAAATCAACTTGAAGAATATTACGTGCAATTATTGAATTTCTTCTACTTCATAATATTCTTCTACTTCATTTCTTTCTCACCTTTCTACGACAGATATCTTATATACAGTAAAACCTGTCTAAAACGGACCCTGCATGAAACGGAAACCTGTCTCAATCGGAAAAAATAATTAGTCCCAGCGGCAATCAATGTTTTTCAATGTATGTTAACCTGTATGAAACAGAAACTGCTTAACGCGGAAACGAACTCCATATTCGTGTATTTTTAGGGCAAAAAAAAAACTGTCAAGACGGAACATTCTATCTTTAGCTCAGAAAATTAGCAAGTTGCCAAGAAGAATCCAAGATGAATTGCCTAATAGGGAAGAGAAATACAGTATGGGTAATTTAGAGCATTTCTGCTCTCATCCATTCGAAAGTGCAGTTGTGTGTTCTCATGTTCATAGTGATTTGACAATAAAAAAAAAAAAAAACACGTGGTGAAATGGCTGACTTTCCTAAGAAACATGTTTTGAGTTTAGACTCAAAGGTGAAAGTAATTGATGCCAAGGAAAAAGAGCATTTAAGCGTAACGCAAATAACAAAGAAATTTAATATAGGAAAGACTCAAGTTTACGACATAATGAAAAGAAAACATGAAATTAAAGAAGCCTGGCTTAAAGGAAATGGAGAAATGAAAAGAAAAATGCGCAAGACTGGAAATGAAGGAGTCAATGAAATGATTTGGGAATGGTTTGTTGATGCCAGGTCCCGAAATTTACCCACATCTGGACCTATGATAGAAGCCCAAGCCAAACAAATATCGGAAAGACTTGGGACAGAAGATTTTCATGCTTCAAATGGATGGCTGGAAAGTTTTGGGAAAAGGCATGCGATAAAATTCAAAGAAATTTGTGGTGAGGCTGCTGATGTTGATCCAGAAACTGTGAATGAATGGGAAAAAAATTGCTAAAATTAATCGAAGAATACGATTTGAAAGATATTGCAAATGGCGATGAAACGGGCTTATTTTTCCGAGCTTTACCAAGCAAAATCTAAGGAACGCCTACCTGTATTTCTCTGTGCATTTATGACCGGAGAAAAAGAAAAACCGTTGGTCATCGGAAAAGCACCCAAACCTCGCTGTTTTAAAAATCTTGAGCTGAAATATCTCCCAAAAGTCGGAGGTCGAACAGAAAAGCTTGGATGACCGCAAAAATTATGGAAGAGTGGTTAATTGTTTCAATTCTAGAATGAAAAAGCCGAAAAGGAATGTTTTATTATTTCTAGATAATGCAACCTGTCATCCGCATATAGAACTTTCAAACGTAAAACTGTCTGGTTTCCAGCAAATACTACTAGTGTTACCCAGCCTATGGACCAAGGCATAATTCGCAACATAAAGACAAACTAAAGACGTTTAATGATGTAATCGTTATTAGCAAACATGAATAGTGTGTCCAGTCCTTCAGAGTTAATAAAATCTATAAATGTTCTTGATGCTGTAGTTGGCTTGGAAAAGCATGGCAAAAAGTCACTAGTGAAACTATAAGGCTCTGTTTCGTGAAAGCAAATTTTCCTGGGGAAAGTAGAATCAATGAAAATGCATGCAATTCCGAAATTGAAGCTTTACGAGCAATGTTAGATGAAAGTGAAATTATAAACTGAATGCCTTAGATTTTGTAACATTAGATGACAAATTAACCACAGCAACACCATTTGTAAGGTTGAAAAACTTCTTTTAAACAATAGAATTAACGATAATAACAGCAGTGAGGAAGAAGAACAAGTTACCGAGACTGAAGATCTTGCAATTAACTCTTATCCGGAAGCAATGCGTTGCATAAGGAACTTATATGAATTTTCTGTCATTAAAGGTGACGCGGAACTACTAAGTATTGTAAGTAATGCAAGAATCACTGTAGAAACTCGCATTGCGAGTGCACCGTTAGTGCAAAAAACAATCTTTGATAATTTCAAAAAATAATTAAAATTATTATTATTTTCTTTTATTTTTTAAAATTATGCTTTGGAATAACTTTTCATTTATTTGATTAAAAACTATTTTCCTTATGACGTTTTTCCTGTTTTTAAAAGGTAAGCGAAATCTGATCTCTCTCTATTTTTTTTTTTCAATTTAAAAGTGGCACCCTCTACGAGACGGAAACCTCTCGAAGACGGAAAATTTTGTCGGTCCCTTCACGTTCCGTTTTATACAGGTTTCACTGTATTAGCAAAAGTGTTAGAAAAAAAGAGAAATTATTTAAAGCAACATAATTCGAAGATCTAATTTTGTTCAACTGTTGAATAATTAAAATATAAAATAATTTGGCTTCCGCATGTAATAATTTCTTATGTAGTAGATAACATTTCACATATTCAAAGATTAGAAAAACCAAGAAAGATGAGTCAAATCATATGCATTGATCATGAAGCACTCTCCAACAGAAAAGTCTATTTTGCATCAAATTTGGAGATGTATCGTCGCCCAACTTCGCAAGATTTTGGTGATTCCCCCAAAAAGGCTGTATATCTCTATTGATGAAATTCTGTAAGACCAAAATTCTGTAAGACCATATTTATCTTACTGTACGTCAAACGGATGAATATTGCTGAACTGCCATAGACTGCAATGTATCGGAACTATTTTGAATGCTCCTATAGAAGAAAACAAATAGCATATCTACTGATTTCGCTGGAGAACTTTAGTTTGTAATCTGTAATAACATAAATCAGTTTTGTACCTTTTGAAATTGAGGAAAATCTCTAAAACACGCTTGAAACATAACTGCTCATTTAGCATAATATATTGGAATACTTTTAGTGCGCCTGCAAAAGAACTATAAATGCTATGTATACCATTTTTAATATCTTATATGGCATATAAAATGTATATATACAGGGTGATCTTTTTTAAAATGACAGGGTTTGGAGCGCCCTGTAGTGCGATCTAACAGCCGAAATGGCAACAAACTTGATATTTAGACTAATGAAGACATGGGAAAAATGATTCCGTTAAAAAAAAATTAGTTCCAAACAGCGCCACTAAGGCATTTTGTGGCGCTGTACAATGTATACAGTCTGAGAAAAGAAAAATGCTAACACATACAATCGTACAGTTAAATTATTAATGTTTATTTACTACATTAACTTCCCCGGTGAGGAATTAGACCGCATTCAATGTGAGCACCGTTCTCAGAAATAACACCGTGCATTCTGTGCACAACGTTCTCCACAGCCGTATGTAACATATCACGAGGAATATTCCGCACTTTGTTATGTTATCCTTTAGAATAGACAAATTTGATACTCCACCAACATAAACTGGTGATTTCAAATAACCCCAGAGCAAAAAATCGCATGGCGTGAGCTCAGGGGAACGAGGCGGCCATGCAACTGGAAAACTGCGACTTATAACTCTATCATCAGTGAAGTTTTGGCGCAACAGCTGCTTTACCCTATTACTAATGTGTGACGGAGCACCATCCTGCATAAATATTGTCTGTTGGAGACGGTTTCTTTGCTGAATAACAAACGTTTAAATGCTGAATAACAAACGTTTGCAGCATTTCGTGGTACCTTTCTGCATTTATGGTGCACGTTTGGGGTCCTGTCGGAGTGATAGTCTCAAAAAAGAATGGCCCAATTACGAATTCGGTTTTGAAACCACACCAAACAGTGACTTTTGGGGAAATTAATGGGATTTCGTGCACAGTGCGGGGTTGCTCAGAAGCCCAAATTCGACTATTTTGTGTGTTGACGGACCCATTGAGATAAAAATGGCAGTGATCTCCCCACAGAATGTACCATAGGAAAGCATCATCAATTTCTACCCTGGCAAGAAACGTTAGAGCGAATGTCACTCGCTTATCATAATTACTTGGTTTCAGTTCGTGCCTGCGGCTGATTTTATAGGGGTAAAATCCAATAACGCGCCGCAAAGCTCTCCATACCGTGGAATAACTAATGTCCAATTGTCGAGTTACACCCGGGCGCTGCTAGTACCAGCAATGGTTCCAAGCGATCCTTCAACAATTCCAGTTGCCACATCAGTTATTACATCTTCTGATACTGGTTTACGTCCTCTCCCAGCGCGAATGGCCATTGACCCCGTTTCCTCGAACTTCTTAATCATTTTCTTAAGACCATTCAGCGATAAAGGCCCCTTTCATATTTTTTTTCTGGTTCGAAATTCCCGAAGAGCTGCGGATGCATTACATTGATTCATGTAATACAGCTTCACCAGTAATGCACGTTCCAGTAACATGAGAGGCATGTCCACTGGAGCTTGTTTACTTCAGCTGAGATTATTTGTCGGAGCTATCTACTACTTGCTTTATAGCCCCTATTACTGGCGCTGTCATCGCACAACATTTGCATTTTCATTTGATACCCGTGTTTTATGCTAATTCTCGTTATTGTAAGATACACCAGCGCCACAAAATACCCTAGCGGCGCTGTTTAGAACTATTTATTTTCACGGAATCCTTTTCCCAAGTCTTGATTAGACTAAATATCAAGTTTGGTGCCATTTCGGCTATTAGATCGCGCTACAGGACTCTCCAAGCACTGTCACTTTAAAAAAGATCACCCTGTATAAAAAAGATCACCCTGTTGATGCAAAACTACGGCAATTAAAGCACAGATGGGCAGGTAGACAAATCGAAATCATGAATGCTTTTCAACTTTTGTTGGAAAGTACTATCATACGTATACTAAGTTTGGCTTATCTTCCACAATGCGCAAACGATAGCTAGTTTATTTTTACGTGATACGTATACTTTCGAAGAATTCTTTTTACAAGAATATTTGTTATAATATGCTAAAAAAGTATGCTAAATATTGTTTCAGTTTTCATTGTCAGTGTAACTATTTTGACAGCATTAAATACAAAAGATAAACTTAAATGTAGAGTATTAAAAATGTTTACTATTAAATATAATTTATATTTAACGATAAAGTACGAATTCAAAAGTAATTGTTATTCAAAATAGTATTCTTTTTAATGAAAGAAAAAATTAAAACATCATTTTATTTTTTTGAAATAATTGAAGAATATCAAAATACTGCTAAAACAGCCGCTAAATTAATGAGTTTTTCATAATAAAACTTGATACTAGGGGAAGGCGGCCCAAAATTTTTATTAAAGGGAAAACTTGTATAAAATAGCATAAATGTTAAATGAAACATTGGCCCTGAGCCACAGTATTTTACACTATATTTTGCATAAAAAACATATTTTTATGATATTTAAACAAAATGGAGTAAAAAAAACCTTTAAAAAAGAGTCCAAGGGATCATTTTACCCTCAACCCAGGGCAAAATGACACGTTATTTGAAAATAATTGTAAATTGCTTTTTTTTAACAGCAAAATAAAAGATGTAAAAATAATTATGTCTATACATAATGAAATAAAATAAGTTTTACAGACCTTTAGTATGCATAACTTATTTTATGAAAATTTTAAAATGAAAAAGTGTCACAAACAATAAAATGGATTATTGCACAAATTATGGCTGTCAATAAACGCAGACATCAATTAAATAATGTAATGGGGAGTCACGCATTTTGAGAAAGTCTGAAGCGCGGCCATAATGACTAGGACCCGGTCCTGGTTTTTTTTTTTTTTTTGATCATTTTACCCGTCAGTATGTCTGCCCACTGTAGGTCATATTACTGGAACACGCCGAGAAACATAACGAACTAAGTTATTGTAATTCATATCTAAAAGCATACTCTATTGAGTAAACGAAATCATACTTATGAAAAGACTGCATTTCTGAATAAATTGGAAAGTAAGGGCTTAATTTATAAGAGCTATGATAAAAACCTTTTTTAGAAGAATTCTACTCAGACACGTAATACACCGGTCTATGACGCAGTTGTTTAAATATCGCCATTGCTCTTTGTTGACTTGGCACAACTAGTTTATATGTTACCTAGTGGATAGAGCTGCCTGTTTGGTAGAAACGTATGTGGATGGTTTTGTACGCTGGGATTATTTTGGGCCACCTTCCCCTAAACTCATTTATCTGATAAACAAAGTATTAAATATCTAATTTCGGTTCAAAAGTAAGAAAATTATTTTTTGTCAAAGCCATTTTTAAGAAAGGAGTAATTCACTGTATTTTGTATGAAAATATGCCTATTTCAATTAAAAAAGAGGAATTTTTATTATAAAAAATATCAAACATTAAAGATTGTAAAAAATAGCCAAGTTAAGAAAACCAGTAAAAGACTGAACGTGACAACCACTGAAAACAGCAATTCTTTATGCACCATTACGTTTACGAAAGCATATGCTAAAAACAATACTTTTGTAAGTTATGAACGATAATAAAGTGAATGGGAAAAAGTCTTAAAAACTTTTGTTAATGTCATCTAAGCACGTCTTTATGCCACGTTGAAAAATGTGAAAAATATTAATATTAAAATTTATATTATTTAACGGATTGAAAAATAGTGCACTGTTTCATTTTTAAGCGAATATACTACAAAACATTTTTATATTTAAGATAAATTCTTATTTAGGAAAAGTAAAACGAAAATGCAATTGTTTTTCTTTCTTTGAGACACTTTGAAAATATTTTTCTATAAAGGTATAAAACATCAACATTTTTTTTATTAATGAATGTTTTTTAAAAAATCAAACATTTTGTTAAATCATCAGAAATGATGAAAATACAATAAAAGTAAGTTAAGTATTTCTGTTTAAGGTAATGAAATGTATCTGTATTTCATGAAATAGTTAATGCATTTTGTTCGACTAAGAGATAAAGAAAGTATTTTTGTTAAAGTACATTTTACTTTCCAAATAAACTAGCAACAATTCGACACGTCTTTTCTTTGTTGCGCGTCATCTATTCATACGATATTGGTCGAATTGTTACAATAAGTTGTTGATGGAAACTGATTAACTTTGTTGATGTTGTTATAATAATTTGTTATGGCACCATGTTCTAGAAATCGCACAACTTGCAAAAACATTCGCGGAATCAATGGCGCTTTGAATCAATTCCTTAATCTAGACAATGGGAATGCAGTATAGCCAGATTAGCTACGATGGTGACCTAACACTGAAATATTATTAAAACAGTTTTTTTCTTTATGTAAGTATATGTACTTAAAAAATTTAATTATTATAATAGAGTTGCTAAATTGTACATATATGAACTAATATAAAATTGATACAATAAAAGTTTTTTAGCATGTAAGACCCAGACGTAAAATGTGTGAGTTTCAATATTAGTAATATAAATACATTACCCAAAACAGTATACTATGTTCTGAATCACAATAGCAGACTGAATTTAATCAAAATATCTTTGAGATTACCGTAAACTGTATTCATATGCATCATTTGAGTAAGTCTTTAAAAATGGTGAATTTTAATATATTTTTATATTGGATAAAAAATGTTACAACAGATGATCAAATGTCTCCAAAAAACTCGAGATAAAGTCTCGGAATATAGTTGCCCATTATGCAACTCCTCGGAAACCAATGCACTCTTCACCGCGGTTTTTGTAGATTATTTTTTTTCACTCTCTCTCTCTCTCTCTCTCTATATATATATATATATATATATATAAAGCTTGGTGTACAAATCCATCTAACAATTAATGCATTTTTCATTGAAATTATGACAAACTTTAAACCTCAATGAGATTATAGCTCTTGAACATTTTTAAAACTTAAAAAAAAATGCATTACAGATTCCAAAATGTTTAGAATGTATCTTCACAAAGTTATTTTATTGAATGTTACAAAGTGTAAGCATTAGTTATCTCCCGAACTTCCTGAAAATATAATATTGAGAATAAAACATTCATGTAAAAATAGCTGGATAATGAAAAATTCAGCAAAATACACGATATTGAAATCGTTTCGTTTTAATGATGTTTGAGGTTCGTTTCTACGAGTTGTCCGTTCACATTGTGAAGAGCAATTCTGATATTCTTCAAATAGCATGCGGCTATTTTTTATGCTTAACTTTCTAAAATTCGTACAGAACCACCATGAAATGTTAATCACTGCTGTTTCCGCAGAGCTATCAGTTTTTAAAAAGGGCTGCTTGAAAGCATTACACACAAATACAAATTCCTCCTTACCGTGACTACCGTAACCGGGATAAAACCTTTTTCGCAAAGCGTTCAGTTAAGGATGTAAATTAATACACGTTCACCTTTTCTTATTAATTTGCTTAATATAAATTGTTTTTGAGAATGCACAGAACTTAAAAAAATAATTTCGAGTGTGTAGCTCTCTAAAAAGCTATATTATGCTTTTCCAAAGATGGTTGATAAAAAAAGAAGTACGATTTTTTTTTTACTCTCAGTCAAAAAATGTATGCGTAGTAAAAATGAAGCCTGCTAATGTATATACACATTTTTGCCAGAAAAATTAATCTTCCTCCTTTCATTCAGCTGTCTTTAAAACTATAAAAATGTGAAAATGCTTGTTTGGTAATCCTTTTTGACAAAAATGCATATTACTATTATTCTTTTAACGTTTTTTAAGTGATATAGCGTAGAAAAAAAGTCTTATTATCAGATAACAACTTATATTTTACAGTTTCTAACATAAATATTCCAAGAATGCTATATTTTAAAAGAACTTTTAATAACACTTAGAGAATTAATTACTGGACGTTTTTTTCAGTTGCTGTATTTCCTCTTTATCTTCTTTCTAATGGATTTATAAATTAATTTCTTTTCGTAACAATGCACAAAGCTTACCAGAAAAAAAAATTCCTAGGTTTTTCAAATAAAGCTTACCCAATAATTACTCAAATATATTTTTATAATTTACCGAAGATTAATTATTATAAATCATTTATTGTTTTGTTGAATTTATAGAAAATGTCCAAACCATTTTTAATAAATGAAGGGCTTTTTTATATAAGCGAAGTTGTTGAAAATATGCAAGCAGTGAATATAATGCAGCAAATCTGATATCTGATGACTTTTCTCCTTTACCAAAACATATCACACGAGAAATTTCCTCGTTTTTTCAGGCATACTTTTTAGTGAAGATACCTCATGCATACTCTACCCTTGTATATTTTTGAATGTTTATAGGTACTTCCAGCTTTTCATTTGCACAAAATTTTTGAAAGGTAATTATGCATTTAAAAAAATTATAATATTTTGTTAAAAATAATGTATATTTTTGAAAGCTTAAAACTGGAAGTATTTAGTTGAAGTTTAGTAACATTTTTTATGCCTTGTCAGTGGAGTTTTGCTGACACGGTCTGAAAAAGGCAAACTACAAAAGTTATCATAAATATATAAGTTGATTTAGAAGACTCAAAATAGGCAAATTAAATAATGAATTAAATAAAGTGAAATTTATAATCACTATAATATGTTATGTGACAACACCGTAAGCAATTCTATTTTTCTTTTTCTTATTTTCTTTTTTATCAATTGACATTTTACATCTTGCACATCTCGAGAAAACTGTTTAATTTGTTACTTTTAGTCAAAAAAGTAATCTTCTGTTAATCAAGAGAAATGTGCTTTCTGCATGCAGTACAATCTAGATAATCCGTCACGTATGGGACCAGGCAACCACCGGATTATCGCTATCACATGCTTTTGACACAAACTTAAATTCATGTGCTCACAGATAAATGCCCCACGAAATGCATTAGGTAAACTAGAAAACAGTGACGAAAGATGGGGGGGGGGTCACAAGAGACGACATGCTTGTTTACATCCGACGTGGTCGGCGGATCCGAAAACAGTATGACATTCTCAAGAGCGCTGGATTATTGAACGTGCTGGACTAACCAACCGCCCAATTATCAAGAGTGTACTGTATTTGTTTAAAATCAAAACAATTAAAGAATTAACACAGTTCAATTAATGTATTATGATTAGTGAAAAAACATTGTTCAAATAGGAGTAACACAGAAAGCGAATTATGAAATTTTATGCTATAAAGAATCATTTATATAGAAGTAAATTTTTAAAACAACGTTTTTTTTTACACAAACTGCATATTAGACTTTTCCCAAAAGTCTGAAAAATTCTTACGATGAAAAAAAAAAGCAAATGTTGTATGCAGTTTATTTTTCAGTCTAAATTTAGTAGTTACTGTAGCTATTTAAGAAACAGAACTACTAATATATATATATATATATATATATATACTTGGAATTATCTTACATTCAAAAGTAAATTCAAGACAATCTGAAGGAATACTAAAATTGTTCTATAAAAACACGCTTTCGTTTTTATTCTTTTTTAAAGATTTTACTCTCACACTCATTTTTTTTTTGTCTGCAAAATAATATCTGACATTTGGATTTTTTAAATCAAACTTTCTTAAAATAAGCAACAAAATTTCTCCGCTAAAATTTCCGCATTATACTAGAAAAATAATTTATTCTGCAAGTGTGCAGCAACTTTTAATGACAAAGCACTCATTTCTATAGATTTAGAAACAAAATGAATAAAATTTAAAATATATTTTTATCTTTTATTCAGAATGTTTTGGTGCTCGTGTAATTTTCAAAAGGGGACACGCACACACACACACACACACACACACACACACACACACACGCACACACGCACGCACACACACATATACACACACACACACACACACACACACACACACACACACACACACACACACACACACACATATATATTTATATATATATATAATTATCTTGGTATTTCACTTTACGTAAGTAAGCTATTATATATTATATACTATTCTGTTTTATTATGCTGCATTATGCGCTAATCTTTCAGAATATTTTTCTATATTATACTTGTCTACTGTTAAATGCATAAATCCAAAAATATCGCCACTATTAGGTAATATTATTTAATCCTAATCTCTACATGTCTTAAAATAGCTGCATCTTGCGCTTTTAAGTTCATGTGATTTAAATCTCTCCTACTTATGCAATTCAGTGATTTACTACACCTATCAAATGGCTTTTACGTATATGTTTTCTCTCCTCGATATCCAACATACTTATTAAAATTCTAATCTATAGTTTTAATTTCAATTTTAGATTTTTGTAAAATATTTATTACACTTGCTTCATACAAGTAAACTATTGATACCTTTAGGATAGTGCTGCCATCTATACTAAATAGTAAGCATTGATTTTGGATTGATATATAAGGAAAGTTTCTAATTCTTCCCCTTGCTATGTAGGATCCTTGAGTTTAAAATAACCCTTGGTATGCCAATCACTACATCTTGTAAATATCACGCTATCTTAGACCAGATTATTATTAAAATTATTTTTTAATTTTATTATTATTATTATTTTTATATATATTTAATTTCTCTTTCTTGTGTAGTAATACCGTTGGTTACAGTGTTTTTTGCATATTCCAGATTTTTCTCTTTTTTATTTCCTAATGTTGGCTATTACATTTGGTTACAGTATTTTGATTAATTTAGATTTTTTCTCAATTTACATTTTCCAGTGTTAGTAATTACTTTTGGTTACCGTTATTTGATCTTTTCTACTCTTTATTCCAGATATTCTAATTAATTATTAATTATTATTATTTTTTTTTCTTATTTACATTTTTGGACTGTAACCTATTCTGAACTTTTTGATATAATTGTGTCTTTTCTACTCTGATATAGTATAATATCACCCTTAATGGTTCTAGACAAAAATAATTTAGTGACTGGCAAAAGTGGATTACATGATGTAAGTCCATATGCCCGGTACATTTGTTCTAAATTTCAGGAAGAGGGGAACAATGGATCGAAAAACAGTTACTCTTCCTACAAAAATTACAGTAGTGATTGGCAATCTTTTCTTTTTAACTCCTGTGGCTCCAAAAAATGCAAAACTTGCCCTTATGCTTCTATCAATCTAATAGACAATAGTACTAAATATCACAATTTTTGCAAAGTATATAATTGTATATATAAAATTTCATGTACTATCTGTAACATGGCTTATATTGGACAGACTCGCAACCCGTTACACATACGCATTAACCTGCACCGCAATAACGTAAAAAACTATTTATCCAATAGTCACCTTACCAATGTAGAATATGCTCACTTTCACTCCCACGGATTTGAAAATGTTACTATCGAAATTCTCGCAATATAAACCAATACATCTGAACGGCTTTTCCTCGAATCACAATTAATCAATTGTCATAACACCTGTTATCCTTATGGTCTTAACCAAATAGTACATAATAAACACTTACATTATTATAATACACAATCTGATCCCTCCAAGTATACTCCTATTTATAACCTTTTGAATTTGTCCTTATATAAACGAACAAGTCGATATAAACGAGGAAGGCATAAAGCTACTTCTACTAACATAATGTCAAATAAGCACATTCAGTCTGAGTTATATACCTTAAATAAAAGATTTGAGGTTGACCATAATTGGCTAAAAATACGAGCCTACGTTTTCTCTTTAAAGAAAAAACACCTCTCAAAGTATTATAAAGTTTTCACTTCATATACTTTCTCTGACCATTTTGCCCACTTGTTTTATGATTTAATAGTTACTCGTGCCAATGCACTAAATTACAATTTACTAGGTCACAATCGCAATAGTACTAAGCTAAATTCCAATTTTGTAATTAATTTCTCCAATCCTGTTTTTAATATGATTAACTTCAATAAACTTTTATTATCTCACTCTGACTCTTTCCCTTTACCGCATCTCAGCCTAAAAAAAATCTTTCAAATACCCTATACCTATGGGTAGAAAGATATTTAATTATAACTCTTTCTGTAGGAACTTTGTACCCGATAATGAGGTACCCTGTCTTAAGTTAATTCTCATTTTGGACATATAGTTACCGGAGATCTTTCTATTATCAAAGATCTTAAACTTCAACGGATCATGAAAAGAGGTACTAAGTTTAGGTTACCCACTAAATACTGTATAGATGATATAATAGATACTTTCACTTATAATATAGACGTATATATATATAACACTTCAATAAAAAACAGCAAACTTTCCGCCTTCTTTAATGAATGGAAATTTAATATTCTTGCTGACCTTAAAAAACAACTACTTTGTAAATTTAGATATACTAAAAATATAAAACTAAGCAATCAAATAACAGAGCTACAGAATAACTTTATCATTACTTATGTTGATAAGTCTAGCAATAACTACGCTATAATATGTAAGCAGTTATATCACAATCTCTTAGCTTCATCCATTAACAATAATCCAAATTTCAGTCTAACATCTATCTCTGAGATAACATTTAACAAAAAGATCTTAGCTTTCCACAAGTTACTTAAAATCAAGCATGACAATCTAAAATATCCCTACTTAGTGCTAATACCAAAGTTTCATAAAACGCCACTAAAATTCAGAACTGTTACTATAGGATGTAACACTTATAATAATGTAGCAAGCAAAATATTACTAAAAATACTTACTTCTATGCATGATTTGTACATAAAATCTAACACTACTTCTGTATCTATAGGTAATAGCTATGAACTAAAAAATAAGATTAATGCTCTACACGATGTAATTAATATATCAACTTATGATTTTAAAGACTTATTCAATAGTATACCACTAGACGACTTATACAATATAATATTGGATCTATTTATACATGGTAATAATAATATAACCCTGCCTTCTTACATAGATACTATGTATTTCGAAAATCTTTTAAAGTTCATAATCTATAATAACTACATTCTACATAATAATAAATTATATAAGCAAGTTATAGGAATACCACAAGGTGGTTCCAATTCCAGTTACTTAGCAGACCTATATTTATATAATTATGAAAAAAATTACAATAATCCTTCTCTTATAATATATAGGTACATAGATGACATAATAACTATAGCTACTGACAATACTTATAGTGATACTGACCACCTACCCATAGCCTACCATTCAGCCCTAGAACTAATAAAAAATCCTAATAATAATAGAATAATTAATTTTTTAGACTTACAAATTAGAATCAATGACGATAAGAGTCTATCCTTTAATATATATAATAAAAGAAATGATTTAATTTTCAGGTTAATACTTTCACTCATTTCAATTCCTGTATGCACACTTCTGTGTTTAGAAATATTATCTCTAATCATAAGTATAGAATAGAGTCTCTATGTACCAATAGTTTTAAGGCCAATAACTTAACTGACCTATATAAAACTGCTATAAAATATAATTATCCCAGTAAATTTCTAACTTCCATTTTATATCCTCTATGTAATCAAAAATACTGTATGTCCTAATCAGAATATTGGTTGGTGAGGATGGGGTTGGTTGTTGGTTCTTTCTATATTTAAAAAAAAACATAAAATATATATCTATATATTTTATTTAAAAAAAAAAATCTATTTTTAAGAATGGTTGATTACTGGTACTTTTTCCTTTTTATGTGAGTCTGTAACCAATGAAGCCAAACAGAGTACTGTTCTACATAAATATTTTACAATTATATTAGCATAAATAGCAATAATAAATGAATATAATTATTATCAATATCATTACTGTTAATATTATTGCTACAGTTTTTCTCCATTTCCACAACCTCAACTAAGTACTTCTTAGCTACTGCAGCTAGTACTACGTAAAACATAGGCTAGCTATACTAGTGTAATATTTATTTTATTATTTATTCATTTAATTATTACCATTTTTATTTATTCATTTAATTATTACCATTTTTATTCTTTTTATTTATTCATTTAATTATTACTTTTTTATTTATTTATTCTTTTCCTTTCCATACTTCCAAAGTATTATTAATATATCATTTTTTATTCACACTCCATGGCATTACTTGTCTATTGATTGCATTAAGCCTTCTCTGATGGCAACATGCACTAATACTGCCTCCATTATTGAGCTTTGACCTTCGTGTCGGTCCACTTCCTCGTTGTTTATTTCTAATAGCTACGGTCGCGCCCCCAAGTTACAAAAGGACCCTAATTTTGGTCAGGTAACTTGCAGAAACCTAGCTATTATTGTTTTTTTCGATTAAATTGAAATGTGTGTGCGGTGGCGCCTGATGATTGAGCACACCATTTCAATATTAATTCCATTTTCCGACTATTTCTGATTACATGTGATTAGGCTTAAAAGCACACCAGTTCTAATTTGGCGCTTTATATTCAATTTTTCCACTCTTTCATTGCCTTAAAAGGCTATATTTAAACACTTATCCGGTATAAGCTCGTTAATTGGCACCATGCGCTATCTACTTTTTTATTTTTTATATTTTTTTCACTTTATCATTGGATTATCTTGGGATTTCACTTTACGTAAGTAAGCTATTATATATTATATATATATATATATATATATATATATATGTGAGGAATGGCCTTACGCCATCCCTTGTTGAAATGATTGACACCACACTAGGGTTCTAGGTTGAATAGTTTATTTCGAAGTTCGGACAGAGGGCAGGAGTCAGGCCGGCGACCTTTTAGCTCCGGGGCTATCATTTTCTTTACATTTTGATCTCGAACAGCTCCTAAAAACATTAAAGCTCCAAGCTCCTGAAAAAGCTCATAAAAAGATTACAGCTCCCACCTAAGGCTCTGAGCTCCCAAAATTTCCGTGCTCTTGCTTAACCCATTTATGCCTAGCGTCCCTTTTTTGGGACGGCATTTTCGCTATCAGTTGAAAACGTTTTTTATTTTTCCTAGCCTTTATTCACTAGTATTGAACCTCAACTCCACAAAATATTTTAACATGAGCCAGTAGGATGTTGACATTTCAATTTTTATGCATAAAGATTTTTAAATAAATTATCTCTTGTTCAAGAAGTTGACATCAGAAATTTATCTAGTATTGCTGGTATTAGCAAAAATCGAAGAAAGTCGCAAAAATCTATGGGCACAAATGGGTTAAATACTCCACTAGTTACTACACCTGCTGGCAGGACGCAGCACGATCACGAAGGCATTACTCTCAAGCGTAATTAGTTAACTAGATTGTCAATGAAGCCAGGAGAAATATTTGCCTACATAGGAGTTCCAAAAGCGCGCAGCAACAAAACCGCAGAAAACTGCAGAAAACTGCAAATACTGCTAAATTAACAATTTTACTCCTTATGGAACTTCAACAATCGTCTCCGAGCGTAATATTTGTATGGCCGAGAAACAAACTTTACAGTAAGAATAACCGAGATTAAAGAAGGCTTTTTCAAATAACATTAAATTAAATTAGATTAAATTAGAAAAGTTTATTTTATTATTACACACACACACACACACACACACACACACACACACACACACATATATATATATATATATATATATACACATAGGGTGATTCGCAGACTAACAAACTTGCCGGGGGTGTAGGGGTACAGAGACGGTCCAGAATCAAACAGCAATGCGAGGTTGGAAACCTCGGCCTTCATGTACCTGTTAATAATCACTTTAGAAGAAGTGTTCAAGTGATAGTAAACTTTCCGACCATCCTTTTCCAAAAACTAAGCCCTTTTCACCGATTTCACTTTATAATAAAAGTCATTTCAGAATTGTTTCTTTCATTACATTTATGAAATTGTCTGAGGAAAGCCCATTGTTTATGAAACTCGGTTAAGAAATTAGACGCACACTTCAACACTTCTTAAAAAGTGATTATTAACAGGTACATGAAGACGACGTTTCCGCTCACGCATTGCTATGTGATTCTGAACCATCTGTGTACTCTCTACACCCCTGCAAGTTTGTCAGTCTGGTAGTGAATCACCTGTGTATATATATATAGGGTAGTTATAATAAAACTCCCCTATTATCTGTAGCTGAAACGGGTGTGCAAAGTACAACCAAAGCTACCGAATTCGGTATTAAGACTGTAGATGGAATACGTTCACGGAAGATATTTAAAAAGTTTAGTTTTAAGAATGACCACTAATTGGCACTCTACACCGTGAAATCAGATCAAAAATTGGCCCAAATTACCGTTAATAAATGCACAAATACATTGAATAAATGTTCAAATTGATTTTGCGTTTCGAAGCAGCATTTCTATTCTTAAATTTGCAGTTTTCCCATAATTCACTTGGTGGACATTTCTGGAACTAAAAATATTTTTCCAAAGTCTTTGAGCGCATCTCATGTGTAGTCTATGTACCAAATTTGGTTTCAGTACGATCAGCTATTGTAGCTGTAGAACATGCTTATAAGGAATGTTTAATTATAGCCACCCTGTGTACATCGTTTCAAATTGTTACATCCTTTTCAAACTTACTCGTGAATGTTTTAATCAATTTCGATCTATATGCAATCGAAGTTTTATTTTATTTAATTTTTATACTTTAAAACAAATAGGTTATTTTGGGAAAAGAAAGAAAGAAAAAAACAGCGTTTACATTTTTTTAATAGAGAAGGGTTTTTCATGTGGGAATTTAAATATGGAAATCGTAAATGTTTGTCTGTTTATTTGCATCATGTAATTTATCAGATGGAATGGAATGCCTCTACACAGTAATATTCATGTGTACATATTACAGCCCCATAACAAAAATGTAATCCCTAGAAATTTTTGATAAATTTGTGAGGAATTTTTTCACACCTTTTCACTCGTGAAGTGAAAATATGTATGGAAAAATTTATAAAACTTGTCTTTGGAAGAACTCAAAATATATTTTTTCTTGACTGTATGAAATGACTATATGAAAGTAGAAATCTTATGAAGTTTTACTTTTTTAGTTTTAATTTGCATGCATAAACTAGTACTCGCTTTAATATAATCTAAACATCTGATTATGTTTTTTCTTAAAAGGACGATTTTAAAGCATATTAAATTATTAAACATGGTGATTATACTAATATGTTTTTCTAGGATTTCAGGATATATAACTCATATATGCCGTAAATTTAAATTATTGCGTGGGTTCGAATATATTTTTAATACAAAATTTTAGGTATACAGGTTGGCTCAAAAACCTTGACCTAAGTTTTTATTCCTTAAATATTTATCATGGACATACAATAAATTACAAAGTTACGTAAAGGAAGGTACAGTATATTATAGTGTATTTAATTATGATTAAACTATTCGGGAGATTTAGTATAAATAAAAATAAAATTTAAATTTTTATGCGGTCCATGTCCGAAAAAATTTCCATTTAGTAAAATTTGCTCCTTACATTAATAAGTGATGTACGAGATTTCAGTCTTCGATCATAAAAAGTTTCAGAGATATATTTAGAGTATAAGGGTTCAGTTAAAAAATTGAGAGTTTCAATAACTTATAAATTATTCAGATAACCAAAACAAAGCAAATCGAGCAAACACATTAGGCATACAAAGTTACTCTTATGCATATTCAGCTTTACTCATATACTGTTGTAAATTACATGAAGAACATGAATTACGCCAAAATTTAACAACAATTTTAAGCGAAATTTTACATTAAATACCCGAACTGCTGGCTTTACCAGAAACATTTATTAAAATGAGGATATTGCATAATCTCATGATCTACGAAGAGCATTACTTCTGTGACATTTCACTGCATGAAATAAATTCGCTTTCTCCATCACTTAGATTTGCTCTTTACTGAAAGGCTATTGTTATTGTTGTTGGTAGTGGTACTTTTATTTTTTTTATTTTTTGGTTTTAAAATCCCTCTTATAAATCCTCGTGGAATAAACTGGACAACACAGTGGCAGTTTTGACAGTTTTTAACTAGCACATAGAATATCTAGGCAACCAGGAGATTAATGGGAGTCATACCCACGGCCGTACGCTTAAGTGATTAGCATAGATAAAGACAGGATTTAAACCTCTAAGTTATCGGCTTCCATGACAGGTAAATGCTCGAGTTTTATTAGTTCACTAGCAGCTGCCAACAGCTACTTAGATGTAAGATTTTTTTTGGAGGGCGCGTGAGAGTACTATATATATATACATATGTCGCGTATTCGAGGGGTGGATGAGCATTTAATTATTAGAGATGCATGTTACATTCTTGAGTATTTTTAATTACAGTAGTAAGCTATATACAAAAAGAGATTTCATACATCCGGATTACATGAATTTGTTAAAGTAAGTGCGAGCAGAGAGTACCGCACCAAGACAAAGGCGGAGTTCACTGGCAAGACACCAAGAGATTAACAGGCTGTGGCAGCACGTGCTGAAAATGAATATCTTAACTAGATGCCTATGAATTAAATATAAAGTACCCCCTATATGGTAGAAAATCAAAAGTTTTACAGAAAACTGAATTTTGAACTTTTTTCTCGAATAACCCAAAATTTCACGTATATTTGACAGTGCAAATTTTAACAAATCTACTCATTAAATAGATTTCATTTTAATTTAGTTTCATAGTTGAAACTGTAATTAAGCTACCATAATCATAAAAAGTACAAAAATGCTTTAATATTTTAATTAACGTGCCATTACATGTATTTTTTTAAATATTTAATTCACATGTTTCCGTTCAAGAGATCATATTATTTGAAATAAATAACACAGCAGTAAGCGTAAAAATTACAAATAAAATTTTTCGCATTAATCAGTTATCCAAAAATGTATTAATGTGCATCTAAACGCACGCAGTTCATAAAAAAGGGTGAGTTTTACTAAGCGCAGAAAAAAAAAGCCGAAGAATGCACCCCCATACATTCGTTAAGATAGTTGGCTCACAGATCAAGTTAAAACCGTATCTTAATTTTTTTTTTCATAGCTGGCACTCTAACTAAGCTAACATAATCACGAAAATTTTAATTCGGGCGCGTTAAATGTATTTTTTTTATTTATTTATATTTTAATTTCAAAAAATATTGTTATCTCAAAAAATGCTATTGCAGTAAGCGTACAAATGACAAATACATTTTGTCCCATAATTAGCTATCCAAAAACGTATTTATGTTCATTAAAAACATGTATTCCGTAAAGAAGGATGAGTTTTACTTACCGCAGGCACGTCAAACAATGCAGCCCGATTCATTTTTTGGGATCGCTGGTGAACCGTTCAAGTTATCACTATTTTTTAGATCTATTTTCTAAATGTTATTATTTCATTAAATAATAAAATTTTTAGCTGACACTATAAATAAGCTAGCGTAGTCATTAAAAAAAATAAAATACCTCAAAATTTTGATTCAGAAGCAATTTTTCGTACGTGGGTCGTAAACAAATTCAAAAACTGTAACTTTTTGGAAAATAACGCGAGACATTCTTCCTTAACGCAGTCTTTTTTTCCAAATTATTTTTTACATTTTTACAATTTACTTCGCCCACTTATCTATAATATATAGAAAATTAAAGTATGTTACCATCTTTTTGGGACACTGTATATATATATATATATATATATATATATATATATATATATATATATATATGAAAATATAAAGGAAAATATATAAAGAAAATATATAAAGGAAAATATATAAAGCAAAATATATTTCATTCTTTAAACGAAGCTTGAAAAAAAAAATTCCCTACATCCCCTGGATCTGTTACTGTAGTATTATTGCTTTCCTATATTTCCTTTTTTTAAGGAAAATTTCCTAAGATTAATAGCAGACAACTCATGAATAAATAAAGATTTTTTTACAATTGTCTTAAACAAAGAGACTAAATAAAAGTATGTATATTTCATCGGCAAAAGCTGCAAAACATTAGTCACTCTGTAATCACTTTAAACACTGTCAGGTGAGTTTTACTACACCGTTTATTGTTAATAGTTATTCTCAACAATATATGAAAACTATCATTAAGGATAACTTGTTATGGAAACAATTTCTTTAGTACCTTGTGATGTATTATATTTTTTCTTTCTGTATTCTATAATGTAGATTCTCAGTGCAGAAAAAATAGCTTCTGCATAACGACATTATGCGTGTGATATTTTTCTTCCAGATAAAAGTCTGAAGCTGAAATTGCCATACTTTCTCGCATAAAGAAAATTCACAAGACTAAATTCAAACATGGCAAAGTGGAAAGATCTAAACTTTATTAAGGTGAATTGACACTTTTATCTTTGATACCCAAAATGGTATGAAGATAGCTACTATTTTCGACATAGAAAATTTATAAATGCGGTTGAAATATTTTAATCTGAAATTTGAAATCACATTTTCTCATCTCTCAAAGAAAAGCATGATGTTATTCGGAAAAATATAACACATATTTTTGAAGTAAAGTAAATTAATTGCAACACGTCGCAGTGAATTTTCCCGTAAAAACAAACAATTACATTACTGATAATCTAAATAATAGCAATCAAAAGCGAAAATTGCTTTATTATCAGTGAAATCAAATGATTTCTTAAGCCATTTGGAAATTTCTAATGAAACATTTAATAGTGCTTATTTTATACATGTGAACATAAAGAGTGCCATAAGTACACAAAACAGAATTCAAATTTCATAATATAAAAATTCATCGCATACATAGAAATAATAAAAACCGTTATTTTTTTCCAATAAAAACATTGCTTAAGTAGATACTTAACTGCAACATCTCTTCGTTTTATTTATTGAATTTTGATGGTTTCATCTCATAATGTAGCACTGAGAGTGCACATTATGGAAGAGTAGAATAAATAAGGCTTTCCTTAATTCTTTCAAAAAGAATAGAATAAAATAATCGTATATAAATAAAGTATGTTTTCAAACAGTCTGGGTTGTAAACGAATATATATATATATATAAATATTGCAACGATTGAATCCAATTTAGGGCAGTGGGATCTTAACTCTATGCGAAACAGAATGAATCATGCAGTTTATTTAAACGTGTATTTTCCCATCATTTTCGATAATTAAATTCTTGGACACACCAACAAATAAGACGCAATGTTAAATTGCAGTCTTCCGATAGAATGTTTGAAAGATTTAAATATCGGTACTTAAGTGTTTTTACCCTTGCATCGATATTATTCAGCATTAAATCGATTCCTGCTTCCGCTGTTTCACTAGGATTTACAAGGTCGGAATGAGAAGACATGTTTGGTTCTTTAAATAGAGAGTTGTATACAAGTATCTCCTTATCCCAAATCTCATTATCTCCACAAGTATGTAATATATCATATGCATAAGTGATTCAGTTTCACGCATTACTATTTTCCAAATGTACACAGAAAAATAGAGTTGATGTTATTTTGTAAATTTTTGTTCAGCCTGTCGTAAATTAACTTTTGAAAATGTTTCAGTCTAAAATATGCTGCATGAAACAATATTATGTGACTGCTTTATGTAGAAAGTGAGGATGCGACATTCTAATCACAATTCGAATGAAAGTTTCAGATTATGTATCTCATATGACTTGCGAATCATTGATGCAAAATGTAGCACTTAACATACAGACATACTCAAGAAATCACGTGCTAAATATGTGGGAATCATGGTATGAAATTTTAATATTGTTTCTTTCTCAAACACAAGTCTGCGAAAAAAATCAAATTTTCTCAAAAATAATTTAAAGTTGTCTCATAAAAAAAAATTTAATTGTATGCTATTCGATCTAAAAAATATAATACCTATATATATATATATACAGAGAGAGAGATAGAGAGGAAGAGAGAAAGAAAAAAGAGAGATGGAGAGAAGGAGATAAAATAAATATTGAGAGTGACAGAAAAAATAGTGAGTGGGAAAGAAAAAAAAGAGTGATGCAGAGAAGAAAAGAAATATTGAGAAAGAAAGAGAGAGAGAGAGAAAGAAAGCGAGAGTGGGAGCAAGAGAGAGGGAGAGAAAGAGAGAAGGAAAAAAATAAATATTGAGACAGAGAGAGAGAAAAGAGAGATGGAGAGATAAAGAAAAGAAATATTATGAGAGAGATGAAAAAGAAAAAGGAGAAAATAAATATTGAGAGAGAGAGAGAGAGAAAGAGGGGGGGGGAGAGAAATAGAGATGGAGAGAAGGAGACAGTAAATATCGTGAGAGTGAGAGAAAAAGAGGGAGAGAGGGGAAAGAAAAAAAGTGATGGAGAGAAGAAGAAAATAAGTATTAAGAGAGAGAGAAAAAAAAGGAAGATGTGTGTGTGTGAAGAAAAAAAATTGTGGGGCAAAGGAAGAAGGAGAAAAGAAATATTGAGATAGAGAGATGAAAGAGAGGGAGAGAGAGAGAAAGAGAGAGAGAGAGAGAGAGAAAGAAAGGAAGAGAAAGAAAGAAAGAAATAGAAAAGAAATACTGAGAGAGAGCGATAAAAGTGAGGCGACAGAGAGGGAGAAAAAAAAAAAAGATTGAGGAAGAGAAACAGACAGGTGATTTGATGTAAATAAAAATAATTTGTAACTGTCGAATATAAATTCTGTATTTATCTTAATTTTGCAGGATGGAATTAATCATTAAATAAAATATATAAAAAATGAGAAAATGAATGTAACAGAAGTAAGTACACACATATTTGGGTTTCATCCAGTGAATTCCATTCAATATGTATTAAAAAATGTTAATTGAAGAGTTATTGTTAAGTTTAAAAATACTATTATGAGAATGCTTGTACCTAGACAAGAAGAATATGTGCTATTACGAATTAGGAATCTTTCGCAAAACCTAAAACATATGCAGAACATCAATGTAGAATTCTTAGTATTATTGTTATTATTTTAACATTTTAGAAACGTAGGATTCCTCTTATAATACAAAAGCAAAATACTTTTTATAATTTTTTTAAAGAATATTTATAACGTATTCAGGAATTATTTTAGAAAAAAAAATGTAAATTAATTATATACAAAATCCTGAGCAAACAGCTTCTTACACAAAAGATTAATGCACTAAATTTGATTACTTAAGTAATTAAGAATTGGATGCTCTTTTAGAAAGCAGTCGTTAATAAGGAAATATATTAAATTAAGACAATCAAAAGATTGTTTAATGAAATTTTCAAATTACTTCCGTAAAACAAAGCAGAAATTTAAATTTTAAAATAAACAAATAAAAATTGTCAATAATAAATGATTTATAGAAGCAAATAAGTAATTTATAAAAGGAATTGAACCATAGCAGTTTTAAATACCAGTTCAAATTTATTTTTCAAACAAGCATTACTTTCAAATGAAAGAAACTGTAGTAAAGAAAATAAGCAAAAAAAGGCATAGTTTTCTTTTATTTTTACACACTCTTTGAAAAAAAACTTGAAATATTGCCTTTAAATCAAAGTTAAGTGATATTAAATAAACACTTTTATCGTAATATAAAGAACTATTCTGTAAACTTTCTTTAATAATTCGAGCTATTTTTAATAAAGAATAGCTGGGAAGCTTTAAGAACTACATTAGACGTTGCACGTATATTTAAAAAAATATACTAATAAATGTGCATTTTAGTTTTTAATCTATAGACATAGATATTTTTTAATCTATTACAACCATACAAAAATATAATAATTTAACTAATCAGAAGAGTCGTTTTATGTATGCAAATTATTTTATACAAGCCCAGTGGTGTAATGGTTAGCGCACCGCACTGCCGTCCCACAGGTCCGGGGTTCGAATCCCGGGATGGGAAAGGCCGACTCAGCCTTTCATCTTTTGAGTAGGTCGATAAAATGAGGACCAAGCTTGCTTGCGGTCAAACACCGGGGTCTTGGCGTCAGACTGACCACCTGGCCAAGGCATATGAATCCGCAGCTCAGAGCCCATGGTCGCGAAGGCGCGGTTGGGCAGCGCAGGCCTTGCAGAGGCAGATCCAGGGGGAGGTCGCAGGGGGCGCGCGCCCCCTCCGAGAAAAATGTACTTACACTAGATAAATGGGGTTCCACCAATATTAAGTGGGAGTTCCACTAGATGAAATAAGTATTCACGATTTGCACCCCCTCCGAAAAAAGCTTCTGGATCCGCCCTTGAGGCCTTGGCCCCGCAGAGGGGCCGTTACTCCAATGTTACTTTTTAATGTGACTATTTTATACGTCTTTTTATCAATACGAAAAGTATATTAAATCGCAAAAGCATAGCAAAATTATTCAGTATTTACACTATATAGTTAAAACTGTTGAAATATACTTTTCGTAATATTGTTTAAGCCTTTGAAGGGAACAGGTAATAAAATATACCAGCTACTATCTCTGAACTACAGAAATTAATAACCTCTAGTTAACGAAAAATCAGTAAAGTGATAATTTTAAAATATGTTTAGGTACCAATATATTTGTTTTCCTTGTTTTTCAATGTTTTTCAGCATATCTATACAAATTTCTAAACCCATGGTTCAAGTAGCTTAAATGTTGAACATACATTTGTGAAAATTGAAATTAATTTCTTGCAGACCCTTTAAATAACACTTTGTCAGGTATTTTGGAAATATGATGAACAGAATGAACATTTTCTGGCAAATTTGCTGCCAGTCGTTTTTTCCGTTAATTTACAGATACATTTTAACAGTCGACGTCTAAAATAACATTTATCTAAAATACGTCTGAAGTACCATGCGTCTAAAATACGTCTGAAATGCCATTATTACGCGTCTTATTTTTTGAGATAATGCTGGCATCTAACATTCTAGGAATCCATTAGGAACACACACGAGGTCGCGATATACGTAAGTTCCCCTTGAGGAAAAATTAGAATCAGAAGTTTGTTGTCATCCCATATTTCAGTTTGAGGTTTGTGTGATGGTAAACCTACAAGAAGGGTATCTGCCTACGGGAAGGTGCTATGGTCGGAACTCTTTTTTGAGGAGGCCTAACGCATATTCACTTTACATCTGCTGGAAACCAACCAAAACTCCAGACTGTTAATTTGGCAGAGATGTACCCTAAACACGAGACCTTCGCACTTCAGCCGTCTACCATGATTAATGTCTAATCTACTCGCTGGGCTCCAGCCGCTATCTGAAACAGACCTAGAAGTAAAAAGTGTAAAGACTCTTTCCTTAAGAGGTGAGGTAAAGTTAAAAATTGTCCATACTGAGAGAATTACTATATTCAGTACTAAGGAACATTCACCGAAATAATTCGATATTGTTATCTTGTTTCTCAACATCAACAATTGATAACAAAAAATCTCCAAGTTCGGGTTATTTTAGGGTCGAAGGGGGGGGGGTGCAATCATTTTTATCCTAGCTCCATTTCCAATTCAGGACTTTGATGTTTTAAATTATATTTTTATCCATAAAGGTGAATGTTGATTATTTTAATAATAATCGTGCGTTGCTTTACTTTGGATGAGAACTACAGAACTCACTTACCAGAAAAATCACCATTTTAGAAAGGTTTATTCATTAAAAAATACATACATTCGTCATTTTGAGCTGTCACACAGTTATTACTGATATTTCAGTTTGTATACTTGATTTCAAAATCTTAAATACGAATTAGTTCGACGTTATATAAACGGAATTTAAAGTGCATGTTGGTAACCTCAATTTAAATCTTTTTTTTTTTTTCAAGTGACAGGCCTCTGCCACTGGGATTGGACACTACTAAGGCCGGAGTTGTTGGTCTCGTTATTATGGGGGCACATAGTAGGTGGAACAACGTCGCCCCCTATGAAGGGATGCACACAGTGACAGCCACGCCCAGTCGGGGATCGAACCCCGACAGCGGGCAGCTGAGCCCGAAACCGTAGTACGGTGCGTTACACAACATACAATCTGGTCGGCCAATGTATACCATTTTATTGATGGAATCCTCTTTTAAAACCCCTAATTATTAATTTTAGGGACACAACTGAATAACTGTATATGGAAATACACAAATGAAACGTTACTAATTTTAACATTATTTGTCAACGGTGATCACTTTATCATTTCTACAAAGCAATCCTTCGTTCACTTCCATTCTTATACAAGGTATATTTAGAAACGGGGGAATTCCACACACATTCAATTGTTTCTTATTTCAATCTCCGTAATGTCACTATCAGTCACACACTCCCATGCTCTAGTTCGCTTTTGTATTTGTTTCAGGGAGTTCCTTCCTCTGCTTTTGTCATTTAACTATTTCTTCATTATTTGTCGTTGCCTACAGTAAATTTCCTATTTTTTGGGATGTTTCTTGATCTATGAACTGTTATTTATATAAGTGCTACTTTTCCCTTGTAAAGAATGAGTTGCTGAAAGTATATCCTTTTGTTCGACGTAATCTATAAAAATGATATCGCTACTAGGCATTGTTTGTTTCAATTTCTGGGTTCCTCTTAAAATATTTCAGATTACACTTGTTTGTATTAAAAAGGAAAAGAAAATGAAATTTCTATTATCGCCTGTTCAAGTATCTGTATAACTCCCCAAATAAATATTTGCAGTAAATTTTTTAAAATCAAAATACACTAACAATTTTTTTTCAATTTCGAGGTGCTGAGTGTGATTTTTTTAATACATCAGGTATTATTAGCAAATGTATCATGTAATGCAAATGTAATATTAACTTTTTATAGCAACCTCAAATTTGAAATTAAATACTCTCTTGATTTTACTGAGAAATTAAGTAATTCTACATCCCCAATTAAGTAGTTACATCGTTGTTAAAGACACATTATTAATGGAAATGAACATTTATTGTTTTGATTTTCAGTTTCATTTTAATAGAATTCCTTTTGTCATGCAACAAAATTATCGAGTATTGTTAATTAATCTGTGAAATAAAAATTCCTTATAATTATTTAGTACTATAGTACTGCATAATTCAATGTTATGGGATTAAAGCCAATCCCATCGTGGGGGTCTTTTTAATGGGTCCTAACCCGTATTTGCACTAAGTTTCGGAGAAAACCACAGTAAACTCCGAAAGGTTAGGTCGACGGACTGCCTAATTCAAAGACACGCTGCATAATCTCATCGGTTAAAATAATATAAGCTGCATATTTAGTTTGTTTATAAAACAAATTCGATCATGTGCAGAAAATTTTTTTTTAACTATCACCATTTTCGAAATTAACTGTAGCCTTGAATCAAAAGAAAATATTAATACCAAAAGTAGAGCTAAATACCGGACAAAGGAATTATTTCTCTAAATTCCTAATTGTTTGTAGGAATGTAATCGTGGAATTGGACAATCAATTTTAATTATTCAACGAAGAATTGTTTGCATTTTTAATCCAAGCGGTTGTTTTTTTGTTTTATTATGTCCGAAGGATGAGTCTTAAATTGCATTTAAAATTCAGTAGCTTGTGTTAATAACAAATTGAATTTCATATAACTTCTGTTGTGCAATCTAAAATTAAACACGAAGCTGAAAGGAAAATTTGTATATGCTAGTCTTTACTAACTTTCTAATAAAATATACATCTCGCACTAAATTTCTAATTAAAATTGAATTTTAAAGAGTATTTATTAGAATTAACTTATGAATGAACAAATACAATCTTGAATTTCCGAAAGGTTAAATGTGGCTAAATATATCTTCTTCTGACATTTCTAAGCTGAGAGCTTTCATTGAATCCTGAAGAAATAAGAGAATATGCACGAAAAATTCAAAAATCAATAGGTATCACTTCATCGATATGAATAAAACGGGAGCAAAATTAGGAAAAATTATTCCTGAAAATTACTAAGCAAAATGTTTTAAGTGGAAATTCTATAAAGTTGATTAAATTCAACTGTATGTTTCATTGTTAAATGGAAAAGATTTATTGAACATTAGCATATGCTCACTCTTAACTGAAGCAGCTTCTATAAGATAAGCACTACTAAAATCGATGACTTCAATAATTATCCGAGAATGGAACTTTAGATAATTCTTTCCACTATGCTTCATACCGATATGCCTACTTAACTTTTCAGTTTATCTAATAATATATTTGGTGTGATTCTTTTTGTGCGGTGGAATATAACTGAAGGATTAAGAGGTTATATTTAAAAGGAAAAGTCACTTCACTATTTTTTTCGCAAATTAAGTTGATTTATTAACTAATATGAAGACTTGAGTATTTTTTTAAAGAAACGATAAGTTACACACTCACAATCTTTTTTAATGCTATGTACTGCGAAAAATTTTATAAGAGAAATGAAATATTATGAATTCTCATTTCGTCTGTAACAAAAAATGAAAATCTTCATACCTAAAAAAAAACCAAAATTTATAGTGAAAATCTGAGAGCTAAATATTTTAGCATACTTTAATTAGTGGGTTTCTTTACTCATTTTTTTTCGAAAAATGTAACAAGTTTTTGCAATAAATTGCGTACGGCATTCTCAGCAAAAATATAACATTTATTTAAACTTCAAAATCTACCAATGAAATTAATAAATTTAGAGGTACTTTTAGACAAAAAAATTTCAACGTTTTTTACATAATTGACCATATTTCAGTGAACTTTAAAAATACAATAAAACTTTTGGTATAAAACACCGAAAAGTGTTGTAGGAATACACTGTGCATAGGAATTACTAAATATTGAGAAGACTACTGTATACAGCAGTTGGCGTCAATATGAAACTTTGTAAAAATTTTCTTCAAAAATGCAATTTTTAAAAAAAGTTATAATATTTTGTAAAATAAATTATTGTTTCTGAAATGTATCATGACTTTGAAATAAAAATGCATGAACTACATCAAAATTTGGCATTTAGTGCTCAGCACGTAGGCAGATACCTTAATGTTTAATAAATTCAAATTTTAACATTTCCATGTTCTTATTACAATATACAGGGTGCCCCAGAAAGGTGGTAACGGGTTTAATTCTTTATCTATTAGTGATAATTGGGCAGTGTAAATAAAAAAAAATGTTTAAAATAAGGTCGGAAATAAGACTGGATTAAGAAAAAATTCCTCTGGTTGACCCTACAAGGCTCAAATTTTTGTCTGTGTCCGAAATAAGTATATGTGATAATATTAGTGATTATTATTTGGGGAAAAACAGATAAAAAAATAATAACCTAATATTTTACTAGAAAATCACCTTTTTTTATTTCAGTTGTGTATGCGGTACACCGGGCGTTAGCTATAAATTTTCGGTTTTTATTTTGAAATTTTGTATTCACATTTCTTGATAGGACAAACTCCAACACACAGTAATTTTTCCGGATCAAAACTCTTTGTTAACTATTTTTTCTTAATTTTCTAAAATAAATAACAAGACATTCGGAAGATTACTATTTAAATTTCAGTCAGTTTTGGCAATAATATGAACAATAAGTACATCTACATGTAACACCCTGAATTATATCGTTACTATCTATGTATGAATACTCTTAAAAACCGACAGATGTCTATACAAGTATTTTATAGACGTAGAGGAATAATTAAAGTGGCTGTTCCACATATGGTACCAGGAGCCTTGTAGGGAAAATTTTTCAAAAATTTACACATTTTAAATTTGTATACGACCCCTGAACAAAACAATTCCCAGTAAGTAAAACGTGCCCCATAACCTTATGAGGTGGCATACAAAATTTGAGAACTGTACCTTAAAAGTGTCAAAGATATGAAGATAAATATAACGCTGACTTAAACCACTTTTTCTGGACTTTCGAAGGGAGAAAATCACGTCGAGTGATCGCAATTCAGGGTTCGTGCAGAAATTATGAAAAAAATCCTTATTTCCACTTAGCATGCACACTCGAAATCATTTATAGTCCCCGATCATCTTTCTTTAAAGATATCTCTGCGACGTTCTATGATGAAAGGCTCAAATTTGGTACATCACCTAATTAGTGTGTGGGTTACATTTTAGTAACTGGGAATGTTTTTGTACGGGAGTCGTATACAAATTTAAAAAGTGCAACTTTTTGTAAATGAACGAGAGGAATTTTTCTTAACGGAGTCTTATTTTCGACCTTATTTTGAACATTTTTTTTTCAATTTACACTACCCACTTATCTCTAATAGATAAATAATTAAAGCCCGTTACCACTTTTTGGGGACACCCTGTATATATATATATATATATATGTATTGAATGTTTTTATGACAGTTCAATAGTAACAGACCCAACGCTTAATGAACAAACACTAAAACATGTGTAAAAATCATGATTACACACGACATACACAACTTGATATTATTTGCAAGACCATACACAACAATTTTCATAAATACTTTTCACGTCACTTTTCTCTGGTCTTTGAAAACTTTTAAACTTCTGAAATATTCCATTCGTCATTGCTAAAAAGCAAGAACTTATTTAGATTTCTGTATGTCTTTATAATATTATGTCAAATCATGACATGATAAGTTCAGAATCTTGTACTGTTAGTTTCAGTAAATTAAGCTAATTGAATAAAGAGACCGCAGACTAATTAGAAGTGACATTAAACCAGTCAAGTCTTTAGAAATGTCACCATTACATCATATCAAGCATTTGATGCTCATGCACGAACTTTTCTCTTGATTTTGATAGTAAGTCATATGTAATGTGTTTAATTGGTGGTTAATAGCACATATTTAATCACTTATTTAATCAAAATTAATTATCTAATTAATGTATATTTTCATTATTGGACGCATTTTAAAAGAAAATGGATGGGAATTTTTAAATGGTAATAGGTATGAGATCAAAAATTTCTTCCAACGACTTCCCTTTATAGATAGTCGAAGCCGGGATTGAGTGGAGTCCGCTTAAATGGTATATCGATTAAAAGAAAATCCCGCTTAAAATAATAAATTTTTAATGTGCCAAATTGACAGTTTGGTTCGTAATAATAGATATCCCGCTTATTAGAATTACTTTTCGTGGTAAATTGGCTATTCCATTAAGCGAGCGCGACTGTGTACGTAGTGTTACGTAAAGCGAAATTTATTCGTTTATTAGTTATAATTTTTCCTGTTTTATTTTTTTTTCTGTTAACTGAAATTAATTTTTCAGCAATACTTATTCTACACTGAAGTAATTCTATGAATTCTAAACTCATTGATGGAGATGCTTCAAAAAAAGACTTAAAATAGGGACTAGACGAATTTCAACTCCATTCTTTTTGTTAAATTAAAACTTATATGTAAAAGATATTTCAAAATAAAATTCAGATAACTATGCATTATAATAGTGTAGCACTAATTTATTCTTGTTTTCATTTCGATGTAGCTACAATCTTCATAGAGCATTTTTGTTCATAAGGAGAAGTAGCAAATATAACTGTGCGTAGTCTCACAAATGAAGCATTCCCGATTACTCTAAAATTTCGAAATTCCAAAGCGATCGATCCCAGTTAATTTCGAATAATTAATGTTTTACTACATAATTAATTAATATTCTGTATAATTAAAATAGGAAAATAGTAAACATACAACTTTTGATAATATGTAAGTATTTACCAGTAAACCAGACGAGCACGGAGATCATTCTGGAAGAGCTTTAATAAAATGAAAATACGTGGGCAGTCCGTTAACTCTGTACAAAGTCTAAATGATCCCTTTACTATACCATCTCACGACTATATCTATTTTCTAGCAATCTTTAGAGATTAGTGGACGAAGATTCTTTTGGATGTAAACATTTTTTGGATGAAAATTTCCCAAATTAACACGTTTCTTCCCCTCCACCCCCACCCCTCACAATGAAGACAGAGAAGAAAATATTTAATCCCTGCATCTTTGTAGGACAGAAAGGTTAATGGCCATTGACATAACTACTTGCCTTTCTACCTTAACCACTTTGCACGGACTTGTCGAACTGTCCTCGTAATTAGAAGCAAGTGTAGAAAGAAAAATCGAAACAACTGTAATACACTTAAGGCACCGCTCGCAGCATATTAGATTTGAATTATTCATAAGTTTGCAGGATTTCAGCTTATTGGTTTATCAAAAGAGCTAATATATCCACAACTGATCACAACAATTCTATGTACATGACGAGTCGAAACTTGAATCAAAAAAATAAAAATCTGCAAGTAATACTAAAACCAAAAAGCAAATTTTAATATTTCCTTTAAAAAAATCATCAATGAGTTATTAAGATTAAAAACCATAGACTGCTGTTTTTTTAAATATTAAAAATGTAACTCTGGTAGAAGATACCGATGTGCATGTACTAACCATGATGTAAATTACTAACTATGATGTACAGCTGCGGGAAAAAAACGTACACTTTTTCTTTATTTGGCCGTCGTTCGTCGTACAGCAAAGTTATATATAACATTCGCTTGCAAATAACGTATATTTTACAATTAATTTAATTTGCATAAGGGGCTGTCTTCATATTTATTTCTGCATCAACTTCGTTTTTCGCAATAGCTATACTCCATTTTGACTTTATTAAACGACAACAAACATGTCAGACTAAAAACATGAAATTTACTCAGCTACGGTCGAATTCGAACATGAAGAAGCGTTTCATGATTGAAACTTTATTTATTTGAATTTCATGTAAGAAACACAATTACTGTTTTCCCGACCCACTGTTATCACTATACTTGTTCTTTGACTTTCTTCATTTAATATTATCGTCTGCAGTGTGCAATATTTTCATAAGACCTTTGGCAGAACTTTAATTCATAGTCAGATAGAAATTTAGACAGAAAATGTGATTTTGAATGTTTGATAAAGTATGAAGTCTAAAGACCTATTGCTTCAGATATTAAAATGGAATATTGAGGAAGATAGTTTTTCAGAAATAGGACGTTGTATTGGAAGACATACATCTACTGCATCTAACCCATGGAAAATATTTCATTTGGGGAAAATATAGAGTACGCTACATTAGACGCTTTATGGAACCACCATCAAACTGTACAAATCTTCAATTAAGTTGCTTCAAAATTTGCTATTTTTTAATACCACTAACTTTTACTGTTTTTGTGCAAAAGAAATCTAATTTACATTTATTTTACGCAATTTTCAAAAAACTTATTTCTTAATAAATTAATATATAGTCCTTTAACTCATGAAAATGACACATTTTATTTAATATAAAATAAACTACTGAGCGTAAAAATTTGAAATTTTGCACAGCCATGGAATATTACTTTTTGCATCTATTTCGATCGAAATTTGGCTAAGTCACTATTCATAATTATTTTGATTCTTAATTTAATAAACATAATTCCATTTAATATTTTATTAAAAATTATAATAATAGTAAATTATGTTTCGGTTGTTTATTTCTAATAGTACGAATAAAAATCAGCTTCTTACTATCAAGATTATATGAGATATGAATTAAAGTATGAAAAAATATTTTAACATAGGGAGAGGGGGATTTTGGAAGCTCTCATTTTCAGTTCAAATTTCTTGATAATTAGTATCCGGGGTTAAAATGAGCTAAATTTTTGAACAATAAAGGGGAATCTAGGGATTGGATTGCTATTGGGTACAAAAAAGTTGGTGCGAATTTTAATATGCAGATGGCCCCTGATAGAACTTTTAAATGTAGCAAATTAAAGTGTACGTCAATCGTAAAGGATTGGTAGATGTAACTTCGCTGTATGACAAACGGGGGCCGAATGAAGTACACATGGGCGTTTTTTTCACAGTTGGACATTTACTAACCTTACATTCACGCCTGCTTGATTGATATATGAAATTATGGCCTGTATTAAATGCAAATAGAATTGACAGTACATTCACTTATCAACTAATCATATATTTTTGGATGTATTACATTGTGCAATTGCTTCTTTTCCCCTATTTTACTTGAAATTTTTATCAAATCTTTCTTCTTGCCCCCATTTATTTTTCACCACACCATTATTTTTCACCCCATTTATTTTTCACATGAGAGATACTATTTATTATAGTTACATGAATTTTAGAAATTTAGGAAGGATTATTGTGTATTTTATCAAGTAAAAATAATAGTAATTGATTAACCACGCTGATAAATTAAGAAATTAAAAATTTACAAATCACGAAAACTACCTTTTGAAAAAAAAATTAATTTTATTTAATATGAGTAATTTAGCCTTAATTTACTTTCTTAAAAGTTAAAATGAAAGATACTTTCTTCTGCACTCATTAAAAAGATATGCCAAATGAGACAGGTAAAAAGTATAAGTATGGGCTTTTAAATTATGTAAAAAGGTCTGAATTAGCTGTCAAATTCTAAAATATGCTATTTTTCATTCTATTTCGATAAAGCGTGAATAACAAAGCTTTAACCTTTCTTAGATCAATTTGAAGTTGATGGGGGTCAGCTCCTTAAACAGCCTGCGTGTGACAACTAAAAGAGAAAGCGGAGCTTTAGAAATGAGTTTGAAGTAAAAAAAAAAGTGTATGAAAAGTCTACACTTCAGATTGGCAGGGCGTGTTCTTCTAACACCTGCCATTGTAGATTTTGTACTTAAGCTCTTTTCTGAAAGAGAATACGGTTTTCTCTTTTACGTGGAATCATTAATTATCCCTCTCAATTGTAAAGTATATGAACTTAATATGCCTTTCGTTTTATATACAGATATTTATTTTTTCCTTTTTTTTTACAAAAGACCCATTTTATTCACTTTTTTATTTTCGTACAGTAGAAAACGCGAGTCCGGGGATCTGGTTTATTAAAAAGGGGAAATTTAAAAGGTTTTTCATTCGTTGTAGCAGAAAGATCAGCAGTGAATGAACAGGAATATATTCTTTTAAATCTGTTTAAATGATTATTTAAATCATTACGCCATATATTACTTTACGTAAAAAGTTATTAGCCTAAAAAGTATCATCAGGAAAAAAATAATAAAATTGAATGTTTTAATTTGTTACTTTAAATGTAAACAAGCTGTCTGTTCGATACATAAGTTTTAGATATTGAAAAATACCAATCCATGCTACGATAGAAAAAAAATAATCGGTATATATCTATTCATAGAAAGTTTTGTATTCTTTTTAAATAAAAAAAATTAATAAAACGCACATTTTTCGTAATAATGAAAAGGCAAATTTTTAAGCACTTAATCTCTGTGTTAACATACGTTTCGGGAAGTAGCAACTTATTATCAATTTGCTGTTGTTTGAATTACATTGAGGACCCCACCCCCATCGCCGAAAGCGTAGGGCACTGAATATGGTAGATGGCTAAAGTGTGAAGGTTCAGCGTTCTACCTACCGCCTGGCTGTTGATTTATAGGCTTCAAGCTTTGGGTGATTTTCTCCAGATGTAAAGTGAATATGCGTTACAACCCCCCTTAAAAAGTCCTCCACATAATGAGCCACCTTTTAGGCTGATACCCCTGGAATTCACCTTAAAGCACAACGGAGAATTGAATTAATGTGAAATAATTTCAATGCAAAGCTATAACATGAGATACGTAGAACGAAGCATAGTAGATAGTCATAAGTAACTGAAAACATCCGTATAAATCATTTCCGTTATTTTTAATTTTCTGAAGTTTTAAATACATGAGCAATTTCATGGAATTCTTGCATTGACGTTTTACTCTATGAACAAGAAATAATGAAGTATTTTTTCTTGTGTTGTTTTTGTATGCCCTCTGGCAACCTGGAAACGATGCCATATCTGTATAGGACTGCGATGGGAGAAAGCGGACGACTTCCATTTTAATGAGCCCCCATGGAAGTCCGAATTTTCTCGGGGTCTCCTAATTTTGAACAAATTCCCGACGGTAGACCCAGCACCTGAAATCGGCACCCCCAAAAATATCGATTAAACATGGAGGACATTGGAGCTACGAAGAGGTTTTACGTACACCATATCCCTAGCGTACACGGTTCCGCATTAGTCCAGACAAGAGAGATTGTCACCCTCCGAAGTTCTAACCAAGCTAGTGCTCCTTCACTTTCCGTGTTCTTATGGGTACGACGCTTAGCGAATGGGCCACTGCGGGACATGAAGGATTATGGAGTGATTTAAAAGAGAATGTATAAATGTTTTTAAGATAATTTATTAAGTATTTAAGTCTATATACAAAGAAGGTAACTTTCACAGTTTACCTAAAAGAAAATAATGGTAATAGGGAGACTTGTTATATTTTTATTATTGATTTTGATTTTTTTACAAAAAGTATAATATATGCAATACTTATATCGTAAAACTATGTGTGTGAAATTCATTTTTGATTGTTTGTGGAATAAATAAAAAGCTGCACGCTTAAATATGTTTGCAAAATCAGATCAGAAGAAACGGTGTTTAAACTTCTAAGGAATTTTCTTTTCCAACTGATTTTCTTTTAACTTGACTTTTGTTTCTCCGAAACATCATCTTTCTTTGTATCTGCTTAGTTTAAGAATTTAATCTCTTCAAGTTGTACAGTAATTTTAAAACACTTTTATCAGAAATGGGAAAAGAAGTCTCGAACTTCGAATAAAAAATTTTAGAATGTTCTTTTTTTTCCTTTTGTAACAGTGCAAGAAATATAAAATGAGAAAAAAGGTAATCAGCAATCTCTAGAGATATTTTTAATCTTTTCTTACAGCACTTGTGAACAAAATCTCATATCATTTGAAAACCTTCCACTTAAAAAACACTAAAGTACTAAAATTTAAGGAAACATCTGGATTCTCTGTAACACTTTTTCTAAACGTAGTTGTTCTTTTGGAGAGAAATTTTCTTAAGAAGTTGCTCAGAAAGGTAAAAAAGTAACAAATTGAGAAAATGGGCTATGGAAAAAATCCAAACTATAATATTATTACAGTTACATAAGCACTCTAACACATACACTCATGTATATGTTAGGAGTGATAAATTAATCGTTGATTTTCGTGTGAAGTTTTAGTAAAATTTAGTAAATATGAAGTTTTAGTAAAATATTTAAAATAACCGTACGGCTTGCAGAAAACTCGTTGTTAAAGTCTCCAAAAAATCCTTAGTTGGTTTGCACTGTCTTCTCATTTCTCACTTTGTTTGTCAACTGTCACGCCATTTTTGGTTTTTTACAATGATCTTTTTTTGAAAATGTTTTATGCCTCCAATTTCCGTCATAAGTGTATCGTGGCAATGCAATTTACGATTTCCTCAGCAAAATTGAGTGTTCTTGTTGAAAAGTTTTGAAATATTTTTTACTGTAACCTTAACCGTCTTATTTCCTAAATAATCCAAATTAAGAGCACATACCTTCAGATAACAGTTAATGAAGTATCCTTTCGATCGGTTCAGTGCATAGGCCACTAGGGGTTTTTATATCGGAATATATATATATATATATATATATATATATATAATCACCGTGTACTTTGATAACACAAATTATACAAATTATACATATGATTACTCGAGAAAAGTTTTACATATATCATATATGCCTTCCTTCATTGATTACCGGAGTATAAATTTTTATAATACGGTCTGGACATTCACAAAGTCGTTTTTATAAACATTTAAAACAAATAAAATTCAAAAATAACTCTTGACATCCATTTAAAATCGTTTAAGAATCAAATAATTTCGTAATTCAAAAATAAAATGAAACCCTACTTATAGGAAAACGAAGTCAACTGTTAGATCCAGTTTTCTTAAATATTGATAAGAAGGGAATATAAAACTGTTCAAAATCTTTTGCATTCATGAAAGAACACATCTATCATGTGGTTAAAACTAAACGTGGCAGGATCTCTACACTTTTCTGTAAACTGACAAATTATAACTCCATTTGCAGCTAAAGTTTGGATAAACCTGTCATTTCCTCTTTGCTATCTAAGTTCATATCTATATCGTTAAATTTTGTTAAATTTTACTTACTTCCGTCACATTCTCTTCGTTTAAAATAAAGTTTTTGAGACGTGATCTTTTGATATGTGGAAAGAGCTGTTTCCTCCAAGAAGTATTTTCATTTGATTGAAACTTTAAAGAAGAAATAAAAATGATAATCTGAAACGTTTAAAGCCAGAAATGTACACATGAATTATGCATGTATGCATATTTACGTGTGTGTGTGCGTTTATCTTTAAAATAATAAATAACACAAATGTTTATTATGAAATACTATGTTAGACTATTTCGTTTTCTAAGTTTAATTCTTAAATTTTAGTATTCTGTGAATTTTTAGTTAAAGGTAACAAATGTTCGTTATTCTTACACAAGATGGAGTTGAATGAATAATTGTAAAGGTTTCAGTGAAGGTTTTTAAAAATACTAAGAATGTATGACACTTTTTGTGTAATGTTATTTTTTAATATTATTGTAATTTAATATTACTGTTACATAGTTTCAGGTAGTTTCATTTTAATTTCATAAGTATAATCAGAATCAATCCAAATATATCTGCAATTTTGTGGAAAAATTTAAATAAATAGTTAAACATTCTTTCGAATTTTTATCCCCCTTCCTACAAAAACAGACTTTAAAAGAGAAGAATAATGAAATCTAAGAATAATCTGATTTATTGAAATATCTCAAATTTCTTAATTGGTAGACTTTTATTAAATAGTGTGATATCATAATCAAAGAGAATTTAAACATGTGGTTTAAGGTAATTCAAATCATCTGGAATTACTTAATAAAGTTTTTTTTTATTTACTTTTGTTTTTGAAATTATTCCAAAATACTTTTTAATAATCATTTTTATGCACCAAATGCAATCATTATTTTTTAATCAAATTTAATAGCATTATTCTTTTTTAAATGCTACATGAAACTTCTCTTGGGATATTTTTAAAAACTGCACTGAAATTTAAATTCACGTTTAATGATTGTTTTAACGATTCAAAAAATATATTAAAGTTGAAAAGATTTTTAAAATCGATTATTATTATTGCGTAAAGTAAGAGTATGCTCATATTTCATTTAAAACCAAAATTATGTTTCGTCAGTTCATAGTTCCTTTTAAGTTTCTGTAATTCGGATCAAATATTTCTTTAAACATTTTTTTTTTTTCAAAATAAAAGATTGAATTATAATAGTTTTTCTAGCAATTAATAGTATTCGCTTTTTATCTAAATCTAATACGGTTTTTGAAACTTCATTAACATTGAAACTTCAGTATTTAGAACACTATGGTTTTATTTTTAGAATAAAAATGTTTTATTTCTGAAAATGCATTGTCAGTCTATTTGTTCATAAGGATATTTTCTAGACTAGGAGTATTGCAAAATATAACTTAAAAACATTTTAACTTTCTTCATTATTTTATTTCATCTTTGTTTTCTAAAAAAAATAAAAGCTCCATTTTTAAAGGCTTTATAACTGAGTTTGTCAAAAAGCGAAAATTGCGAAATCTGTAGCTATTCTTCCCTCTCCCCCCCAAAAAGAGGAATCCCTAGTCACGTGGCATGACTGCTAACTCCCAATTTTCATGTGCTCTATTTTTTTAGTACTTTAAGCGTGAATTTTTACTTACAATATGTAATATTTTTTATCTGCACAAATCAGTAAAGATCATTCCATCAGACATATTATAAGTAGACATGTATATTAAAATCTACGTTTCTGTAATATCTCCACATACCTGAACTGCATTTAAAAAAAATAATAATAATAATCAGAACGTTATTCAGCATATATCTAAAAATTGTCGGTAAACCTTCATTATTTGAAAACCAACTTCAGATTTTATGTTTATCCTTAAAAATTTCAATTGTCATCAAAAACCGGAGCAGGTTTTTTTAAATCCTTTAAGGTCCAATGTTTCCGATAGGGAAGATTATATGACCCCAATCGACCTTGTTGAAATGATACCGAAATTCAAAATTTGTTGTTGAATTTTCACAAATTTATATTACAATTAATAAGTAAAGTGATATTTCACTAAAAATATAAACATTGTTTATTTTTAATATTTTTATTTTTATCTTTTTACGAAAAGAGGAAAAATTAATTGAACAAATGAGATGCAGATAAAACTTAGCTTTGTAGATGGGAGTTTGCCTTCAAGTGGTCCAAAATTTCCTTTTGCATACATTAACACAGTAAAAATGTAGAAATTCAGTGATTTATATGCCGAAGAGCCATTACATCATGACCACCCACACATTTTTCAATGAACTCGTCTGAATGACAAAGAGAGCACGTAATTAAGTGGGACTGGTATTTAACTGTTGCTGGAGAAGGTAAGGAATCACCCTTGCACTTTCGTTTGTGAGTGAGGGGAAAGGATGTTGATCTAAGCGAATATGATAGAGAACAGATTGCAATGGCCCGAAGAACTCGGAGCGAGTATCTCCGAAACTGCACAACTAATCGATTGTTTACGATCTGCCGGTTTTAGTATTTATAAAAGTGGATTAATGACTGTGAAACCAGCAATAGATGGCAAAATGTTGGGTGTCGCTAGGGTGGTCACAAGAAATCAGTTTTTGAATTTTCTGGGGGGGGGGTGGCACCTTCCCCCAAAAAAGTTGCCAATAGGCTACAAAATAAGATTGGTAAAGTTTCAGCTCATTTGCATAATATTAACCCGCGCCGCATTTAGGTTAAGTTTAGAAAAACCGCGATATTTCGCAAAAAAAAACAGTTTTTCCATTATAAAATAGATAAAATTGAGACTGGAAACATAATGTTGGTCTCGAGTCGTAAAAAAAAAACTTTCTGCCTTGATGAGCCACACATCACTTTTATGTAAAAACTTACAGATTTAACCCTTCTAGCGGGTGTGATGTCAAATCCCGTCCACTCTATTTCAGTTTTCACTGCAATCCATCTATAATATTAATCATTTATAGCACTGAAATATCATAAAATATGTTTTGATATTAAAGCTTGTATGTAATTTAGGAGCCTTTTTTTAATAATTGCAAATCTTCCTATTAAAAAAAATGTTTTTTTTTTCATAACTTAAAAATTGCATGCAAATTTTACCGTGAAAACAACTTTAGATTGTTTGCCTATTTCCAAAACGCTCAGAGGGTAAAATTCGGATCATATCTAGTCCTGAAAAAAGCATATATCTATGCTTTTTTTATAGAACTAGATATGATCCGAATCCTAAAAGTTGGCTTTTTTCATAAAAATTAAAAAAAAAAAATCTATTGCAAATTTCCTCCTTTCCTTTTTCTGTTTTTCTTTTTTTTTGTGTAAAAAAATAAAGATTTTAATAAAACAAATCAGAAATTTAAAAGAAAAATCAAGTAAAAGAATTAACAGAAAATAAGGTCAAAGAAGGCATAAAATTGAGAACGACTAACGTTCATACATATTTGATTATTAAAGTTATGCATCAAAAAGGAAGCACATTACAAAGAAAATAAATTGTTGTTGTTTACAATTTTTTGTTAAAGTGGCAAGGCTTAGATTATGTAGCTTTTGAAAAGTCTGGAAAATTTTTTCTACATTCGGATACAACGTATAGTAAAAACTGCTTTTGTTCTTCATTCTCAGTTAAACAGGAATTGAATCCTTGGATTAATTTTACTCCGCTTTCAGCTGAGTCATTAAAAACCATAAAAGCTTTCACAGTTTTTGTTTTCTTTCAAATAATACTGATTTTCGTACCAAACATTAGTGATCAGTATTCAAAAATTGCATATTAAAATTAAATCTCTTTAAAAAAATTACTGTTTGAGATGAAATAAAAAAATAAGTTATTTGTCCAAAAAAGATCCACTTCGTTGAAACACTGTTGCTCTTACGTCTTTATCATCATCTTTTTTTTTTCAAATGCAATTCATTTACAGCCATGCTTATTTTGACTAATTTGCCAAATTGTTATCAAAAAATGAAAATGCAACTTGCTCCAAGTTAAGATACTAAAGATGGCGTATTTGCATCCTCTTTATCAAATTTTCTGTATTTAACAAGTGATATTAATAATTTTAGTCTTGATTGGGGCTAAAGTCTGAGTGGAAACGTTGAACCATGACTTTTTTTTTTTTGTTTTTGATGCAAATTTGATTTATTTTTTGTTTTTGATTTATTTTTTGTTTTTGATGCAAATAATACAAGTAACGGTCAATATTATTTAAAATTCTTAATTTGTCTTTTTTTTCACTAATTTTACAAAAATGCATATTTTGGTGGTACGATTCACAAACTGACCTAAAAAACACTGAATATCATTAAATATTGGTTTTGTTGAGAGTAAAAGTTCAAAACAACAACATTTTTTTTATAAAATAAGACAAGAACAAAGTTTGTGGAGCAAATAATTTATACTAAATAAAGGAAAAATTAGATATTTTCGTCAAAAATCGTAATTTTTCAAGAATACAACCTCGATGCGGCACGGGTTAATGTTACGCAATTGAGCTAAAACTTTACCAATCTCCTTTTATAGTCAATTGTCAACTTTTAAGGGGGTGCCCCAAAAAATAACATTAACAAAAATTACTCCAAATAACTTGTGACCACCCTAGTGTCCACGCATTATCAAAGAAAGAGGACACCGGAGACTGTCCCGGCCAGTACAGCAAATCGGTGGCAGACAGTGGCTCAGCTGACAGCCCAATACAATACAGGTCCAAGTGCAAGTGTTTTGGAACACACAATTCAGCGGATATTGTTGGACATGGGACTGCGGAGAAGACGCTGGCAGACAGTGGCTCAGCTGACAGCCCAATACAATACAGGTCCAAGTGCAAGTGTTTTGGAACACACAATTCAGCGGATATTGTTGGACATGGGACTGCGGAGAAGACGGTGGCAGACAGTGGCTCAGCTGACAGCCCAATACAATACAGGTCCAAGTGCAAGTGTTTTGGAACACACAATTCAGCGGATATTGTTGGACATGGGACTGCGGAGAAGACGTCCCACTCGTGTGCCTCTGCTTACCAAGTGGCCTTGTCAAAAAGTCCTACAGTAGGCACGGGGACATAGAGAATGGACCACGGATATGTAGAAGAGGGTTGTCTGGTAGGATGAACCCTGGTTTCTCCTTCATCACGTGGATGGTCATATCAGGGTACGCCGTCTTCCAGGAGAACAGGTGCTCCCCTCTCCCCAATAGCTCAGACCTCACAAATCATCATGTTCCAACATCTGGACTTTGTGTGGCCGCCGCTTAAATATTTGGTACAAACTGTCTCCAGTATCTACCAAGAGTTCGTGGCATCCATGTCCAGGCGAGTTGCAGCTGTTTTGAAGGGCGAAATAGGCGCAACGTGTTATTGAGTAGGTGGTCATAATGCAATGGCTTTTCTCTGCAAGTCTGTTCTCAAACGGAAATAATACTATTTTGCACTTTCTAATTTTGATTAACTTCTAACCTCACACAATCGTTATATCTGTTTCATCCATGACTGACTGGTACAAAAAGCAGCAGGATATGTCCGTTATTAGAGGTTACGAATGTGCCTTCAATACGAAGGTTTTATGCAGCTCCGTAGTTTAAAATAAAACTCTGAGTTTTATTGACAGTTGTGTAAGATGCCCAATCTATGTATCGACCCTACTTGTTTCTCTTGCTTCATTATGACGGTGTATCATAATCCATGGACGCTGTGCTATTTCAAAAGTAACAGAAATCAAAACTTTCTACAAATTTTTTCATTCATTCAAATTTTCCTGCGACGAGTGATAACGATCAATAAACATTTTATAGCTGATGAAGGAATATATCATTCTCCACCCTCCTCTGAAAGGGTGAAATTGATGAAAGTAAATGTGATGTGTGTTACTTGCCATTTAACATCCTAATCTCTAAAAATTAGTTATTCGAATAAACCTTCAGTGAAACAAATACAGCTACCTAACTTCGTCATGCATAGTTAATGAATTCATTAATAAATAAATAGGTATACTAACAAAGAATTTCACTTTCATACACTTACTATATGTCACTGAAATGACTATGCGAATGTCCAGAATTCCCTTTTTATAAATCTACTTAGATTTTTCTAAAGAATGCTCTAATACAGTTTTCAATGGGCTAATTTCGAGTAAAAAATAATCTGAGTATTATTTTATATCTGGAAAGAGCTTCTTAATTTTATCTAATTCATCTCATTCGCAGATATATATGTGCAGAAAACTCTTGTTTAGTGCGGTTTTGGATCAACGGGAATATTTTGTTTGAAACCATTCGTTGAATTACATGGAAAAAGTTTCCGTTACTGATTCTGAGGTTTGTTTTGATTTTTTATTTATGACGACGCTAATTTGATTAGTGCAATTTTCAATTGCGTCCTGTACTTCAAAGATTCATTATCCGTAGTAATAAAGATGTTTCTGTATATGTTAAAAGACGATAGACAGCTCAGATCATTTCTAAATTATGACCCTCAATGAGAATTATGACACTAAATGAATAAAAAATACCTGAAATTGTGTTGAATATTTTATGAATGATTAAATTTTTGTTTAAAAATTTCAGCATGCGCTTAAATGAATAATATTGTGAATGTTTGAAACGAAGAGAAATTGTATTTATATTCGTTATTTGTTAAGTAAACTCATATTATTGTAGATAAATATATGACATAAAAATTTACAATCATAAATCATAAAATATAAATATTTCAAAATAAATATAAATCAAATTTAATATTTATATTATATAAAAATACACAAATCTGATAGGAAAACAACTCTTGAATTATTTATTCAAATTATAATTGATTCACAACTTATCTAAATCTAATATAAATATATATAATATATAATGAGCGGATAAGTATTATTTCAGCAAAATAATGTTTTACAAATTTTAAAACTTTTTTTTTCATTTTAATCTGTTTGACAAAAAAGTACTTTTCAAACATTTTTTACTGTAACAAACTGTAACAAGTATTAAAAATCGGTTATTTTATTTTATTGTTTCAATCCAAGACATATCGTAACATGCTTCCGCCATACTTTATCAATACCAAGTTACCTTTCAATTTCCTTGTAACATAATGAAGTGAATGCATTTTCCCTTCTGAGATCATGAGCTGAAACCTAATAGCTTCGGTTCTAACTTCTTAAGAAATTTGAAGTCAGAAATCGTTCATCTGAGTCCGAATCGTAACTCGTTCTTGCAAGCTCATTTGATCTAAGGCCTTCTACCGTTCCACTATCACTACGAGAAACATCTTGTTCGGACAGAACAAAACAAAAAATAGAATAAAATAAGAGATTGTGAAAGTCAGCATTTGCAGAAGTGGACTTTTGGTCAGCAATATGTCTAACACGATGACAATCTCAGTTTGACTCGACCTCACTTTTTCTGCTTTTGTTTTATTGGGTCACTCAAAACGACCGAACTTTGGACGCATAAGTTTTCCCAAAATGATGAGCAGTGTAACCGAATAGGCTTCTCTTTCCAGTTCTGTTTCTTTTTTTCCTTCTTTTACAAATGGGTTCTAAGGAAAAAAAGGGAAAGATTTCGTTTTATATACCAAAGAAAAAAAATCTCAAAATGGAAAGTTGTAACTATGTTGTATAGTTTTGTTTTTATCGTGACTACCAAAAAACCAGTTTTAGAATACTTAATGTAAAAATATATTAAATAATATACTGAAAAGAAACGTGTTCAGGGTTTAACATTTAAACAAATTTTAGACCAAAAAATGATTCAAAAAATTTGCAGAAAATAAATTGATTTTTAAGATAAAAATTCTAAAATGTACATAAACTTATAATTTTTCAGAATAATTTTAAACTTTACTATTTTAATGCTGAATTATCTTTCAGTTATGTAATTATATTGCTACAGGTATTGTGAGTATTTGAAAAAAAAAAAATATGTTATTAAGTAAAGAACTACTACTCATACTATTATCATCTTGTTTTTATAAGAATATATAAAAGAAAAATAATGAAAACATGACAGAGCAGATAAAGTTGGAACGCTTTATCCTACTCTATTACAAATGATCATAGATTGACATAAAATACTGGTAATATTTTCTGAACTTTACCTTTTATGGTTATTTATTTTCTTGCTTTATGTATGTACTAGCTGCGTGCCCGTTCTTCGCACGGTAGGAAACGAAAATTTTCCTTACATGTGTAATTCGAATTTATTCGTGATGTGGAATTTAAAGAAAAAGAGCAAAATTATTTGACTCTTGATGTAAAGTTTATGTCACGAGTATTAACATGGCATCATTGCAGTATAATGACTCAAAAAATTACGTCAGTGTCATTCACTATCAAAAAAGTGGAAAGCTTAATGGTTTGCAGAGAACTCCTGGCTTTCAAAATGTCTTATTTCTACATCATACTGTTTTTTAGGCTCAAGTTGTAGCATTAAATACGTAAGACACTACATGGAATGGACAACCATTTATTTCTTTCCGAACCTGTACCATATAAGGAAAGTATTGTAATCATGAAAAAATTCGACTTCGAGATTTTGGTGTATTTACACGTTTTGAGGTCTTCTGAATTCATTTATGCTATTTTCAAGAGATGTTTTTAAGATAACTGCGCACCCGCTCTTCATACGGGAATAAGCGAATATTTTACTACTAAAATCATATCTGCATGTGACAAAACAGAATTTTATTTTTAAAAAAGTTCAAGTAATCTCCTCTGTTGAAATTACTGCGGAATATATTAACGCAAATTAGAATTACTTTTCGTTTAGTTGATTGTAAGACAACCGTTGAAAAAGGAGAAAAACTTTAAATTTCATGAAATATTTATTAACGTGGTATATTATGATTTATTCATACTATCCTTACGAATCTAATGATACTACCTATTACGTACATTAATACTATCTATCTTCGCTTCTACCTCTTCAAGGCTCCCTTAAAAGAAACAGCTTAGATTATTTGGCCCCAATGGAATCTTTTGATTCTGTGGCGATTCTTTGCAATTTACGCATTAGCATAAATAATAATCATTTCACATAATGGTTGCCATTAAGGAAACTCTCCATATATATTTAATTTATACATAGTTTTATAAGATTGGCGTATTTAGCGCCGCAAACCATTTCATCTTATTGTGGGGAGAAAATATCCGAGGGATGCCATTTTAAATATCCATGTATCTAATATAGCGATATCTTTTATATCCTCCCTAGTCCTGTCTCCTGAAAAACATCAAACTGTGTAATCTCGAGGAGCTACTTATTCCCGCTTTAATTGTGACATGGCGCAGAGTTGCAGAGTTTACAAATTTCACGCATTTTTTTAAGTTATGACGTCACTGCTTGACTGCCGTAAAGGATACCCCAGTTGGTTGAGGGAGTTAATTTCGATATTTCGCATAGTAGTTTTCAAACGGTATCATTAAAACTTTGCGTTATGTAGGACCTTTATGGAGGAACGTAATTCAACGTTAAAATAAAACTATACTCGCAGCCTGCATGCATATGTTAGGCAACGTATGCGCCATAATTAAATGTCAAAAATAAAAACAGTAAATAGAAAAATTTTAATATATCGCGCTTTGAAACGAACTTTGTAATTTTTAAATAAGCACCGGATTAAAATACCACTTCTAATAATAATATTCGTGAATTTCTTAGTTTATTTCTACAGTAAATTTTAATCAAAATATCGTCTCCCTGTGCTGAAAATAGAGCTGGAATAAATGAGTTAAAATTATGGCGTAATTTTTACGTATCTTAAAGCATTTGATGTCATAGATCCTCACTTGCGAATTGAAATTCCGATATCCCATTTAAAACCTCGATTGGTTGAGAAAACCCTTTTTTCTAATCCTTTCTGTGGCAACAACCGAAGACAAATTCTCGTGCCGTGATCGCAATGTAATGAATGGCGTAAGATCGCGTTGATGCTATTAAATTCTAAACATTAGGCTGCATTAAAATTCATAAAAAATCATCTAATTTACATTATTTTTTCGTTTTTATTTTAAAAGAGGGAGAAAAGAATGTTTCACGATTTGCCAAAATATCAAAAAGTTATGACGGATAGAATTCAAGATGCGACAGTTTTAAAATTATTTTACGAAACAATTCGCCGAAGCAAATGCTTAGTAAAAAAATTCCTAAAAATCGGTAAATCATGTTACGTATTCAGAACAAACTGTTTTTAAAAGAAAATTTTCTCCTCTATCCGATGATACAAATGCCGTTTTGCTGCGAGCGTAATTTCCGACGTCATTACGAATTAGGTGAGAAAAAATGCCAAAAATCGCATAAAACATAAAATTAAAAAAAATCTAGGTCGAATTTTGTAAAATCGTTTCGAGGTGCACAACTACATATTTACATCTTCCCGAGTACCATATTTGGTGTTTCTAGGTGTAGCCGTTTGTCCGTAACGTTGCCGACAGACACACACACACACAGACACACAGACACCTTCTTTTATAATAAGTAGAGATAAATACACACTCTAACTGTAATAATACGAGCAAGTGAAAACGTGTACTGAGATGCCTTATAACTCACACTGATGTCGCGGAGCGGTAGCAGTGCATTGAATATTTCGATATTAAACTTTGCAGCGCTATCGCGCCGTGCAGCATTCTAATGGTCAAGCAACGCATTTTTAGATTCAAAGTGCATTAGTATATTTTATTGAGAGTTGATCGTTTTTTAAGTACAAATAAAAGAATAGGGATGAATTCATCAGCATTAAACATTCTTATGAATTTGCAGGGTATATGCTCTTCTGGCGTTTAATTTAGTCTAAAATTCGTTTTCTAAGCGTCAAATAAATAAATTTTCCGTTTTGTTACAATATGCATCTGTTAACTAGAATAATAGATTGGAAACTATAATTTCCCGAAGGGATAGCATTAGGTTTAGAAATTTCACACCAAATATCGCTTAGCTCCTTGCGATTTTTAGGACTTCCTTTTGCGACCAATATGGCGATATTTCCCGAAAGCCGGGAGGCTTGGTGACATTTGTCGCGATTTTATCAATGGGGCCTGTAATCTTTGTTTTCTCACATAGCATTAGCATTCGGAATCGATTTTTGTTAATTACAGAAAATTTAATAGACAATCACTGTGTTGGAACTTTCCAGAAAATACTTCAAAAGGTATAAATACCACAGCAGGTCACCCGCTGGCAGTCAGTTTAGAATTCTCAGTTGCAGAGAACACGTTACTATAGTGACAGCCATAGAGCTGTGTATCGAGCCTACTATAAGTGACATTCTTTCACATGTTTTGCTTACTAAGCTTTATTTTAAAATCTTCATGTTAATTCTATGTTATTGTATGATGAGGAGCAGTTGAGGGCACTGCTTGCGTACTGCAGTGAGATTTAACCCGTGGAAAAATTTTATTCTATGCGAATTAGAGTATTTCGAAATGTCTCTCTGAACGAGTGAGAGTTGTAAATCGAGTTATAGCTTGTGAATTTCCGTGATTTGTAAATTGAAGAATGTTTCTCAAATTTATAGAAACAATAATGTTTGCGTTTCGTAATAAAAATTCGACTGCTTACTAGATCATTCAACATGTCAGATATTCAAGCGTATGAACCTGAAATTTCAGCCTAGTTTCTGCAACAATATAAATTTCTTTTGCTGTCTGCGTTAAATCACAATGGTGCCGTAACATTTTAGTTTTCATGAATTGTTTGTTTTAAAAATGTAATTAGATTGTATTTGCGAATTTATCGTTTAATGATTTTTATTATTATTTATACTTAAATTCTCTTCACAAGATAAACTCACAAGATACATTAATATCTCAATACATTATTTTGATATCAATAAAGATTAATGATGATAAGTACTTCGTTTAAGCATCAGAAAAATGTATTATGTTTTCAAAGTTTTATGCCTAGCTTTATTTCGGTAATTTAGGGGTCAGTAAACATCTTCACACATTTGTGTATTTTGCATTAATATATTAGATCAAAGTAAAATGATCCCAATATACTAGCGCAAAAAAATTGCAGAAATGTTATACTCTTTATTTTCTTTTGGGGCTTTCTATTAAGAAATGATTTTAATGACATTTTGTAAGGATCTAAATAAATTTTTTAAGTATCCATTCAGAACAGCAAAATTTTATTAATTAAATTTACAATTTTCAAATAGCCCGGCAGAGACAGCATCAGGTATTTTCCTATTATTTAAAAGAAATATATTCAGTAATTCTTAAATTTCTGAATTGTCTTTTTAAAATACAATTCCAATTTAGTTGAATAAAAATTAATCATTGAAAAATTTAGCTGAGTAAGTTCAGAAGTACAAGATTAAGTTTTGTTGTCGCATTTGTAATTGATTTTCGAAATATTCAAACAACTGTAATTAAAGAAAGGAAAAACAACCGCTTCAATCCATAAAAGGAAAACTCTTCGTAAGTTGGAAACATAAACAAAATTTTATAAAAATTAGTCTTCAATTCCAAATCCTTTTTTCATCGATATATTCCATGTACACAGTTATAAAATACGAAAAGAAAAACAGAAAGAAAAGAAAAATTATACTCTTCGAAGAAGAAAACTAATGACCTAATAAACGAACGTAATCCAAATAACGGGAGAGAGATTTATTCGTACAGTCCCTGAGCGAAATAGTTTTACATTTTAAAAGAAAGCGCATACGGGCACAATGTTATAAATATTTGAAATCAATGAAAGAAAAACAGAAACGAAATATCCATTAAAACAAAATAAATGAAGGGGGAATAAATATCGGGAAAAAGAAGCCAGCTCCGCGTAAATCTTTAAACTTTGGCGAAGTATTTATTCAATCCATTCATGCCGTAAATGAAAAGGCAAACCCTTAGCTTTCTTTATTAAATTTCACGGAACAGAGTTGACTTTCAATAAAGATCTGAACTCTTGTTATTGCTTTCCAACAGGGCTTTCTACATTTTTTCACATTGATCTGCTTGAAAAAACTGCAGAGTTCCTTTCCGTCTTATATATATATATATATATATATATATATATATATATATATATTTCGTACTTTACTTTAAAAGAAATGAACGTTTTCTGTAAACTAGACCTGCTTTAACTCGTCCACGCGTTTTACGAGAATATATATGAAATAAACGAAATGTTCTCTTTTGATGAATAATTTTTATAAAATTTCTTGAATGTTTAAAGCTATATGAAATAAACATCACAAGTTTTCTCAGTTTATAGAGATTTATCTGCGTTATCAGGTCACTGAAATTAATAATATAATAATGACAATGAATTTAAAAAGAAAAATAGGTAATATTTTATTTCTCTCCATCAAGTAACATATTTAGTAAATAAAAAGAGCATTCATCATTCTTTTCTTTTTTTTCAAACTATTGAAAATTTTGGGATATTTTTTTATTTTATTTTATTCATAATTATTCAAATAATTACGTATCTTTTCAAACATGCATTTACAATTTAAATTTCAAAATTTTAGGAACTTTTACCCTGAGTGATATTAATGTACAGTAGTAAATTTGGTAGAATAAAAATTTTATACATCCAGTTTGTTTTATTATATATTAATCATTGAAAAAGATATATATACATAGTAAAATCCAATTTTCAAAAGTATTTCTCATTCACATAGTTTTCTAATATCTGATGTATAAAGAAAATAATTGAGTTATATGTCGAATAGTGATATATAATTGCATTTCGTTTTATTTTCAATAAGTTATTTGATTTTAGCTATTAAGTTAATAAATTATATGTTCAAAATTACCCTCACAATAACGTTTTTCCCAATAATTCAAAACGCTCCAGAAAAAATTTTAAAATTTGTATTTTATATATTTTGAATAATGAATAGCACAATGTTAGCCTACAGCTCGGAATAATGTTTACGTTAGTATTGTAGCACAGCGTTGAATTTGGCTGTTTAAACATTTGGGATTTTTGCATGCATTGCTGTTAATATTCTTTAAAACCCACAAGTTTGACTGTTTGTACGATGTTCTCATAATCTTTTAGAAGATTCAACGAAGTCGAGAACCGTGTGGGATTACAAGTCTCTCCAAAAGTGGTATCCAGATTGTGAAATCAATTCAAAACAACTGGTACAGTAAGTCCACCCAAAGCCACCCATCTGCACAAGCCTGCGAAATGGTGTTAACCCTTTCACGCGCAGTGTTCCCGCTCTGGGAGCATCAAACTCTGACGTTTTGACTGTTGCCAGTCACGAAGAGCAGATTTGATTTCTATAAAAATAGTTGCGGGTCACATAGCTCTACGAGAATCTTTTGCTTTTTAGCACATCATTTTCCGTAAAAAAATGGTCACGATTATTTTTAACAGCACTGACATCTGCTGAAAAATGGAAGAATGCGAGAACAGCTAGTTAATTACCCAATGCTGAAAAAAGAGAAGCCGTTGCCATCGCTCGACTTAACTACCAGAAAGATGGCGGACGATCGAAAACGTTAAACGCGTGCCACAGATCTAGAGCTGGCTGTGCCCGCGCACAGCCAGATGCGTCCAAAAAAGGGTCTCTAGATCTTTGACGTGCGTTGAACGTTTCCGATCGTCCGTCATCTTGCTGATAGTTAAGTCGAGCGATGGCAACGTCTGCCCTTTTTTTAGCATTGGGAAAGGGTTGCGCCTCAAAGGGTTAAGTAAACGAAAAGGTAGGTAGTCAGCGGTTACAGAGCTTTCTAGTGGCTTTGCAGCAGCGTTTGGAAAAATAATTTTCAGGCGAAGACTATGCTGACGTCTTGGAGAGGACGGCCGGCTCACAGTGATGTAACTCTTTTTAAGCGCAAGGCGAACGAGAGTCCATTGGTCGAGAAGCTGAAGACACTATTCTTGAGTACATCAACCAGGGCTTACTCACACGAAAAAAAAAAAGTGTTCTTTAAAAGTTTTTCGCCGTACAACCGATACACGAGAGGTAAAATAATGAAAAATAAATGAATAAATACAATTGTAATAGACATTCATAAATAATACTCGAAGAACAATATAAAAACGCGTTTATATACTCAGCACTAAAGCCCCTCTCAGAATAATAGCCGAAGTACTCTTGCTGGGTAGACATACCTGGAGTGGCATCATTCATAAACCTACTTGAAGAATTCGACCGCAAGTCTTTCCCCATGAAGGTTATGACCTTAAAGTCAGCTGCACCAGCCCTAATCTACACTCATGTCCATAAACTAAGGATAATGAAGTTCAGGCAAAGAAAGAGAAAGAAGCAAAACAAATTTGACTTATTTGTAAAGTCTATTTATTAAACAAAAAGTAAAGAGCAAAAAAGATGCTATATGTTTGACATAATTAATAAAAATTGCAAGTTTTACTCCCTTGACCAAATTTCAAAAAAGAACCTATTTACAAAAAACGGTATAACATGGTTAGTAGGATGGTTAATACGGAGTATGTCTCCCGGACGATGCAATACAGGCCTGACAACGCCTAGGCATGCTGAGTATCAAATGATCAATCTGATCTTGGGGAATATTACACCACTCATCAAGCAATGCACTCCGAAGTTCCGATAGACAGGTGGGAGGGGGTTGACGGGCTGCAATTCGTCGGCCAAGCACATCCCACACATGCTCTATTGGATTCAATTCCGGTGAGTATGCTGGCCAATGCATACGGGTGATATCCTCCGATTGAAGGCATTCGTCTACAATGTTTGCACGGTGAGGACGGGCGTTGTCATCCATAAACACAAATTCAGCACCCATGGCGCCCCGAAACAAACGTGCATGTTGTTCCAGAATGACATCCCGATAGATGTGGCCTGTCATCGTTACACTCTGAACATGCAGGTCAGTTCTGGAACCAAGAATAATTCCTCCCCAAACGAGCCATCCTGCACCACCGTAACGGTGTCTTTCAATGGTGTTCTCTTGGTGGTAACGGGTACCTGGAACTCTCCAGATGAATGTCCGGCGAGAATCAGACTCCAAACTAAACCTGGACTCGTCGGAAAACATCACACAAGACCACTGTTGCGGTGTCCACAATGCATGCTCTCTACTCCAGGTTAATCGCAGGCGACAGTGAGTTGCGGTCAGTGGAACACATCTGAGAGGCCTACGAGCATGTGGACCAATGTGCCCTAAGCGTCTGTACACGGTCTGCCTTGAAACTGTCGTACCGGTAGCTGAAGAGAGCTGACGAGACAGGTCTGATGCTTTATTCCGTCTGTTTCTTTTGGCAGTAACTGCCAAATAGCGGTCCTCATTCGGCGTTGTAACTCGGGGGCGACCTGTGCTGTAACGTCTACTCGCATTACCATCATCTTGGAATCGTTGCCAAAGCCTGGAGATGACACTCTGGGCGATTCCAAGTTCCTCGGATACTTCCAGCTGGGTACGTCCACATTCCAGTCGTCCGATAATTCTGCCACGTAAAACATCATCCAAATGCCTCCTTTGTGCCATAACTATGCGGTTTTTGCACTGAAAGGCTTTCACAGCGCTTGTGAACAATTTTACTTCTTTGCCACCATTCCTTATATACCCCTCTCTTACACTCTCGTCATTGTGACGTACCATCCACGCCATCTGGTGATTTCCTGTAATTTGCATATTCTTCTTCAAGATGTGTGTGATCATTCCACAGGTGAAATTTTTATTTTAGAGATCAATTTCTGTGTGATTCTGAATTATCCTTAATTTATGGACATGAGTGTATTAAGAAAAGTTATAAAGGTGCATCAAAAACAGAAGGTGGCTCAGAACAATGGCATAAGTACTGGCGCTGGGTATGATACACCCGACGTGGCGATATCGATAAAACCTATTTGAAGAATTAAAAAAAAAAAAAATCCCCTTTAAGGTTATGACCTTAGAGTCAGCTTGTCGAGGTTTCATCCATTTAAAAAAAAGTTAGAAAGGCACATCAAAAACAAAAGCGTAACGGGTATATTATACCCTGCACGAGTACTGCCGGGTTAAAAATGGGGACGTGCTCATTTGACTGATAGTCTCGAACCAGCGCACACATTGAGTATCGGCTAGTCTTCATCTGCAGGAGACGAGGAATTCACCATTATATTTTCTTCTATGCAACAATTTGGAGGCTGAGGAATTATTGTCTGGAAACATTTCCTGTTGGGCACTCGTACACCACCATACGACTTTTATTTGGGTTTTGCCACTGCCCAGTTTTATGGGGATGAGGTCCTTGAAGGCTATGCGAGATTTTTCCGGGGTGCTGCAAGCTCTTTCTTGTTATGGACGATAATATCAGACCACACAGAGCCTACCTTCTTCATGATCTTCCCGAAGGAAGGAATATTCGCTCCATGAATTGACCTGCGAAATCTCCGGACCTCAATCCTAGAGAAAAATATTGGGGTTGTCTAGAAAGAGTCACTAGTTGACTTCCACACCCGTTGCAGAGCCCTACAGGCGTTAAAATCTTCGCTTTTGGAAGAATGGGAATTACTTACGGAATCGTTTCTTACCGTATTCATTAACAGGATCGCGGCTCATTGTGAGATTTGTATAGCAATGCGCGGTGACCACACTTCGTTTTAGATGGACCTTCCGCGAGATATGAGGAATTATGATTCGACAGTTTTTAATATTCATTGTAACAATTCACCTTTTTTGATATTGTTAGGTTGCTATATTGTTATATGCTTATATTATAAAGCGAATATTCTTCAGTTATAATATATTTTCTGTTTATGACCTTAAATTTGGACTCCAGTATAGGTATATATCTATATTTCTGTCTATCTATCTATCTATCTATCTATCTATCTATCTATCTATATATATATATATATATATATATATATATATATAGGTAGATAGGTAGATAGATAGATAGATAGATAGATAGGGAAAAGTGGCCCAAAATAATCCGAACGGGCAAAATGGCCCACATACGTGTTCTTCTAGAGAGGCAGCGCTATCATCTAGGTAACACATAAACTAGTTGCGCCAAGTCAATAAGAAGCAATGGCCATATTTAAACGATTGGTGTATTACAGGTCTGAGTAGAATTGTTCAAAACACCTGTTTTAGGGTATATCCTAAAAGGTAAGCACTAACGCTCTTATTTATTTAGAAATGCAGTCTTTAATGTATATAGTAAAATGACTTCCTTTGCTGAATAGAGTATGCTTTTAGATGTGAATTACACTTGTTTAGTTATGTTTCTCGGCATGTTCCAGTAATATGACCTACAGTGGGCAGCCATACTGCAGGGTGAAATGATCCATCGACTGAAAAAACTCCATTACCGGGTCCTAGTAATCACGGCAGCAATTCAGACGTTCTCAAACTGCGTGACTACCCATTACATTATTTAATTGATTTCTGCGTTTATTGAAGGCCATAGTTTTTTAATTATAGTTTTGAAATATTCCATTTTATTGTTTGTGACACTTTTTATTTTTTTTTTATAAAATAAATTATTAATGTTTTAACCCTTAAATGCATGATTTTTTATATTTTTACCAAACATTTTTTTTCTTCAATATCATGGCTTAAATACATGTGAAAAAATATTTAAAAAAATATTTAACTATTTTTATTGATTATTTTTTGAAATTTTAGGTTTGATGCATATATGAATCGTCATGCATTTAGCGCTAAAATGCGAGTCATAATAAAAAATTATTTACTATCACATAATTGATAAAATTTGGCATAAAACACTTAATTTTTTATTGTTTTCAAAAGATATTGATTATAATTGAAATTTTTAATTAAATTTAATTAGTAAAATTGTTAACAGAAAAAAATGTCATTAACAGAATAAATAAAAACAGAAAAAATGACATGCCAAATACTTTGTACTTGATGTACATTGATTACTATCAAATGTATGTTGAATGAAAAATTTTAAAACAATTTCTGTCCTTGTTTAGACATAATGCTACAGCACATTTTTCGCATCCAATAAATGTTTGGAACTTGCAAGTTGGCACTTTACAGCGAGTGAGGTTTTCGTTCTATACAAGCATACGTTCAGTTTTGTCCTGTGGAACACATGTTGGAGGATTATACGCTGCAGGACCTCTTTGCCTTTTCACATTGTATTCATTCTGTAAAAGGCTATTGGGTCTTCCCCGCTTTACAACAGAACTTCACCCATTCGACATAGTCCGACTGCAAGCTCACATCGAAAGGCGGCTAGTTTTAACAAATCATTGGTGTCTGCTCCATTTTGTTCTGAAACTCTTTTATATAGCAGACACGAATTTATGACTGCAAGGTCTAAGAAGTGATAAAACAGTCTCATGTACCACTTTCTTGACCTCAGAGTTATTTTATATCTCCCTATATGACTATCAAGCAAATCTACGCCCCCAATATGTTTAAACCCATATGTGATAAACATGACATCCACCACATGGTATACCTCTGCCCAAAACTAGTGACAACTTGCTTATGTTGGCCTGCTGAAATCGATCTTATGACACTTATCACTGCTGTTTAAAGTTCCATGTTTTTGGATCGATAACAGGGCTTTGGGAACTTCACATAAAAAAAAATATTTTACTTTGTTAGCAATAGCACAATAATAATAAAAAAATGCTATATAGGATTTAATACTTTTGAAATGCTATCTTTCTCCATACATATTTTATTTATTATTAGACAATGATGATTATAATAGAATTAAAGAAACAGGAAAACAGTACTTTGTATATTACAAATTGTAAATAAAGGAATTTTGAAATGTAAAAAATAAATATTTTACTTTGTTAGCAATAGCGCAATAATAATAAAAAAATGCTATGTGTGATTAAATACTTTTGAAATGATATGTAACTCGTAAAAGCAATTAATTACCTGCTGAATTAACATGATTATAAAAAAAATAATTTAGAAAGTTTTTATACAAACAGTATAAATTACATAATATTTTATGTCTCTAATAAACAACAATGCATGTAAATAATGAGTAGGTATGTGTGATTTAAAAATTAGCTTGAAATAAAAAGTATTATGAGATCTTATAATTATAAATTCTGTCCAAATTTTAAACTGATTCATAAATGCAACAAACTGCTCTCTGCAGTGAAGCCTATTCATAAATGCATGTTGATGCATATTTGAATCAAACAAAAAAATTGAAATTTTTCACATAAAAATAATTCTTTGGTTAAATCTAAACATAAAAATGAAAAATACATACATTGAGCTATATACAGTAAATTTTACAGGTCTCTAAAATCGAAATGAAGAACAACAACCACTTGATAATATCATTGAAAATACAGAAATAAGATTTAAACATTTGGCGCTCATTCAATAACAAGTGCTGCTAAATACTGCCATCTACTGGGGAAAATGACAGTTACGTATCAATATGTATGTAAGAAGATAAAAATCAGCCCAGAAAACCGCCTGTTTTGTGAGTTTTTTAAAGCAAAATTCGGTAAAAGTTGGTATGATTCATATATGCATCGCCATGCATTGAAGGGTTAATACATAATTTTAAAACTTATTTTATTTCATTATGTGTAGTTATATAATTACCTTTACATCTTTTATTTTGGCGATAACAAACAACTTACATGTATTTTCAAATGAAGGATCATTTTGGTCTTGTGTGAGGGTAAAATGATCCTTTGGACTCTTTCAAAATTCTATTTTTTTTGTTACTCAATTTTGTTTAAAGTAATTAAAATATGTTTACGATGCAAAATATAGTGTAAAATATAGTTTATGCTTATCATCAATTAATACATTAAATAAAGGTGTTTGTGAAATGGAAACATTGTATGAGTTACCGAAGCATTAACTATCTAAACTTTTTTTTCTGTTTTCCTTATATGATGATCATTCACCGCAATTCTAAATCCGTAATTTCTAACATATTGCAAATTATTAAACCAAAAAAATAATTGTGCAAACTCAGACTTTATAAGAACTAGAACAGAATATTAAATGGAATACGGTAATCAAAATTTTAAAGTAATGTCTAGGCATTAAGATTTTGATTTCCTGAGTCACCCTTTGTCTAGAGTAAAAATTCAATGTAGAGCACTAATCCAAATGCCTGCGATATAACACATTTCCCGTCAGAAAAGCAAAAATAAAAATTGTATATGAAAACACTTGTCCTGATAATAAAAAAACAACATACTTGCTTCAGATAAAAGAAAAAAGATTGGTGACAGATCGCTTTTGACACTGGAAATATTTATCCAATACAATGAAAACGAAGCTTTTATATTAAATCCTTTGGAGAACAATAACATAGCTACAAGCATTATTCCTCTGTTACTTTTTCTTGTCTCGCCTGGCAAATACTTCTACTGTGATCCCAGAAATACAGTCAATAGAGAGGTTTCAGAATCGGAAAAAGGGTAACAATAACAAACCTGTAATGGAAAGTCCCTAGGTAGGCCTGCATTTAAGCAGTATCCTCTGTGGTTCCAGATGCAATTAGATACGTTCATGAGCAAGTCAGGATTTACGTGTATAATTCTCTTCTCTATTAGGGAAGAGGGCTGCTTCTGTTTTAACTCATTAGTTTAATCCCCACATCCCTTTAAATAGTGCCGCTGAATGTTCTATTTAGTATTTTTAGAAGTAGAAATAGTATGACGAAAATATTGGGATCGCTGCGTTATATTAACAAAGCAATGACAATTTTTGAGTTTGAATGTCTAAGCATCTTCTAAAATTATATATTTGGTGAACATATTGATTAAGATAGATCTATAAAAAGATTGAGATTCAATAATTGTTTTAATTATGCTCCGCGATAAGTGTAAGCAAACATAAAGCCCACATAATAAATTAGTGTTCAACATTTAAATAGAAATAAAATCCTATGAAGATGTATTTCTTCTTATTTTTAAAGATTGAAAAAATCTAAATAGATTTTTTAGAACATAAACATATACTTTATTTTTATACTCATTATTCATATTTACAAAACAATCTTCTATCTTTATTCATTACTTGGATTTTCCAAAACCATTCCTTTTGTTTTGGAATATCATTTATCAGTGTGCTCTTATAAATACTATAAATGAATTTTCCCAAAGATCCAACGTACTTTTGGATATGTTTTGGAAAAAAAATAAATATATAATTTATTGAAAGTGTTTTTAGGGTAAGATAATTTCAGAGCTAATTTTATTTTTAAAATTGAGATATCCATTGAATACTGCTGAATGTTGCATTTAGTAATTTTAGAAGCAGAAATAGTGTGATAAGTAATATAGTAATGAATGTATTGAACTCCTTAGGTTATTTTAATAATGTATAACGTTACAAACCTACTATGTTTTTTAAATGTATTTCATATAAAAATCTCGCGCCCGTACAGCCTTATTCACCAAACATGTGACAAGCTGATTTAAACAAACATGCTTGTTAAAGTCATGGGTATGATAGCTTACCGATGACTTTAACACGCGTGTTTGAATTAAACTGCGTGTCAAGTGTTTGGGGAATAAATGCTATTATATTGTAGAAAAGGTAATCCCGCAAGCAGGCGGTGGCGTAAAGATTAGATGCGAGAATTTTTTTAATTTACAATATGTTTTTCCCACCCACAGAACCACACAAATAGTGAGAAATCAAAACGACGCTGAACTGTCGACAGAGATGACATTGCAAATCTAAAAGAACACTTAAGAGCATTTTTTAAAACAAGAAATGATATTTATTGTACCTCGAGGGATCAAAAAGCTAATGTAACCAACCGAAGATTCCAGGTAATCGTCAAGTTTCGGATATGATTATCGTACTCGGTACGGAAATAGGAGGGAAGCAACGTTCAAGGAGAGTTGAAAGAAAAAGTCAGATTACACCTGGAGACCAAAAAATAGCATCGTGTAATCTAGAAGGGCTCTCAATCCAGAAAGAGTCCTGTAAAGTGACCGAGCGATCAATGGAGTGTAATGTTCCGGATGTCCCCCTGGAGATGTGATCATTGTGCTCCTGAAAACATGCTGATTCAGTAGCTGAACTCTTACCATAATCTTGGCCCCAATTTTCGCATAGAAATTTTTCATGTGATAATTAGAAACCCACATCTCCTCCAGATGTCATCTTTCATCTTGTGGATGTCCAATATATATTACTAAATATTATATAACACCCTCCATGCGAAGACATTGCCATTCTTAATTATCAATTGAGTAAAGATGCGAATAAGACCTAAATGCATTTTAGTTTTCTAAGCATAATATTTAGCTCCTTTTTTTTTAAATCTGGGAAAAGTGTCTGGCAGGTTTTACGATTACAATCATTACGCCAAGCTGTATTTTAACATTCACGAACCGCTTCGACATTTTGGTGCCACTGAAAAAGATAAATTAAGTATTCCTAAAAATAGTAATAATCATAATACTAATACTAATGATAATAATAATAATAAAAAGAACTGTTTGTTGAAACACAATCTAGGAGAACATTGGATTATAAAGAAAAAGTTACGTTGGTTTTCAATTGCACACAATTTTTCTATGAGACTTAAAATCTAATTTAATTTTTGAAAACTGATAGTAATTATTTCATAATAATGCTTATTAAGAATGTCCAAAAATATCAGTGTTATGCTATTAATTATAGTTAATAAGAATTTCTAAAAATATCAGTGTTATATGCGAATAAGTATTATGATTAGTATTTCTAAACATATCAGTGTTAGATACAAATGATCATGATTGATATGAATGTGTGTAAAGTATCAGTTTCATATAATTATTTTTGCAAAGCAAAACAGCAAATAATGCAATATTGCAAATAATGCAATAATGCAAATGCAACCAGTTACATTTGCATTATTCTTTTTTACAGACTGGAGAAAGGAATATTGTAATAACCACAGATACTGTTACTTAGTATACTTGTATAAATGACCCAAAATGACACACGACATTTTGATATTTGATACTGATAGTATAGAATCATACAATTAGTTAAGGGAAGAAATGCATTAATGCGAAACTGATTAAATTTGTTGTTGAATTGTGTATAGATGTGATTTGAGAATATTTCTAAACTCTATTTTTCGAAAATTTTTAGGAATGCTACCAACCAGTCTTCTGCGACTCAACTACTATTTCAACATTAGGACAAATTACATTTTAGTGTTCACGATACCACTTTCGCAATATACAATTTTATCAACTGTCATTCATATTCCTGTTTATCTTTTATCTCAAACCAAATCATTAAAAAATAAATAGTTCATAACGCAGACTTTTCTTTATGCAATTACACTCTTGGTTACTTTACACTCTTGGTTAGTTATTCATTTTTTACTTTATTTAATAAAACTTGAACACCAGCCTACTAAAAGTGTTCTGTGCAGGATTTTGTGGTGTTAATAATATTAAAATTAATTTCAGATGTACATTAAAGACTTTTTCGTTGAAAAAAGGATGAGTAAGTGGGATATCGGATTTTTTTCTACATTTTAAATGTTTGAAATAAAATTTAGTTTAGAAAAGTGCATAATATCTTCTCTATCACTTAAGAGAAAATGCCATTGAACATACAAAGACGTACGAAATAATAACGTGATATGAAAAGCTGCAATAAATTAAGATATATGAAATCTTTAAAGTTTTACAAACTAAATTCCAATGGATTCACAAAAAATATTCTTATAAATAGATGACTTTATTGTGAAAATTAATTAAATCTCTGTTTGATAAACTCCAAAACGAATTTAATATTTAGTAATATTTGTAAACGGATTGTAAATTTAGAAAATAAATAAATCTTTTTTAAATGCAAAATGAGTAGTAATATAATAAGTATTAAAAATTTTTATTGGTTTACAGGAAAGCACTTGTTCTAGAAAGACTGCAATGCGAGACAACTCGATTTCATAAATAATTATAAGAGAAACTGAGATTTAATGTAAAAAGGCGAATTTATTCAGTATTTCACAGTCTAGACATTTCTTTATAAATTTGAATCTTGTCTCTTTCAAATGGAATAATGAGATATATTTAATGAAGTTTAAATATATCGTACATATAAGAACTTCAAGATACTTTATGATTAGACGTTTTGAGACTAATTTGAATTTAGAAACCACATCCGTCTTTGAATATCTTAATATGTAGCTCCTTCAATTGTAAATATAGTTTTTTTTTTGTTGTTTTGTTGTTGTGTTTTAAAATGTAAATATGGTACTCTAAAAACATATTTTGATGTTCATAAGATGAGGTATGAGTATTCATATGTATAGGAAAAACTTTGTTTTGTTTGATTATTATTTATTTGAATATTTTATTGAATCACAATTTTTGTCATTTTTGTTGCTACTAATAACATACTCCTTCATTTATGACTCTATTTCGAAATGCATTGCAAGTTTTAGGCTCTTTCTCCGGTCTTGTTTTTTGTTTATTTTTTCAGTGCCCACTTTTCTCTGATGCTGTGTGAGGAATTTTCCTGATGAAGGTCCAAAATATTTCGGCCGAAACATACGTCCAGATTGTTATGTACTTTTTATGTGGATTACAAAGTTTTCATTACTTAATTATTTCATTTTCAGCCTCCTTGTCATATTTGGATTTTATCTATGTACTAAAAAAGAAAATATTGCGACAGTCTCCTTTCTTTGTTTTTTAGTTTATAATCTAAAAGCATCAACATTATTGCAACATATATACACGAGGTATTTACATTATCTTTTGAATAAAATATTACTCCTTCTACATAAATAATTTTTCTTAGTAATTCTTCTTTAGACCTTATTAGATTTTGCACACTGATAAAAGTAATTTATTCAACGAGGTTGCTGGTCATGATTAAAATCTCTTATTGGTGTAGCACAGTTGTAGTAGACCTCTTTTAGTTAGTGAGCTATTATAAAAAGGCGAAGCATAAGTTTATATTGATTTTCAACAGTTTTGAAATAAATATGATGTCTGTTTCAGGTTAGACTCAAATATTTTACGCATTTGTATTTGGAATATTACCACAAACGCAAAGAAGTCTCATAGAACTCAGTTTTGCAGGCCTCGGATTGTATGATCTAACGAATAAAAAAAATGACTAAACATATGTAGTTTAAAAAACCTCTCGCTTTAATGGATAATGTTACTCATTTTTAAAAAATCAATATGTTTTTTATTTGTTAACATGAAGCTTCAAATTAATGAATTTATCAATGCTTATATACCATTATTTATTATAATCGTAATGAATTTAAATACATAATTAAAATGAACTTTTTATGCTTGTAGAATAAAGTAGTCCAGGCCCATAATAGAATAAAATTAATATCTATTTCTATACAAGTTTATTAAAGGTATAATTTATGATTAACCATTAAATGTTTTAGCTTTTATTTATAAATCACTTCTAAAAGTTAAATGATGATCCTGATATTCTTTAAATCTTCAAATATAACAGCAAAAATAGCTTCTTTGCATTGTTAGAAACCATGTCAAGTAAACAGTGTTATGTTTACAACTTTAAAAATTAGGGCTTCGTAGTCCGAAAGTTTTCTGGCTATAAAAAATGCAGAAACCATTACACTGTTTTTATTTACGATGAGACGAAGATGGCGCCTAGCTGAAACATAGCAGGAATGAGTATTAGAGTGTACTAAGAAATTCTCAAGAAACTTTCATAGTTGAGATATATAAATCACATTTTACGAGTACTATCAATAAAATATGAAGAAATTTACGATTAATAAATTGGGCCTTAATATTACTATAAAAATAAGGAAGTAACAAGACTTAGGGCGGATTAAGCTATATTTTCCGAAAAATTTTGCCTCATGTCTCATAAAAGAATAGAATTACCGTTGATGTAGAAATAAGGTCAATTTTGATAGTGCTGAGAAAATTGAAAAATTGGCTGGGTTAGAGTATATTAAAACTGTAGATTTTTATATTATTAATACTTTTGGCATTAAAGGGAATTCAACGACAGCTGCCTTAAAACGTTTTATGTATGATGTTTTGTAAGAAATACTGTTTAATTTAATACCAGAACCCATTACTACGTCTGACTGAGATACTAATCACATCTACGTGCTTTTAAAAAATATTTTAAAAATCTACAGCGAAATTCAATCTCAAACACACTAATATATAATTCATTAAATTAAGACTTGTTTTTCGAAATTTAATTTTTCTCTCAAATATAGAGATAAAAGTGTAAAATTTACATGTTGAGTTTATTTTTTACGCTTATATGCTGTCACGAATGTATTCTAACATTTTCTCCCCGGTGCTATTAATTTTTCCAGCTTTAAAATTATTAAAGAGTGATTTTTTTTTGGGGGGGGGCTTGATGTCACTTATAATATTTGCTTGGATTAAACAAAAAATTCGAATATTTTATTTCGCAATTGACTAGTCTTAACAAAGTCTAATTAAAACATATATAAGGTGTTACAGGAAAAATCACCTGATTTAAAAATATATAACTATTTTCGAAAAAACTCGACTTTTACGCAGTTGTCGACATGTAGCGCTAAAGCTCTTTCTTCACCCGCCATTTTAGTGCTTGGTAAGATGGCGGCTGGGCAACAGAAAACATTTTGTGTTCTGTACTTCTGGAAGTGCAAGTCCGTAACAACTATTCAGCTTGCTTTCTGTAGAGAATAACCTGATGTTAATCCTCTTGCAGAACGGATCATTAAAACAAAGGTATAAACAATACAGAGGCAATGGCTGTTGGCGTAAAGGGAAACCCTTTCATTTCAAACCGGGTCACTTTTTTAAACATCTTGTATTTTGCCAGGCTCTTTTTAATTCGTCATGTACTTCCTAATAATTTAAGAGAAAAGAGAGAAAGAAGTTTTAAATCTAAACCGTGTCTCATTTCTTGGGCCGAATTTTAAAGATGAATTTGAATTTCAAATCCTTGTACTAGAAGATGCTACATTGCTGTTTTGATTACTAGCTTTATTTTTGATACTTTTTCTAAATACTCTGTACTACAGCAGTGTTTGTATGTAGCACACATATTTAATAGCAACAAGCAAGGGTGATGTAGCTTATTTAAATAATTTTGTAACTAAATGGAAATTTTATTGAAGCAACCTGTAATTACTAAATTTAAAATTGATAATGTTGTGTACAAGCAATATGCAAAATAATCTATTTTCGAACCCACTAACACTGCCTTTTCTAATTTACATGATTAATTAATCTTGTCTAAGAAATTGTTTTATATTGTTAAATATAATTTTATTGATATATATAATTTTATTATTATATATAATTTTATTGTTATATATAATTACATTGTTATATTTTAATTTAATAATTTGTCAGTCAAATTCTCATCAATGTTGAAATGATTACCTGATAGTTTTACTTAAATTATTGCTAATTCCTTTTAGAACATTGAGAAAAAAAAATGATTACTGCAGGCATTTAAAAAAAATTATTTTCTTAAATATGCAGGGCGGTTATAATTAAACTCCCCCTATAAAATACATTCTGTAGCTGGAATTTATGAGCTGATTGCCACAAAATTTGACTTATGGACTGTAAAAGAGATACGATTAAGGAAGACTTTCTAAAAAGATTTAGTTCAAAAGAATATCCACTAGATGGCGCTTTGCATCGTGAAACTACTTTTAAAATGACCAAAATTAGTTAACAAATGTTCATAAACTATTGAATGAATTGTAAGCTTCCTTGTACATTTCCAATTATCCAGTTTTGTTGTTAGATATCTTGTTATTTCATGCAACGCGCGACCTACTGGGCACTTTTCGAACTCTTTTTATATTTCAAAACTACTTGACCGCATTTCATGAATAGCCTATATACCGAATTTTTTTTCACAGTCCGTTCCCCTGTTTTTGCTGTAGAGAACTCTTTATAGGAGAAATTTAATTATAGCCATACTGTATATTTAATATTAATAAAAATTCGTATAAACATTGGTCACAACAGTCACAGTTTTTGTGAAAGGTACAGCTGCGGGTACAACCCCGGATACCAATTTTCAACAAATTTGAACTGAAAATGGGTGAGTTATGAGCACCCAAAATCCCCCTCCCCATATGTTAAAATGTTTTTTCATACTTTAAATCATATCTGATATAATATTGATAATAAGAAGCTGATTTTTAATCGTACTATTAGAACTAAACTACCCAAACATAATTTAATGTCATTACGATTTTAAATAAAATATCAATATGAATTATGAATTATTAAATTAATATTCAAAAAAATTACGAATAGAAACATAGCCAAATTTCGATGGAAATAGATGCAGCAAGTAATATTACTTGGCTGTGCAAAATTTCAAATTTTTACGTTGGGTAGTTTAATTTATATTAAATAAAATATGTTACTTTCATGACTTAAGGGACCCTATAGAAATTTATTAAGTGACAATTTTTTGAAAATTGCGTAAAATAAAAGTAAATTAGATTTCTTTTGTGCAAAAACACAGTAAAAGTAGCGGTATTAAAAAATATCAAATTTTGAAGCAAATAAATTAGAGGTTTTTTACAGTTTGATGGTGATTCTATAAAGCGTCTATTGTTGCGTCCGCTACCATATCCCCCCAAATAAAATATTTTCCAGGTATACAATTAGATGCAGTAGATGCATGTCTTCCAATACAACGTCCTATTTCTGAAAAACTAACATCCTCAATATTCGAGGCATGAATTTGACCTTTTTTCATATTGGAAACATTGGGTCTTTGGACTTACCCATACATTATCAAACATTCAAAAAACATTCAAAATCACGTTTTTCTGTCTAAATTTTCATCTGAATATAAATTAAAATTCCGCCAAAAGTCTTATAAGAATATTGCACTTTGCAGACGATAATATTAAATGAAGAAAGTGAAATAACAAACACACTGATAATATTGGGTCAGCAGAAAAGTAATTGCGTTTTTTACATGGAATTCAAACAAATAAATTTTCAATCATGAAACCATTCTTCAAGTTTGACCGTAGCTGAGTAACATTCACGCTTGTAGTCAGAAGAGCAGAGAGTAGTCTCTCACTCCTGCCAACATTTCACCAGTTTAAGAGAACCATCAAGAGAAATACTCAATAACATTTTCAAAATTAGAAAGATTTTCAAAATCGTGAGCAGTCGTTTTGCATTTTTCCTTTAAATCATGTGTACGAACCAAGGAAGTTATGAACTCACGGGCCATTTGGACCACTAACTAAATATTCTAATTTCTACCCTTGATATTCTTACTACAAAAAACTTTAAGAGAGATGGAAAAAATATCTTCCTTGAAAATAATGTTTATTTCTTTCAATTCTCTTGAGCAAAATGAATGAAAGGTGAAAAGTTCGGAACCTACAAATAGCGTTTTTTAATTTGCAGAAAGTCCCCTAAAAACGCGCAAAAAATAATTCGCAATATCTCCGGAAATTATCGTAAAAAATTGGTGAAAATTTATATTCAGATTAATTTGAAGGTTTTTTTTTTCGTTTAATAAAGTCAAATTATAGTGTTGCCATTGAGAAGAACCAAGTTGATGCATAATTAAATATGAAGACGGCCCCTTATGCGTATTAAATTAATAGCAAATTAAAGTATGCGTTATTTGCAAATGAATGGTATATATAACTTTCCTGTATGACGAACGACGGCAAAATAAAGAGCAAGTGGGAAAATTTTTTCTGCAGCTGTACAGCTGCAGAAAAAAAAGTCCCACTTGTACTTTTTTCGGCCGTCGTTCGTCGTACAGCAAAGTTACAGATACCAATCGTTTACGATTGACGTACACTTTAATTTGTTATGCATAAAAATTGCATAAGGGGCCATCTACATATTAAAATTCGCACCAACTTTTTTTTTCTCAATAGCAACCCCTAAATTTCACTTCATATTTCAAAAATTTAGCTCATTTTAACCCCGGACAGCAATTTTCAATAAATTTGGACAGAATGATTATGAATTATTAAATTAATATTTTAAAAAATTATGAATAGCGACCTAGCCAAATTTCGATGAAAATAGGTGCAGAAATTAATATTACATGGCTGTGCAAAATTTCAAATTTTTACGTTCAGTAGTTTAATTTATATTAAATAAAATGTGTTATATTCATGAGTTAAGGGACCATATATAAATTTATTAAATGACAATTTTTTTTTTGAAAATTGCATAAAATAAACGTAAATTAGATTTTTTTTGTCAAAAAGACAGTAAAAGATACCAGTATTAAAAATATCAAATTTTGAAGCAAATAAATTAGAGGTTTTTACAGTTTGGTTGGGATTCTAAAAAGCGTCTATTGTTGCGTCCGCTACCATATTCCCCCAAATAAAATATTTTCCAGCTATAGAATTAGATGCAGTAGATGTACGTCTTCTAATACAGCTTCCTATTTCTGAAAAACTAATATCCTCAACTTTCCAGGCGTGAATGTGACCTTTTTTAATATCGGAAACATTAGGTCTTTGGACTTCCCCATACTTTATCAAACATTCAAAATCTCGTTTTTCTGTCGAAATTTTTATCTAACTATAAATTAAAATACCGCTAAAAGTCTTAAGAATATTGTTCATTGCAGACGATAGTATTAAAGGAAGAAAGTGAAATAACAAACACAGTGATAATATTAGGTCGTCAAAGAAGTAATTGCGTTTTTTACATGAAATTCAAACAAATTAATTGTCTATCAGTAAATCATTCTTCAAGTTCGACCATAGCTGAGTAATATTCAAGCTTGTAGTCAGAAGAGCAGAGAGCAGCCTGTCGCTCCTGCTGACTTTTCACCTAAGAGAACCATCAACGGAAATACTCAATAACAATTTCAAAATTACAAAATTTTCAAAATCGTGAGCAGTCATTTTGAATTTTTCCCTTAAATCCTGTGTACGAACCAAGGAAGTTATGAACTCACGGGTCATTTGGACCACAGACTAGATATTCTATTCTACTCTTGATATTCTCAGTACAAAAAACTTTAAGAGAGATGGAAACAATATTTTCCTTGAAAATAATATTAATTTGTTTTAACTCTCGCGAGCGAAATTAATGAAAGGCGAAAAGTTCGGAACCTACAAATAGCGTTTTTCAATTTGCAGAAAGTCCCTTAAAAACGCGCAAAAATGAATTCGCAATATCTCCGGAAATTCTCGTAGAAAATTGGTGAAAATTTATATTTAGGGTAATTTGAAGGTTTTCTTTCGTTTAATAAAGTCAAAATATGGGGTTGCTATTGAGAAAAACGAAGTTGATGCAGAATTAAATATGAAGACGGCCCCTGATGCAAATTAAATTAATAGGAAATTAAAGTACGCGTTATTTGCAAACGAATGGTATATATAACTTTACTGTACGACGAACGACGGCGAAATAAAGAGCAAGTGGGACTTTTTTTTCCGCAGCTGTACATATAAGGATATCGATAAAAAACGTGTCGCAAAATTATCATTTTTGTTCTCGCCATTTCGCAATTGTAACCCTGCAGTGGAAAGCGGGAGAGTTTAGCTATCTAGGTTGCCATGATTGGCGAGTTTATTAAATTATTCAGACTCTTGAAGTAAAAATAAAAGAATAACGATTTTTTTTGTTTACATTATTTGCAAGGTTATTTTTTAATTAAAACATCGTATGCATGTGAAATCAGAGCAGGAATGAAATGTTGCATACTCAAAAGAAAAATATGATTTGGAAATTTTCCGAGACCAAAACCTGCAAATTTTTAATTTGGCAACAAATAAAATGGTTGATATACGATTTTGAGGAGATGTGATTCTAGCGCCAATTATCTTCTGCTTCTGCTACTTGAATTATGAATACACCTGAATGAGTTTTTAAACTTTATTTCAGTTCGAATTGTGCATTTTTCTGCACAGCTTTTCCCATCTATTTCTAATGTATTACATCCAGAAAAAGGATAGAAATATCATTTTTAGTTGTGTTTAATCACACTCATGAATAATGATATACTTTCCAACTTAATGGAATAAGGAAAGAAAATAGGGAAGACCCATGGATTATAATACGCTTTTAATATATTGCGCTTTAGTCCTTTTTTAAAATCTGAAAGTGTTTCAGATTAAAATGTGCAACTTTTTAATTTGGCGAAAAATAAAATGGTTGATTTCGAGTTTGAGGAGATGCGATCTAACGCTTGTCCAAATATCGTCTGCTACTTCGATTATGAATACACCTAAATAAGTTTTAGAGAAAATTTCACTAAGTTCGAATTGTGCATTTTTCTGCGCAGCTTTTTGTCATCTATTTCTAATGTATTGCATTCAGAAAAAGGATGTTAGAAATATCAATTTTAATTTTGTTTAATCACACTTATGAATAATGATATACTTTCCAACTTAATGGAATAAGGAAAGAAATTAGGGAAGATTAGATTTAGGGATTATAAAACGCTTTTAATACATAGCGCTTTAGTGCGTATTTAAAATCTGAAATTGTTTCAGATTTTCTTAGTTTTTTTTTTCCTTTCCATTTTTGATAAAGGCCAATACATCCAGAAAGTCTTCAGAATTAATATAAGACGAAAATAATTTGTTCTTTTTTGCAGGTTTTTATCATTTAACCATCTTATTTTTGTAATCAGGGGCGGCCCGACACAGTAATCAACGCATCTGGGCGTCATTTCGAACTCAAAAACTAAGTAGCATAAAAGGGGGCGTCTTTTTTACATTAGCAGGGACGACACTTACCATAGGGCCGTCGTCCCTGTTTGTAACCATCTTAATTTTAAATTCCATTCAGAATCTGAGAACAGGAAGAACAGGAGTCTCTCCGAACAAGATATATTAAGATGGCGAACCAACTGCTTGCCGGAGGCGGCTAGTAAAAATATATATTAAGCAATCAAAGGTGTACTTAATGAGTTAAAGACAAATTTTTGATACACTAGGTTATGTTAGATGAACTTCAGCGTTTATACTACGAAAAAGACATGTTATGTTAAATACTGATTCCGTGCTACAGCATTAAATTTTAAAACTATCATATTTTGTAATCAAAAAATTTATTGCAATCCATTTTTAATTTTCCTTAACTTTCCCTTTATCATTACTTTTAATAGAGGTATATTTTCTCATAGGAAATTATTAGCTAATGATGACTCAATATTTCACTTCCCATTGCAAGTGCCTCTAAATATTGCTTTACTCTTTTATAATTGGTCACTGGGGTATTCTTGAACTTTTCACGCTAAATTGTTATTTTTATTTGGAATTCTTGCACTGAAATATTTAACACTATAAGGCTACCGTACCTATAGGCATATTTTTCTCATATTTTTAACAAACTTAGTTCCAGTACTTTCTGTATTTGGAAACATCCACAATTTTAAGATTGCATACAAGAAATTATTATACAAGAATACATTCTCTTCAATATTTCAAAATTTTTTCTCAACAAAATGAAGAGTGATTTTATTATTTTTGCATTTGAAAGCATATCTGAGCATGATTTAAAAACAGCATAAAACTTTATATTAAAAATTTATACGTGTAATAATATTTTAAGCTATGAATTCTTTCCAGACTTGAGTATCCGGAGATTTAATTGAGTTCATTTAAAATAATACATGTAAAGAATCTAAATTAGAACATACTTTAACAGTTGCTAGTTAAACGAATTCAGCTGCACGTGAACATTATAGTTTTTTGCTTTAGTGTAAGTGACAACACGAAAGTGGTGCATACATGCATAATCTTATGTACAGAAATTAGTTATGTCTGAAATTTTAGCGTCCCTTTTACAATAGAGTGATTTGTTAAAGTTCACGCATATAAATATAGAATGTTTTCTGCGAAGAAAGAAAAGGAATTTCAGAACTTTGAACAAAAATATCTTACAAATTGTTAGTACTTATGAAAATTACGCAAGCAATTGACAAAAAGCAATCACTGTAATAGATTTCAGTTGTGCAAAACGGACAGGGCTTACTTAATTGTACTATAAATGTTTTTAGATATTTTTATGCCATAGTTTAATGATAATTAATTTAATCTTCAAATAAATGATAATTTATTTCCAGCGAAGGGGAAAATAGAATTTATCAGAATATGCATTAGAAGGCGAATTAAATTACCTGTGGGAATAAAGATAAGAATAATTTTTATTTTAAGAGCCGAATACAACAGCACGAACAAGGCAAAATTAATTAATCAGTTTTTCCCATTTAATTGAAGTTATGAGTATGCAAAAGGAATCCTGAAATTTCATAATATAAACTAGAAAGTACGCTGTAGTGAGAAGGAATTTTCTAAAAGAACAAAACTATTCCTTAGCTAATTAAATAAACGTGTTTAAAGATTTAACAATGTTTGGAATATAAGACAGCTCAAATATTGACACTAACTTCTGAAAACTCTTTGAAACCGGCAATATTGATCCTACGGCGAGAAAATGTGATGCAAGTTGATAAATATACAGAATCTAATGGTTTGTGTACTTTGCGGTATAGAGAAGAGAGTAATCCAGTGCTGTTTGGATAATTTTCAAAGTACTTTAAATAAGATATTATGTAATATAATATTACTCTGATTTGATTGAGGCTAAGTTTTTATCTTTGTAATCGATGCAATTATATAGGTTGAAAGCTTTAATTCATTATACAGCACTTTTCTAAACGAAATACAGACTTCAACAAATCATAGAATTGTATTAAACGGATTGATATTTTCAAAAATATACTTAATATAAAAATATACTTAAACAAGCATTCACATAAATAAGCATATAACAAGCACAGAAATATTATAAAAACTTTTAAAACAGTAACAAAATTTTTTTAATAATACAATATTTTAAGAATTACACAAATATTATTACATTCTAGTGAAGAGTGCGCACATTTGTAGCGTGTATAACGTAAGTAAGCATATCTTAAACATCAACAATATTCAGAGTGTTATAATGGAGATAAATACATTTCTTAAAAATGTTAACACTGTTTGTTCAACAGAAAAAGAAACAGTTTAAATTGAAGCCGAATTTGAATACTATAGCTTTTCATAAAAATATATTTCAAAGGAAATGCCTTACAGAATTTTACTAATAACTTTATACACGTAAACTCAAATAGAAAAGTATTATTATTTTATTACGTTATCCATCTAATATTAAAATAATTTCGATAAAGAAATCTAGTCCAGATTTATTATAAAAGGAAAAAGTGAAATACTAAAGCCATAAGAATTTTACTCACATTTTAAATTTGCACATATATTATTATTTGTTAAAAATAATTCTTCGGCAAATCTCTCCCGAACTGCCTATACGGAATGCATATCGCAATACACATAAAGCGATAGCTATAAATCTCGTCTAACGTGTTAAGCCGAGCAATAAAAATTAGCATCGAATTTCTGTTAAATTTGCATTGAGAAAAAAGTTGCGTAAAAGATACTGTTAAACATAATTATATTATTTAGACTTCAAAAAAAATTCTGTCTAGATTCGTTACAAGAATCTAATAGCGCACAAAAGCAGTAAAAAAAAATCACTATGTCTAAACAATCTTCTTCAAATCCGAATATATAAACTCGGAACGAATTAACAAAGACTAATAAAAAAATTAATAACATAAAAATTAATAATCTAAAATTAATAAAGAAATAGCCATAAGTGTAGCGCACATTGCCCGGGGAATAAGAATCAGTATCTAGTTTCTGTAGAACCTTTATTGACAAATAGGCAAATAGGTTGCGCAAAATGTTCAGAAAGAGGATTATATTATTTGGATAAAAAAGTTGCTGTCTAGATTTATAAGAATTTAAAAGAACACAATTTAATTTACACGAACTACACTGATATTTCTGCTGATGGGATTAATGCAAATAAAAAATCACTGAGATACGTGAATACAATCTTCCTCAAAACTGAATCTATAAACTTAGAAATTCATAACATTAATAAGGCAATAGCTATAAAAGTAGTCTACGATGTTAAAAGTAATAAGAATCAGCATCAGGTGGCTGCAGAATTCGTATGAACAAACCGGGTGCATAAAACATATTACTAAAGCTGGTTATAGCGGCAAGGGAGTGCGGCATCATTCAAAGGTACACTAGAGAAAACGGAGAAAAAATGCTGCTTGCATGTGTGCCTTGTTATCGCTTCGAAACAATTTTTAGGAGAATGCATGTGAATCATTGTACATCTCCCTTCACCCCCTGGGCATCAACTCCTTTTTCCCCCTCCCCCACTTTAAGTTTCTTATGGGTTGTGTCTCTAGAGATCTTGCTCTCGCTCGCAACAATTTTTATTTCGTTTCTCTGGAAAAGTTCTGGCTCTCTCTTCAATTCCGAGAATTCAAAAGAGGTGCTTAAACTATAGAATTTTGCGAAATGATAAGCTTTAAAGAAAATCGTAGTTACGCTAAGTACTTATTTGCCCGGTCATCTGTTTTGAGAGCAGGAAAAAAAAGGAAAAAAAAAACTGGAGAAAGGCTTGGGGAGGGAGAGGGAGTGGGAAAGATTTTGTTCTACACTGACATGTCGTAAACAAATTGAAGTAAATCGTTAAAGTTAACTAATACCTTTTTGTTATCCATAGTTTTAAGGAACTTTTTTAACACGGGAAAATAATATGAGCAGTAAAATGCACGTTTTGGAGAGAATGTAATTGTAACATTTTAATATTTATTTATCCGTGATAAGCACGTGATATTAATTCACAAAAAAGATGAATCTGTTAAAGTCCGTAAAGTGTGATTTGCTTTCACTATATTATAAATATAAGTATGGTAATTATTTCATAAAATGAGAAAAATAAAATATAAGCTGAGCAAAATATACGAGGTACATTTCTTTTTGCTCCTTAATAAAAGAAAATGAATACACAAGATACATAGCAGTGCTAGGAAAGATTCATATTCTGTTTTAAAGAAGTACGGTGTTCATTTAACTTCAATTTGATGAAAATTATTGAAATTCCCTTATAATTCTTCCATGTTTATAAAAATTAACCTTTCTAAATTTCTAACAATTTTAGACTTCAGAAACAATACATAAATTATGAAGCAATTAGTTACTTTACACACAATCCAAGTCGTTAGCAATATCATGATGATCAAACATTCACAATTACGTTATGTAGTTTAAAAGTTGTTCTTAGTCTAATTATACTAAAAGGTTTTAAATAAATGTATGAACCATACGGAAATATTAGGTATTCTTTTAAAGTTTATACTTTATTTACTAGAGTTCTTCTATGATTTTGCAACGGTAAAACTACACGCAAAGATTTCAAGGACACCAAAATAAGCCCTTTTCCCATAAGAACATGGTTTAGAGACATGAACTCCCAGTGAAACACAGTGCAAGGAAAAAGTGCAGCATAATAAATACTGAATTATTAATAGCATTTTATGATGAAATTTTGTGGTATAACTAATTTTAACATACATATTTTAGATAGTGTACTATAGTTTTCTAAAAATAGAGTTTTACACAGGAGGGTACTTTATGAGTTCATTAAGAGAAGATTTTAAACGACTTAGAATGGAGCAGGTTAATAAAGATTTGAACAAAAAGGTTTAAAAAGATCGGTATTTTGCTTACTTAATTTTTGGCACAACAGTAAGTTTTAATCTTTTTACACCCTCCAAAAAAGTATTCGAGTAGGAGATAAATTTTCTATTTCAATTTGAGAATAATAATTGAGTTTTTGAAAAACGCACAACTTGACAGAAATATGAAAAGTCATATTTATACATAGCCTAATTAATATTCTATAATAAATAATTTTTAATATTCGAAACCATCTTAGGAAGTTTATCTCTTACTCGAATACTTTTGTTGAAGGGTGTACATTTCTATTAAAATTAAGTTTATCCTCAAAGTAATGTATATATGGTATATATACAATGTGTCCCAGAATTATTGGGACAAACTGTATGGGGAGTTAGGGCATATAATAAGGATTCAGAATCACAAAGCAATGTGGGGTCAAAAACCACGTTCTCCCTTACCTGTTAGTAATCATTTTGGAAAAACAGCCGAAGTGTTTGTCTAATTTCTTAACCAAGGTTCAGAGATAACGGCTTTTCTTCAAGAATTTCATCCACGAAATTATATAGAATCTTGAAAATACTAATTTTAGCCACATGTTTTCTGCGAAAGATACATTAGTTTTGCATGAACAAGGGTCGAAAAGTTCACTGTTCCAAAATGATTATTAACTGCTACAATGATACGTTTCCGACCCCACATTACTATGTTATTCTGAATCCTTATCACGTGTCCTATCTCTCCTTATAATTTGTCCCAATAGTTCTGGGACACCCTGGGATTCCAATACTGGGAATATATATATCTATGTATACGCTTAATTCAAAGGTGCAAAAAAAAAAAAAAAAAAACTATCAAAAAGGAAGTGAAAGAAACATTTGTGTATTTCGATCTTTTACATTTGAAACCCACAGTGTTAATGCAAAAATGCTCTTTAAGTACTCTTTATATATATATTGACGACAAAAAGGTGTTGTGTATGAAATTTGGTTAAGAAATTAGACAAATACTTTAAACACTTTCCCCGAAGTGATTATTAACAGGTAAGTAAAATGACATTTTTGACCCTACTTTGCTATGTGATCCTGATTCCTCATTATGTGCCGAACCTCCCTTTAAAGTTTGTCCCAATCATTATGGGACACTCTCTATTTGAAAAATTAATAAATAAATAAATAAAAATAGCAAGCATCCATACCCACCCTACTTTGTCAAAAGACGTCTTGTCATTAATTTCGAAATAACTAAATGAAACTAGATAACAGTAAGTAACTAAAAAAGCACACAATACTAAAATACTCCTTTAACATTCATTTATCAGTGAGGCTATCATTTTGAAAAGAATCATCATATTGCGTTTGATCTCGCCACGCAACACACAATCACTATATTATGCAAGATGTGTGCTTCCTTATTATACTGTAAATGTTGTTTAAATGGATTTGGAAAAATCATTCTGTTTTATCATTAGTAGGAGTACGTGTAGACATATTAAGTCACAACTTTCAAGTTGTCTGAACAGCATCTTATAAAAGTATTTAAAATATTAAAACCATCATTAAAATAGTATGTAAATTCTTAAAGTTTTCTAACATGCTTAAGATTAAATGAGTTTGTTGATCAGTAGAACATTTTTATTACAGTCTGCAGTTTAATTACTGTTAGTATACATATGAACTTCCAAATAGTTTACCTAAATTACATATTTTCAAAATATTAGTTACATACATTCCCATTTAAGAGAAAAATTTTTAAAGGCATACAAATACCTCATTATGGAGTACGATATAAGGCAAAATAGTTCTAAAATGCATCTCAATGAGAAATTCCTATTCAAAGAACTCGAATAAATATTAGTGTGATGCGTTAGGAACTGTTATCCACAAGTGAACAGATTTTTGGAAACTGATGTACTAATTAAAAGTGTTTATTAATCAAGGAGACTGAATGGATTTATAACAAATAAGGGTTGGATTCGTTCGTAAATAAAATAGTTATAAAACGAGAAATACTTTTTAATATTCCTGCTAATGTGTTCAGTATTTTAGGCAGTTGTGAATTATCGACAATTGGGAATCACAGATTAATGTAAAATATTCTATTGTTATTGTCATATAGAATATTGTCAAGTACTGTTGAAATAACCAATCAAGAGGAGCTTTCTAAATCTTTTATTGCTTCTCTTTGTTTGAATTTTAATCATCATTTTCAATTTCTTATGCTAAGATCTTGTGAATTCCTCAGACTTTGTCTCGTCTTGATTTCTTTTAAGGATTTTCCATTACCCATTACTTGAAGCATCTTGTGGACGACGGTTCTTTCATTTCTTTTGTTCATTCTGCATGGAAACAGTTGTTGTAAGTCTCCATTTATTTCCTTCTACTTTTCTTTCTATTCTTTCTGTTATTCGCTTATTTTGTTTTGTGTGTGTATGTCTATTATTGTATTTATGCAATAATAGACATACACACAATTTATGTTGTTCTGTTTTTTGTTTTTTTTTTTATTTAAGAAAAAATGTGTTGTCTGTGTTTTGTTATTTTGATGTTCTATTTTTTTAAAACATATTTAATTTATCGGTATAGTTTTAAATTTATTTTTTCTCTTTTTGCTAGTTTTCAAATTTATTATTTTATTATTTTACCTACCATTCTGTTTTTGATATTTTCTCCCCTCCCCCTAGTTTTTTTATTCACTCTGGTTTCTTGCTTTTTACATTATTCCAAATGGCAATAACTTTCCGATTGGCTATTTGCTTTTTCAACCTGTTTATCTTTCATTTCTCGATCCTCTGCTGCGGCGGTGGGTGGAACTTTTCCCCAGCTGACGAAAGGTGACCATTTTTTGCCTAAAACGTGGATACTGAAGGTAAGTAATTATTCTGATTGTTGTTCTACACAGTTTTAATTATTACATCTGTTAAAAACCAGTTTTCTAATGCGTGACTTTTGTTAAGTACCGTTGTTCACAAATGACATATTTTGTGGAAACTGTTTACTTAAAAGGGGTTAATAATTTATAAGACTGGATAGATTAATCTTTCTTGATAAATAAGGGCAGCTATTATTAGTAAGCGAAAAAAGTACCAAACCTAGAATTACTTTTTATAATTCTGTCAATATTTTTTAGTATTTCTATATATGTGTTGAGACAGAATCATACGATGCATTCTATCAGAATATTCTCGTCGCGAAATTTTTATAACAAGGATGCAATTGATTTAGATGTTTTCCTTCAACTAATCCACGTTTATGCAATCTACATTTGCAAACAATATGAAAATCAGAAAAGAATATAAATCCCTGTAAGCCTTAGAGAAAGGATAAATACATTCCAGCTTATATAAAATATAAAAATTATAGTGCTTGTATAGGAGAAATAAATGACTCAGCATATCTTAATCCGGATACGGATATTTCATAGAGTTTACGTGACAATACTCAATTTTAGCGTCAGTATTTTATTTATTAAATATTTGAATGCAAGAAATCCATAAGAAGTTTTTCAGTCTCAGAATGTTTATGTGAAATCGCATCAATGTACCTTTTCTTCTTTTGTTATGATCATTTTCCTTTAGCTGGAGCGCATAAAGCTTACACCTGTTTAAACGAATTGAAATATGAAAAAAATTTAAACGGAAAATAGGATTTTATGTCGCATATATGTTATTTTTAAAAATGCACGCTGATGTAAACTCAAGTAGAATGAAAGCCAAGGACTAAGAATCTTACAAAAATATTGACGGAAAGATGAAAATATACACGAAATAGTAGATAGTAAGCGAAAACTAAACCTATGAACTTTATTGTTTCTCTAAAGTGCATACGCTAGAAATTAAGTTAATATACGCTGTATTTAAATTTTAAAAAAGGACTCTCCAAGAAGGAATTGTCCGATTGCGATAAAATTTAGTGAATGTAAAGAACATGCATAAAAAAGCAAACGATGAAAATTTTCGAACAATTGAATGATTTATTGTAGAGATTGACCAGTAGTTGGGGAGGAAGTGAATAAGGCATTGGTTTACGTCTGGCCTCGATGCAAGTTGTCACCCGGCGTGGCATAAACTGATAAAGATCATGGATGGTGTAATTGGAATTTCTTGCCAAACTCTCTCTAACTGTTGGGCTAAATCGGCAAAATCTTGAGATGGTTGCAATCGCCTTCCCATAACGTCCGAAATGTGCTCTATGGGAGAGAGATCAGGCGACCTAGCAGGCCAAGGAAGTACAGGGAAAGCTTGAAGAAAATTCATAGCAACGCGTGCCATATGCGGTCGGGCATTATTATGTTGGTAAGCAAGTCCAGGGTGTCGCAAGAGAAATGCTAACACAACCGGTCCTAGGATGTTGACAACGTACCGCTGTGCTGTCAATGTGCCAGAAATGGCTATCAAAGGCATACCGGACTGGACTGACCACGTCAGCTGATCGCCGAGAGCCCCCCGGCCCAAGGGTGCCCGATGAGGCCTTCCAAAATGGTTATACTACTTTATAATTAGAGTAATTTGATATATAATATCAGAGTAATTGGGTTATTTATTTCCCATAATCTTACGTCTCTACGCAGTGGCTCAGCAGTGGTCTCCAGGAACCCCGTGGCGCGAGGGGATCCCTGAGAGTCAGGAGCCCGAATAGCTCTAAAATAGTTAAATGTGGTTTTTAGTCTCGTAAGACAAATTTCCAAATATGACATGTCTAATATTCTATTCCCCCTAAATTCCTTTTTCAATAAGGGCCCCCTTTTCGATGTCTAGTCGAGGGCCCCCAAAGGAGCCAGTCCGGAGCTGATCAAAGGGGTCTGACTATCAAAAGAGATCGCACCCCAGACCATAACTTCTTGTTGTGGCCCTGTGTGGCGTGCAATAGTCAAGGCAGGATCCTCCTCTGCCCTGCTCGTCTCCAGACACGTAAGCGGTTGTAGTCAGTACTCGTCGGGACTTATCACTAAAGACTATACGTGCCGTATCAGGGCAATTCCACGTTCATCAAGTCCGGCACAAGAGTAATCGGACTTGACGGTGTACAGGCGTGAGAGGCAAACTGCGTAACGGTCTGCACGAGCGTAAATTCTGCTCTGTCAATCGTCTATGAGGGTCATACGGTGGGCAGTTGATAGCGACGAATCCCGTGCTGTGGCAGCTGCTCTGAAAATCGCTCTATCCGCCCGTTCTGTTGTGGCACTCGGTCGACCGCTACCATTTTGACGCTGATATCTACCGTTGTTGAACCACTCTTGCCAGCATTGTCAAAAAGCCGCATCACTTCGACGCATGTAGAGCGATTCTTCGATTCGTCCAACGATCCTCTTTCAGTCCAATCGCACGACCGCTTTCAAACTCCGACATCTGCTCGTAATGCGCACGAATCCTTCGGTGGGGCATTCTTACAGCCAACGTAAGTTATCGCAGTGGAAATGCAACATAAATTTTAACCATCAGATTGAGAATCGCTCCTTATATGCACCGGCTGAATGCGCAGTTCCGATACGCTAGCGATTCCGCTATTCATTCCTTTCACTTCAGATTTTAATCATTTGTGGTGCGAATGTCTTAACATACGAAAATTTATTATAGTCGGGCCACTCCTTCTTCGTCGATTTTTTTGTTATAGTGTATTTTCAAAGAACATGTTCAAAAATGGACAAAATTTCTTACATAAATTTGAAATTTTAAACTATTAAATTTTGTATATGATATACCTTTCTTGTCTAAATGCATGTCTAAAAGTGCCTGATACGTTTGTCCAAAGGTACTCTTACTGACATGGAAATCCATTAGAATAGTGTGCAGAAAGTTGCTATCTGTAATATAGCAAATACATAATAACTTTATGTTTCTGTTAATCGCGACTTCACATATAAAGAGCATAAACAGGTTTCATTTTTTGAAAAACGGCAAATGACTAATGGTTCCCATACATTCATGAACTGCATAAGCAGTGTGTTGTATATCACTCTTTATAATGAAGACGGAAAATTTTCCAACTTTCTTTCATTTAATAATTGTATTTTTTATTTTTATCTGTTTTGAGATTTTTTTTTTTTTTCCTAACGAAAATGTACAAGGTTGGATTTTCCAACTAATCTTTAAATGGTAAAAAATAGGTAATAAACGTTTCTTGTTACTTAACATGCAATTTTTATTGTAAACTATGATGGCATGATAGCAAAGATAATGATAGTGAAAGTAACTGGATATGGAGAAGAAATTCGACTTTATGATTTTACAAAAACTGTCTGCAAACAATTTTACTGAGATACATTTTTTGATAAACAAATGACGTCTTTTTCTGAATCCCAGTGAACGCATACAAAAGATGTGATATCGGGATAGTCTTCAGGCATATCTCGTACAACTCAGCCAGTTTTTTTGTCTCAAGCAACATGTCATGCCACTTCTCTTATGGTTTGTAGTTATAATGCCTTTTACACGTGAAGACGAAGGTTATGTGATTCCTTCTGCATTTTCTTCTTTTTTTCGATAAAATTTCAGCTAATCTTGAACAGGCGTATCAGCCAGTATAGCAGAATTCCTTTTCTTTTAATTTCCTTGTCGTATTTCCAACGTAAGATAGATAAAAACACTTTTTCCAAACAGACTTTTGTTGGAATATGTGCCCCGTATGCTGTTGGAAAACCTGCTCTCTTCGCCTTATTGGAATTTTGACGCTACCTGGACAAGTAGCAGTGCAAGTTAATTTCAAAACAAATACATAGTTACGTGAAGAAAGAAACTCCTTTTTAGTACAACCAATATTTAAATAATTTAATAAAGATCTGTCAGTTTACACATTATGAAAAAAATACAGAAACTATCGTCTTCTATCAATTTGACGACAGTTACTGAACTGAAACTTCCGTATATGATATGTAATGTGTTGTTACTTCAGACAGTCGCTCCTTAGCGTCATTGGCAGCTTATTTCAAAACTAAAGCGCGTTGGAAAACGTGCCACGGTCTCCCCAGCAAACACACTACTGCCCGCAAACAGACGGCAGGGTACCCGCCGTGCTGGCAAAGTGCCGTATGCCGGGAGCACAGTGCATTGCCGTCAGTTTAAAGTCACTGGAATACCAATGCCTGAAAAATGCATATGCGCCGGTACATTGCCAGCAATGGTGAAATGCCTGTCGCGCCCATGTGTCTAAAACATGCATGGCATAGTTAACGACGTGGTACTGTTTAAAATGTACCGGGCCAGCACTTTTTAGAGGTAAATATTTCGTAGTGTTAGCATAAAATTTCTTTATTCCATTTAAATAAATAGGACCTATATGAGATGACGGCCCGAGGCCGCACTTTGGCTTAATCAAACTCTGATAGGCGTTCATATTATTATTATTATTATCATTATTATTATTATTATTATTATTGGATGTGAGGGGTGGTGGAGGAGTTCATTTTGGACTTTCTCATATTTTAGTACTAAAACTAAAATAAAACAAACAAGTTCAATATGGTATAAAAATATTCACTACACCTACAGTGAATCCCCTACCCCCAGCCGCTGTATTAGGTGCCTATGTACAGAATTATAAATTTTATTCTAAAATCTTTAGACTTTGTATTAATTTTTTTATAGTTTTGTTGAAACTTTCCTGAAAAGAAAATTGAAGACTTTTTTCAATCCAGGGGCGTAGCCAGGGTGGGTGTCCCGGAGGCTTGCCTCCCCCCCCCGAAATTTTGAATTTTTGTTTATTGGATGTCAAGTAAATTTCATGCGATTATGTGAGAAATTCTAGCGTTTTGAGCTTACGAGCACCCCCCTCCCCCCACGAAATTTTTTCTGGCTATGTCCCTGTTTCTATGTTCAGCCCCTTTTAAAATGTACCCGAATAGAGGTGCAAAAATATAAGAAGGGAGAGCATTACACAAAGGCCAGTCATGGATTATATTTGCATGGGGGCTCAGCTCTCTGTACTTCTTTTCTTTCAGAGAATTTTAGATTAAATTAAAATTTTTAGCAACCTTCATAATTGTTTCTATTTTATTACATTAGATAAAACAGTGGTAAAACAAAAAGCTTACTTAATTTTATAATAAATCAGGTAATTAATGCTAAAATTTACAATAAAACAAATCAGGGCTCCAGGGACGTGCTAAGTTTGTTCAGACTCATTTATTTAAAAACGCTATTTAGATTCTTCTACAATTAAACTTTGATTCTCACTTTTCTTACGAAACTTATGGCAGGTGCAAAAAAAAGAGAATAAATAAATAAAAAAAGGAGACAGACATATACATCAGACCTCTTTCCCAGCGTAAAAACTGCTGTCTCAGATTTGGCGATATTAGAATCGGGCTAAATTTATTGAGATTATTTGTTGGTCGTTTTCAGCGAATGTATTCGAACCTCCAAAACAAAGGGAGTTTAAGTGTGTGTATGGGAGGAGGCCACAGAAGGGTTATAGACGGCTAGAGTGAGATGTTATGAAAATTGGCTTATTTCAATAAAACGGAAGTGGCGATTTTTGAGTTTATAAGTTGTGGCAACCCATTCTATTAAGCCCGCTTACCATTCCATATGGCGTATACCTTAAACAACGGCCAAATTTTATTTGTTATTTGATGAATTACGCATGAAGTACACTTTTTAGGATACAAAATTTTTCAGATTCCTCATTGTTGTATATAGCTTTCGAAAAAGTTAAATTGGTATTTTTAAACAGTTTCAGAAGGCTAGTAAAATTTCAACATTTGGAACAGTTATTTATATAAAACAACGCTGTTTCAATGATGAAATCTTTGTTAGCTTATAACTTTGATGGCTGGGATGGCCTTACCTTAATGGCTTTGGAATAATACCTTGGATAACTATGGATTAAAACAACAGGTAAATCTTAAGTTTTACTGTTTTTAAAGTACATACTCTCACAGCATATTTTAGTGTATAAAACAATTTTCCTACTTAAAATTTGAGTCATGTAGTATACAGCAGGTAGATAAAGGAATTTCTTTTCAAAATAGGTAACAAAAAATCTTTTGATCTAAATAAAATGTTACCCTAATGTTATGTGTAACCATATAGCAACTTTATTTATTATTACTTCCTGTAAGATTATGATTTATATATTAATGACTATGTCATTTTATCTCTCACCCCCGTTACTAAAAATTGTCCGAAAAATGTGTCCCAAAAATGCGACATAAAAGTATGCGACATAATTTTACATATATTTAAATACTATTAGTTCACAACAGCTTTAATCTATTGCTACAGTATTTCGTAAGCTGTAGAATATGCATCACATGTTCTATAAACATTTTTCTATAAATAGGTTACAATCCTAAAAATTTCAACATTGGGTTACCAGGCGAAATACACGAAAGATGAGATATAAAATGACATAGTCAATTAATATAGTTTTAATATGGCAATAATGAAACTAAAAAATTAGGGGGGGGGTTCATGGAGGGTCTCCCCCTGACGAGGCTCGAGCAGCCGAGTTTTATATATATATATATATATATATATATATATATATATATAAACCGTAAAATATTATAACTCATTTATAAAATCTCTTTAATTAAGAGATATTGTAATTAAACTGTTTATAAATGATTTTATGTAGGTTTTGACATGTGTTATATCCTCTCTCATAAAAAAAATATCTTTTGAAAATGAAAATTTGTAAGAAAATTGCAGTTTGTGAATACTGCACACAATTCACTAATGTTGGGTGAACATAATTTGCAAATGATGTACTAATGGATTTTGCTGTTGTTTTTAATTTTTCATGTATCTAGTTTTTTATCTTAAAATGTTATCCTTATGCAATGTCCTTTATTTTTTTGGAATGGGTTGATGAATAAGCCCCCCTACCCCGGATCCGCCACTGGCTCATATTTTAATTATGGCAGCATTACTGTAAATAGGCACTAATCCGGGACCGTGCCATTATATTGTAGTCACTGATAAGGTACCAGGCCAGTGCCTTTATTTTTAATAATATCCGGCACCCGGCCGTTTCATTTTGGGCATTATAAACTTAATGGGTCAGAGAGTGCCGTTGCCTTCCCGGGCTTCTCGCAAGGTACTTCTCGGGCGACCACTTTTGGTACGATTCAGTTACTTTTTGCAGGGCCGGGCCAGTGCTGGACGTAGAGGCAGAAAGGCACTGGCAAGGTACTCCGCCAGCAGGTGTGTTTTTGCTGGGTCCCCCCTACTCCGCCGAATCAGACTCAATTTCGAAAGCACAAACAAATACAGATGACTTTCTCTACTGATAATTTAAACTTTTATGAATGTCAGACTTGTAAGTCTGACATTCATTATGAAATTCAGGTATGTCATTCAGAAAGTCACATTATGAAAGAATGAAAGTCTGACTTACACTCGTAAGATTTTCTATACAAATAGCAGTAGTTTACACAGCGGAACAAATAGATATGGATGACTCTCAAAAACTGTTGCAATTTTCCCGTTCAATATGTGTTAAAAAATTATTTTTCCACAAATTTTCCTTGTTATTGGCCAGAAAATTACTTCAATGAAATGTATCACAATTCTTATAGTAAGTTACAAAACGTATTTTAAATCTTTAATAGAAGGACGAGAAATGTCCAGTCGCTGTTTCGAGATATTGAAATAAATAAGAAAAAATGAAAAAACAATCATCCCAGTGCTAATACAATTTTTCAGGTAACATGTATAATAAATGTTAAAAAATGATAAATTTATTCAAACTATTACTGTATGTCCGCTTGTTTAGTTCAATCCAGACGGTACGTTTTTCCTGGATGAAATAAAGCAAGATAAAGAGAATTATTTTGACAATAAAAATTTATTGTGCTCCTAGCTAATAGATTTTGACAAGGTATACGCTATTTAAATATTTCATCAAAAATTTAAAACTTAATTTTGTTAAACTTTTGGTAACAGAGTGGACAAAAAAAAAAGAATTTTTTTTTTTTTCACTTGAGGTTTACTCATATTAATGTTCTATTTAGTTTTGACTTTTATCTTATAATCATCAAGCTTCGTAAGGTTTTAAAAAAGGAATTTAATTTTAATCTTAATGACATAACATTTTAAAATAAAGAAGGTAACATAGTGAACATTGGATGAATGTATTCATCTTAATATTTTAATCCATTTTTTCCTTCCTAAAAAGAATTATTCAAATGCAGTTGGCAGCCCTAGAAAAAATGACTACGTAAAACAACTATTTAATACGACAGAGCAATATGTTGGGAAATTGTGCTATGAAAAATTTGGAAACATCGTGAACGTTCAATAAAACAAAATTCTTTGAGAGAAAAATATAATAAAAAGCAGCAAAAAAAGTTGCTGAATAAATTTAGTCATTTATAGTGTGTAAAAGTGGCCGAAATGTAATTTTTCATTAAATGTTTCATTAATGAAAAATCGTTTTATTTTTTTATATCTTTATCACATTGCTTTTTAAATTTATGCAAAGGGACAAGGAATATTGAGAAAGTAATAAATGTTTCGTGTATATTTCGGACACAACTTTTATTATTCTTAATTTTAAAACAAGCCATGTATGTTTAGAATATCTCTTTCTAAAACGTTTTATGCTAAATTTGTAACAAAAAAAAATTGAATGCCATTCAATTTAAAAATCATGATTTGTAATATTTTTAGAGAACGGCAAATATACATTTTGTCGTCTAGTATGTTGTGAAACATTATATTTCATGGCTTAGAATGTGAATAGTTGTAAACGAATAGACAAAACGAATTATGATCTTATTTCAAAATTAACTTGGCATTATTTTCTCTTTATTTTTGAATTACAATTATCTTTAGTAATTTTAGGAAATATTTTTATGTTGAAATGATCATTTCAAAATATTTGGTTGTACTGAATTGATATGCTTACAATATATTTTTCCAATTCAGGGAAATATAATTTTTCTTAAACTTTAAATTATTTGTTACTTTAAACTCATATAATTCTCTTCCATTAAAAATTCAATTTTATTAATAGTGTCGTATATAAGTATTTTAATCAATTAATTTGTGGTTTTTTAAGCTAATCGAATTAACCCATTATTCGTATCTTTGTTAGGGACTGAAATACCTATCGAATAAACTTATATAATTTGAATGCTCCAAATACACAAGCAAATTCCCCGAGAAAACCATAAGCAATGTAATTCCTCAACTTTTACGTCCATGTATTCTCTAAAATGTAAGAATTAACAAGGAGATTTGTTAAGTGCTTATTGGTAATATGTTTGTTTTTGGTTCATTACCGTTTCGACACTACATGAGGCTTTATAGAAAATATATGTAAAGTTTAGCGTTTAAATTTGTTTTAAGTAAATCATAATACTTATAATATCCATAATAAATTCCGATATCTTTAAATATCGTGTTTTATTATATAGGCTCAAAAATATAAATCGTAATATATGGTGTTATTATAATAAATAAATATCAACGTGAGGCATTCTAAATAATTGTATTTTAAATTTACAAATTAGTAAACAGTCATCAAATGGCTCAACATATACATAGATTGAACACATTCCGTTAGTACCTTGCAGTTTTGGTTTACTTTCCTTCCCTTCTGACTTTCTGGAAGACTCTTCGCAAAATGAACAAACACTTGACGTTACACACATATGAGCTTCCTTTTCTTAATCCCTAGCACATCATCTTGAGTAAAAAGGAATCCAACTAAAACCGAAGAAAAACTAAATTAGCATTTCACAAAGCATGCATTGGACATATGCAAATTGAATTTGTCAATCAAATACTTAATCTGAATAATTATTAGAAATTTGAGCATAGATACTTCGATGATAGTTAAATACCATCGACAATGATCGAAATGCTACATTTTAAATAAGCTTGATATATTTTAAATCTTTGACTAGCCAAGCATGTTTTGCTAATGCGAATTTTTAGGGAAGTTTTAAACCAAACCAGTGTTTGAATCAAAAACCATTTTTACGAATAAATTTTATAGAAAGCTGCGTAAGTTTGAAATAAAATAAAAGCTTTTATTTAGAAACTATTAACTATGATAAAATTGAATTGCGTTTACACTAATACACTGATTGGATTCAAAACTGCCCAACTGATAGTGAAAATTTCTGTTTAAATACCATATATTTCTGACTCACCTGTTACATCTTCAGCTGATGTTTTGTCAAATCCAAGCTCATTTCCTGTTGTTCCAGTCTAACTGAAAAACTAATTTAAAAATATATTTTACAAGTTACCTTTTTCTTTTGCATTTAATAGAGTAAAGAGACCTTGGTAACTGCAAAAGATTTCGACAAGCTGTGTCATCAATCTTTTTTTTTCCCTCGGAAGTAATCCTGTTGCGGTAGATAGGGACTTCAGAGAGTACTTAACCCAAATACTCAATGAAAGGGAATATTATAGAGAGATAAAAATTCAAAAGGAAAAAAAAATATTACTGCGATTTTAATTTTTTTCATTTTTTTCCAAAACTTTTGAATATGTTGTTTTAAGTGTATTTTAAGATCCTTAATGTTTTAAAAGATTGTACGAAATTAATGTTTTGCACGAGAATTAGGAACGTGAATTATTTTTTCCACTTAATTCTTGTGTAAAAGTGCTGTGAAATTTTTTACTGAATATATTTTGTACAATTATACTGAAAATGCAACAGAATTATTGTAAAATGTCTTTACTAATAGAGAATAGATTGGTATATACTGTATAAAAATGTAAAAACGGAATGCCTGTATGTTTTAATATGTTTGCAGGATTTATATAGTATTGCATATTGGCACTTTATACAAAAGCAGATTTTCTTTTTTTTTTAATTTGTGATTTAGTTGAAATATTTTTTAAAACCAACATATAAGATACGAAATGCATGCTTTTATTAAAAGAATGGTATGTGTTACTAAACTAAAAATTTTCTTTTCAAGGTTAAGAATTTTTTCACCAGTTTAATCGGTGAATATTGCATTTTAAGCATATGTATGAAATATTATATCTACCGGTTATTTCATATGAATCAGAAAACGTTTTTGTTAGAAATCTTTTTAAAAATCTGAAGAAATAACGCAACACTGAGCAAGTCTGGTCTTTTCTAAGGTCACGAAACTCTTTCCTAGGGCTGTCCGGAAAGTTCAAGCCGATTTTTAAAGAAAATTGAAACGCGAGAAATTTAAACTTTAGTATACATTTATTAAAGTATACAGGGTGTGCCATAACTATTGACACAAATTTTAAGGGGAGATAGGGCGCATACAAAGAAATCTGGATCATAGCTATGTGGTGTCAAAAATGCCGTTTTGACTTACCTGTTAATAGTCACTTAAGTGTTGTAGTGTTCGTCTAATTTCTTTAACCAAATTTCATAAGCACTGGGTTTGTCTAAAAAATTTCACCAGTGAAATGAAATAGAATTTTTGAACTATCCATTTTAGTCACGTGTTTTCTGCGAAAGAAACATTACTTTCTGACAAACAATGGTCGGAAACTTCACTGTTATTTCAGCACTTGTTCCAAAGTGATAGTAACAGCTACATGAAGACGACATTTTCGATCAAAACACTACTAGATTCTTATTTCTTACTATGTGTTTTACGTCCCCGTAAATTTTGTATCAATAGTTACGGGGCATCCTGTAGAGGTGCCATTTTATTCTGCAACATTTCTCCATCTTTCAGGCACGTTGAAACTTCTGCTCTTCCAGCCTCTCAAATTTTTCTACATGATTTTTTTTATCTCGATCAAAGAATTGAAGGTTTTTAATTCCATTAAGAGAATTAAGTGATGATTGGAACAAGTGGAAATCGGAGAGTGAAAGAGATCTGGTGAATATGGTGGGTGGAGTAGAGCATCCCAAACAAGCTATAATTTCTTTTGTCGAGTCACCTAAGAAACATTAGGCTTTTAATTGTCCTGATGAAATAAAAAACCTATCTGATTCGCCATATCTGAAAGTTTTTATTCAATTGCTGTTTATAATTCGTCTAATTGGGAGCAGTAGTTTTCTAAATTTATTGTCTTCTTGTGTGGTGAAAGCTCATAATACAAAATCTCTTTCCAATCCCACCAGGCACAGAGCATGATCATCTTAACTTTTCGGGTAGCTAAAGAGAGCCCATTCCGAGTCGGGTGAGATCTTTTCAGATCAGCATTGCTAAAGTTGTTTCTTGCTTCATAAATGGTGTCTTCTGGTTGTGCTTATAGAACTAGTTGCAAATGAAAATGCAATTCATCAGATTTTTCTCCGTAAATCAGAAGGAACCCATACTTAAAAACAGCTTATGAAGCCAAGCTTCAGAAAATGCTCGAGAATGGTGGATTTTGCCTTATTTAACATTTCTGCAGATTTACATGTCGTACAGCATCAGTTATTCTCAATCATTGCTTTGATCTCATATTCATGGGTGAGAGCCTACCCGAGCGTTCTTGATTCTTCAAGTTTAAATCACTAGCTTCAAAAATAGCAAGCCTCTTCCGCACAATTCTTTCAGCTGCAGCAGATTCTTCCTAAACAGCAAATTTCTTGTTGGTGTGGCATTTTTCCCGGAAAAGAATTTGCCTGAAATGGACTTTGCTTTTCTTCATATACAACGTTGTATAAAACTGTCAAAAAATAGCGTATCTTAACCTTTTTTGTCAAACATGTCCGAAGTACCCTCGGTTACGAAAAGCACTCATGTCATCTGTTTTCAACCGTGGTATACCGATTACAAACAAATGTCACGAATACATATCGTAAAAGACGGAGTAAGAATATGGAATTTATCTGAAGGTTTTTCATGAGTCTGAAAAAGACGAAGTCATAATATATCAAGACACACATATATATACACGTCTTAATATATGTGGTCTGATGTATTTTGACCTGCCCTTACGCTTTCTACCAAAAATCGACACGATCTTTCCTGACAATTCAATGTACTTGTATAAAAAGTAATAAGTAGGGTCCGGTGGGGTAGTTATGATGAACGAAAGGATTAAAAATCTTTAAATGATAATGTTTCGCAAAAATATTCGGTATAAAATTCATAATGGCTTCATCATAGTAGTGACCTTTCATCATTTATTTCGAGTATTTTAGGGCAGCAACAATTGCAAAACTGACATGCTATATCAAAATTTTCAGTAAACGGATATGTTGGTTATGTGTCCGTCAAGTCTGTTATTTGGCAAAAAGTTAAAAAAAAAATCAGACACGCTATTGCATATTAAAAAGTATATTTGTAATGTATTTTCAAACTTCTGAGATGTTTTTGCTTTTTCTAATATAGTTAAATATTTTTAATCTCATGGTCATAATTACCCCGCTATTTTTCAAAAGAAGAGTAATTATGACCATATATAATAACATAGGAGACAAAGTCATTCTGATCAGGAAAAACACAGGTCTCTCTCATACCATTTAAAAATATTAACGTAACGTAACTTAAAATATATTATTTATTTGTTATATTCAACATAGAAATAAAACGTAAAATGACAATTTTGCTAGTGATTACTTTTAAATTTTTCTCAAATGTTTAAGACTTACTGTCATAGCCAGTGAACAGACTCAGAAGCACATTCCAAGACATTAAAAGTATGCCAGATTAAAAATAAAGAAAATAAAGAAAAATGAACGAGACATATAAATACAAGCAATTGATTCAGACCGTGGACATTCCTCCGTAATAAATATAAGCATTATCATAATCAAATAAAAGTCTAGTTTCGCATTACGTCAACTGCCATTCCTTGTGAACAGCAGTCACATGACAATTTGGCGGCTGAAAAATGTCCGAATATAGAAGACATCCCATCAGTAGTTTCTGTTTGGGGGGCAAACAATTATTTAGACTTATTTTACAATTATTTTGTTCTTAAAATTCAACATTGCTGAGTGCAGTTTTGTCAGCAACTCATGCAATTCGATATTTTTCATTTAAAGAAAAGAGTTTTCTTGACAAGAAGTTGTAATTTTGATTCAATAAATAGAACTCATAAACTTATTACTAAGTTTTTATCAATCATGTACGCATCAGAGTAACTGATCACTAACACAAATCAAGTCTCAATTGCTACAAGAAAAGTTGTACGCGTAAGTATATAGAGAAATCGAACACTCTTAGTTCTAACATTGATGGCCATCGTTACCTCAAATTTTTGGGGTAATTATGGCCAGCCCCTTAAATTTTAAGAAAAAAATCCTATGGATACAACATTTTTACTAGATGTTCTTTAAAATTAAAGATACCGCTCTGATTAATTAATAAAATATCTTCCCTATAATTAAAATAGTTAAAAATTCTTAAATTTGAAATTTGCACAAAGTGGTCATAACTACTCCGCCTGACCCTGTATATTGTTAGTTTACAAGATACAGAATAAAACGCATTAAAACTTTACTTCACTACTGCTCAAAGTACATTACTGATAATATATTTTTACTTAACGATATTATTTTCGAATTATTAATGAAGATACGTACTGTTAAAAAAATTACAGAATTTATTTCCATAAACACAACAATGCCGCGGTGAAAATGCGATAAAATTTACCTATAAGTTATAAGCTTTGAGCAAACCAAAGAACACACATAGTTTATCGTACAAGAACTTAGATGACTCAGAATCAGGCAAAATAAAAAAATACATAGTTTTTAAATAGACAAGTGAGGGATATGCGATAACTGTAGGTTGATGTGACAGAACCCTAACGATGAATGCCCGAGAGTTTGACTACTCATCTGTAGAAGAAGAAGGAATAAAAAAATTAGAGAAAAGACATGAGGTTTCATAGAGGAATGGCTGGAGAAGATATCAATAAATGCAAAGCGGAAAATATCAAGGATATTATCCCAGATGAACTGAATGCCAGGGTAACTAGTTTCTAAATGTCGGGCGCAGACTTCGGTGGTTCAAAATCGGTATTCCTGAAGTATGAAGTGTCCTGATTTACGAAAAAAAGCTTAAGTCTACGATCTTCCATCCACCTTTTCCAGAGCCATGATATCTTGTAAAGTATTCTTTACAGCATATTAACTCATCTCTATTCATTGTAACTTTAAAAATCCTTTTTCTACATAAATAAATTCCCTCAAATAATTGTGGGGAAAGTATCGTGCAAAATCCGCAGCAAGCGTATATTGCGCGATAAGCACTTTCTTGTCCGAAATGCACTTAAATAATTGTGGTAAAAGTATTGTGTAAAATCAGCAGTAAGCCTATTATTTTCAATCTTAGAGTTTGTGTACTTCAAAGACATCAATCTTGATAAATATTCAGATGTACAAAGAATGATTGCGGAAACACGTACCTGTGAGATTTTTCCATTCTTAAAAAAAAAAAAAAAAAACTTATTAAAAATATTAATAATTGAAAATCTCAAGATTAAATTTGTGTGAAGGTTTAAACCGTATTTTTTAAAATGAGAAAGCAATTCTGAGAAGCAATTATAAGTCTTATTGGACACCATTGTACCCACTCTCGCATTATCGGAAAGATACGAATAGCATTAGTAATGTATGTTTGTTGATCATCTGCATTTGTAATGAATAATTTCATACAATGTTTTGAGAGTAGCTCTTTCCTTTGACTTATATCATACTTGTGCAACATACAATTTCTATAAGAATTAAATAGGCACTGTTTAAATTTTTCGTCCATTAAAAACAATAGATGCAGTCTCTTACCTGAGTTGTTGAATACGTTTTCAAAACATATTATATGATATATTAACTAGAATGAAATAAAATAAATAAAATCAGAATTACTACTTACCACTCCAGCTTATATTCCGTATGGGAGCAAAAAACTATGAATAATAAACATTAAGAACTCAGATAGGCTTTAAATACTTACTTTTTTTACTGCATAATATATAAACTTCATTGCAGACAAATGTCTAAATGCTCATATTTAAATAACTGTCTATAAGCATGTAAATATATGTAAGCCATCTCTGCAAGGTACTTCAGAATCACTCTTTATTCTATTTAAATGCTGTATAAATTCTAAAGATCTTTACTGAGATTAACATCTATCAAAGAACATAGTAATAACACATTCATTAATTCTCTATCACGTGAATTACATACCCCAGTTTTCAGAGAAAGATTTCTTATTTATTGTCTCATTTCAAGAGGAGAATTTCAGAATTATTTAAATGGCGTAAGACATATAAATCAAACATACATACACAGACACATATATATTGATTAATTATACAAAAATAATACCCAAAGAAGCATTGCCAAAATATATAAGATGGAAAAATACCAATATACTGAAACACTGAATTGCTCAGACTCGACGGAGGGAGAATGACTTAGTGGCAACCCCCACAAATTAAATAAAGAAAAATGCAATCACGGCAAAAAGAGCAAAATGATGATTGACATTTTAATTATACAAAAATAATTTTTAAGGAGAGGTGCGGGGGAGGTTATAGAACTATAATGTTTTTTTATGGGATACAATCTGCTTCTACTGACCTGTAAAAACATTTTACTATAGAAGTTTATGTGCCCGATTCTGACCGATTTTCCTTTGTATGTAGGTATGTATATATATATATATATGTATAATAGTACAACAAGTAATATATATAAATTGCTTTCCGAAGGCAAAACCGTCTTCTAGTAAAAAAGTGAAACCAGTATCAAAAATCAAGCTATAGAAAACATATTTTCATTTTGATACTAATATTATTAATACCATCCTACATATTTCAAATTTTACATTTCGTAATCCATACCAATTTTGTGTTAGTGATAAAAATAATCTTAAAATCTTCTTCCAAATACAGTACATTTATTTTGGATTTAATTGCTTTCTTAACTACTGCTTAACTACTGCTTAATTCATCGAATATTGTTATGAGAATCCCCGGAATTTTTATTGAGATTCATACTTAAAAAATATTCAAGAACAATTGAGCTACAAATTTCTTATCTTCCTTTTAATCAATTTAATTAAAATATCTTGAAATGACGCTTCTTTTTTTCTTTGAGATTTTTCTGCACACATTTTTGCTTCATTTTGTGAAAACTTAAGGTGTCAGCAGATCACGGTTTATATATGTGGTTGGAATAACTTAATGAACTTATAAAAGAATGCAGGTATATTTTCCTAATGAAAAGCATTTTTTCTCAGACACGTGCAAGAAATGAAGTGTTTAGTGCGATTTGGAATTCTCCCAACAATTCTCCCAACAATTCTTATCAATTCTCCCAACGAGTTTTATTGAAATTTAATCATTGGGAGTCAAACTGAATTAATTATCTTGTAGAAAAAAAATAGAAAACGTCATTTTAAAATAAAATACGGCAATATCTAAACGTTATTTTGGTGTTAAGTTGAACAATTTATTTTCTCAATTGAAATTCTCGCTCACTTTTATAATACCACCACACTAGACATTTAAGTCTGTCTTATAAGTATCGTAGATTTATGTGGGAAAATTGTATTCATTTCTTATGTCAACACATAATTTATAAATATTTAAAGGTAAATTAGAAAAGCATATTACCGTAAAAGCTATCATAAAGTGTAATAGCTAATAATTGATGTTGTTCATTCAGTAGTTTAAATTAAAACAATATTTAAAATTCAAATAAGTGTTAATATGGTATTAAATATCACTATCAGTAGAAAAAACATTACCGGGCTGTATAAAGAAGCTCAAAGGATCTATGTTTTAAATCATATTACGAGTTATTAGGTATTGTGTTTATCAACATTTTAAAGGAATTAATTCCTAAAAATAATGTTTGAATTACAAAAAAATACTTTCAATTTTGAGAATTTTTAATAAAATCATATTACAGGACAATATTTAATTGTATTTAACAACAGTGGAAAACGAGCAAAAAAAAAAATCACAAGTGTTTACGAAAATAATGTGCCGGCAAATAATTAGTATAAAAAAAAGTACGTTTAAATCGTTTAAATGCGTACATAAAAGTAACATATTTGCTAGTTTAATCCTTTATTTACAGTTCCGTTTATATTTAGAAAACAATACAGTTTTTCTTCGGTTCAAAAAGTGTTCTTGGAAAAAAAGAAGAAAATAGTAATAGATCAGGATTTTAAGCTGAAGAAACAAAGATCCTAATAAAAACGCATCCTTATTTTATTTTTGACTAATAAAAAAAAATACAAATATATGTCCAGTAAATTGTATTATGTACTAGAAGGAATGTAAATAAACAAGATTTATAACTCTTATACGATATCGCTACACACAACGGATTAAAAGTTATCGTAGGCGTCATTTATTTTTCTTTTTTTCGTGGTTTAAAGTGTTTTTTCCTTAAATGTAAGGCGGAGTTGAGGAGGCTAAAAACATGTAATCTGCTTGTTAAAATCCTCTTTGGTTACTTTTTTCTTCTTGTACAACTTTTAAGAATGTCAATTTCATTGCTTTTTAAACATGTTTGAAAGTGCGATTTGACCATAGCTACGGAAGTTTGCTATGCTGTAAGTGATATAAAATCAATAATATCGTTTTAGTATTATTTTGAAATGCTGTAGCAAATGATTAATGCTCAAGTTTCCCAATATCACGATTTTCATTTTATGCTTACTCTTGAACAGTTCAGCCAGTAATAAAAGGTATTTATAACATATTGCGAAAGTATAGAAAACGTGTTTATAAAGGGAGTATTTGAGAAATATTCCCAATATCACGATTTTCAATTTTATGCTTACTCTTGAACAGTTCAGCCAGTAATAAAAGGTATTTATAACATAATACGAAAGTAAAGAAAACGTGTTTATAAAGGGAGTATTTGAGAAATATTTAGATTTATAGAACTCCTAAACTTTGAAAATTACACTCGAACATATTTTAGGGTGTACGAATGTGGTGAATTTAAATATTTTCAAGTTGATATACCTATGTAAATATAAAAAAATAATGGATTAATGAAAGAGAAACACTCTAATTTTCGTAGAATAAACAGCAAACATGAAAATTCCTCCTTCTCATTCTCAGTAGTATATGCTTTAAAAAGTTTGCAAGTTGAAAAATTTAGCAAAGCATTGAAAATGTTGCATTACATGTGAAATATTAAAAAAAAGAAATTTTCTAAATTTTAAAATGAAAACTTGCAGTATGTTAAATTTTTAAGCCTGATTTTTATATTTATATAGTTCCTTTTTAACATAAAACTTTTTATGAGTCCGAAGACTTTCAGTACTACTACATTCCTTTTTACTTTTTACTAATATTTTTTATTCATTTAATGTCCCCCTCCCCCTAAAAAAATCGTGTTTCGTTGCACACATCAGCTCATTTCCATCGATTCGGGCATTTTACATTGCTTCACCATCCTGCAATCGCGTGGATGAGTAAATTTTTTTAATTTTAAGGAAATGTTAGACCATTTATTCCATAGAAATTGGACGAAATTTCACTTTTTCGGCAACTAGTAGCATATGAGCATGGTATTGTTATCCCTACTTTCACCTAATACATTTATTTTAGCAATGTGTAAGATCTCTAGAAATTGGTATAAATAGAAATAAAAATAAACAGTCCTAAGCACTGTTAAAGATGTTTAATTAAAATATCAACGACAATCTAAATTATTATGTAAAGATTAAAATTTTAGAAGAACGGTTTACATCAATAATCGTTAAACAAAAATTGTTGTTTATCAGAATATATGTATTTAGTAATCCTCGGTGTCAAATCAAATAATACATTTTAGCCTATTCCATTCCAAGTAATTCCTTTAATAGCATTAGCTGTAATTTTCAAAATAAAAATCCCTTAACCACCCATTTCATTCAGAATTAACGCCGCATCTAACGAGAGTAAGTACGGCAATATTGAAATCTCGAGTTTTTGTTCTTCATATTGTGGCATTTTACCTTAATATGTTTAGGTTAGATGGAATTTATATTGAGATTTTCAATTGCATATAAGAGTTATTATTTTATTTTTTCCTTCTGAAATATAAAGACGTTAACATAAAATGAAGTTTCGGTGAATACACGATAACATTCTCTTTAGTTAGTGAAGATTATGAGATTCAATGATAAAAGGCTAAATTGTTCTTAATAGAGAAATGAATAAAGTTTTAAGTTAAATAATGTTTTTAGATAATGGTATTGCCCATCACATTTCTATTTTCTTAATGTTATATATTTTTTTGTTATTACTTAAAGGTGTTAAATATTTTCTTTTGATGTTTATTATGTGGTATTCCATTCAAAACATTTCAGGAATAGCATAGTAAGCAAAAGAAAAACAGCAAGGTTTTACAGTTATGAAATATACATTATTCTTCAGACGACTGAGTATATAATCACAAAAAAATATGGGATGCGTTAAAGTGTCCGATGAGCTAGCTACAAGCACAAGCTACATATTTTAATAATATTATGTACAGTATATATTTTAGTTAAATAACTGAAAGTAAATCAGTTTTAAACAGAAATAAGTATTCAAATTAAATGTGAAATAAGGTTTTCATTTAAAAGTGCAGTTCTAACTCATTTGAGTTTATTTGGCTGATTGTTCCCAAAACATACAAGTGCTCTTTAAAAGTCCTCCCCCCAAGGCACCGCAGTTTTGTAGATTTGCTATAACACAAAACACGCATTATAAATGCTGAATAATGTACAAGTATCCTGAGAAAAACAATATAGTAATTTGGATAACCGAAAATTAGCCAAATGCGAAACCATAATTAATATTAACCAAATATTGAACTATAAAAACTAATGATTTTAATTAATTTATTGTTTTAGGAATAATTTCATTGAACTACTACATTAAGATTAAACTTCAGAAGTGGGCGTCCTCAAACTTTTTCCCTTACGATTACATAGCTGCTTTCCGGTATTGATCTCGAAAACGTACATACGGCGACTTGACATTGGCAGAGTATCACGAAAGTAACTTCTGGTTTCCAGCGGTATTTTACGGTCAGTGGTATAACAGTAGTAGTATATCAGGACGAGCAAGATATCACAAGCTCCCAGAACATTCTAACATGACACTGTCGCAAACTCATAACATTTATTGAAAAAAAAAAAACTTTAATTGTATTCAGTTAATTTGAGTTATGGACTGAAGTATATACAAAAATTTAACAACAAACAAAAAATAAAATATGTATCAAATTTAAAGGTATTAGTTAGAAAAAGGAATAGCTCAGTTTTGTAACGCGTAGTAATAAGGGAGTCCAACCAAATAATTAGCTACGGGCCAAAACGATGTAGTCACGCCGCTACATCGCCATTGTTTACGAATATGCTATTTTCACGAGGATTTCGAGGCTGGCAATCGCAAGCTGATCCTTTTAGTCATATGTTTTTAATTTTTTAAATATTTTTTTTTATTTGGTGTTTTTATTTCTACTAAGGTACTCCGTTCATTTAAAAGACAATTTACTGTAAAAATCAGATTTTTTTTAGGGGGGGGCGTAGGTGTTAAAGTGTAATATTTCAGCCTTCGAAATACGTTTGAGGATTTTGTTTCTATTTGGCTTATAGAAGTTCAGATACGGACATTTTATTATTAGTCAGCCCGATATATTTGAAACCGGAAGTAAAATTCTGCTATCGGAAGTGAATCGTATTTCTGCGCATGCAAACTTGGATAGGATTTTAACCGAATGACGTTTGCCGGACATCCACTTTAAATGACATTAAATTCTGCAAAGTAGCGGTATTGGCCGATACAATAACTTTAAAGTATCGGTATCGGCTATTTCTAAAAGTGAATTTATAGGCAAAGTATCGGTATCTGTCATTGGTTAAAATGTGATATCGATCGATCCCTAGTAAGCAGTCATGTCCAATGACCAAGTGAAATTCGGAAACTGCTTTAGGTCGTGCACCATTACGCAAATTTGGGACATCATTCTTTCAGGTTTTATGGGATACACGGTCAGTAAGGTACTTCCTGGCCACGGGCTTCGATGGATTTTTTAACAAAATGTTCAACAGTGCAGAAATGCATAGAAAGAGAGGACGTCTGCGTGACCAAAGCCCACTTTATAGCCAGATAATCTACATTCTCATTACCTATGACCCCACAGTAGACAGGAACCCACTGAAGGACAGTAATTTTCTCAAGAGATGTCAAGTTCTCCAGGTAATGCCAACAGTCCAGTATGTGCTGCGTTAAGATATTATTATCAGACATAATAAATAGCAGGGCATCCTTGGAATGGCAGAGGATAACAGTCCGTGTTTATTTATGCAGATGACAGTGCAGCTGAGGAAGAGCTGTGCGAATAGCAGCCACTTCACAATCAAACCCAGTACCTTACTCTACTCTGACTTAAAAAGAAAAGAGCTCGGAGAAAACTACGGCACCTGCATTAAGGCGATCCATCGGTATAAATCCGTTTCCACTCTGGTTCTAGATAACAGGTATTTAATGCTTCGAGGGCTAAGGTTATCAGAATAGAAGGGTCCACTCAAAATAGAAGTTACTTTTATTTACCCATTGGCACAAGTCTAGATTAATCAGGACAGGATTCAAGTTTAATTGATTTTGTAGTGGAACAAGGTATTTTGGTTCAAAATTTAAACCGAATGAATTTTTAAGCTGAATGACTCCCTGAAGAAAACTCAAATATGTTTAAATTTCTGTTTGGGTGTCGACTAACCTCGTTCAAATGGGAAAAACATCCAGGTACTCTTATGATATTTTCAAGGGGCTTTTCTTCAGGGTCTTCTGTTCAAGCACGGTTCTTAGTAGCCTGTCACCAGTCAGCATAAGCGTAGCATATATCCGGGTGGTCTATACTGCCCCATAAGCAATGCACAACGCCTGATTTTGGACTTTTTTCAGAGAATCGAGTGCATTTTCCCCAGCCACAACAAGTGGTTCACAGCAATAAGTTACAAGAGGGCGAATAAACGCATGATATGACTAGAGCAGGGTTGGTTCAGCGCAACCCCCAACGTTTGAGGGCACTGAGTCTTTTCACAGCTCGGTTGGTAATTTCCTTTACATGAGATTTCCATATTAATTGTGGTCAAACGTCACTCCCAAGTATTTAAAATCAATACATATGGGGATTTAGGTACCCTTATACATCAGTTGAAGATCTAAAATTTGATGCATAAGTGAAAAAGTCAAGCAGTATGATTTATTTAGGTTCACCTCAATATTGTTAGCATTGCAGCAATCCTCCAAAACATTCAAAACGGCAGACAGTTTAGTTTAAGTACTTCCTCTTGCATTGACTTTCTTAGGAACTGTCGAGAAGACCCAATCATCAGCATGTAAGAGGCATTTGAGGCAGTAATTTCTCTCATTTTTAAAATCAAATCATTAATATAGATGTTTAAAATGGAACAAGTACTAACGGCTTCCAGTGGAAGGCCCTTTTTAAGAATCTTGGATTTCAATAAAGCATTTCATTACCTCACTCTGCAAGAGCACTGGCACAGGAAGCCACGAATCCAATTCAAAAGATTTGCCCTAAAACCTAGTTTTGCTAACTTATATAAAATGCACTCTCGCCATACGCTGTCATAGTCAGATTTGAGGTCAATAAAAATAGCCGTTAGGACATGTCTGCTATTTAGAGCAACCTCGACAGACTGGCCCAGGAGGACAACGGGCTAATTGGTATAGATCTGAAACTTCTAAACCCTGCCTGCTCCTCAGACAGTAATCTATTAGATTCTAGGTAGAAATTAAGTCTTCTCACAATTATTTTCTGCATACCCTTCCTTACAATGCTAGTCAACGATTTTAATCTATAACTGCGGAGATTATTAAGTTCCTTATTTTTTTTATGAATGGGTACAATACTAGAGGATCGTCAATCAGCTGGTACAATAAAAGTATTCCATATTATATTGAAAAAGATCCAGACGGTTTCAAATGTCCAAGGCCATGAATGGATGAGTAATTTTGGTGGAATCCATCCCTCCCAGGTGATCTACCATCTGGGAGGCTTCTTAGAGCATAGGTCAGAATTCAGAACTGACTCAGAATTAGGTTCAAATTTTGACTGCAGGAGTGTAGTTTTCTGCTTCATGTTGGTGCGTGGCCGTACTTAGTTGGTGAGCGATTTGTCTGGTTGATTCCGATAACGAACGAGCCTGCTAAACAGACTACCCGGTCAACTCTGCCAGGCGTTCTTCTTAGAAGGACAAGAGAGCAATGAGAAATAAATGAATATATTATAAATTCAGTTATTAAGATAATATGAATGTTTTTGATGGCTTCTGTTCACAGATTAGAAAATGCTGCTTGAGATGAGATTCAAGCTTAAGATTCACAGTATTTAAATGCAAACACTTTGCAGTTGATATTTTTTTCAAAATTTCTACAAACATTAACTTTTCTTATTATCTTCACTTGAATCAAAAATATCACTGAGTCTACGCCCTGATCTCCCATGTTTATGATATTTAATGTTTTGTTAAAATATTCTATAAAATATTCAGGCATCCATGGATATTTTATGGAAGTCTAACTGAACTCATCACTAAAGTCACTATTCATTGGCTATTTATTTAAGAATTAATGTGTTGGGCTAACCTCATTCTACAAATGCAATCTAATATTACTGCTCTTATCAAACCGACAAAATCCTCGGTAATCCGATGAACTTTGAAGTGAGATTAAAGTATTTCAGTTAAAACTTGACACATATTGCAGTTGTCTTAAAGTCCTCAGTTTTCTTTGTGGAAATCTATAGGATGGAGAAATTTGGTCTTTTAAGATAACCTATCAAGAAAACTTGGGAAGTAAACTCACAATCTGCAATGTATAATGATATCATCACAGCGAAGTAGTCAAAACGTGAATCTTCAATCATTACTTACAGAAAAACATTTAATTTAAGATATAATTATATTTATCAGAATTTGTTTTGAATAAGGATTAGTTTTGTATTGTTACTTAATCAAATTTAAAATCACATTGAGAAGAATGTGAATGTAATAAATAGTAAAATCCCTTTTTAAACAATAGCTTTTGTCATACGCTATCGAAACTCTAAAAATATCCTTTTGTTTTATGACATTTAATCACGACTCACGAATTAAGCATACTTTAAGTCTAACAAGTAAAAGTTATTAATGTTGCTGAAGTTAAATGGTGTTATACTATAGTATTTAGTAAATGTTGTGAAAATCACATTAATGGAATGAGAATTTATGATTTCAATTTCAAATAAGAAAACAAAGTGCTTCTGGGCTCTTTCAAATTTCAAGAGATTTCTGACAGTTTTAGAATTTCTATTTACTGAACAAATTAATTTAAAATGTAAAACAGAAGAGAATGCTCTTGCCGGCAGTATTAAGGCTGAGGACATCCTATTATAAGAGGCACCGCTTGCTCTTACATCTTAGTACACCATCAGTGATTCAGTACTAAGTGCTTTTTATAATTATGGATGTGCCTTATACTGCCTTATAATCATGAATGTGCCTTATAATGAGAGCAGAACAAAAAATCAAGGGAATTTTTTACAATAAGTAGTGCAGGTTTCCTGAAGTGTAAAATAGTGAATGTCCACGAAAAAGAAATGAAAATAATTTTAAGGTCTTAGATCGTTTTCCAATAGATGAAATATAAAATTTATGACCTTATTCCTATAAACAATGTTTTGTAAGCAATTTGTCAAAATGAAATATGCTTTTCAGCTGTATATAATAATATTGTATGAATGTAAAAAGCTCGTTTTAAATCTATTAGAAGAAAAAGTCGTTTTGAAGCACTCTTAAATGCAACGTATTATTTCCAGACTTACTTGCTTATGTATTTCTTTTTATAATCCATTCCAAATATCAAATACACTAACATACTCATTAGGAAATACGTTTATATATTTCTTAATGCTTAAAAACTGGAATGTACATTAAATTCGGCTTGCACTGAGATAACAGTTCTAAAGATATATTTAAAAAATGAAAAATCTAACCCTTTTCAAAAAGATTTAATGCAATCTTAAAATTCTATACTTTAAAATAACACCCCAAATGCTATTACAATATTAAAAGTGCATGTTTTCGTAATTATAAGGTAAAAAAGATTTTGCGGAAATAAAAGCAATCAAATCGTTTATTGTGCGGGAAAAAAAACGCAACACAAATGCCGTAAATTCAGGTGCACAGTTTGATTAATTTTATATCCTCTATACTTTAACAAATAAATTTCATTTTTATTTCGATAAAAAACAAAAATCCTTTAATTTGACATTACTTTATGATACACAGCATGTTTTTACACATTAAAACTTATTCGAAAGACAAGAAAATCTGTATGTATTTGAACAAATTAGCTAAATTTAGATACATTACGAAGAAATCTGTATTTTATTGGCTTATTAATGTGGAATTTTCGCATTTTTATAGAATCGTTTTTGAAGATTTTCAGAAACAGTTATCTTTCATTACTCTCAGAGGTGTTTCTTAACAACATTTAAAATTTATCAGCAGACATCTTTCGGCTTTGACCTAGAACTTTTTCTCCCCAGTCAATCTATGTAAAACTCTTGCTGAGTGATGTAGATAAGCTCGTTCCTGTTGTACTTGGGAGTGTCAATGAAACGTTTCAAGCTCCCCTGGTTAGCAGACTCTACGCACGGTAGTGAAAAAACAGCTCTTAATTTTACAGATTTTCGTCGTTACAATTGTACGGAGTCTGTTATGGCAACTTATCCTTTTAAGACGTGATAGGGGAGCCCAAATGAGTATTTTCACTCCCATATATATGGCCGAAAATCAATAGTTTTCGAGAAAATTGAATTTTAAACTTTTTTCTTGAATAACCCAAAATTTGACATTCGAGTGCAAATTTTAAAAATATCTGCTTATTAAATTGATTTCATTTTAATTAATTTTCATAGCTGAAATTCTAATTAAAATGACATAATCGTAAAGAGTGCAAAACTACTTTAAAATTTCAGTTCACGAGCCATATGTTGCATTTTTTTATTTTTAGTTCACATGTTTCCTTTCAAAATACTGTATTTTTTCTATAAATAACATAGCAGTAAGCGCACAAATTACAAATAAAATTTCTTCCATTAAGTAGCTATCCAAAAACTTATTAATATCCATCCTAAGACGTTGTTCTTCGTAAAGAAGGGTGAGTCTTACTTAGTGTAGATAAAATCACCAAAGGATGCGCCCCGGTCCATTCTTTAGGATAGTTGGCCAACCAATAAATACTTTTAAACTTTTAAAAACAATTTTTCAAAGATGACATCTAACTAGGCTAACGTAATCATGCAATTTTACAAAACTACTTCAAAATTTTATTTACGCGCTTTACACGTTCTTTCTTTTGTTTATTTACATTTTCATATCAAAAAATGATGTTTATCTCAAAAAATACTATTGCAGTAAGCGTACAATTTACAAATAAAATGTGTCCCATCAGCTATACAAAAATGTATTACTGCCCATCTAAAGGCATGCAGTTCGTAAACAAGAGTAAGTTTTTTTACAGCAGGCCAAAACGTTAAACGATACAGCTCCGTTCATTCTTTAGGATCGTTAGTCAATTATTCAATTTATCGTTATTTTTTAGATTTATTTTCATAGCTGACACTATAAAGAAGCTAAAGTAATCATGAAAAAGTAAAAAAAAAAAAAAAATTGATTCACGCGCTTTACATGTATTGTTTTGTATTTATTTATTTACATTTGAATTTGAAAAAATTTTGTTGTTCTCAAAAATTGCAGTAAGTGTACAAATTAGAAATACAATTTGTTCATTAATCAGCTATCCAATAACGTATTAATGTCCATTAAAGACATGTAGTGAGATAAAGAAAGGTAAGTTTTACTTAGCGCAGGTAAAAATGACAAAGGAGGTACCAACGTCCATTAGTTAGAATGGTTGGTCAACCAATCAAGTTATCGCTGTTTCATTGTGCCTAAAATCTTAGCAACACCAGATTGTGAATCTCAAACGGCTATGTGCTGTGACGTCGCGTTGTTTTGAATCTGCGTCGCGTAAGCACGTTTTCAGTTATCAGGCTAATCAACTAAGCAAGGAACGCAGAATTGAAAATAACATGACGGCACAGCACGTAGCCATTTGAGAGTCACAATCTGATGTGGATAAGATTTTAACTAAAAAAAAACAGTAATAACTTGATTGGTTGATCAACCATTCTAAATAATGAACGTTCGTACCTCCTTTGTCGTTTTAACCTGCGCTAAATAAATCTTACCTTTCTTTATCAACTACATGCCTTTAAATGGGCACGCTTTTGGATAGCTGATTAATGGGATAAATTGTATTTCTAAAGTGTACTCTTACTGCAATAGTGTGTTTGGAGAAAAGCATTTCTTAAAGGAAAATGCAAATAAATAAATAGAAAAATACATGTAATGCATGTGAATCAAAACTCTGAGGTATATATAACTTTTTTTTAGTTTTTCATGATTACTGTAGCCTAGTTATAGTGTCAGCTATGAAAATAAATCTAAAAAATAGTGATAACTTCAAAAATTGTCTAACGATCCTAAAGAATGAAAGTTACTGTTTCCTTTGACGTTTCTACCTGCGGAAGTAAAGTTTACCTTAAGGGGATCATTTTGGACCACCTTCTCCAATGTATTTCTGTTGTCTCTCACTCGTATAGTTTTCTTTCCTCTGTACAAAAATTCACAAAATTTAAATTTACCTCATGTACTTGTATTTTTTATAAAAGATAACGTTTTTTTGTCTTTTTGACTGGCTCCAGTATGAAACAGTATGCAACTCCGGCTTACTGTTGGTCAATTGTTATTTTCATATAAATTTTTCCTCATGTTTAAAAATTCATTATAAATCACTTGACAAGAAATTGGTTCCCTCTTTGGAAAACGACATGGTACAACCTTTTTGTGGATTTTACACTAATTTGACTAGATTCGAATTCGTTAAGTGCATATATATATATATATATATATATATATATATATATTCTTTACATAGTAGAATTTTTAGTCATCTTGATTAGCTTAATTGCTATAGTTATCCATAGCATTGCTATAATTATCCATACTGCATAATTCAAACATTTATTGCAGTTTGCCGTGTTTATGCATAAATGAGAGTTTAGAAATGCTTAAACTGTACATGTTTTTGATTGAGATGAAGATCATAATTGAATTCAATTTTACTATCATCAATCATTAAAATTATGATATTTGAAAATTTTATTGTAATAATACTTCTGAAAGGTTTCTTTAATACATAAAAAAAACATACCTACAACAGTCCGGGGATGATTATTTTTATTATTTCATTACGGTGTACACGGTGTAATTATTTTAAATTCTTGAAGAATCTTCTATTTCTTAATAAAGAACTCTATATTTTTCTTTTCTTTCATATCAAAATAAAGTTTTATTTTGAAGATTTATCATTTTGTTCTTGACATAGTACAAGGAAGAAATGCAATAAAACTTTGCGTATATTCTTCCATATGCGAGAACAGATATGCTCATGAGTTATTCTTCTGAAAAATTATGGAAAGAACTGCTGCATTTGAAAGACATTTGATTTTTTTTTCTAAATGAAAAGAATCGTTTTCTTTTCCTTGTTTTTGAAGATAAAAATGCATTGATAAATCTTTAAAAAGTGTTTCGCTTAGGATTTTCCAATAGCTTTTTTGCTACTGAAATGCAAACATTTTAATACTTAGCAAATAAATTTGCAAAACTCGAACTACTTATCATATGGTGAATATTCACTTATAAAGGAAAATTCTAAATGCATTATAATGATGAACTTGACGTGTTTAAAAAGCCTATTATAAATAAAGGTATTTAACTACATTATTCCGTGGTTGTTAAATTTAAGTTGCAATCCACAAAGCGAAATTTGTACATCTATCTAAAATGTGAAAGACGAATAAAAATTAGGAAATACTTAACTCGTGTAAATTGAAATCGATAGATTTAGATGTACGAATAACTTTAAAATTTGAAGCGTGAAATAAAACTTGTGAAAATAAACCTTTTGTTTATTCCTATGTTTATTGAGGATAAGGTTTTGGATTTTCACAGTGGTAAAAAGTGCAACATAACAACCTATAAAAGTTATACACACAACACAAGGGCATGTATACATCATTTCTATGTAAGCCTTGTAAGTTTGCCCGTCTATACCCTTTTAACTTTCAAGGCATACAGTCTGGCTTTTCAATTTATACAACAGTTGGCATCATTTCAGGTAAATTAAAATTAGTCTCATGACTTTGAGGTACTTAAATTAATTAAAAGCAAATCCTAAGAAATAAGCTGGTAAATAATGTTAAAATTCATTGATTATTAGGAACGTTCTTAATATTGTAACTGCAATTAAAGGAAGGCCCATATATTATTTTCTATGTTTTGTTAAAGAGTTTCTTCGCTTACTTTCCTATATATAAGTAAATTTAGTTTATTACTAAGCATAACGCGTGCGCTGAATTAAAACTGTCACGTAACTTTTGTACCAAATTGGTGTATTTACTAACAGGTGGTATTTTCAACAATACCTGATGACATATCAAAAATACATATGTTGATGAATGCTGATTTCGAGGTATTTCTTAATTCATAAAGTTAACAAGAAAACACAGCATTTTAAAAAAATATACTAAAATACCATAATGTCCCAAAATGCTTCAACTAAAAGATGTGTGAATGCATTAACAGGTACTTGTTTGTCCCAGATACAGAAAATAAACTTCTTGAAATTATTTTATCATCTTTAAAATATTATCTATCAAAATGATACACTGAAAATCTTATCACTTTCCAATATAATTAACTGCATCCTTGCATTACAAGTTATCGTAAAAATCAAATAAGCTGATAGAATAAAATGCAATGTTTTATAACTGCGGTCATATATTCATTTTGTTTCTTTCTTAACTCTTAAATTCACTATTAAAATTGATTCATATTAGTTACATTGTTTTAAGTTGAAGTATTATTTAATAAATCTAAAAAAGTGCAATATTTGTCAAATTGTCCTAGAGTTAGTTCATAAAAAAGCTTCCAAATTCATTTGAAAGTGAATACAAACACATGCAGCAATTTTCAGACTGGAATAATGTTAATAAATCAATATAAATGCACTGATTTGAATATATTTAGAAACAAAAAGTGCTTTAAGTAAATGGTTTTATAACATTACAGTCCATTCCTGTAAAACCCGGGTATTCACTTTGCACTGAATAGGTAATCAAGGAATAAAATTTATTTACACACTGTTTAAAATCCTTCCAACATTCACCGATAATATAAATGATATGCAGCTGATACAATGATGGATAACGCTTGTAAAATATTGACAAATAAAGTGAGCAGAAATGCTGATAGTTTCAGAATAAAGTAATTTTACTTTGTGATTAGATCTTTCGTTAATAGATTTTCGTTTTCCTCATCAATCAAACATCCTTTGAAATTGGACGTTAAGAAGCAAACTATGCTGTCCCATTATTTAAAGGTCCTCTTGAATTTTAGGTTACTGCAACTAGTAAAATTGGGAATTTCGTTTGCTTTTGAATAAATTTTTGGCATCAAAGAATCGAAAGCAGCATTTCAGAAGACAGCCGTTCTTCATTTTTACTATTTGGTTAATTCTTATTATGTAATGCACTATATATTATTATATTTAAAGGCTGTAGAAAAATTGATTATGTAGTCACTAACATTGTAATTAGATATGTAAAGACAAGTTCATGTCACTTTTTTTCTAAATTTGAAACATATGATAATATGAAAAATAACTATCTACGCGCTGAATATAAAAATTATGAAAAAAAAGGAAATGTAAGTTATATTGTAAAATACTAATATCAACTTCAAATGCCAGTATATATATATATATATATATATATATGGATGTACTGTTAACATATATAGTTCATACATAAGAGCCAGAAAAACTGATGTAGGCGTGCGTACAGAAAATAACAGAGGTATGCTTCTAAAGAGTTTCGCGATGCGACCGGCAGCGCTTGCATAAGACAAGTGACCGGCAAAAATGTTATAGTCTAAGAGCCAGCGACCGCCAGACCTTCGTTATACTATAAAAGCTGAAACTTTTTCTGCGCATACCCCCCAACAGAGGTAGGAACAGTCGGCCACTATAAAGTTTGGATGATCTTGGCTTTGTCAGGTAACAGGTGGCAAAGGTGCATAAAATTGCCGAAAATTTCGTCATTTCATAAAGCTTAATTTTTTTATATGTTCTTCTTCGCAGTACTAGAAATCACATTATCCCTTGCCGGACACTTTTCCATTGTGGCAAACCCCCGCCAAACAACCTCAAAGTCATGGAAAACTGTTGTGTTCGTAAACTCCCGCGACGAAATACGTCAAGCTGTCACAAAGTGCCAAGCACATTTTATACTGCTACTTCTGAACTTTCTTACGCGCGAATTTTCTTGCAGCGCGCTCGTAATAGAATTACGTTTTTCAAGACTTTGAGATTGTCTGGCGGGGGTTTGCCAGGATGGGAAAGTGTATGGCAAGGGATAAAGTGATTTTTAGTACTGCGAAGAAGAACATATAAAAAAATTAAGCTTTATGAAATGACGAAATTTTCGGCAATTTTATACACCTTTGCCACCTGTTACCTGACAAAGCCACGATCCTCCAAACCTTATAGTGGCCGATTGTTCCTACCTCTGTTGGGGGGTGTGCGCAGAGAAAGTTTCAGCTTTTATACTATGACGAAGGCCTGGCGGTCGCTGGCTCTTGCTCTATTAGATCGGTTCCAGCTGCTAGAATGGTGGGTTATCAATATTTAAGTAAGTTTGAATGTATATAGTCGGCGCATGAAAGGCGAGACGTGGAATCTTCCAGGTAGATATAAAATTTGGCTTTCCGCGTACAATCATTTCACGAATGTACACGATATATAGAGAATCCGGTAAAAGAACAAATCTCCGATATCGCTGCGGTTGGGAAAAGATTATGAAAGAACGGAACCAACGATGACTGACAAGAAACATTAAACGTGCAACCCTTCGTCAAATTGCTGTGTATTTCATTGCTGGGGAAATAACTAATACCAGCGAGCGAACTATTCAATCATCATTGATATGAACTTTCGCTGAGGAATGCTAACTCGTGCACCATTAATGACAAGACGACACAAAGCGTGAGTGTCGCCTGGGCCCGTCAACACTGCTACTGGACTCTTGATGACAGGAAACATGTGCTTGGTCTGGCGTGTCTCGTTTCCAATTTTATTGGGAATATGAGCGTGAAGGTTATAGAGACAATATCACGAATCCGTGAACCCAATATGTCTTTCGGGATTGTTGAAGTTGATGCAGGCTGTGCTACTTCAGCTATGCTACTGCAGCTATGCTACATAGCAGAAAGCTTGTGCAGTTAGCTTAATATAGGACCCCCGATAAGTCTAAGTACGACTCTGGCTGACAATTGACAGATACGTAAGCATCCTGTCCAATCACCTGCACCACCCATTCATGTCCATTGTCCATTCCGCCGGACTTGGACAATTCCAGGCGGACAATGCGATACCCACTCGTCAACAGTTACCATCGAGTGAGTCTAGAAACACTCTTCTCACTTCAGACACTTCCACTGTCTACCTAAAGCCTCAGGCATATACATTTTTAAGCATATAAAGAATACTTTGTAAGGTGCTGCTCTGAAGAGATCTCCACTACCTCGCACTCCTACAGATTTGTGGACTGCCTTCCAGGATTCATCGTCTGATTTGGTTCTAATATATATTCAGACATTAGACGAGTCCATGGCACTTCGCGTTATGATACTCCTGTGCTGGCGGAGGGTCTATATAATACGTAGCAGGTGTACTACTGTTTCTGGCTCTTAAGTTTACGTAGTGGCGTACGCAGGGGGTGGGCCCAGGGGTCTCGAGCCCCACCCCCCCCCGAAATTTCAGGCTGAAAATGATTTTTTTTAATAATAAAAGTGGACTTTTTGTTTGATCATCAAATATTTCATTTTAAAAAGTGTTCAAGTTAATTTTATATACATATTTGTTAAACGAATAGCCCATTTCTAGATTTTTAAGGCCAGTTCTTGGAACAAGACAAATTCCTTCCCTTTAACTTTTTCATCAGGGCGAACTGGGATTGAAAATGCAGAAACAAGTTATTTTTTAAGTTCCATTCCTTGAAAAATGCGCTATTGTGCAGGTCGTGTTTTCAGGCTTTCCCCCTTCTTTCGAACAATAGGATAGCCTCGAATTTCACTGGTTAAATCCCTGATTCTCCTTGGGAAGCTAATCAGTTCCAGATGTTTTAATTCCATTTTCCTGAAGTAGCACCGGAAAAAGGAGGGTCTTTCGATGTCGAAAAAGCTGCTTTCTAGAAATAGCTGGACTATTATATTCATTGAAATATATGTCCCCACTTTAGCGAAATATCTGGACCCCTGACTTATGGAGAAAGACGTGGATTCTACTTTATTCTTTTTTCAGTGTAGCCGACGTTGGGTATGATCAGTAGATTGTACTGTAAGAACTGCTGGATCTGTAAAAGATATGTGAAGTTTATTTTTGTATTGCTTATTTTTGGTTGAATATATAGCAGTAATAATTGTAATCCGTTCGTAACTATTTGAAAAATGAAAAAAATTAAAACTCTGAAAAGCCTTTTTGTTGTAAGTTCATCTAAAAGTCCGAGGTTCTGACCTGCCATTTGGCTGTCAATCTAGTGGTTTGAAGTTTTGGGAGGTTTTCTCTTGATGTAACGTGAATACACGTTACAAACCTTTAAAAAGTCTTTCCCCAGACCATCCCTCTTTAGGCAGATAGCCCTTGTGTAGCATCGGAGTGGCTATTCGGACCGACGGTGCCATTAAGCCACCCACTATTCGGCCCGTTCTATAGTGCATATTTAAATTTTTTAACTATTAATGTACTATTTAAAATTTTCTGCATATTTAGAGCTAAAAGAAAGCACATTTCATCCAAAACAACATCAAATGTGCAAATTTTAATTAAATATTCAATATATATATATATATGAAATTCTTTTAGCTTTTTTTTTTTTGAAAAATAAGTTTAAAATATTTGCATACTAAATACCGTAAAATTTTTATATCTATACGAGATTTCAAAAAAGCATCCTAAACTTGTACGAATATTAATGTTTTCATTCACCATCCTAAACATATACCCGCATAACCAGAGTACAATGATACGCTTAAAAATCTACGACTTTTAATTTTACGTAGAAGAGACACAAAGCACTATCATTGTAGTTTCAGTTATAATAAGTAATTGCTTTTGTTTACTGCAGTCCTCTCAGTACATTGATGTACCCTTGGTAATTCTGGCATTTTGCGATTTTTATAAGGATACGACAATGGAAAATTAGCTGCTAAATATTTTCTAATTTATTAAAAATAACTATTCGTGCCTCGAAAAAGAAAAGTGCACACCACATAACCTTAAAACTGAACTATTCAGATTTCATAACGGACAAGAAGTAATAAACTAGCGCTTTGTAATTCATGTTGCGAGTCCAAATGCGTAATCCGTATGGCGGGTGTTTGTCTTGCGGCGCGAATGGAACAATTAGTGCGGAAAATACAAAGGTGGTTATTATGAGTAAGCACAAAGCACCAGTGTAATAATGCTTTTCGGGAATTTGAGACGGAAGCGAGGCAGAAGATCTCGAAATTTTCTTGATGACAAAAGCGTTCTACAAATTTCGAGGAGGATTTGCAGAAGGAAAACAAAGAGGGAGGCTGTGGAGCCCGAGAGCAAATTAACATCGACATTAAATTTATGGAAAGGAAATAATAGTTTTATTTTAAGTGGGGGAGATCCCTAGGGGAGCTCTTCTTTAAATACAGTTCGGGTATTTTCAGCACAAGCACAGAAATTAATATGAATTATATGGAAGGAGATTTTTCAGTTGGTGAAGTCTACAATTCATTTCCTTTTGTCATAATACCGGATAGAATGCGGAATTTATCTTTACACCAATCTGTTGATGTCCCTATTTATTTTTGAATGTTTAAGTGTTGTAGCTTTTTCCTGTCTCTGCTGATCTTTCACTCTAATATTTAGCAATAAACAGACACATTGGATATTTTTTAGTACAAACTTCTGTAACAAATCTTTTCAAGAAAGTGGAGTAGTCCCATTTGTCTCTTGTTAAAGGTAATAAGCATACATTCACTTGGTGCATATAAATAGGATGCTGCCAAATATACGGACTTACTAAATAATTTTGAAGTGTGTGCGTATCTTAAATTGAGGACATTTGTAGCAACCTAATTCCAAGCAAAAACAGCAAATATAATCATAATGATAATATTTTGTTCTGTAAAGTGATAGATTTATTTCGAATGTAAGAAATAAACGGCACAACGATTGAAAGCAGTTTTAGTATTTTAGTTAAATGATAATACCAAGAAGTGAACAAAAAATATATAGCTCTGTAATAACTCTTAATACTGACCTGAATATTTAATTAATTAAAATTTTGTGACTGATTCCACACTAAAAATAAAACGTAAATAACGATTTTTTGACACAGAACATTTATAATTTATTACATAAATACTTCCATAAGTTTTCGACAAAATAGCCATAAAATATACAATCAATAAAATACAATATGCCTGTCCTTTTCTCTAAAAATACGACGAGATAATTAAATGACCAATTTCTACTCTTACAGAACTGCGGGTATGGATAAATATATTGAAGAATTTATCAGCTTAAAAAAGAGGCCTCTAAAAAGCACATAGTTCAATGACTTTGTTTCACAAGACATGATTAAGTAGCTTCCCGCTTTATTTCGAGTATTCATTTAATAGATTCGTCTCTTGCATCTATGTGATTAGTATAATATGATCTTTTGTAAAATTAATTATCTTCTTCCCGCAGCCCAAACGCGCTACGCATACATAGCTGCTTTTGATGGGAAAAGTATCAGAACTTTATTTGATTACACCAAAAACTGCACCTGGTGCTGCAAAGAAAAGATGTGATCAATTAATCAAGAATAATTGATTTTTGTCTGCACATAACAGTGATTCTTAATACATAAGAAATTGCATTTATTTGTGGACAAAAAGTTTTCCACATAAGGTGAATAAAGCTATTGAAATTTTATCTAGCTATTGAAATGTTATCATTTATATAAACATCATGAGTTTAACACATAAACCAGTAATTCCTAGTAAATATAATAAAAGAAACTTACTGCATTATTAAAAAAAGAAGAATAGCAATTGAATGTATCCTGTAGTGAAGGAAAAAATTTGTTTTGACATGATAATTTTTCTGAATGGAATAAAAATTTCTGTTTTTTAAAATAAAGGCCGTATAATCAGGTAAATATCTTAATTTAGTTTTACATATGTGTATATAGAACACGTGTAATATGTTTGTTATTTTATATTTTAATTTTTTGTATTATCTCAATCGCTATTTTTTAAATATCTCAAATTCCATGAAATGTGTAGCATTCTAGATTTTTTTAATCAAACATATTTTTGTGCATTGAAATACAAAAATTTTCAAAAAAGAACATTTTTTAAAATAAATAGTTTGATTATTTAATTTTTCTTTCATTCCAAAACCTAATTAGGTAGAGCGCAATTTCAGCCTAAGAAAATGTTCGAGTTTTGTTAAAAGAAAATATTTATAACTAAGCTCTGTCGTTTTATGATACGTCTACATTACCTGTACAAATCAGTAATGTGTATGAGGGAACATAATATTGCTTTCTCTCATTAGAAGAACAAAATATTGCTTGGTATTTTGCTCAAGGTGCTTCAAAAATTTTGAATCTTAATTCCCTACGGTGTTCCATTTTTTATGGTAAGTGGGCGTTACTTGCGTATTACTACTTTCTCTGACACGTGAAATTTCAAATATACTATTCTTCTATCTGAGAGAGGGAGCAGATTTTAGTTTTTAAAACAAAAATTCTACAGCCAGTGTTTATAAAGATATCAACGGTTCGGCCACAAGAGTGCCTAACCGTCTTAAGCAGTTTCGACCTTCTTATTAAAACAATTCATTACATTGCTCCTAGAATGTGCATAAAAGAATTTTTGTTACTTAACTCCACAATAAGGATAACGAATTTAAAATCATTATTTATAAAGATGTGAATTTCAAAAATTATCAAAGAAAACTTTTGATAATTGCAACTATGATTTTAAGAAATAAAATGCTTCATATGATGCCTTTTTAGATAAGTATATCATATTCAAGTTTAGACTCGTTGTCACAATGTTGTTATTGTATATGAGTTTTTCTTCTTTCAGTGAATCAATTGTATTAAAAAAATGTTTTGACCGTTTTCCACTGATTTTGTTAGTAAAATGTAAAAATGCATAAAATAAGGCTTTAAAATAATCAAGTATTTTCATAATAAAACAAATGCTTCAATTTTATTTAATGCAGGATTTGTGAGGTTATTTAATTTTGGAAAAAATAGTTTACTATTTTAGAGACATGTATAAATTTGTATGAAAATGATAAAAATTCATATTTCATCATCACTTTGGAAGTCGTCTTCTTCTTATGTATAGTAAAATTGGAAATCGAAAAAAAAATAGTTTTTCTTTTGTAAAACAACAATACATCACTGATGTAAATGCAACAAATAATCTCGCAATAATAAATCCTTATTTTTCTTCAAATCCTAAAGTATAAAGTATGAGAAAAATATCGATATGCAACATTCCTAACTTTATCGAAAATGAAACATTAAGAAGACACTTAAATCGGCTTTTAAGAATTTTAAAGATCAAAGTTGACATTTTTTATCACCATAGACTAATTTCGCTTATACTCTAGAACATTTTTCAAAATGAAAGCATAAATCACTCTGAAAATCCTGAATCAGATACGATGAAGGAAGAAATTGATTCTAAATGGTTAAAGATGTATGGAAGGAAGTTTCGTAATATTTTTTAACAAAACAATTTACTGCACCTTGCTTGATAACGTGGCATTTACGTGGAAACTCTTCAAAGGTAAACTTAGTGACGAAATGTACGGTTTCTTTGCCAAATATCATCAATCATTAAAAGGGGTAATTACGCTGAAAATACTTTGACTCGCATTTTTGCGTCTTTTATTATGTTTTTGTCACTGTGTTCTATTTTTAATAACATAGTATAATGTAATATCACGCATAAGAATTGTAATAAATTATGATCTTGATTGTTTTTATGTTTATGCATTCTTTTGGGCAATAGAGAGTGTTTCTTTATCATTTATTTTCTTTTCTCGCTTGTATGTTTGTCTATTTATCTACTTATCTCTGTATATAGATATATATATTCATTCATTCTTTCATTCTGGAATAAATATTATGTATTACCAGCGCAACGAATCTACGCTATAGCTAGGGCGTCTTAATATCTTATGAAAATACAAATCGTTGAAAGCATTGTCTTTATACGCTAGTTAATAGTACATTAAAATATTTTGACCATTTTACCAAGTTTGTCTATAATTTCACTATTTTTTCGCAAAAAACTTAAGCTAAATTTTAAATTTATAAATAAAAATTTCCTTTTTAAATAGTAGAGTTTGAAAAATTGTTGTTCATAGAATATTGTTGGGAAAGTTGCCCCCCCCCCCATTTTGCTGCATTTTCAATATAATTATGAGAAGAAAATCATAAAGAATGCCATGCTTTTTCAAATAGTGTCAGTCACCTCCTATCTCTCTCTCTCTCACACTCAGTATGTGTGTGAGTGTTTGCATGTGCGTATGAATATGTGTAATATGATATTTGTATTGGAAAAAGAATTAATTAATTCGACCGGAATCTTCACTAGAGATATCATATGCACTTATTTAAGAAAGCAGTGTAGGCACACAGGTACGAATTCCCTAAGACCTGCTCTACAAACACGTAAAAATGAAATTTAATAATTAGTGTAAGTCTAAAATGCAGTAGTAAATATTGCACCTCTCCAAACTTTTGTTTGTTTCTCGTGTCATTCAAGTGTCTTAGATATTAAGATATTTAGAGGATTTAGTATACACACTAACTTGTTGTTGAAAGCAAAAATTCTGCTAAATAATCAATTAACGATTTTTAAGATGGCTTTCGAAATCATTCAAATCAATTTTTATTTAGCTGTAGCATTGGAAATTTCGAGATGATTTCCATCGTATGAAAACTTACGATAGCTTTTATCTTGCCTTATAAGTTGTGAATTACCGGTGCGCTACATCTAGTAGAGTTTCACATGAGTTTCTTGCTACCATGTTTGATCAAATATGTCAACTGACTAACGCTTGTTACAAATAATATCTTTTTTAATATAACTTTTAGTCTGTGTCCCATTTTCAAGAGTTCACCATAGCCTTTTTTGCAATGGTATCATAAACATTTTTCAAAAAAAGAGACTGAATTTGGTACTCTTCCCAAATGAAATAGTATATTCATTAGAAAACGTGATTGTGGCCAACAACTTATCATGATAGTGAGTGGTACTTCGTATATGCGGAAAAAAGTACTGGATACTCATTAATATTTGAATATGTACTACATTAGTGTACTCTGAATTCAAGTACGACTTGCCAGCTGAAGCATTTGAAGATGGAGTTATTACTACCGATAAACCATTAATTAATAAGTTTTGCTTCATACTTGTCTCTTTGTGGTCGTTTTAGTGATGAATTCCTTTTTGTTGGCGCAACAGACCATCTTATAGCTCTGATTAGAAATTGTCTAAAGCGTGAGAGTACTGGGTTTTTGTGTAAGGGTTGAAGGGACGTCTTGTTGTTCTACAATATCCTCAAATAAGAAAGGCCAAGACACTGTCTTAGAAAAGGAGTTAGGTAGCCTATTTCAATCTCTGAAGAAAATGTCATGCGTTAAATGATTCTTTGAGCAAAAGTATAGTACGTGGTACACAAACCACATTCAATATACCAAAGAGAGGCTAGTGGTGAGAACAGTAGTGTTATTATTTTCATCAGTATTATTATATATTTCCCCCTGTAGATACAGTTATTGATTGGGATTCGAACATGTTCTACCAATAGTAAATGCGTTGCTGTTTCATTTGTATGTTCATTACAGTTTTTCAAAGCAGATTATCTATTCAAAGCTATTAGAGATATCGAATACAAATGCATTATTCATTAAATATAAGTATGAAATTAAAAATCCATTTTATATGTCATTTAACTTTAATTATTTTTATTCACTGAAACCGGCATAGCAGTGTATTTATCCTTTTTTAAATTCAATATAAAAGAAGAAAGAGGAATTAAACTTCTTTGTGTTATTTCTTTTTAAAATGTACATATTAATAAGGCTACAGCTTTTTTTTTTTCCTTAAAGAAATCGCCGTACACTTTATAACTATTTTGAAAAATATGAGCTCTTTCGCTTCGTATACAGAGTTAACATAGCTATTGCAAAAACTGTCAGCAGCAACTTGTTTTTCAAATGCTGAATGATTTTGAATTAGAGCTTGTAATTATCTTAAGTAACTAAATTTACTTCACCGAGCAAGGTAAATATGCGGATAAATTAAAAAGCGCACAATACCTTGCGTGCAAAGCCAATTAAAAATGAATGCATTACACTTTTTCCTGTTCCATCTTTCACCACTGTTCAAACCAATAGTTATAGACTGTTTTTGTATTATCTGCCACATTTTTTTCAAATGCATCCATCATATAGATATATGTATCTTATTCTTTATAGCGCGGCTAATTATCTCGGTACAGTGCGCCCATTAGCTCTTCGCCTGCCCAAAATGCAATTAACTTAAGTACGCGAAATTCATAAGAAAGACGACTGTGAGATCGATTATTGCTGTTTTTTATGATATTTTTTATTATTATTCCTGTAAAATATCGGCATCCCAGGCTTAAAGAAGGAAAACATAGGTGAAGGTTGAAAAAAGAACTGTTTTAAAGGCTTAATCGATAATTCTGTAAGAAGGTGGGTGTAGAGGGGAATTGGGATTAAAAAAATTTGAGAAATACTTTTCTTAGTATTTGTTTTAATGCCTTTATTGTTCCTTGAAGCATTTATTGGTGATCGTTTTAACGTAGATATTGTCTTGCCGATGAAATGAAAATATAAAAACAAAGTAAAATACCGATGATGTCGTTGTGCTTAAACCGTAATTTAGGGCTCTGTTTTCGTGCATCGAATTTTGTCGCTCGAGATCATTAAGTATAATTGCTCCAGTAAAATATTTTCCATACGTATCTTTTCAACCATGCTTGTTGTTTGCGCTTTCAAGATTATAACTTCTGCAGATTCTAATCTCCATCCACTCTTTTTAGCATTTGGGGACAAATTTCTTTCTAATTTAACAAAAGAGCGTAAAATTGTCGGTGAACGCAGTTGAGAGGTACATTTTTCTGCGACGGACTGGGATGTAATTTAATTATTTTCTTATGTAAAAGGAAGATGAGAAACATAAATTATATGAAATTATTCAGGAATTTTCGGTATTTAAAGCGTAAGATAGTAAAGAAAAGGAATTGGCATTTTGAAGAAAAATTATGTAAGTGGATTAATTTTCATTTCATTAGATAATTTTACATTTTGTCGTTTAATGTTGTGCGAGTATCCTTAATTATTTCTTAGTATTTATATTAGCAGTCTTGTTACATAGTAACCGATATATTGTTGTTTATGTTCAGTAATTTTTAATAACTTTGTCTCTAACAGCTGATCAGAAATATTATAAAGTCTCTTTCAATTTCAACGATGACTAAGTCTTAAATAAGATTAAAAATTTTCATATTTCCATAAATAAATACACCAAATACTACTCTGTATTGGCATTTTTAATATGTAAGCAATCTATATAGATTTGGGTATGACTAGATCTTGAAAATATTTCTTAAATTGATTTCATGCAAAACATAAATTTACCTTTATATATTAATTTTTATGAATCAGAGATTTGCATTTTTCTTCTATGTGTTAGTGATGAATTATAGAGCATTTTATGAAATACACTTATAATAATAATGATAAACATTATATGTACATATTATAACAGTAGTTAATATTATTTAGTGAATGACTTATCACTAGCAATTCTTCTTAATAGCGGTATTTTACACTCTCTTTTGAGAAAGGAAGTTCCATTTACTTCATGCACATTTATATTTTATTTTTAAGTTGTCTAATTTTTTTTACTTACCCAGTTTAAAAGTTGGTGCATCAATTTACTACGCTTTTATACAGATGCATCAAGGTTTACAGCCATATAAACAGTGGTTTCTGCGTAAATCGATCATTCAGACTATTAGAATTTCACATGCTAATTTTTAAAAAAATTACATACTTTCTTTTACCTAAACATTTTAAACACAAAGTTTAAAAGGTTTTGTGAAATTGCACAAATTAGAGTTTGAAACACCACATATCGTGCAAGAAATGCATTAAACACTCCTCTGATCACCCATGGCAACAAAATGCTTTGCGCATTTTGTACTCTAATCCTACATCTTATATTTAATATTACATAATTACCAGCGAAATTTAATTTTATTAATATGCAATTATTTTAATTTAGGTCTGAAAAACAGTGTTACTGAGTTACTGAGCACCGTTGTTTGGTTAATTTTTCTTGAATCATATATAGAGAATAAGAAGTGCTTGTTAGATCAGATGAAGAGGACTCCATTGAAACTGTCAAAACGATTATGAAAGGACCTGACCACTTATAAATGCTATTCATGATAACATGATATAAATGTTTCTATTCAGTTGTATTTACAATTATATATATAGATAGGACAGTCCTATTCTTTGAACAAAATTAGTTTTTGGTCTTAACTTTTAAGTGGAATTTTATTTCCAGGAATTCTTTGGACACTTAAAAAACAATTGCTACAATTTTTAATATTATGCACGTAGGAATTATCACAATAGGATTGACACTTTATTCTACTCCTAATTATGTTGCTTGTCAAAGAAGTTAGCTAGATACTAGAATCGAGTGAAGATCAGTGGTTGACTCTGGAAGCTCCGAGGAAGAGTTCCAGAGACTTTACCACTCATTGGTTACCTTCCTGTGGTGTGGTGCTTACGCAACAAGAAGAATTTTTAATCAATTTGGTGTTTTAATTATATCTTTTAAATTAGTGATTTACAGTAGCTGCAAAACTTTTGAGGCGATATGTTTTCTGCCCTAACGTTTTTTGTAAGTGAAATTTCTTAGTGATGTAAATCAATAATTTATAGCTTTAGTCATCCTACGCGGTGAGCAACTAATATCTATTAAAAGTGTAAATTTAAAAAAATACGAAGAGTAAATTTTTAAAGTTGGAAGCTGAAGTTTTGATATCAATCAGTTGTCTAAACTTTTATTGAAATTAATCGTTTTAATGTAACGGAATGCAGCAATATTTAGTATAGATCGCTTAGATATGGAAATACCAAGGCTTTCTAAGGTGGACCTACGGATTTTCCCCTATTGCAATTGAAGATCTTGAAGGAATTCTTATTTTGAAGAATGGAATGCTTTCGTGTCTTAATTTTCCTTCCGATGTGTTCCCGAAGGTGTTGAATTTAACTGATGTCATGTGAATGACTCTCGGCCAATCCAAAATTTCAATTTTCTTATCTGTAAACGAATTTTTCTCTCTTTCTCAGAGATATTGATATCGTTTCTTTTCATTTTCAAGTCAAATACTGAATTAACAATAAGACTTTAAAAAAAGGTTGAAATTATACTGTTCTTACTGAATTGTTAGAGTTTTATGAATTTTTTAATAACTCAAATTTTTTAGAGTGCCCGTCTTTCAAAACCAATCAAAATTCTGACTCATCATTTTATAATCGAAACATATTTTTAAAACTAAAAACATCTGTCATAGTCTCCAATGACGATCCCTTATCTTCTTAAATAATGTTCTCTGCGGATTTGGAATAGTGAAAATATATGTACTCAAACCTGCAATTTAGACACCATATTTTAGTAATTAAAAAAATGTTTGTCAGCAGAATATCCGCACAGATCTTTATCTTAGTGTAATGAAACTATCAGTAAACTTTTATAAATATTTTGACAATCAATAGAAAATATTTACCTTAATTGTAGAACTTCATAAAAAATGAGAAAAAACCTTTTTTATAGATTACAGAAAAATGTAATTCGTTTATAATATTTCTACGGTTCAGAAACGATATACTCTCTTTCAAATGAACTATTCTCGTTTAAACGAACTGAAAAGTGTGCAGTCAATGATGTGAATATTATTTGTAAAAGATATTATTCCGGAAATCTCATTAATGACCAACCTGCAAGAATATCTCCTACATACTTATTAAAAAAGTAGTAAATAAATATTTTTAGGATATTTTCAAATATAGTATTCAAACACATGCATAGATAAAATTTATATGCATGCGCTCACAAAATGTAGTAAAGAATCGTAGGTTTATTTATTTATGGTTTGCTGATTTATTCTTTTTAATGAAATTTCAACAAAATTTACGTTATTTAGATCTTTTTTCTTTCTTTCTTTCTTTTTCTTTTTTACTTTGATGTAATTGCATAGTAGAAATATTAAAATTAGCTTTATTTCAGCATAAAACTACGTAGTTTTGTTACATTTAATATCTAATACGTATTTCTAATGTGAATGCCTTAGTTTTTTTAACCAAAAATAGCTTCTATATTTTCACTTAGGTACATAAATACGAGCAGAAGACTAAAAATGCAATATGTATGGAATTCTATCATTGTTATTCGAGAAAAAATGAATATATAAGGAGAATTTCTGAGAGCTTCATCCGCTTCACTTGTTTAATCTAAGCAGATCTCACTACAAAAGCACTCACTTGGTGGCAACGCAGAATTTCTATGCTGGATCAATATATATTTCCTTGTTATTGAATAATTTGCATCGTTAGTCATGTGATGTGTCAACACCATCTTTCAGAAAAGAACGCCAACTGCGTAGAGTATTTTGGAAAATTTGTTGATAAATTTTATTGTTGCAACTTATAAAGGGAATATTATATCATATAGAAAAGTAACAAACAATACGTTAATGCTTCGAATAAATTGCATTTCATTTAAAAGAAATATTTTGAATGTTAAGAATTTGGATATTATTTTAATAAAGAATGGGAATGCATTATGTAAGCTATTGAAATTTCTTAATCCGTCTAAAAATAGCAAAATTCAAAGAAGTCATGAATATTGATGCAGTTTTGAAATAAGGATTCATATACCTGGTTGCTGAATTTAAAATATCCCATAAAATTTAAAATACTCAAAAATTTTAAGTTCCTCATAAAATGATGTTGTTTTATCATTTTATATGACTATTACTTATTTGCATTATATTTATAAACTACAATGAACACTATTTGAATATATTTCTGAAAACATTTATAAAAAAGTATGTAAGAAGTTACAATAAAAATGTTAAAATGAAGATAAAATTAACATTTTGAAATAGCAAAATAATAAAGAAGCGATGAAAAAGCACTAAATGTTTTGAGTAATTCTGTGAATTAGAAATGAGTTTTCCAATTTTCTTTAAATATGATGCTAGACTTTCAGATTTTAAGGGAAAATGTAGATTATTTTTTTTTTCTTATAAAAATTTAGCATGAATGGAATCCTTTACACATAGAAGTTAAATGTACAAAGCAAGGAATTTCTAAGATGAAGGGAGGGAGGGAGGGGGTTCAGACACTCTAAAGTCGCATTTAAGAAATTTGAAATATGGAGGGACAAAGAAATTTGTTTGTTCAAAAATCCAAAGTTTGAGTGTATTAAAAATGGGAAACTAGAACGTAGAGTGACAATTTGCAGGTAGAAATTAAAAAGGAACGTTATATATAGCACACGTAAATGAAAACTAGTAGAATATAAATATTTCGTTTTGTACAAAATGCCTACTCTTTCTCAGCTATAAAATGTTTATAGCTCCACACAGGCAGGAAAAAGACAAATAATTTGAATACCTAGAGTGTTCTTATTAAAGACATTTTTTCTCAAACTTTTCAAATATGCAAGAAATATAATAACTATATTCTAAACTTAAACCCCATAGGTAAATATGTATATACTAATTGTATTTACATAGATCAACCAATGGTCACTTTTACAAATTTAATGTGGTGAAGATGTTAGACTTCTAAAATGAATTAAAATTCCTGAATGTGCATGTAAAAATATTACCAGAAAAATATGTGACTGAAAATGAAAAAAAAGTCACAAAAACGGTAATTCGTTCCGTTGAAAAATATTCCAATCTGTGTAATATTTATTAACGCTGTCAAATGGTTAGCCAAATAACTGCAGCGAAGTGCTCTTAGGCGTATAAAATCAATTCAAAGTCACTAAGATGTGGCCAGGCTGCCATGTTTAAATCATTTTATGATTTATAGACTTCAATAATTTTTACCATTAATTCAGCCTTTCTCTGAATTTGTTATAAATAGTGAAACGGGATATTATTCCAAACGATTTCTTTGCTTATCACTTGATAATTACCCCTATTAACCAATGAATTTGCTGTTACAATTGTGTCCGATGTAACATTCGATATCTTGCGAGCGTTCTTTAATAACTGTTGAATGGAATTGTTTCAAGCTTCCATGCAACTAAATGCCTCTATAATAAAACATTTGAGATGTGTACACAGTTACATTTTCAGAAATTACTACCCTTTCGAAAAAAAGAAAAATCAGATAGCATAAAGTTCGATTATTTCAGCAAATATTTTACTAGTGATACTGCGAAGGGTAAACATTTTTTTAGATAAAAAACACAAATATGTTTCTTTATGATAATTAAAATTAATTCTACATCTTCAATCTTCTTAAATGTAACAAATTTAGTACTATTAAATAAGTGACCAAAAATTAAAAGCCTCGCGATTTCAAAAATAAAAAAATAAATAAAACATAAAAATCTACAAAATACATCATAGCTAATTTTATTCAAACTGAAAACCGAACATACTTTATGAGGAGTATTTATAAAATATATTACATACCTCTTCTTTATAAGAAAAAAAAGTTCATGGATGTACTTTCTTACTTCAACGTTGGGAAAAAACATGCATACATGCAATGTCCCCACACATTACTTCTCATTCATTTTCATTGCTTCAAATTATTCAATTCCAGCGCGTACGTTGAAAAAACTGCAAACTTTTACATTCGATAAAGAAACCAGAGTTCCCTTAGTTGATTAATGACACAAATTCTCTATAGTACACTCAAGAATATTCCTGCCTGCCTTTCATAGGCGACACCGTACACCACACATAGCCAGAGTTCCACTAAGAAATCCATCAACTGCTTCCGTCCACAATAGCGAAGGAATGTATAGAAAGATCCGATAACTGATATCCTGAGACATCAAAACACTTAACAATAAGTATCTTGCGAATTGCTATCGATTACAAACCAAGCGCTAAGGACAGGATTTTCCTTAGCAATAGAATGACAAAAATGCCCATATAAATTTCACTTTTATTCTACTTTTCATAAAAGTAGATATGATATAATGAAAAAGCGTGGCATATATATCGGACTTTTAAGTTAATTATTTTTTCCTGTAATTTTAACACTATTATACACTATTAACACACTAAAATAACACTAATTTTAACACCTCGAGTCTAATTTTGTGGTTTGACGTTTTCTTTTGTCAAGAAAGCATCAAGAGTTTTCCCTATGGGTTCTTTTTTTTTTCAAGTAACAAATTTCTTGAATTTATAACTTATACCATTTTAACATGTTATAATTCCTTTATATAAAAAAAATATTATTTTTCTAACTCAATTATAATAAAGTCATGGATTTAACATTCATAAAAAAGAAACTATTTGTATATGAAATGATTTTAATATTTCTCTTTTTGAAAACTTAGCAGCTAAAAATTCTTACAAGAAAATGAAAATGCTTCACACAGCAATATGAAGAATAAATCTCAGCTTTTGACTATAATATTTAGACTACAAATCACCATAAGTTCTATAAAAAAAAGTATATTTTCGTAAAATAACGTATTGTATTTATTATTATTTGGTTTAAAATAATGAGGAATAAGATAAATTGTTTGTATTTATATATGTTATTGTATTTTTACATTCGAGTGAAATATTTTTCTTGAAACAATCACTGATTTCATTTGCATTATCATTTTAAAAAATCATAGTCGCATGAAAAAATAAATTCTCAAAGCATGAAATACCTTTTACAAATTAAATGCTGAAAGATAAATATGTAACTTAAATATATTTCATAATTTCGACCGGATACAAACTAATAAACAATGGATATTCATAAAGGAATAAAAAAGCATCTTTGATTTTAAAGATAATATCATCAGATAAAAATATTTCTTCCTAAATGAAAGGAAGTAATTTTTAAAGTTAAGATTGCGGATTTAAAAGATTTTAAAAATAATTAAAAAACTGTATAAAATTTGTAAGGTTCCTAAGTTAATAGAGGTATTTTATTTATGTTTTCTCTCGAGATATGATTTGTTTGCTGAAATATCACAAATGCTTGCTTATTAATTTCCTCGAAGATAAATATTGTTAGTACTTACTGTATTGTATTCATTATATTGACATTTAAAAAAAATAACAAAGTGCAACATATTTTTTTTTAGCTTATCATGTTTGAAACAATACATTTTAAATATGAATTAAAAAAAGGCAGAATTTCTTCCTCAATCAATATTTTTTTTTTCAAGCAAACTCTCATTCCAATGCCTCATAGTGTTTTAATCTACATTATAATTAAATTTTCTGTATTCAGATACTAGTGTGCTAAAAACGATGACTATGTCTCGAATTTATTCGTATCAGTTTGTAGACATTAAAAATGAACAGCAGTAAAATGTGTTTTATTTGTTTTAAATATACAACCAAATATGTTTTTACAAGTACTTAGCTCTTTTATGATGAACAATTCCTCAAATTCATGTATTTTATAGTTGTCGGTATCCGGGATTACAGAAAGATATTACGCTGATATTCGTCATCTGTGGTCGCAGGCTATTAGTTGTTAAATATAAAATTGCAATATTTTAAGAGAGACACAGCCCTGTCTATAAATACATTCATTTAAAAAATGTTCATGAATCAGTGACTGAAATAAATTTCTACAGTTAATGGTTTGAGCAAAATTCTGTGCACAAATGAGATGATTAAACATTTTTTTTTCTAATGGCCGGCCTCTGCCTTGAAGACTTTGGCCACAACAGGCCGAAATTGTTGGTCTCTTTATTATAGGGGCGCCTAGTAGGTGGACCAACGCCGCCCCCAATGAAGGGATGGCTAGACAACCACGCAAAGTCGGGGATCGAACCCCGGCCGCCGGGAGCTGAACCCGAAACCGGAGTGCGGTGCGAGATGATCAAACAGATAACAGGTAATATTTTGCAGTATAGTAAGTGACCTACATATTTCGGACTTGCATATTACAGTCAGAAAGAAGTTACTGATTGGAAGATTATCAAAGTACATTTAACTCATTTTGGTCATCAGAGCTGCGTTCTAATAAGAATAAATATTTGTCCTTTTTAGTGCGTGTTGTGACAACCCTACACGAGGGGCATCTGCCTATGGGAGTGTTACCACGGGCTAACAGGCGGCATCGCGTATTCACGTTATAACTCCCGAAAACCTGCCAAAACTCCAGACCGTTAGACTGGCAGCCGCAGTTTAGGCCTGAGCTCCGAACCTTCACACTTCAGCCATCTACAATGTTCAGTGTCTTCTCCACTCGGCTATGGTGGGGTCATGTCCTGTTTAAGTGCAAGATTTTTTTTTTTAAATACAGAGTCTGAAACTTCGCATAAATAGGGGTTAGGACCACTAAGAAAGTCCTCTACGGGGGCATCTGCTCCCTCGTCATAGTTCCCTTATGTAGATAATCGGCTGTATTCCCCAAATCAAGACAAATGTATTTAATACATAGATATAAATTATGAAAATAATATAGGTTGCATATAAATGCTTACCCATTCAAAAAAATATTAGAATTTATGTCAAATTTTCATCTAAGCATCGTAAGTAAAGTATCGTTCTGCATAAAAATGTATTATGTAGAATATAATAAAATACTCCCATTTATTTCTTGCTGTGTGTCCTTTTAAAAAATAGTAATCAGTTATTCACAAAAAGAAACCAATAAATTGGCTTAAGCTAGAATAAAAATTGTTGCGTGGGTCCACAGTCAGTTATTAAATATTGTTTTATTCACGTATTCATAAAAATAATTGTATCATTTTTGAAGAACTGAGAAAACAGTGAACTATTTCGATAGCCAGATTACTGCGCTTATTATAATTTTACAACAGTAATTGCTATACATTCTGCCTTTACAAAGCTATATGTATTTTATTTGTAAGGAACAGTCTTTTTACTGGAATCTAGTTCGTATTGTTTCATCCTTCTTACTACCAAAAAATATCACTAACTAGATAAAATGAACAATGTAAGTTCTGATAACAACGTCTTTCCTATACAATAAATTCACAAAGAATAAAATAATCAACCAATAGATACACTGCATTGTGTATTTACAAATGCCATCTTCACATATTAGTTAAAAATATTTAAAAACTTTGAAGCATTCGTCTATGTTCTTGCCCAGTTTCTTAAACAATGGACTTCTTCGAAAATTGCGTCATGGAAATGAAATACGATTTCTAAGCCATCATTTTAATCAAGTGGTCCTTGTTAAAGATTAACTAATATTTTGTTAAGTGTACTCAGGAACCTAATTATTACATCAGTGCTTTTTTTTCGAAACGATTATAAACTATATGTAGTAAGATTTGTATATAGATGCATGCAATCCATTGAACAGCAACATTAATTTGTTCCGACTTGATACCATTAAATGCAAAAATTCACAAAGACAGAAAATAAAACTAGCGAAATAAAAAAACAAAACCAGAGGAATAGGAAGAAGTAAAACACGGAAAAGAAAACATAAAAGTTAAAAACGAATGGAGAAGGACGGTGTGCCACACAGGGCAACATTGCGACCCATACCCTTTTCATGGCCTGAGTGCTTTTACATATAATGTTATTGCTTTTGCGAACATGATCGTTTAACTTCATTTCGTAATGCGTTTAAATGGTAAACTACTGTAATGCACGTAGATATGCGATGGACAAAGGATGTGTAACCTTTAAAATCACGATGCCAATCTTCCCATGCAGATACACATACATAGAAACAAAATTTTATTCGAATACATTCAAAGAAAATAATTTCAAGAATTTCTGTTTAAAAAAATTTAATTTTCATAAGGTGGCAACTGAAAACTGTCTAAACATAAGTAAGAAGTACAAATGTGATTATCGTCTAGCAAAGTACGTTTCGGATTTCATATATATATATATATATATATATATATATATATATATTATATATATATATATATATATATATATATATATATATATATATATAAACATATCTTCTATATTTGAACGATCTATTTAATGTTCTTAGAATATTAGAAAATGCTTTTATTCTTAGATAACTGTTTTATACAGGGATTTATTATTCGTCTGCTAGAAATTCATAAAAATATTATTTATTTTAAGATATTATCTATGATTTATCGTAATGTATAAACAGTTAATATTTAATGAGATTTTAAATTCAATCTTAGTATTACATGAAAACTGTTGCATTTTTTACACCTTCAATATTTCGGACTATATTAAATTGCGATTATTTTTAAATAAACCACCCTAGTATATATTAAACCTAACATAAATTAAGATGTTGAGAGAAACTTTTGAAATAAACTCTTTTAAATGCATGAAATATGCATGGGCTTGAATTATAATGAAATATTTTAACGCCTGTGCATTTAATGTACATGCATTAATTATATATTGCACATTAGTATTTTAACAAATAATATGGCAATAATTGTAAATACTGAACAAACTCGCTGTATGAAACAAGGAGAAAAATAACTGTATTAGTTTTAGTATATCGGAATGATTGAAAATTGTTTAAGAGATTAAAAAAAATTTGGTGAAAAAAAATTGGTTAATACACAATGTAGAATGCAGACACTCCGTAAATACGGTTATAATTTACGTAGAAATTATTTTTATTTCAAGCACCTTCTAAACAAAACCTAAAATTTGGAAAGAGCCGGAAGTTCCGTCGATGATAAACCATATTATTATTTTTTTTTCAACAAAATATGTTGTCTTTATAAATTAGTTCTTTTATTGATACAAGGTACGTCACGATTCCCTCCCGGGCTTAGAAGGCTTATAAAAATATATATTATCAGTACAGTAACAAAGTTGATTTTGCTGGATAAAGAAATGTTACAAGTTCTATTTCACAAAAGTCCAATATTTGAACCTTTCGTGGCAGCGACGGATTAAGGAAATTTTGTTGGGGCAGTTATTTTGTTCTCCAAGAAAGACCAAACTTGTAGTGTTTCTTTCTAGAGTAAAGTCTTCTCCAGGGAAGAAACATTGCAAATTTTGTTTCACAAATAACGGACTTCCTGGTCGTTGGATTGGACGAGGTTCTGCCAACGACAATTGCCTTCTTTCGTGGCCACCTCGCTGTCCGGACCTGATTGCAGGAGATTTTTTATGGGGTTTCATAAAAGATCGTATGCTCATGCCGAAAAAGAAATTTACGAAAACAAAATTAATGCAAAAGATCCTATTTTACTTCCATAAAATGACTGTGTATGTCAGTCTGCTAATTAACCGGACCCACCGACAAACTAACTGCCCCCCCACCCCACAAAAAATTGCATTAATCCGCCGCTATCACGAAATGTTCACATATTGGACTTTCTGAAATAAAAATTGTAACATTTCTTTCTCCAATGAAGTCAATTTTGTTGCTGTATTGGTAATATATCTATTTTTTATAAGCATTCCAAATCCGGCAGGGAATTGTGGCACACCCTGTTTTTGATTCTCAAGAACATTTAACCATATTCATTGCAGTATTTTGAAATGTAATCTACCGCTTAAATGCTTATCTAACTTAATTTAATTCCATTTTTTGAAAAAATATATTAAAATTAATTTGAAGAATCTGTATTGATGGTAAAATCAAAATAGTTTTGTAACATTTCACTATCATATGCAAAAAATAAAATAAAATTAAACAAAATGAAATAAAATAAATCAGCGTTACACAAAAAGGATGAAATTATATTCACTTCAACCTAATTTAAAAGCTTAATTAGATACACTAAAGAAAATTAATTAGCAAAAATTGAAGAAACATATGATGCGTACGAATGAATGTGATTTGCTTAACGATATTTTTTAATTAATTTTTATCTTAAAAAATAATATCTTCAGTTGTAAAAAAATATAATTTAATCGCAATCAATTTCGAAAAGACACGGTGCTAGTCTTATTTTTGAAATCGTCAGAGCATAAGTTTTTACTAATTATTTTTTCGTCATTATTGGAACGCTAAGGTAAGTAATTACAAAGCCTTAAATATAGGATATGCAGCTGAAAAACTTGAATTCAAATTATTCAATAAGTTAGTTCATTTAACGTTCATGATTATAGCTCTTATACATTCAACAAGACATCCGGATACAATTTTTAGTACTGTATCCAACCGAGAAGGGAAAATGAAATAACTTTAGCAGAATTAACAAATTTATATATTTAAACTGGTAAATTTAGTATTATTGTAAATTATCGTTTGAAAAATACATCTTAAGTATAACAAACACAATAAGAGAGGCAGTAACAAAACTTATAATCCAATTATATTTTATTTAAAATTTTTTGTAAAGAAACGGGTTAAACAGGGCGTTCAAAGAATAATACCGCGATTTTGACGACTACAATTTCAAAAGAGATGATTTTGTTGTAATTTAAAATATATTCTAGATAAAGTACATTTTTGTTCATATATTATACTGTAACTTTATTACACTCGTAATGCTAAAGATTTAGTCAGTGTAGAATGTTATCATAATATTTTTTTATAACTCTCATGATTTGATAAACCTTTTTATGACTTAAAAATACTATAAATTATTTAACTTCTTAAAATTCATTTGTGATATTACAGATGAAAATGCGAAATGAAAGTGAAGGAGAAATCATTGCTGTGCCATACAAATATGCAAAAGTGATAACATTAAGGCAATAAAAACTATTTTAAAATAAATTCAGAGTTTAAGTTTGGGTATAACACAACTGTCAGTAAATAATATTTTATTAACTCACCGACAGTGTTATTAACATGCTTTAAAATAGTACATTCTACTTGTCACTAGTCCATATAGTGTAAATGTACTATATTATATGTTATACACAAACCATCTTAATAAGAGAAACTTCCTATATCTGCACACTCTAAGTATGAAAAAGCTTTTTGTATTCCTATAAAAATTACTTAGTAAACAAAAATCTAATTGTATTGGAAAGTTTGCATTTTAGGCCAAACATATAGTATTATTTTGGAAGATGATTCTCTTTGAATATGTTGCTTCTTCCGATGTAATGCGAGGATTCTTATTAACAGGATTTATTCGGATATGTAGGACGAGGGACATGAATTTTCTTTTTATCATTCTTCAAAGCATCTTTTAATGCATCCGTCTGGTGGAAAATCTTTTAGCGTAGAACATCATCGTCCTCGTTTTGTCATTGTTCCATTAACATTCGTTCACACTATTTGTAATTATTTCTTGCAGAACATGATTTTCAAAACCCTTTTAGTGAATATGTTCAGTTTTGAATATGCTTTGAGCCATTGACGTTGTTATAGCAGTTCCTGCGATATTCTTAATATATTGGCAGAAGCTCAAATAGATTTCCTTCCGAAATGCAAGCAAACGTTATTCACTACCTAGAAGCTCTAGTACATTGTCCATACTCAGTTATATATACAGGGTGTTTACATCTGAATATCTCCTATACAGAACAGTGTACGGCGAAACTTCTCGTTAAAATGCTACCAAGTTTGCAGGATTTCTTGTGAAGCAGATGTTTTATATCTCTGCGCGGTGGGAAATTTTGCAAATATAACACTGTAAAACACCACGTGGTGGTGATTTTTTATACTTTGCTCTCAAGTAAATTTCTCTTCAATGATAGGATTAAGGTTTCGTGAAAATTTAGCTCGCATTACGACCTGTAGTTTTCGCTGCACATCTCTCTGAGTAGAGAAACTTAATGAACACTCTGTATACAGACTTCATGTATGATGAGATATTTGCATGTTTCAATAGCGTCATGAATTACTAAACAAAAATTTTGTAAAAATACTTGAGATTTCCTTTTTAAGATTAATACTATTATTGTTTTCATTGAGGAAAGCTTAGAAAATGCTTATAAGAATAATTCAGTGTGAAGACATCCAAATAAATACAGTAAAAGGTTATGTGAAAAATTTAATGCCGAGTGAATTAATTTAAATCCTCCACAATTGTTTATACTTCATATGCATAGAGCATTATTCTGGAATAAAATGTAATGAAAATGTGCTATTCCTGAAGTTACTGAAATTGGGTTATGCATTAGATTGTAATATGAACACTGGTATCAATGATTACACACCATTTCTATGCCTTTTATAATTTTCAGTAAAGTTTTTTCTTTTCTATGAACTATTTTCTTTATTAATTTAATATTTTAAAACAGAAATTCATTTATTCGCGATCAACAAAGTTGACTGTGAATGGTTATATTCTAAGAACGTTGAACTGTAAATTATTTTTTTTTTAAATAAATACAAATGTGTTCGCAGATTTTGCCAGAGTCTTAAAACTATTTAAAAGCAGATTTTAATAATTTACATGTATCTGCAATCCTTGTTTTGCTATTCTAAAACTGTTAAAGTAAGAGAAATGCAAATTTTCCTTTTAAAAGTGTTGGAAGTAGTGCTAAAACATTTTGTAAAATAAATACTTTTTCAGATTAAAAAAAATAAAAAAATAATAACATTCGATGGTTTATATGGAATATGCCACTTACTTTTTGGGTTGTGGGTGTAAAAAATAATTTCTAATAAATAATTTATCAAACTGTAAAGATTAAATAAGAAATTTATGTTTCCATAAAAATTACGTTAACTTCAATATTAATACTCAAGTAATTATACTTTACAAAAAAAAACACCCAAATTGTTCTTAAAAAATCATGGCACTCATAAAACAGAATAACGTTGACTACTAATGGCAAAATATTTTATTTGATTAAGCTATTTATTTTGACATTTGTTAAAATATTAATTAGTTTTATTTACAAACAATTTTTTAAGGCTATGAATATGTAAAATAATATTCTTAATGAATGTTTGTTGCAATTTAAAGTAAATGATTGGAGCTCATAAAACACGAAATAAATTATTCTCTTTATTAGGTTTATTAATTTTGGACATTTATATTATTTTTTAAGTGTTCTTTTTACTGCATCTCAGTATCAATCTTCTTTTTTAGTTTATCAAAAATTCACCCAGTCGCATTTATTGATTTGTTAATAAATTACAAGGCAGTAGAGTGTATTAACAAATTTACTTTCATTTCTTTGAAATGAAGCGATACTTCCTAGTTATCCGTTTCTTTTATGAGTTTTATGATTTTATTTTTAGAGCACTATTATTTAAATCGAAAACTAGATGTTAACCCTTTCGGTACGGAGGGAATGGCCGCGGTTATACATTCGTGATACGGGGAAGATTTTCACAAAAGTGGTTGACCTGTACTGAAACGTAAGCCACGGAAAACGATTTATGCCACATCCATCGGAAAATCAAAAAATATAGTATAACAGAAATATTACTGCTTACAGAAAATGGTTAATTATATTCCGGAATTGTTAGCATCTATGCTAATCATACCCACATAACTTTCCTAGAATGCAGACTTTAGTGGAACGGTGGCAGTACTCAGAGAACACTTCGGGTATGTCGCCATTGGCCGGCAGTACAAACGAAAGGGTTAAAGATACTTTAATGAAATATCTTATATACGACTTTCTTCAAATTTTCAATACAAAATACTTGCGTATGCCTATAAAATTATTATGAACTTTGCTTACTAAGCTCCGACTGGATTTGTGTTTTAGAGATAATAAATATTTGTGTGGTTAATTAAGACTCCACTTACTCTATGACGGCTTATGTTGATAGGTCTGAGGTAGGGATCATATAATATCTGTCCTGGATCTAAATCTACAGGAGACTGCCTCTTGCCTTTTGTGCACAGGCTCCACTCGGGATTCAGCAAGCCCCAGAAGTCTGGACCTAAATTGTAAAGAACAGGAAATTAAATCGTTCAATTTGTAAACATATATGCATCTTATTTATCTTTAGAATTTAAAAGAGTTACATTTATATACTTTTTTAATAAAGGTGCCTATTATGTGAAGCACTTCAGATTTCTTAGAATGTCTCCTTACAAGCTGTATTATACAATGTAATAAACAATCTGTATCAGTTACGAAACTTTCTGAAAAAAAAATTAAAAATCGGAGATTCTGCAGTATGTCACATGAAGCACGTTGGCTAACTTATTACAGTGTGTAATGCAGCTTAGGAAGAATCATCCTGAATTTTTCAAATCCCTGGCGCAATTAGTTTATTTTAATTTGTGTGCAAATCTCGTGAGGGAGATTTCATTTCTTCGAACTGTATCCTTGATTTGGTATAAAAGCGTACGTTATAATAACATATATAAGCATACAATTGATTAATATGAATACTAACTATAAAAATCATGTATAATCATGTTAAATTGTACTTAGCAAAAGTGGCGTATGCTGGGTTTCAAAGGTGGCCTGCCTCACTCCAGTGAGTGTTGAAGTATGATATACGGTATTTTAAAATGGCTATGAACATTTTTTCATTCATAAGATGTTTCGTTTCAATACTGCGTGGAGTGGTCAAATTTATTGTGTTACTATATGTAATTCATTCAATGCCTTCACACCTAACAATACTATTTTTATATTCATTTAAAATGTAAAAATATTACGTAATTAATAGATGAATTTTGTAAAAAGGTGGGGTAAAAAAATGAATACACTTTATTAAGTTTTATTTCCTTCCTATTACGACTTAAAAATTATTTAAATTAAAAAGAAACAATTCCAGAACTGTAAGGCATAGGTTCTACTCCAAGGTTGTTCAATTTTTTGCATACCATGCGGCACTTTTTTTCATGGGCGAGTTCAGACGCGCCATTTTTCATTCATAAGATGTTTCGTTTCAATACTGCATGGAGTGGTCAAATTGAAGCTGAAGTGCCTTTTTCACTTCCTTACGTTCAAGGGAAGAGTTTGAAAAGATAAATATGGCTTTAGTTTAGGCATGGAACTGTAATAATGTGTAAACATAAAATTCAAATTGTTGTTCTGAGAAAGAATTCAAGAATTAATATTTCGAATATTTGGTAGGGGATCGGAGAAGATTCTATCCTTGAAGTTCACAAATGCTTAATTTTGATGTAGTATCATAAATGATGCGAAATCAAATATTTTGGGGCACAAAAATATTTCAAAAAATTTTATCTATATAAAACAATTAGTAGGCAGAAGGATGTAATGCGCCACTTGAAATCACACAATGTGCCAAGTTTGGCGCATGCGCCACGATTTAGTCACCCCTGTTCTAGACAAAGGTGTTTTCTTACAACACATTGCTATAGGTTACTGTAAGGTGAATAGGGTAGGTATTTCTTTCTGAACAAATATATATATACAGTTTGTTTTAAACCTTCCCTTTTTAGACTACATGTACACAAATTAGTTGGAAGCATTTATCCTCATTAATAAGTTTATCAGATGAGTTTGAAAACATAATTTTAATAAGACTGTACATTCATTTTACCCCATCACATTAAAACATATGTCGAAACAAAAATATTTTAGAAATTAAAATTTTTTCTGACCATAAACTGTTTAGACCTATTCTAAATTCAAAATAATAATAGTACCTCTTGAATTTTTAGGATTTTATTAGCTTTTGAAAGTTTTCATAGCGACACAAGAAAAAAAAACTGCATTTAATAAGCACATACAAGCTAATATTATGATTAGAAATTAAACTAATATGATCTGTCTGTTCAGTACAAATGTCTCCAACTAATATGTGAAAATATAGGTTAAGACATAACTATTATTCAAGAACAAACTATTCATTTTCTTGATGAAAAAGAAATACATACCCACTTTACCCCACTACCCATTTTACCTCCCCTTACCCTATATGGGAATGAATAGTGTTTCAATGATTTTTCCTCGAAGATCATATTTTATCTTGTTGAAATAACGGAGGTGCGCTAACTCTAGAGTTAGGCTAAATTTTTTTAGCAGTTGATTGCTTTAGACTTCGCAACTAGCCAACTGTGCAGAGGATACGCCACTATACGATTCGTTAGTATCAACTTAGCTTAATAGCTCCATTTCTATAGTAAAGTATAAAGAGTGTGATAAAACTAGAGTATGATGTAACTAGAGATACTTTTTTTTAGAGAAAGTTCCTATATTATCAAAATTTCTAATTCAACTTATATAGAAAAGAAACACAAAATATACAAGACAAAAATTAAAAGTTTAGCTTTTTTAAAATTTTATCAATACACAAGAGTTTTGTGATGTGCACCAGAATTTTAAGACTGATAAGTAAATACAATTTTAAAATTATTTTATTACCCAACAAATTTTGATATATGAATGTTTTTAAAGCATATTCAACGAAATGCTTTAACAGTATTGTTTCGCTCGCAGCAATGGACCAACAGGTGCATATACAAGACTGCTGCTATCGGAATTCTTTCATCATCGAGCTTTTCTGCATTACATAGTCAAAAGGATTGATTACACAGGAGTTTCTAATACCGTTGTCAAAACTATCATAAATAGCAAGTTTGATCATATCAACATGTGCCCAGGCAAATACAAGACTTTCAGTTCGATATCAGAACTATATCTGACATGTATAATAATTAATTTTTTAATTCCCACCTTATTTATAAATCTTTTTTAGATGACTTTGTCATCAATGTGAACAATCACCAACAAAAAATAACGTTAAGAAGCTCTTTCAGCTGTTTCAACAGGGTTCTCTTTCTTTTTAAAAGTTAGAAAACAAAAACAGGATAACATTCCCATAGCTATTTTATGAAATTATTTATTTCTATAACATGAAATTATAAATTTCATAAGAGTTTCTTAACTTTGAAACGATATACTGTTATTTGTTTCGAATAGTAATTCAAACCTGCCGGTCCATTCCAAAAGTGTGTTCTATCATGCAGTTTAGGAAGGCCTTGATCCCATTTTGTTCTGTTTTGACCTCTACTTTTAAATGTTATGTTTAAAACCCTCCAGCAGTACTTCATGGAAACCTTTAAACTCTAACTGGAGTATTTTATAGAATGTCAGACTTAACAATTCTTTAGCTGCTTAGGGTAAAGTGGGGAAAAATAGGTATGAAAACAGGAATTTTTATCAATTCATTGTCCTTGCATTCTTGTTACAAATAACGTTCAACGTGAAAATATTTTTGTGTTACTTTATGCAATTCATTAATCACCTCAACATCTGAAATTATTTTATATGAATGTAGGAGTCTTAATGTAATAATTTTTAAGAGCTATTTTTACAGGAAGGTTAAGGCGGACCTAAAAGAGCTTTATGCTTATACTTTGATGATGAGTAGTGATGGTATGTCATCGGTGGAACAAATAAACATGAAAAATCTGAATTTTGTGGGAGAATTTCTTGATCAGCCGCAAATGCGTTGAAATTTTTCTAAATGCTGTTTCTTATTTATATATTTCTTATTTTTTTTACAAAAAGTCTATTTTCGATTATTGGTAGTTCAGAAAAAGTATCACTGATTGCACTATGTTCACATAAAAAAATTGAAGTGTACAATAGTTCCTTCGTTACCTGCAAATAAGTAGAAATTTCAGTAAAATTCTGCTTCTTGACGTTTTCAACAAAGTTTGTCCAAATGTGCTTATTATATTATATGCCTTATTATTAATAATAATATATGCACACACACACACACACACATTTATATATATACTATATACATACAGTATTACAGATACATGTATTAGTATTATAGGTAAATAAGGCAAATAAATGTGATCAGTACATTTTGGCAAAATTGTTTAAAAACATTTAAAAATCAAATTTCGATCACATTTATAGTCATTTGAGGCAGATGAAGGCATTATTTTACGCATTTCAAATTTTTTATGAGAACTCAGAGCCACTAGTGGTACCTTTTCAGCAGTACCCGTTATCGGAAATAGATAAAAATTGATTTTTTTATTTTTACAAATTGGAAACACATTTTTAAATACATTTTAAAAATCGGAAATTTATTTAAAAAATATATTTTTCTTACAAATCGGAATTACAGATTTTAAAAACAATATTAGACCAAAAATTTCAACGTTTATACGACATTTCAAAAAGTTGTCCTATAAAATTTAGATTTTCCATGAGCGCTTTTTTTCCAGATAGGGCACCTCTCCCGCACAATCCATCATCGAAATTAAAAAGAAGATTTTTTTTAGGCCCTCTCTAAGACTGGGTAAAATGAGCAATAAATTAAAAAGCCAAATGGATATTTAATACGGTTTATAATTTTTTTTTTTTTTTTTCTTATCATGTCTTACAAATTATTCAAATTTAAAAATATTATGGCTAGGGCTGTTGGACGAAGATTGCAGATAAATCTCCTCTTCCAACATCTCATTGTGAGTGTAAGATGTTTGTAAAATGAGTAAGTACAGCTTTTTGACCAAATACATAAATAGTTAGAATTTAAATATTTTTTTTAGCCTGTTTATACTGTAAGAAATGTTTACACTCATTGAAAAGTTTATTAGGAGGTTTTGGGAAGCATTTGGCGACATAATATTAACTAAGCCTAACTGTATACCCATTTTACCTCATCACTCTAAAACATAAAGACAAATATTTTAAAAGTTCTCATTTTTTTCTGACATTTAACTATTTAGACCTTCTCGAAATTGAAAATAATAACAAAACTTCTCAAATTTTCAGTTTCTTGAAAGTTTTTAACATGAATTCGATAAGCAGACAACTGCTAATATTATTTTTCCAGATGCAATTAATGAACTTTTTAATGAGTATAACTCTTTCCAACAAATGTTTGAAAATATAGGCTAAAAAGAAATATCGTTAAAAAAATTATTTGTAATTTGATAAAAAAGAAATTCCTACACATTTTACCCCGCCATATTCAATTTTAATTTCAACATTCAAATACTTCATACATATTCGAAAAACTCTGAACTTGGGTCACTATGTCATACTGAATTTCTCTAAATGTTTGTTAAAAATGAATTATCATTCTTTCAAAATAAAGATGTAACTGCTACAAGTAATATATCGCAACTTGCATGATGAATCAACTATTCCGCAGATTTTCATTTAAAAAGTAATATATAATCGGCATCATTATTTAAAAATTCTCAAAGAAATGTAACGCAAGTTGTAATATATATATATATATATATATATATATTATATATCTATATACAACAGTATTTGTAAAGCAAAAATCACCATCATTTTGGAATGATATTTTTTAATGCAAAAATACTATCAAATATAGATATTCGACCAAGCTGTTACCCACCAACTAAAGATCCGATATGTTAAACTCATTAAATGCTTACCGAAACATTTGAAATTTTCTGAAACATGGCCAAGAGCCAACAAGGAAAAAAAAAAAAGAAAAGAAAATGTCCCTGACGGGAGAGTTGGAAATTAGGAATGCTTTTCAAGGATACGAATCCCTAGAGACCCACTCTTCATTTCACATATCGGATTCTTTATTAGTTAGTAAAATCACATAAATTTTCATATGGTGGTATTTGACATTTATAAAATTGCTTAGAACAATGGTTAAATGAAAAATGCGATAAAATATACTGTCAGCATTTATAACTGCGTTTATATTATTTATAATCTTCGGAAAAGATTTTGTTCCAAGTAAACCTTGTTACTACTCAAACAGAAATTCAAATGAAATAAAAGTTTTATAAAACGGTACAAAATAGATATGCATGTATATATATTTAAGAAAATCATTTAAAACTTTTAATAAAATTGTTCATGAAGCTCTGTAAAACATACTGTATGGATATAATAGTTTTACGAGAGCCTGGAATTCTTCGTAATTTTTTTTTTTATAAACTTCAACTCACAATTTTAAACACTCTTAAATAATATTTATTTTTTTTAACGTAAAATTAACTTTTCGCATTTACGTTTATGTTTGAAACGAAATATTAAAGGATGTGAAGACACCTTATTTAAAGAATGAGCTAAATCATTTGTATATACCAATATATAAAATATTTAGAGCTAATCATTATTAAAACAGTATTAGTTTCACAATGAATAATTTTAACAAAAATCCCTATGCGATTGTTCGTTAAACAGCCCCAATAGCTGGATTACCAGAAAATAAAGTTATTCGATGAATATTCTAGAAAATCGTGCTACCGGTACCACAAAACTTACAGAAGATACACAAATTAGCAACAAAAGCAGTCATTACATCGCTAGTAAAAACAGTTCAAAACAAAAGCGCTCAGTTTCTAACAGCTTATACACTCGCCATATCAACTCGACAGACAACTTGATCCCCCTCTTTCGCAGCTTCTTCAAAGGGTATGACATCACTAAGAAATTTATGGATGATTCCCTGTAACGTCCTTACTCATAAACAGAAATTTCCAAAATTTTCGAAAAACTTTCTCGTCAAAAGGTCGTCGAGCTTGTCGCCAAGGTGCAGGAGCATAGGCTTCCTAGATCTCTCCTTACCTGTATAACAATGCCCATAAATCTACCTTTTCGGCATTGACCTGTTATTTCATAGAAGCGGCATTATAATTTTGTAACAATATTTAGACACTAAAATTTCTTTTACTCAATTCTATGTAAATCAGTGCATCTGCAAATGTTCATAAAATTAGGTTGAATGTACTTAAAATTATCATATCTCAAGAAGTGCAGTTTCTGTATTCAACTCAGAATTCATCGTCATACTTTGGAATTTGTATGTTATTAAATAAACTGAATGATATAATCGCGTTACTTAATGATTTATGTTAAAACTAGCAAACACATCTTTGGTAAAACTTGTATGCATGCGGAAATAGAATTTAGCTGTGGTAATAGGAAATTAACCCCTTCAAACCAGGCGTCCACATTTGAGGACAAAAATTTCCAAAGAATATTAAGTAAAAAAAAAAGCTGCTTAAGTTTACGGGCGTTTAATAACCAGGATTTTTCGTTTTGTTTATCTTATTAAAAATTTAATCTCTCTCATATTAAAAATGTAATTCTACATCTATTCGGTAAAAATATTTAATCAGGTCAGAGGATTAATTAGCAATATTTTAATGAAATATATATATATATACTGTTATTTTGTTGAGATAAGGAATATTAATGCAACATTTTTTTTTCTTATATTAACAGCACAAGAGAGGAGAGGGAAAATATTTTTATTGGAATTAAAATATTTCAAGTGCCCCAGTGTAAGTTTAACATTTCTACTGTCTGTTACACTGAATTATGCGAATTGTGTCAATGCACATTATCTCTGTGTTGATATACATTCTTTAGAATGTTCTGCCTTTCAAATATCTTACGTCGCCAATTTTCGTCATACGTGATCGTTCCAATGCAAATTATACTTTTTCTATGCTTTGATCAGCTTTCACAGAAAAATGTGGGTGTTGCCATTGGAAAAAAAATTCCCTGCAAAAGTAACCGAGCGAGTTCAATTCCAATAAACTATCCCATTTCGAGCTTGTAACTCTGAATAACTGTATCTGAAATATCTCAATCGGTTGAACGGAATAGCGACTAGAGGTGCATATATCGGGATAGTTCTTTTATGACCACCCTGTAGATTCATGTATATATTTATTTAATTATGATTTTACTTACTTTTATTTCTACTATGAAGTGTGGCAGGATATTTCTTTTGAAAATAATAATTTATTAAAACACGTAAGTATAGCCGCTATTAGTCTTTAATACATGTTTGTAATATGTTTTCTAGTGTTAATATTTTTAACGAACATAGAGTAATATAAATAATAAGATATAAAAGCAAAGAGTAACTTTCCTGCGTTTACAATAATACATTTTTCTCTGATGTTAGATATTTTAACGAACACAGAATATGACAAATAATTATATATAAAAAATTATAGCTCTAGCATGAATATTTTGATCGTCCAATCTCATTTGTAATGCTGCTTTCTTCTATGATAACAAACTTTACATATAACTACTTATACTAGACAATTATACGTAAAAAAGCATTAGAATATAACAGTTTATTTTCAGTATTGATTTTAAGTCTCAAATCTTAAAGAAAGATGATATATATATATATATATATATATATATATATACGGGTGTCCAGCCTTAATGTGACCCAATAGCTAATTCCCGAACCGATCGGTTTAGATATGCACTTGCAATTTGAAAAATGTTTCTAAAAAGGTAAATAAGGTTTTTACGTGCTTTTCGAACAAAGAAACATATTTAGAAAAAAATTACAAAAATTAAATTTTTATACAGTCCCCAGGGCCTATCACTTATATTTAGGAAAAGTTGCAGTACACAAAAAGTTTCATTTTATTACGATAAAAACTGACCGAGTAATGGAACTTTGAATATCATACATTTCATCCATTTTCTCGGCCATTTTCAAGACAGTCCCTTACTAGCTTCTATAATATAGTATAATATTAATAGTATAGAATATTTATAAACCATTTTATAAAACGCTGTAAACATCTAATATCCTGGTTTATGATTCGCTAACGATATTTAAGAAGTAAGCGTTTTCTTCTTTTCATTAAAACGCAAACATCAAAAGTCATTGTAAGGAATTTACCGATTACTAAGATAAGGTGTGCAAAAAAGAATCTTTAAAAATATATAAAAAAGTAAATTTCTCTAAAAAACATTTTAATTCTCAAACTTATGAACATAGTATTCGCGCTTTTGCATTACAAAGTTTTTACACAAGAAATTAAAACTAAACTTTAAATCCCATCTCTGCTATTTTTCATCAAAACTTGACATTTTTTTAGAATCTTCCAGAACTGGAGCTTTAATGGTACGCCATCGCCTTTTAGCAAGAAAACTTTCCGATGTAAAAAGATTAAATAATAGAGAATGAAACGTAAAAAAAGTGCGGTGAAAAATAAATAAAATACTGCATTTTCAATATGGAAGATCCTGTGTGACAGTTAAAACAGGAAGTGTGATGACAGAAACTGCAACTTATTCATCAAGAGAGAAAAAAAAAAGTTTTTAAAAGTATAAAAGCGAAAAAGAGGCAAAGGACAGATTTACGACCTAATTTGCTAGTAATTCTTTTCCACGCGCTGTTGAGAGTGATTAAATACTCAACGAAGCGCAAGGTGAATTACGACTTGAAATATTCATCACGACTCTAGCCATATTTAAATAAGGTAAAAGTTGAAAAAAGAAAATATAAAGGCAACTTTTTTCCATTATTTTTTCACTAGTCAAAGATAAAATTTAGTGCCAATAAGAAAAGTGTCGTTCGAGCCTCAGCAGAAGGCCCATTTGCTACATCTGCTTCCTTTTTTAAAAGTGTTTAAAGATTAACGGGGTCTATCATAAACTATATATCAGGTGCGAGGCCATGGCATTAAAAAAATAGAGAAGAAATGTGAAATATCGAAGCCGTGTGTATGTTTAAAAATCTAAAATTCTCTCGGAACAAGCAAGTTATTAAAGGATTATATCGTTCAGATATTTTTATTAAATTCAATAGATAATAGCTTTAATCTTCACAAAGTCAGTAAATTAAAAGTGCTTTTAAAATGTCTTGGGTTTGGGAACTCACATTAAATAGGGTAAAATTTGTTCGATAGGAGAACAGTAAATCAAGATTGAATTTAAAATATTGTGTACACAGGGGATTTCTTAAATATTATACTTCATGATATATTTTTCTCTTAGAGAGTTTTCATCTTTTCATTGATTGGAGAATAAACTTAATTCCTTGAGAGCTAATTTTAGGCGACTCCGTAAGCACAAAATATGCATTAAATGCCATGATGTCATTATAAGTATATTTTTGCCGTATAAATCTGGAAAAGTTTGTCATTTTATCGAGGTTTCACTGCCCCATATCAATCGGTTAAGATTTTTATCGTATTGAACTAGCATTTAATGTCAACGTAAATTTCTTGAAATCGTTATTTGAAACTAACTTATTCCTGACAATTTTTAAGCATTTATTTCCTAATGTGTAATGCTCATATATAAATAAAAAATTGTGTTCGAATTATAAAAGGTATTTTCTTAATTGTATTTTTCCATTTCATTACGATTGATAAAATTTACCACTAATGTTTTTGTAATATAATCTTAAAAATCCAATTTTCTTAAAAATCCAAATCTTAAAAATCCATAAACTATAAATCTATGTTATAAATATATTTCTCTTTTGTTAACCTGAATATATGAAAGTATTTATGGAAATTATATATATATATATATTGAAAATTTAACTTGCTTATTCTTGATCTTAACTTTTGTAGCTGTCTTCTGCGTATAACTTCTATTGAAAGCGAGTTCTGGTCGTCAACTACTAGATTTATTTATTATCAAGTATAGCCAGTAATAGATTTTTTTCTTTGAGTTTCTATTCATAGTCATCGATAACATATTAAATAAGTTGAAAATCATAAAATCTTGATGTCACATTAAATTTGTTCATAAATTTATATCTGCATTTGCAAGTACAAGTTCTATCGATTTTTATCAGCAATGCAAAATGATAAAATTAAAGTCTATACTATGTTACTTAAATCACTGTCTTCAAGCAAAATGGAATATTAAATAACCGATAAAAGCGATAGAATCAGCTCACATATCTCTTTAACTTCGCTGTTTAGAATAATCCAGTGTCAGAAGTTGAATCCCTTTGATTCAATGCAAAGTACTGTGCTTAGAACTCTAACGCCATTTAGGCGCAAGCCTCTTCCTTTGTCAATATGCAATCTGAGCACTGAACCATGGCTACCATCGAAACCTTATGGCTCTCCAATGCACTAGATTATAGCAGGCATTTCCTATTTTAATGGCTCATGTCTGCGAAAAGGATATTCATGCCTACAGCTGAGTGTGACTGACCGAAGTACGGTTTAGAATATGAATTTCGGTTATACGGGTAATCTAATGTCTTCAAGAGAGTCAGGTATCTTATGAAACTTAGTGCCGAAAGTATTATTAAAGGTGTTGGTGTCTACATTGTGGGATATTAGACTTGATTTTCTATGGAGAGGTAAAACTGATGTTTTCGGTAGAAGACAAAGATATGAGTAAAGTGGTTGGAAGGATGAGGTAAAAATTTCCAATGCCATGAAAAGTACGAATATGGGGAACAGCATGCATAACGTTTTGCATTAAGAATAAAAGCATGGTAAAAGCTAATATGAAATCCGAAATAAAATCTTTTGCATTTTTTTCTTTTTCTTGACTTCAAAATCACTCATAACCGGTTTATATTTTAAGGATTTCTTTAAGTGGAAAATTAAAACTATTTCTCATATCCTAAATATAGCTAAAAGGTCGCTGAAAATGGAATTTATGTAATGGAAAGTATTTTCATGTCTTTTAATACTTATTTATTTATTGTTAAGGCGGCGCACACAAGAACTATTTGCATAAAGGGAAGAGATTCATTGTCCGGAGGACTTTTTAATACGTTCTGACACATATTCACGTTAAATACGGAGAAAACCGCCCAAAACTCCGGACGGCCAATGCGACGGAAAAACGCGAGAAGGCAGAATCTTACGCCTTCACACTTCATCCATCTACCATTGTTCAGTGTCTTATTCACTCAGTCACTGGTAACCCTTTTTGCGTTAATGTTGCCGTTGTTTCAAAAGAACTTCACTATAAAATAATACTAATGCTGATAGCTGTTAAAAATATCTATAGTTGCTCTGATATTATGACCAATGTTTGGAATAGCTTGTTTTGAATACAGTCTGTATAGCTGTAAACAAGTCAAATTAGCTGCCAAATGAAATTTCGACAACGAGACGATTGTAATAAATGGTAGATGGCAATAGGTACATTAAACTGTGATAATCACTCGCTAAAACGTGTTTTGTTGAATTTAATAAAATTTGTTTCGTTAAACAGTTTGGTAGTTTTGTTGATTTGACGGAAGTATGTTTGATTAAACCAAATCGATTTAACAAAATGCTTTTTAAATTAACAAAACGTTTGGTTGAAATTGGACCAATCAGAATCTTTCAGAAATCAGTTTACGTATGCGTCAATGGGTGACGCGAAGCAGACGAAATATCAGATTTTTCAAAAACAGTTAGTAACATACATTTTATTAATACGTTGTACTGCGAGTTAAATAAAATCTCCTTCATCCTGCGCACTATTCGCTTCTAAGCCCTGGCGTCTTTTCCCGAGAATCGTTCCTATCCCCGTTGATGCTTTGCGCCCTCAATACTTATAACTGATATATTTATTTAACTGCGTGGCAATGTTTTTTGCAATTCAGGCTGTATGATTCGACAATACCACGGATATTCGGGAGTAGATAGCCGCACGCTGTGACGCAGCTAGAAACCCCAGGCCACACCAAAAACAGCAAATACAAAATATACTAATCGACATAGCGTTTACTGAGTTAGTCGAAAGTTTCTGGAGTAAGGCTAATTAGTTTACCTATTCATTAAAATTTACGTTTTGTTTTAATCCTTTTATCTGTATCTACATAGTTTAAAACAACGCTATTTCAGATTTGTCAGACATAGTAAAGCGTCAGAATCAGATCTCTCTTTGATAAAAGAAATGTACACTCAAAATTCATAGCTCAAATAACCAAATGCTTATTTGATTTAATAGACGTTTTCAAAGTTTGCACTGCTTTTAACTTCATTCTTTTTGCGCTTACCACGAGTGATATATTTTATTTTTGATTTCGATTTTAGTTCAAGGTTGTTTGCATGCTTCTCCGAAAAATTGACCCTGCTACTTAATCAGCGCAAGCCTTGTTCAAATAACCTCCCCCCCCCGTGATTTAAATGTTTTCCGTAATTCTTGCGATTGTAGTTCCTATTAAATCTCAATCTGTACACAGAAACTAAGTAATAATTTATAAGCGCGAAAGCAACAGTATACGATAACATGGAATAAGTTTGTCTGACATACTTTACATTATTATTATTAACAAGAGAATTAGGGAAGTAGTTATATATAAATAATGTTACTCTCAACATACTACACATTTTTCATATTCTTACGAAGTAATTTTAACTTGCTTAATTTATCTAATTATGTATTCAGTATGCATAAACAATGTTTCGCTCATTTAAAGTAATTCAGGGGTTATTTCTGAGTATAGCTACCTATATACTTACCTATATTTAGAGCAAACTATTACTTTGGCTTCTCACAAGGAATGCGTCTTTTACGGATGCGTATTGGTTGTTTTCATGTGTAGAGTGATAAATATTTATCCAAATTTTGTCATTAAATTATTTTGAATGGGACTACATAACAGAAAAACACACTTATTATGAATTTTCAATAATGAGATTGTCTTACAAAGTTTGTCTTAATGTGCATGGAAAAGATCCTGAAGTTGAAGTTGTTAAAATTAAGCTTTTAAATAAAGAAAAACACAGAAATAAAAATGCAAATTCTGATGAATAGATATTTAATGTGTTTCATCTCCGGAACTTTCAACGAATTGTTTGTGGGTTGAAAAAAATAACATAGCAAAATCAACAGCATAATATCATACTAGTAAACAAAGTAATTTTGTGGATTCAAGTAAATAATTTGGTTGATTTTAACCAAAGAAACAATTTAAGCAAATAGTTTGTTTAAATTAACAGAACATTTGTTCTTTGATTAAACTGAAAAATGTTTTCTTAAAATAAGAAAATTATTTTGTTGCTTATCAAAATTTTGTTGGCGCTATTTCAATCGGATAATTTTGTTGATTTAAACATATTTTTGTTGATCCAACAGAACATTTTTTTCAGTGCATGCTATATTTTAAATGCAAAAAAAGTACAATAATCTTTTTAGATATAAAATGCGTTGTTGGTAAGTTTCTTTTTCAGAAAATTTATCGTCTAATATTTTTACTTATATTTTTGTTTCATACAATAGTGTAAATGATGTAAGGCAAATCGTTTTCATTTTCTATTATTGATTATCACATTGTACATAAACAGAAAAAAATCATTGATTATCATCACTGAGAATATTTGTCATCCTTTAATTTAATGCTATACATATTGGAGTTCATATTTGAGCTTATACATATTTGAGTTCACAAGTACATCATATCTGATTTTTGTCGTTGTAAGTAGGGCTGTAAATTCGGTATTATGGCTTTTTACTATATCTTCAATAATGAAACCGTATCATTTTGTAATAATATAAACTGGTTTTAATTTAGAAGTGCTATAATCATATTTTTATTATTTGGATAACATGGCTTTTAAAAAAGCGGTTATTTAATGTGAACATATGGTTGATGATATCACATAATCTAAAATGGGAAGGAAATTGCTTTTTACAATTACCTCTTTGAATTTGCGGTCTTTGTCAAAACCTGGGGGTAACTGTCAACAGTAAGAAAGACTTGAAAAATTTGATGATACTTAATGGAAGTATCATTTTATTTTAAGAAATATTGCTTTTCTCAAGCAGGAAAATAACATACTGTTGCAAACTCTCAAGCTACTTCTTCCTATTTAATCTATATAAATAAAACAGAGTGTAAACTGTCCGTTTGTCTGTCTGTCTGTGTCTCGCGTAGCTCCGAAACGGGTGATCGTAGACCTACCAAATTTTGCACGGAAATTCTCGACGGGTCTCGACACACCTCGAAGCGATTTTTTCGAAATTCGAATTATTTTAGGAGATATCAATATAAAACATGTCGCAAAATGATCATTTTTGTTCTCGCCATTTCGCAATTGTAACCCTGCAGTAGAAAGAGGGAGAGGTTAGCTATCTAGGTTGCCATGTTTGGCGAGTTTATTAAACTATTCAGATTCTTAAAGTAAAAATAAAAGAAAAACGATTTTTTTGTTTACATTATTTATAAGGTTATTTTTTAATTAAAACATCGTATGCATGTGAAATCAGAGCAGGAATGAAAGGTTTTATACTCAAAAGCTAAATAGGATTTGAAAATTTTCCGAGACTAAAACGTGCAACTTTTTAATTTGGCAACAAATAAAATGGTTCATATACGATTTTGAGGAGATGTGATTCTAGCGCCAAGCGCTATTTATCGTCTGCTTCTGCTACTTGAATTATGAATACACCTGAATGAGTTTTTAAACTTTATTTCAGTTCGAATTGTGCATTTTTCTGCACAGCTTTTCCCATCTATTTCTGATGTATTACATCCAGAAAAAGGATAGAAATATCAATTTTAGTTGTGTTTAATCACATTCATGAATAATGATATACTTTCCAACTTAATGGAATAAGGAAAGAAAATAGGGAAGACCCGTGGATTATAATACGCTTTTAATACATAGCGCTTTAGTGCGTATTTAAAATCTGAAAATGTTTCAGATTTTCTGAGTTTTTTTTTTTTTTCCTTTCCATTTTTGATAAAGGCCAATACATCCAGAAGCTCTTCAGAATTAGACGAAAATAATTTGTTCCTTTTTGCAGGTTTTTATCATTTTTAACCATCTTATTTTTGTAATGAGGGGAGGCCCGACACAGTAAGCAACACATCTGGGCGCCGGCTTCGAAGGGGCGTCATTTCGAACTCAATAACTAAGCATAAAAGGGGGCGTCTTTTTTACATTAGCAGGGACGACACTTACCGTAGGGCCGTCCATGTTTGTAACCATCTTAATTTTAAATTACATTCAGAATCTGAGAGATTTGCGTGCCAAGGAAGCCGGTGAGGAACAGGAGTCTCTCCGAACAAGATTTATTAAGATGACGAACCAACTGGTCGCCGGAGACGGCTAGTATTTTATAAAAGCAGGAAAAATGATGTGAAATATTTTGTATTTGTTCATAATTACACCCCCTAACACTTATTACATCATTTAACTTCTTAAAATAACGGGTGTCCTAACAGCAGAAAACACTTTCAAAAATAGCCTACGCATATGTGGTGTAGTGACTTAAGGGTCATTCCATTACGCCTTGGGTCCGGGTTCGAATCCCAGCAAGGGCATGGATGTTAACTTGTCCGCCATTCATAGGGGGTAACGTTGGCCGCCCACTGGGTACTCCCATAATAAATTGGCAAGTTCCCGCCCATTTAAAAAAAATATGTGCGTGTAATCTTTACGCATGATTGAAGTAAAACTTCTTTGACGTTTTCGACACATATCACTCAAACGATTAAACTTTAACTTAAAATAAATATCATACTATAATTTAATTATATTAATTATTTATGTACTTTACAAAGATTATATAAATGTTATAGTCATGCTAATCATTGGAAATAGGTACTTGAATGTCATCATAATTTTTTATGTATGAAATTATAGGTTTGTGGTAAATATAATATGAAACATAAATTTTACTCTCGAAAATTGCTACTTTTCTTGAAAATACAGCATCTATCGTTGTACCGAAACGCGTTGTTGATTGAAGTCGAGAAGTATTCATAGTTAGATCAAATTTTTCTTTTAAAAAATCAACTAACGGCTGAGATTCTTGAGAGCGAAAATTAATATTAAAATCTCCAGTAAGAATCATCGGAAATACATGATAATACTTAATCCAGGAAGTGCCCATGTTTTAGTATTATTCTTTAACTGTTTTCTTATTCTTTAACTGTTTTCTTATACTATTGTTCCGTCTGGAAGTTGGGTTTGAATGGGAGGAATGTCCATAGTCTACTACTATAACTGTGTTCTTTAACTGATGTTTTCCTCTGTTTGTTGAGTTCGAATGCAAGTAGTGTAAATTTTTTTTTGTGTTTTTCTATCACAGTGTTCTTAAGCGTTGATTTCGTCTGCTGGTAGCTTTCGAATTATTATTTTGTATCCGTGTTTTTAAACTAAAGGTTCTGTCTAATGTTTGGGATTGATTGCAGCGAGGGTCCGTTTCTTTGTGGTGTTCCATAACTGTGTTAAACCGTTGCTTGCTCCGTCTTGAGGTTGGGACAGAATCCATGGAGTGTCCATTTGTTATTCTTTTATTTTTTTATTAAACCGTTTGCAGCCAGTGTTTGTTTCTTTGTGGCCTTACATACCCGTGTTCTTAAACCGTTGTATATATATCATTAGAAATATATATATGATTACTATATATAAATATATATATCATTACACTATATATATACCATTATAAATATTGCGTTCATACAAACTACATTCTTCTAAATTTACTAGCATTTCTTAAAATACAGCTTTTGGGCAAAATAATAACAGACATGACATACATAATATTTAGGAGTTTAATGGCCTAACGGCCAATGTAACTGGCATTTGACAAATAATAATATCACTTCGCTTCGAAACTATTGCCTATATTCATTACGAAATAGGATTGTAAGACAATTATGTTATTAAAATACATCTGAAGCCAGTAATTATTATATATCACGTTCATAAGTCTATGTATTTAATTTTTTGAAGTTCTGCTAATTCAACAATCTCCATTTACTTCGCCTCGAGGGAAATATAAACAACCTGAGATGCGCAGAAGCAGAAGAAGCGCAGTTACCCAGTGTGCGTAGCGCCATCTGTTTGCAACAACAGCGTTATCCAACTTTCTAAGAGAAGTGTCCCCTCCTATAAAGTTACCTTCGTGGGATCGAAGTATGATCCTCCAACGGCGTTCTTAAACGAAAATTTCCCTCTGCTGCTAAGGTTTGTTTGCAACCACTGTTCCTTTAATTGTGGTGTTCCATCAACTTGTTCTTAAACCGTTGTTCTATCTGGAAGTTGGGTTAGAATCCAGGAAAATGTTCTTAAACTGACGTTTCCATCTACTGTTCCAGTTCGATTACAGGCAGGCTCCATTTCTTTGTGCTTTTCCAAAACCATGTTTATTATTTATCTAAAAATAAGGATTATCGAGAACCGCATGTGAGATTGGGATTACATATAAAATATTATGTTGGATGTACCTTCAAAACGCTTATTGATATCTAAATAAAGATTGATGTCTCAAAGATACGGCTCTTGACTGTTTTTCTCGCCGTTTCTTTCCCTAACAGGTTCCGCATATTTTTACACGATGAAGTCTGCGAACGGTGAAAGCAGCCGAGCGGTCGAAAAGGTAGGTTTTTCTGTGGTTCTTCTTTTTCATACGTCACTTCCTTTACTGAGCGTTACTTCCGTCAGAAAAAAATCTGAGTTACTCCCTAGTCGCGCCTAAAGAAGTTTTACTTCAAAAATCTTTTAAAATTAATTTCGAATAAACAAAGATTTTCCATAAAGAAAATAAAAAAGATTTTTTTTTTTTGGCAATGTGTTATTGCGCAATTTCAATATGAGCGGCAATGATCGAGCGCAACACATAGAGTCTGTACAAGATTTCAAGCCACTTCCTATGAAGCATTGCACGATCAACACTGAATGTTCGCAGTAATTACACTTTTCAGTTCATCACGATCACGCATTGGAGATTGGTAAACAATGTTTACCGCGTATACCCTACGATGTCCAAAGGGTTTATGACTGAAGATCGTCATGGGCATGATTTTGGATCATTTCTTACCATCTTTTGCACGGGGAGCTTTCCATCTCGAGTGTGCTCGTGCATCATTCAGAGCGTTGATCCTGCAATGCTTCATAGAACGTAGCTAGAAATCTTGTATAGACTCGATATGTCGCGCAACTAATAGTGTGCACTTATAGAAATAAATGAAACATTGAAAAAAGAAATGATATTTTCCTTATAGAGCATGAAAAACCACAGGTGAATATTTTTATTTGTTTGTAATTAATTTTTGAAAGTTTTTTTTTTTTTTTTTTTTTTTTTTTTTTTTTTTTTAAATAACGGGCGGGAACTTGCCGACTACGCATTGTCCCTTACAACGGCCCGAATGTATGACCATTTTATTATGGGGCCACCCAGTGGGCCGTCAGCGTTACTCCTATGAAGGTACGGACACAATGACAACCATGCACTGCACAGTCGGGGATCGAATCCTGGCCGCCGGGAGTTGAACCCGAAACCGCAGTACGGTGCTCTACCCACCATACAACTCGGTCGGCTTAATTTTTGAAAGTGTAGTTATATTTTTCGGACACACTGAGTGATAATGCGCTCTTAAAATACTTTAAGTAATTTTGGTTTTGTCCAAGGATATCTTCTAGAACTAGGTTATCGGAATAATTTTCATAATTTAAAAACATAATTCTTATTTTAAGTTTCGTACATAAATTTCTTTGCACCATTTCTTGAAGCACAAGATAAAAGATCTCTTGTACACTGCACAGGATTGCCATCGCACCAATTAGTCAGGCATCGTGCAAAACTACTCTTATAAACTGGTCAAGAGTTTACGCCCTTAATGTGTTTTGTAATTAGGAATGTTAAAAATAAGGCCGATAAATCAATTTCATCACACTTCTTTCAATATCTCTATACTAGTACTACAAATTTAACGTTCCTGTCCACTTTTTCTATTCCAGGCCAACCAAGCCTTGTAAAACATTACGATAAACCAATAAGTACAACGAAACGCGATTCAATGATCATGCAGCAATGGACAAAATATTACGTGCATCGCCAGAATAGAATAAATCACCACTGCTTGTAGTTTGTTGCACTAGTTGTAAACATCGTTGAAGAGAAACGGGTTGCATTAAACATTTATTTGCAATGAACTCTTCAGGAAATATTGGTCATATATTTGGAATACCAAACACCACAACCTTTGTGAGCGCATTCGAATAATGAATTGCCTAACATAAGATTTAATTCGAATGTCATCAGGAAGCTTAAATTATGATTGCATGTTTTAAATGCTGTTAGTAAATTGAAATAGTAGAAACTAGGACTTACATAGCGAAATGGATTTAATTTCAATCAAACATGCATTAGCGAAATAATGTGTTTCTTCATCTGCAATGCATATTATTTAAACTCGTATGCTCAAAGGGAGATTTTACTAAAATGGTACATGTACAAAATCATTAATAATATTATACTGCTGATTAAGATAATTTATCATTTTATTTATGTTCTAAATTACTAAATCAAGTTTTTAAAATGCGTCATAGATATATCGCTCTGTTATTGTTTATTTTTTTACATCATGCTATGCCATTTTGCTTTTATTTCTTTCATTTACAGGTAAAATTTGATGAAATATTGAAATTATTGGTATGTTAGTTTTCTGTGGTAAATATAGAAACATTTCTGTCGTTGTGTGAAATAGAATACCGCTTCTTATAAAATATCCGACCTTAGCGGTGCTATTTCCTTACGAATGGTTTACAGACTAAAGGAAGTGGCCGTTTTAGTTCTAAAAATGTTCTATATTATTTTGTGTAACAAATAAAATTTTTTTAAATAATCTGTGCTATCTGTACATAATCAGTTTTATGTAAAAGCTTTATCTGTTAAATAAATTGTTGACATACTTCATTTTATTGCACGACGTGAAGTGATTTATACTAAATTATCCAGACTCATAGGTTCGGACTAGGAATTTATTATCTGTAATGAAATATAACATAATTTATCATGAATGCTAGGCGTGATTGTAATTTTCGAAAATCAGAAATTTTTATTTGAACGTCTGATGGTAGTTTTGTATGATCTCTTACAGAAGGAATTATCAGATTTACCATTAGTTTTAGCCAATAATTCTTGTACTGTCATGTATTTTTCATTTATCACAATGAATCTTTCTATTTGAAAAGGAATTAACTACAAATCTTTTAATGCTTCGCTTTAATAGCTCTGGTTTCTAATATTATACCAACTGCATTGTTTTAATTGATTGCCTAATGATCGATCATCCATGCCAACAAAATTGATTTTAATATATAAAAATTAATACAAAATATTTTATTAAATTCAGAATCTCAGCCAATTTTTTTAAAATGAATTACCGAGAATTATTTCAGTTTAAAAGTGTAGTTTATAGTATTTAACTAATTTATGGTTGTTTAAATGCGTATTTCACACGTATTTTAATTCAGTCAAATATTTCTAAAAGAAAGGAATTATATTTAAAATAATAAGGAACACCATACATACCAACGACATTTAATTCTAAACCACAAATTCCGTAGGATTCGCTTAAACAGTTCAAGCTTGAGATTCTTCTGAATGTAAACTTGGGTCTAATTTCTTAAGTTTCAATTTATAATTGCATGAAAATAAGATTTAGCAATATCCAATCATTTAGCACCATACTAAAATTTATTGGGAAGTAATTATTTGCATGCAAATGTTTTTATCATCTAGTTTCTGAATAGCATTCTTAAATGAGATGCCCTGTAATTTTAAGTAATCAGAGCTAATGAAATTTGTCTTAAAACATTATTATATATCATAAATTTAATATCAATATTGCATAATAAATATTAATATTATATTTCATTCCCTATGGTTTTCTATATAATAAAATTATCATTAACTATTCATGCAGACAGCAATTTCGCACATTATTTTCTGAGTATAATACGTATACTGTACATTTTCTATTCGTCAAACCTTCATTTTCTAAATAATAATTTGCTTTAAAAATACGTGTCTTTTTCAATTTATTTTTTATCCCCATTTTAAATTAATATTGTATTAAGCTAAATGCAAATTTGAAAAATAATATTACAATAGAAATAAAAAAAATTGATTATTTTGAGGACAATAATTATAGTACCATGAACAGTAAGTAACTGTTATAAAAATATTCTCAGTAAAGGTGCTTACTATAAGAGTTCGTTAAAGGTGTAAAAGTATTGCATTATTTAACGACACATTTTCTTTGAACGAAATGCAAATTCAGATATAGTTCCTCGTGTGGTTTCACCTACCAGCATAATTATAAGAGCATTTTTGCAAAAGCTATCAAAATAAAATTAGACTTAGATAAAACTTCCGTCAGACTATTGCCGGATTAGTGCATGTAACGATCGGTATCTCTTCCGTGGCGATGCTTCTGGTAAAAATTCATACAGTCCGATAAGAATGAATTCATTTAAATAAGTGAGTATACGCTATTCCAAATAGTATTTCAGGACAGTAGTAGCGGAACCTCCAAACGCAGCTAATTAACGTGAAATGTCCCTGTGAGACCAGGCGAAAAGCCAGGTCTTAATCAGGTCCTGACGCTTAATTCCTCATCACATTCAGCGACCAATGGGGAAATCAACGCGGGTTCCACTGGACAAAAGATGGTGAAGGGGGATGCTAATTTTCCATTCCTGGAATTTACCACCTCACTTCATTAAGGGGAATCCAAGCTCATGGCATTCAAATGGCACGTGGGAGGGTATATCGGCTCGGGGGACATAACGCTGCTGTTCCATCACCAACAGAGGATTTATCATCTTTTCCACGATGATATCATTAAAGTTCGCTCGGGATACTATTGTAAATCTCTAGTTTCCATATTTCACGCATACCTATGCATACACATGTACACTTACGCCCGTTTCCCCTAAACTCCCTGCAGTTCGATGACCTCTGACCTACTTCTGATTATTAAAGTGAATTCCAAGGGTAGTTTTCACCTGTTATCGACAAGGTCATCAAGTTTAGAAATTAGGAAAATTGCTCTCAGTTACTGCATCTCCGGGGATTATGAAAATGTCTACTAGACAAATGATAAGGCACGAATTCAATCTCGGGGATCTACCTTCGGTAGGAAATGAGATTAGGCGAAATTTATTCAGTATTCTGCGTCATTGCATGTTGCTGATCGGAAAGGAATATTATTCTAATGCTGAACTAATTAAAGCTAAGAGGGCAGTTGCTATTATAGAAGTACTGATTACTTTGTTTATAAGTAATGCTCTGTTGGAGAATAATTATTGCTGTCAAAATACTAATATCCAAATGTATTAGTGTGTTTTCTTTAATAAAGGTTGAATCACTTGGAAAAAAAATTAATTCTTTACGACCGAAACTGAAAGCGTACAATCAATGAAGCTTTGAAAATAAATCTTGTGATTAAGTAATCCTGATAATTTATAAGTTTTTAAATTGATACAAAAATATTACAACAATAAGTTCATTTACAACTTTTGTCGCTTCTCTACATCAAAATTTAAGAAAAATCAGTTTGTACTTTTAAATCAAGGTATCAAATGCGCTTTATAGCATGCGTCTTTCATGTGCCTTATAACAACCCATATCAATCATAATTGACAAATCTGTTGTACACCTCTACAATAGACGAACATTTCAATCTAAAATCATTTAATGTACAGATAAAGAGAAATGAGTTATCACGTAGACGAAGAGAAAGTAAGGCAGGTTCAAAAGAAGCTGTAATCTTTCTTTTGAACCTGTGCATAAAAATTCAGATTAAAAAAAATTTACGATAGGAAATTACTCTTGAGTTACGGACAAGAGAAAGATCTTAGATAAAGCTCGTATTTAATACATTTCGTTTTGCAATTCTAAAGATAGGATAAAAAAAAATGAAAAAAGTGGATGAAAAATTTTAACTGCTCCTTTAATCAGCTGGGAAAAAAGGAAAAAATATGCTTCACGTTAAAAAATGTTTTAGCTCAGATAGCTGATTTTTTATCATCTTAATCAGGAATTTTTAAGTGAATCTAACAAGAAATAGAATACCTTTATGCTTCTAGTTTAAGTGCCGACCAAAGGGTCCGCTGAAAATGTGAAATGGGAATTCAAAGAAAAGAGATTGCGATGTGTCCAATTAACACCCACCCTTTTCATTAAAATAAATAGCTTGGCATTTATGCAGCCATATTTTTTCTTTAACTTCCTTTCATGTCGCTGTTTGCAACAATGTATAAGTGTAGGTAATTAGCTCAGAAAATAAGTACCTAAAGAAAATTTTTGAAAAAAAAATGAAAGGAGGAGGTAAAAAGAGGAGAGAGATAGAGGGAATACTTTCGTAATGGGGCGAGGAGAAATTCGTTAGTTATTTTTAATGGCCGTGTATCTATTGTCAAATAGATAAGTAAAACAAAATTCCAGAACTTTGTGCAGGGAAACGTTTAGAAAATTTCAAAAATATTCCGTGAAAAAAATCAGTAGTTTCTGACTTCCAAATGAAAAATAATGACTATTAAATTAAAAGAAAGAGAAAAAAAAGGAGCATAAGCGAGTTAAATAATGTATCTATAGAAGTTTATATAAAACATAGAACGTTTTAGAGATTAATTTATTGTGTATTCATAATTTTGGGGAACTTAAAGGCAGTAACAATTTGTTAATTTAGTTCACTTATACAGAATCAATGTATACCTGCATGTTCTCAAAAAGAGAATTGAAGAAAAATTGTAAGTAAAGAAATAAACATTCTTTGATAAAACTATTTCTGTTATTCACACTTTTTTTATTTGTTTTTTTTATATTAAAAAACTTTTTTTTCGACGGAGTAAGGAAAAGTATCTTCAAAAACAATTAAATTCGTGGCTTAGAATGTTTATGATGCAAGAAATAGTACATAAAATAGCTATTTAAATAGCTTTATTTAAATCCATCATACAAGGTTAGCAACTAGAGGGGACAAACAGGAAAAGTGCCCCGAGCTTCACGTTGAGGGGAGAGCCAAAATTAAGGTTTGCCAAGAGGTATAGCTGCGGCACTCGTATCACGGATAGATTTTTGCAAGTAAACAAGTAACAGAGAAATCGTTCTCTTTTTTGTATCTTGAAGAATAAAAAGTAGACTTATTTTAAAATTTAGTTTGTGATATAAATGTTAAAATAGGTATTGCGCTTTCAAGATGCATTAGACGCGGTAAACAATGCCTTGTGTATATCGTGAAGTTTTATGTCATGATTCCAAAATTTTAAAGGATAAACTGCATCTCTGTTTTTGGTTTCTTCACATTATCTAAGTATTAAATGAAATGATATCACATAATATTCACAAATCTAAGTATATAAGTATATATATTTATTCACAAAACTTACATTATTACTAATAAAAAATAAAACGATAAATCCTATTTTAACTTTCTTCTGCTTCGCAAACACAAAAAAAATTCCGCATTGAATGCATTGAATATAAAATACCTTATTTTCGCTTACATTTCTAACAAACAGACAAAATATTTTTTTATCTACAAAATTGAAACAAATGTTTCTCATGAAGGAGTTTAAAAGTTTACTGAAAAATATAAAATGTTAGCTTCGATACTTATTTGTGCTCTTAAAACCCTGTTGACATATAGTGCTTCATGCCGTTTAAAGAAATAGGATAAAATACTGAACGATAGATTTTTTTTCATATACTTGAATTGAGTTCAATTGGAAAATATATGAAGTATTAAAAATTTAAAGGATAATGAAACTTCATTTAATACATTTACTTACAATAACCATTTTATGGAGATATAAACTACTAATTTTATTAATATTTTAAACAACTTTAGCAGTCTAGTGCCTGAATATTGCAAAACAATCTAAGTATATAAATTCTGAATTACATTTCTTGACACTTCAAAATTAAAGAAAATAAATAAGGAAACCTATTCATGTACTGAAAAAATAGTATCGATATATTCTTCTTTTAATCAACAGCAATTTTAATTCATATATGTTGTGCAAAAAATTCTCCCCCAAACTACATTTTTTTCTTAAAAAAATAGTATATTTAAGGTGCATTAGTGGCTTCTCAAATGTTCTGTATTCTTTATCTTTTCAAATGCCGAGTTGAAATTCATTTAAAAAAAACTTTAGCGGGATGTGTTTTTAATGTAACAGGCATGTTACTTATGTATAAAACACTCTAAGAGGAAGTAAAGAGAAAAATCTTAAAACCTCCGTTCTCGAGTACGTAATTAAAATGAAGATCAATTTATTTGCATGCTCAGGTCAATTTATTTGCATGCTGGTAATTTTGAGCACACAAACAACTTGTGTTTAATCTACCTTTTATGCTTAATAAATTAAAATACAATAGATGTTTTATACAGCTCTTCCTATTTAGGCAATAAAAATTATACATCATTCGCTTGATTTAAAATAATTTACTGTAATTTGAAACTTGAAATTGCATGTTGTGGAAGAATATTACTCCCGAAAGGTTTTTAAATTATTGAAAAATAAAGAAATAAAGACAAAATTTAGATTTCTTTAAAAAATATTAGCGCATGTTGCATATATATATATATATATATATATATATATATATATAAAGCTTTTTTAAAAAATTAATTAACCAGTGATTAAATTTCCACAGAGAGAGTTTACCAGTGTAATTAAAAGTACTTGCATTTTCCTGTTAAAAATAAATTATAAGCACTGAAATCTTATGTTGGTTTTCAAATATATTTTCTTACATGAATCAAATAGTAGTGTTATAGGACACATTAAAATGATTATGCTCTTTAAAGAAAACACATTCACCACAAAAAATATAAGTAAAAAATTATCTTTTAAAGTTAATGAAAATTCTTCAGAAATGCTTGTAATTAGCATAATGACTTTCAAACAGCAGAAATATTCAAGAACTTTTTTAAAATGTACCTATAAGATAGATGATGAGAGAAAAAATGAATTCTTAAAATTAGCTATTTAAAGCATTAAACGCTGTTATGTATATGCTACTGAAATTACGGTATCTTTCATTTAAAATAAACTGTTATGATAATGAGAAAGTATACTATAAAATTCATACGCAAAAAAATAAAACTTAATGATTTTTGTTATTAATTAGTAACTTGTGGATGCTCAGATATTTAATGATTTTTTTGCATAATATGATAAGAATAAAATCCACGATTTGTTAGATTTTTTATCTTTCAATTATGGTGTTCCTTGAAATATTTTATTATTTCTATAACAGTGAAAAAATGCATTTTTTCTTACATGCTTATCATGCATTAATTTTAGAATCATTTCATTATATAATTTAAACAAAAAATGTATTCAATTTCAATATTAATTACGAGACTTTTTCTACGAAATTTAAAGTAGTCCCGAATATGAATATAAATATATGAAGCAAACTAAACATTTAAAAAATTTTCTTCGTGCATTCAGTATTCCATACAAGAAATTCGTAAAGGTTGCTTGCTCATTGTTTTCATGATTCATTTTCGTGAGTCGTTTTCAGACCCTAGTCAAATTATTAGACACGCTATAGATTTTATGCAAGATCTTAGTACTGTAGTTCGAAAATAATCGAGTGATTTTGGTACTTAAATTGCAATAAACTAATAATGTTAGGAACTTTTTTGTTTAGGATTCCTCTTAAAAAACTGTACTTAATACACTGTAATAAATGATAAATTTGTATCAGTTACGAAGCATGTAAAAAAAGTTCTTAAGAATCGGAAATTTTGCAGAAGGTGTCACTTTTGTGAAAACATTTGTTGTGCAATTCCATGTTTAAGGATTTTTTTTATAAGTTTCACAGAAGGCACACATTTATTGCTTATTTCAGTGGTAGTGTCGCTTATTAATATCCATCCTAATTCTTTTAAGTCCTTGGCACTGATAGTTTATTTTAATTTCTGTTCCAAGACTTCGAAGCAGATTTGTTTCTTCGAATTACTGCCTGGCATAACAGTGGTTAAAATTTGTTTTTCCGGGTATTTAATTTCACTGAATTTAATCTGAAAGTTGGGGTGTTTCGAACTAGACATTTTTAAAATTTTGGGTCGGTTAGGTTTTAATAGATTCAATTTGCCATGTAAACACTGGGAAAATTTGTCTTTTTGCTTTAAGATAACAATAAAGGGTCGGTAATTGTTATAAGATTTGAATTATTTTGCTCGTGCTAGTAATATACGGACATGTACGAGCGTGGTTAGTTTTAAAACATTAGTATACTGTTTTCGATAAAATATTTCGCCATAATTGAAGTTAACCTAATTTTTTTTTGTATTTAATATGTCTATATACAAGGTGATTAAAAAAAAAACTTTTACAAAATGACCTGACAAATCAGGTACACAATGAGGATAAAAAATCACATAGGAAAACAGGGTTGCAAACGCCACTAGAGGGCGCTAGATCCACGAGAGAGCGTTGCTTTACAAGCACAGGTGTATAAATGTAGATTGTCCTCAATCAAACAGCGGGTGCTTTGGGAGCAAGTTAGCTAGTAATACGTTCCGCTGACATCCTAGTAATAATGAATTCATTTGATTTACCGCGTGGCCAGCTGCAATGGACGAGAAGCTGCGGAATTGTATGAAGATAACTCTGCATCAACGATTGTGCAGAATCGACGCGTTCGCAATCGCATGGAAACCACGATCACCAGATCTGTCTCCAATTGATTTCTCTTTGTGGGTTTTACTTTTTAAAGACACGCTTGTGAAACACTGGTGTCTTCACTGGAAGACTTAGCAGAAAAAATTGTTTCGGAAGCAGAATTTGTTTAAGACACACCTAGTATCTTTGAGAAAGTGCGCCGTTCAATGCAACGTCCACGTCAGCGGAGCATCTGGAAAAAACTTTGAGAATCTTTTGTAGTGGTCGTACGTTTGTAGCATGTGACTAATATAAATAAAATCTTGGAATGGTTTTGTTTCTTGTTATTGCATTATAAATTATTTTAAACGCCCTCTGGTAGCTCCAGATAGCATCTGTGTCTCTTTTGTTCCTATATCATTTTTGATCCTTACTGTATGCCTAATTCGCCATCTCAGTTTGCAAACTTTTTTTAAAAATTCACCCTGTATACAAACTATGAACAAATGGCTCACAATTGGTTTAAAAGACCTTGAAATATTTTTCAATATTTTTTTAATGGACAAAATTGCAGACATACACTGCTGGCCACCCAAATTGCAACACCAAGAAAAACAAGAGATATCACAACAAAATTTATTGTGTAGATAACATGTAGACCAAGTAACAAATGATTAAATTTACAGCATTCTATGAAGCGTGGTTCCTGCCAAAATCAGTACCCAGAGTAGCCGCCGTTGTTGGAGATCACAGCTGCCACACGCCTCGGCATTGATTCAAAGAGACTTTGAATGTGTTCTTGGGGTACAGCAGACCAAGCAGCTTCCACACGTTGCCAAAGTTGATCTGGTGTGACAGCTGGGGATGAACTCTGGGTCAGTCGTTGAGCAACCATGGACCACATGTTTTCTATCGGCGAAAGATCCGGAGAGCGCGCCGGCCAGGGAAGCAATTCAATCTGGTGATTGACGAAGAACCCTTGGACAATGCGTGCCACGTGTGGCCGTGCATTATCCTGCTGAAATATGGCTGTTGGCAAGCCCTGAAGGTAAGAAAGGACAACTGGCTCCAACACCTCGGAGATGTAGCGCTGGCTGGTTAAAGTACCGGCAATGCGTACTAGAGGAGTGCGAGAGAGATATCCGATACCGCCCCATACCATAATACCCGGTGCAGGACCAGTGTGACGGTGCATAATGCAGCTGTTCAGCATCCTCTCTCCACGGTGTCTCCAGACTCGAATCCGACCGTCGTGGTGTTGCATACAGAAGCGTGACTCGTCAGTAAAGAGAATTTCATTCCATTCTGTCGTCCACATCCTTCTTTCATCGCACCATTGGCGGCGGAGACGTCTGTGGTTCCGCGTCAGAGGTAGACAAAGCAACGGACGTCTTGCGGACAGACCATTCTGCTGTAAACGACGTCGAATGGTACGCGCAGACACTGGATGATGCGTTACAGACTGAATCTGCTGTGATATGGTTCGTGATGTGACTGAGCGGTCCGTCACTGCCATGCGTACAATCTGCCTGTCATCACGTGACGTGGTGCACTGAACAACACAATTGCTGTACACGAAACCGTCGAAATCTCCAAGCCTTAAATAGCGCTTTGAGGTGGCGCCACAGGCGCGCTTGATGTGCGTCTGCGCTGAAATTCTAATCATTTGCATATCTCACCTCAGCTAATGCATGTTGTAAATTTCATATTATTTGCATGCTTCCTTCAGGGTGTTGCATTTACGATGGCCAGCAGTGTATATTTTAGACATACAATTTTGTTATAACGACAAATATATATATATATATATATATATATACTCACGCATTCTTTAATTTTGCCGAAGATGAGTGATCCCTAAATATCATTTGATTTTCATGAAACAATTATTATTATTTAACCCTTGTCAATTGCACCTAGAAACTACTAGCCCATATTAAATATCACAAATTTTTATTTTTGAAACACCCTATTGTCCTAGAACTAACTTCATTATTTTAATTCTCAATTTAGCCAATTTTATATCTGTTGTTCGGCAAGTATTTCGACATACATTTTATTGTTATTTAAATTTTTTCTCACCTTTTTAAGGATGAGGTTGCACTTGCTCATCCATAATTTAAATAGTGTAATTAACTATTTCTGGTAGTCAGTTCTGAATAATTTGCTATAAAAAATTGCTATGGTTGAATACATAATTTCTGAACCGTTAGTCAGAGAGGTATATTACGTATTGCATAAATGTTTTAGCTTTTATAAATAATTTTCTCAAAAGCATTTTACATTGGCAAAATTATTCCTGTAAAAGTCTTAAAATTTAAATTTTTATAATGCTTCGTTAAAAATACTAGTTATATGTAGTGACATTTTCCTTACATAGTTTTATAACAGCAAAAAAAGCATCCTTTTATGACAAAATTTCACCAAGTTATGAAGCTGCAAATATTTTTACCTAAGTCACTTTTACACTCTTAAAAGTGTCCCATTACGGGAAACCGATGAGGGACCGTGTACATTTTGGTATTTGTAATCATAATTTTTAATTTCATTTGACAACACGCACTCAAAAGTTCTTTGTTGAATTTAATAAAACTTGTTTGGTTAAGTAGTTTGTTGGCATTGGTTTATTGATTTAACAAAAGTTTGTTTGATTCAACCAAATAGATTTAACAAAATGTTTTTTTTAATGTAACAATTATTTTTAAACGCAGAACGAATAAAATTTCAAATTTCTCGACCTTCAATTTATGTATACATCAAGGATATGCGCAGGTCAGTGAAAGATACGTGCCAGACCTAGAGGAGAAACATTAATTTACGGAGGTGTGGGGAATCTGCACTAATGTGTGCGAACATGATTACAAATGGATGATATCAAATACAAAAATAAATTGGGTTTTTCCTCAGTTTGTTGAAAATTTCAGAGTTAAGCCTAATTAGTTTATCTATTTATAGAGAATTAGATTTTTAGTTTAGTGTATTTATACGCTTCTGCAGATTTAGCTTACCGACACTGCACGTCTATTAGACTAGCCAGGCCGCAAAATATCTAAGGATGTAAAAAATCTTTATGTATGTACAGGCTCGATGAAGAAATTGGGGGGGGGGATCTTGAATCTAGAAAGCTGGGCAATACTGACATTATGTATGAATGTACAAATTTCAAGAATATTTTTTTTGATTAAGTTTTAAAGCAGAACATTCATTTTTAAATCCATATAGGTTTTATGTAGCAAACAGTTTAATATATATACAACGCCGGAAAGAAAATCACTTACGGTTGGCAACCATCTTCTTTTATATTCTTTCTGAGCGAAAATGCATTCATTTTCCAAATGAAACTCTTTGGCAATAAAAATGTTTATTAGCTTCATTTTACGTTTATCAAACCGCTTAAGTTCTGCTAGTTAAGTGATTGTATAAAGTTATCATGCCAGAACATATGTAAAAAAGACTGCCGATTCTTTGGCTCTTCCTTTGGAAGAGAGTTACGAGCATTTCAAAATAGCTGAAGTGCGTGAAATTTTTTTTCCATCTGCTGCAATCTGGATCATTATTACTAAGTCAAATAAGCTAGGTATCATTATAATGTAAAATTTAAGGAAACAGTACGCATTTTTATTTTTAGTAACGCAAAAGCGATTCTGGATTGCCTTCCCAAGTTTGTGTGTTAAAAAATATATCGTTAAAATTAACAAATATTTTTTTAATCACCGAGCATAACACCAGTTAACAAAGAAATTTTGTTAATTTAAACAAATAATTTGGTTGATTTTAACCAAATAAACCATTTAAACAAATAGTTTGGTAAATTAGCAAAACATATGATTATTTAAACCAAATTGTTTGGTTAAACTGACAAAATGTTTTGTTGAAATAACCAAATAATTTTAACAAAATTATTTTTTTAAATGAACAAAAATTTTGCTGGCGCTATTTCAATCGGATAATTTTGTTAATTAAGCAAAATTTTTGTTGATTCAACAAAACCTTTTTTTTCAGTGCATAGTGCGGAGAACGAAGGGAAGCTTATAAAATACGAATGATTTAAGGAGATTTATATTGAAGTATAGCGAGAGATCTACTGGGGGTCTTTTGAAAATTTTCAGTACGACAGAAATAACGAAATTTCTGTGAATCTTTTAGATCAAGAAACGCTTTGTTGTAAAAATTATAAATTTTAATTTTATACTGTAAGTAGAGCAGCAATGAGGCCAGTAGAAGCGTACGTGACGACGAAAACAAAAAAAAAACTATGCTTATTAAATCTCAAATAATAAAGTCAGAATACCAAAACAAATTTGTAGACTGAGTTTGAATAAATTTAAATGAAATATCATGTTCTATATAAAATAAATGGTAGATATTTTAAGATTCAATTTTCCTCTGAATATGGCAGCAGACGATAGACTCTAAATTTTAATACTTTACTACTTTACTTGAGTTGTAAAACTGTTGTTTTAATTCATTTGTTCTCGTTGGTTTAAAATTTATGATGTTTTCATCTAATGGAATTTGAAAAACGAAAGAAGATATTTAATACTAATGAATACACTGAGATGTTGTTACTTCACAAAGAGTTTCGTCGGAATAAGAAAGTGCCTGAGAGGAAGTATGCTATGAAATTTCCGAATGTGAGTGTGAATTCACAATTTACAAAAAATCACAAGCAGGATCTTGATTTACGGCAGTCATTGAGTTAACTGAGTGGGAGATCTGCTTACTCTTATCTATACCTTCCCATAAAGTATTTCGAACTTTCCACATATTTCTTTCAGTAGTACCTTCAAAACGTTTCCAGTCATTTCATTACGATATAGTAAAGCTATAGGGAAACAAACATTTATAAATCGTGCCCCATTATAAAATTGTGCCAATGTCGTCAAGCTTGGCAAATTTTGGGCGAAATATTGCAAAATTTGGCACCAAAAAGATTGTCTAAATCTGTGTTATCTTATGGAAATCTTTAAGGTCCCCATCTTGCGGTCTAGTTAACCTATTTGCATGCATCTAAATGCAAAATTTGATCATTTGACGTGTAGAATACGAATTTCAGATTAAATTAAGCCCCAGAAGAGCATATACCTCGAACTTTTTATATAGTTATATATAATCTTTGATAAATTTTGACAGTTCTTTTTGTATGTGAATTTTACAGTAAGACGGAAAATATAAATAATACGGCAAATTCTAAAAGCACTAAAATCAACAACTTAAAACATAATAAATACATAGTATATGTAGTATATACGGTAAATAGCCAGACTTATATACGAAATAAGGAATATAAGTAACATCTAAACCCCAAAAGTTTCAGACCAATAATAAATATACCCAATACATTTAAAATTAAACATAATAAAAAAAACGAAAGAAACGTCAAACACATTACATTCGAACCAACGTCGACATTAAAGAAATATCCATTTTTGTCAAATTTATCAGTGTTTTCTTAATTTCGGGACTGATAATTTAATGTTTGTCTGATATTCCTTTCTTTTTTCGTTGTTCTTTTTTATATTTAGATAAATTTATTCCTGGTCTAAAAATTTTGGCCCAGATTACTGCTTGGAATCAATATTTCGTAAGTTTTGCTATCTACTTTATACCTATAGAGTGTTCATATTTAAAAACCTGCTCACAGTGCTAAAAAGTACTGGTGAGATTGCTAGCAAATGTGAAGCTAAGCTTATTGAAATCTTGCTTGTTAAAAAAACAATTCAAAAATAACCAACAAGTAACGTTTGACAGGTTTAAAGCCAATAAAACAGTCTAATAACTATTCACAAGTGGAGAAAACAATAAGAAGATTATGAAGCAGTTGTTTTATGCATATGTACATCAGGAACTATACCATTTTAAAATGCCACCTGGTAATGACTTTCTGAACTAATTTTTTGTCCATGCAAATCTTTCACCCATGGTTTCACTAACGTTTCCTGTAAATTTGGTAACGTTATAACCAACAGTTTTCGCTCTACGCCTGCCTCTCTGAGTAGGGGGAATTTAATTAAGAACACCGTGTATATGTATATACACGGTGGTATGGTTTGTATGGTTTTATGTATATGTATGTATATATATATATATATATATATATATATATATATATATATATATATACCTAAAACCATACAAACATTAAACTAGTCATTCATAAAAATCAGTATGTGACACTCAATCTTACAGCTGTTCTTTATATGTGAAGATGACAGCTTGTAAGAAGAAAAAATAATTTAAATTCAGTTTACAAATGTTTATGCTTCCTTTTGAATGTAAATCTACTTTGTAAGCTTTTTATATAGCCTTAGGTATACCAAGTAAAGATTTAAATATTTTAAAAAACATTTTCTCTTCGAGTAAAAGAAGTTATAAGACAGCAATATTTCATGTTATGTTACATTAAATTTCATATGGACACATCAGTGAGTTTTTAAAAGAAAAAATGCTCGAAACCGAAGAATATTTTCAGTGGAAAGAATTTTCGGAAATGTTTATTTAATAAATATATATGTGTCTGTTGTATATTTTCTGCACGAAATATTCTGCATGTATTAGTGGTTTATACTAATAATACACTTCCAAAGAAGACTGGAAACTTTCTATACTCTGTATAAATGAATTTTATAATTTAGTTGATTCAGATTTGCAAGTGTTTAAGTTAACACTTTAACGTGCGGAGGTTTTTGGTAGAAGAATTTTATTGAAGAATGCCACTATGGGTCCATATTGGGCGGACCTAAAGACTACGCTAAGTAAGCCGTTCTGAATCAAGGTCAACCACGCTTCAACATAGCTTTTATGCTAAATACTCAAATATACCAACGTTATTGCCGTAGAAGACGGCAAACTTCGGCCAGTGATGAGCTCGTTCGTATGAAATAGGGAGAAGAGGAGAGACTTTTGGCGTTTTTTAAGGATATTTTTTAATTGACAATTTTCAAGTAGTATAGAATTCATGTATCTTTTAAATAAGAGTATATAAATAAAATAAATATGCTAGTATTTAATTTATAAGATGAGGCCAGGACCCTCTGGCCCCTAATGACAAGCTACCTTTGAGGATTTCCAAGCGAGCCGCTGTCACACCTGCCTGACGCATACTGGTTCATATTACTTTTTCGATGTCATCTTTTCAAACGACTGGCTGCACACGTCCAAAAAATTTGCACTTCTTCGGAAATCGCCTGCTAAAATAATTACTTTCGTTGAGGCAAGTTTATTTATATGAAAAAAGGAATAGAAACTTTATTTTAATTAAGCTGTCGTACGGCGCGTGAATGGGAGCTGTGGACACAAAGTGCCCCCTACACCGTCATGCGTTCGTTTGCGCCCTCCCTTACCAAATATTCATGATGAATTCATTTCGAACCACTCTGTGTATATATATATATATATATATATATATATTTGTGTAAATTTTAACCCTCCAAGCGGCTTTCACGAAAATTACAACACACTTTACTGCAGTTTTCAATGTAATGCATCTATAATTTCATATAGCCTTAGGTATAATTATTTGGAACATTCACGTTTCATAAAATATGTATTGGTATTAAAGCTTGTAAGTTAATTTAGGAGCTTATTTTTTTAATAATTAAAATTTTCCCTATGAAACTTTTTTTTTGTAAATATCAAAGCTGCATAAAAATTTACCGTGAAAGCAAATTTACATCATTTGCCCATTTCAAATTTTCATTTTTAATGAATTTATTAATTTTAAGATTGTACAGATAAACAATTTTAAATTTTAATGGTAAAATAATAATTTAACATGTTATCAGAAAATAATTGTTAGTGTTTGTAATGTAGAAAATTTTAGCTCCCGTAAGTAAAAGACAATCTACGACATGCTTGTTTTCAATTTCAAAGGGTTATTTTAATGTTTTACACTCCTTAACAAAATGGTGTGCGATTAGCATCCAAGTTAATTACTTACTTATTAAAGCACTACATACTCTAATAAGAATGCTGATCAACAAGTGAGCATGTTGCGTGGTTTAATTTAATGAACTTCTCGATTTTAATCGTGCATGCAGTAAAAATAAATGGTAGACGCTTAATATTATAGAATTAGTAATCATTTAAATTCCCCAACGAAAAACCGTAAAAAGACTTCTCTGAGTTTAATGCAAGCTACTGAGTCTTTCAGGTTCAGATGATTTCTAGTAATATTTACGAAGATTTCAAAAGTTATCTGCATTTGAAATGCATTTTGCAACTGGGACAGATTAAATCATAATTAATAGCCTGAGGAACAGCGTATTGCTGTCATTTAAAAAATGTCGTTGGAAGTAGAAAATCATACTATAGCAGTTAATTTGTATATATTTTTTTTATTTTTACCAAAACAAATGCTGCTGATGAATGAAAATTTAGTAACCATAACAATGAGAGAAATGTTCAGAAAGAATAATATCACACACTGCAAAAAATATTTTCCTAGATTTCAGCAGAACGTGTGGATAAACGTAAAGCTAACACGTTGTGATGTAAAGACTGTGTCAATTTGCTGTACCGGGTTCTTCGCTATTGCCTTATCAGCGTCATTACGTCATTTCGTAAGTGGATGTAAAATACACAGTACTGTATTCCAAGCTTCAGCACTTGGTCTGTATTATTTTAAAGCTATAAGTATGGTAAAATTACACGTATTTCATGCAGTGCACACTTGTAATCAACAAATGTTTTTCAACGTAATTGTCCTTTCGTATCTATCTATCTTACTGAAAAGTGGGTGAATACTTATTAAAAAGACAGAATACACAAGTGAAACAGAAACCATGTGTATAATATGCACAAAATGCTCCATGTCAGTATGCTACTATTGAAATGAAAACATACTTTTATTTTTTTAAAGAAATTATTTAAAAATTCTATAGCATTTAAAGCATGAAAAAACAACAGATGAATCAAAGTCATTACCACATTTTAATATTCTTTGAAAGTAAATTTTCATATAATTATATCAAATAGATAACAAGAATGTATAATTTTTAAGTCCGCTGTCCATCAGCAGACAAAGTTTTAGAAAGTTTTCCCTCGAAAATGAAAATTACATTGAAATAAAACATCATCTGATTCCGCACAATATGCCTCTCTACTTATGTATACGTAGATTTTTTTTAATACATGCTGCTTTAGGTTTGAAGAAGTACAGTTAAGTCCGCTCCATGTCAGCAGCCAAATTTTAAAATGTTTTTTCATAGAATAAAATATAAGCTAAAAACTGAAACTTGAACTTCATTCGCATAATTTGCCTGTCAAATTAATTATACGCATAATTTTCTTTTACCATGGGCTGTTCTACTACTTTGAAAAATTGAAATACACAAAAATTACAACGCTAATAGTGTTTAGGTACTAAGCGGCATCTTATTGGAATTTTTACAAAACGTTTCTTTAAAGTATACCCAAAAAGGGTATAACTTAAATTTTGAGGTCAAGGCTGTTTTATTATATGAATATCATATCTATAGAAAATATGAAAATTTCATCGTCAATCACAAAAATTTTTTTGGAAACAACCTATTGATGCTGACTGGCTCATCTAGGTAAAACTGAAAGAAAAAATTTTATTTGAATAACTAACTTTTTAATACGTATGTATATGCTCTAGAAAATGAGCTTTAAATCTCGCAAATTTAAACATAACTCTTGCTCAAAAATGTGAAAAAAGTAAATTTATCTTGATGACTAACTTCCACAATTCATACATTTTTTGTATACATCTCCCCTTTTCTTTTGGCATGAACACGAAATTTGTCCGATGAAATAGTTTTCTTTTCTAAGAATGTTTGATACATTTTCTAGGACTGCTGTAGAAAATAATCCATTGAATTGTGTTGAGACATCTTAATAAAATCTTTTCGCTGTTTTTCTACCGTAAACGATATAACAAACTCAATAACTTTTTGTTGTATGGAAAATAACGGCATCCTTAAGAAAGAAAGTGTGCATTGGAAGTTCTCGATATTTGGACGCTATTTATGTACTATTGGTCTGTCTTGTAACATTGAACAAAATACTAATTTCCTACTGCTTCAGTATCATATAGAATCATTGACTTTTCAAAATATTATATAATTTTATTGAATCTAACTTTTAACATTCAGCTTTTTCAAAAATAAATCTTCAAAAAGATGTCCAACGGCGTTTTTGCGTTGAATGTGAACGAGGCGTTTGAGCTGCTCAGATTTTAGTTAGGTATTTTACTTTGGTTAGATATTTTATTTTATTTTATTTTATTACTCAAAACCATACTTTTATTAAAGCTCATACTCATAACACGTTGTTATGAGTACACGTTGAACACATATTATTTTATTACTCTACTGACGACCTAGGTAAAAGCCACCTTCTGATTCTGTATTTGTGCATAACATGTATTATTCACAAATGCATGTTATGCACACCAACAACATGTTATGTGAAACAACACGATGGTTGTCAACTGAAGTATTATTTTTACTGAATGATTTCATGAGACCATATTAAAAAATAAACATATTATATATATTTTTTGTTAAACTTTATTTTCTATGTTATTTCATTCAGTATATTCATTCATTGTATGTTGCGGTAATTTTTAATTAAATTTCCACATGTAATTTTCATCCTACTTATTCAACATTAACTTTCATCTTTAAGACATTTAAAAGTGCATGTAAAAAAACGCATTCTACCCTCATGTGTGTTTGTGTGTGTGTGCATTACACACACACACACACACACACACACACATATCTGTGTGTGTGCGTGTATCTATATATATGGTGTGTGTGTGTGTGTGTGCGTATTAGAAGCAAAACTTTTTTTTAATTATGTCTACAGTTCATATTGTCAAAGGAGGTGAATATTAAAAAAAAGTTACATTAGACATACACATGTAATATGTCAGTCTCATATAAACTACAATTTATAACAAAAAAAAGTGACGCATAAGAAGACATTGTCAGATTGCGATAAAAATTGGTGGATGTAAAGCACATACTTAAAAAAACAAACGATTAAACCGAACAATTGAATGATTTATTGTACAGCTTGACCATTATAAAGTGAGGAAGTCAATAAGGCGTTGGTCTACCTCTTTCCTCGATGCAAGTTGTCACCCGGCGTGGCACAGACTGATAAAGAGCCCGGATGGTGTCCTGCGAAATTTCTTGCAAAATTGTCTCCAACTATCGGGCTAAATCGGCAGCATTTTCAGATGGTTGCAATCCCATAACGTCCCAAATGTGCTCCATAGGAGAGAAATCAGGCGACCTAGCAGGCCAAGGAAGTACAGGGAAAGCTTGAAGGCAATTCATAGCATTACGTGCCGTATGAGACCGTTCATTATCGTATTGAAAGTAAGTCCAGGGTGTCGCAAACGGTAACACAACCGGTCGTAGGATGTCGTCAACGTACCGCTGGGCTGTCAATGTGCCAGAAATGTCTCTCTGACAATCGTTCTATCCCCCTTTCTGTTGTGGATATCTTTGGATATGAAATTTCATTACAATCGGGAGATTCCTTCCTGGGGCGTCGATTCTTTTGTTATAGAGTGTGCTTTCTCGAACGCTAAATTCATGTAATTTCCTTTCATGTATTTCAGGATTTACTACTGTAAATTGCAATCGTATTATAAGTCCTGATATCTTATCACAGTAACTGATAATTATCAGTCTTATTACACCTCCTCATATATGTGAAAAAATTGATCTAAGTTAAAAAGTTAAAGGATGATGTTCCAACCAAATCAATAGCATTGAATGACATTGATTTTCTTAAGCGAAGATTATGGAAACTAAGCAAAGGGTTTACAGAGATCAAGACTGACCGACATGGTCTGGGGCACTTACCTTCTTTTAAAAACGTAGCAATACTGATTTCAATTTTTAATATTTTAAAAGCAGACAATTTTTTAATTCTAGTTAAGGTATTTTTCTTTGTGGTGATTGAGAAAAATCATAACTATATTTTAGTGAAATATATTGCAATTTTATGAATAGGTAACATAATTCCAAGGACATGCATGTAGCCGTATTCACCACACTTAAAATACGTGAGTTAATTCAGCAGTGAGAATTACTTCAAAGATTAGCTGGGGAAAATGGTATCTAATAGCATGCCAAATTCAGGGGCTACCATGAAATCTGACCAATACGATTTCCATGTCTCTGAGAGACAAACCAGCCGTTTAAGTTACCTGACTAGTGAAATCATGGCGTTTGATGAATAACGACGATATGAGATTAATTTGTTTGAATAAAATATATTTTTTAAGGTCAGAATTTAAATTTAAACATGCTAATTTGTTATAAACTCATGTCCTCTTATACTAGTCATAATTCTATAATATGTATTTCAAATCCATTAATTAAACCTTGCATAATCAATTAAACATCTTGCGTATGTGTAAGAGTTGTTAAATGCTCTTGTAATTTATACTGTATGCATCACCATGAATTCTAGACCTGCCTCTTCAGTGATATTCAACTCACTGAGCTTTGTATAATAAAACAGTGAAATAGAATCACAGTAGCGCGCAAGCTTGGAGAATACAAGCGTCCTTCTAATCGTGAGCAAACGACCATTAATACACAAATCCACGCCTATTCCTGTGTTTACGGCACGTACCTTGTAGAATAGAGTTAAATCCCTTAGGTCATGTAAAGTTGAATTGAAAGAGATATACGCGCTAAATAGAAGTCCAACGTTTAGAAACTGTGCGTGAAATCCAATAAACCTGAAAATAACAAATAAAAATTATCTGTTCCGGTCACTAACATAAAATACAATGTAGGGAAAATATGTAGTTATTTAGTATAAAATTTAAAAATTAAACATACTTTTAAAAAACAAAGTTTACATGTACATTAAATAAGTGATTCTATCATTTAATGGACCCTCAGTTTTTAATAACATTAATTGACAATGTCCTTTAGTTAACCCCATTTTATTGAAATCCCATTTATACATTTTACATTCATTTGTTCGTTTAACAGTTAAAAGTCACAGTTTTTAAGAAACAACTTTTCTACAAATTCGCCAGTCTATGATTGAATACAGTGGTTTAAAATTAATTAATTTAAATTTAAATTTAAACATGCAAACATATATGCAGATTGATAACATCATACTACCAAGATACCGTACTGTGTAAAACACTTGGAGAAAATCCTAGTATTTTATTTATTCTTTTAATACATCTCTCTTGAGAAATCTTTAAAGACCAAGCATAAATTAAGGCTTACTTAGTTATGCATATATCTGTTAGGTGAAAATATTTTTTTTCAATACACAAAGTATAGTAAAATCGATTATTTAAAAGATTCTCATAGAGCATTTTCATGCCAATTTTACTAAAGCCATGAATAAATTTATGTGTAGATTTCATACATGTAAAATTCAAACGCAAAAGTGTTTATATATTAACAATATAGTGAATTATTTATTTGAATAATAACAGTTTGAAATATAAAATTAATCGTGCATACTTCTTTTTAAATTAAACTACACTATTTTTCATTATTATTATATTATTCCAGACCAGATATTTCATTTTTATTTCGAAAATATAAAATTTCTTTTAAATTATTCTAACAGTATCGTGTACGTGCTGATCTTTCATAAAATTTTTAAAACAATTACTTTTAAACTTGAACTTAAGAAATTCTGTGTCAGAGCTTTTCTGAATATTTGCCAATTCAGCAAAGGAAAAATGACATGCTTGCAATAAAAAGAAATATATATATATATATATATATACATTTCTTTTTTTGCAGGCAATTTTATACTTATCAATTAAAAACCTCAAAATGCAGTATGAGTTATGTATGTCTGTGCATTCATGGGTGTGAGATCATAGTTGCATTCTGAAATTTTTTATAATGTTGTCTTAAGTCTTTATCTGCTAAGCTACACAATATTTTATGTATTTCATCTTATCTTCATATTTAAATAATCATGTATTAAATCTTATCTTCATATTTAAATAATCATCTATTTAATGACAGGCTGCCTGAACACATACTTTGGAATATGTTTTTCTGTACTAAAATAAGTTTAGCTGACAGTAATCTTCGTAGTGACCTTCGTGGGCGATTGGAAAGTATCTAGAAAATAAGTTTGATGTTCATTTTGACTAAAACGGATATCAGCTGTACCATGCAGGGGATGTTGCTCTATGCAAAACTGATGCAAGTTTCAGCGGAAAAGTGGAACATTTTGCGTTGTCAAAGTGACCGTGGTACCATAAGAGTGCAAAGAAAAATTTTAATTCCTAAAATAATGCCTAAAAATTTATTTTCATTTAGATATTTCAGAATCGTCTTTTTTTAGATAGAATATTGATTGAAATCATTAGATAAAGTCATGAATAGAGAAACAGGGCTGTCTAAACGAATTAATTTTTTCTAGAAACGTTTCTTTTGTTAAACATTAAGAAAAGACAAAGGCGTAAGGCAAAAAATTAAAATGAATGCGTGAACATAACAGTTTCACACCCCGACTTGTGCTTTTTATAAGCTTTATTACTAGCTGCAAGTAAATGGAATATTCTACAATTAAAATCAGTCTATAAACGGAAATATTTTTTCAATTACCCCTTAAATATTTTGTCGTTTTTATGTGAGCACACAATTACATGCGAAGTAATGACGACACGTACGTATGTCTTAGTGGAATATTTGCTGAAATTTATTTACTTACGAATATGAAAGAATTCTTTTATATTAAAAATCTTAGCCACCGAATTTTCCGCTTGTATTCTAAAACACCTGAGCAACAAAGACACAAGTCTGTAACTATACCCAGGCTTTAAACTCTGTTTTAAAGTTAAAGGATGGCTAATTGGACTCAAGTCCATGAGCTGCGCTCAGTGGATCTTATCAGTGTACTTCATTAAAGGCCAGCTACTTATCTTTGTCAAGTATTTTAATCAAGTTACTGGCGAGAGAACACAAGCTGTAGTTCTATTAATGCAACTTTGGAAGATCGTAATAGTGTTCTTTTGAAGTATAAGAATAATGGTTTGCAGGCGAATTTCTACATGGCGCGTCCTTATAAGTAGGGAGGTTAATTATAAAGCGTTTACATCACAGCTTTATCTGTTTTGAAAGTGAATTTATTTCCTACTTTCGGAGAATTGCGTACGTCGCAAATCTATGAAAAGATTGTGAAGCATATGAAATGAATTAAAGATAATAAATTGTTGCGCCAAAGTATTTTTCATGCCCTAATGTTAAGCTCTGCAATCAATTTTGAAGTTTTAAATGACTTTAACAAACGGCTGATTCTTAAGGAATTTTTGCATGTTGGATATTCAAGTTTTTTATTCATCTACGTTTTAAAATGGTTATTTATTTAAATATTTAAAACCTTCTTTCCCAGTTCTTTAATGTTATGTACAAGTTTTACCACAACTGAAGCATCAAATAAAATCCGAAAACTTGAAAAATTGAAAAAAAGTATTAAAGACCGTGCCACACAAGGAATATTTAAAAAAAATTACAGATTTTTAAAAGTAATACAATTTGTGTAATTTTTAAGTATTAAATGTGATAATATGATTTATAATATACAGGGTGAATCTGAAAAAGTGGCCAAAACATTATGAAGCGATAGAACGCATCTACACGAGCAAATTTCGTTATGAAAGTATTTGCGGAACGCAAACTACGAGCCGCTAGGTGGCGTTGAACATGGTAATTTGAATGCAGAAAGGTGGCTTTATAAATGGTATGAAATGGTCAATCGTCGCATCCAAAGTCATCCTACATTACAGCTGGCAGACGCTCTTTTGAGCAATTTGAGCATGTATACACCAATTCCATTACTGTTAATACAGCGCATCCTGAAATATCTCCTCGCATTCTTGTGTTAATTTCTTGTGCCAATGTCAATGTGTTTCTTTTTTGCCAATGTGCCATTGGAAAACTATCATTTAATTTCTCACCGCTTGTGCTCCGACTAACATTTTAGACCATTTGCAATGCCATCTAGCGGCTCGCCGTTTGCATTTCGCCCATACTCTCTATGACGAAATTTTCTCGTGTAGCTACGTTCTATCACTCCATAAAGTTTCGGCCACTTTTTCAGACTAACTCTGTCTATTGATAAAACAGTACAATACTAAAAAGATATCTGTAGATTACACGGGCAGCATTTTGATAACATTTAAGTAATGAAATTTGAAATACATCTATTATATACGGCTTCTTTATAAAAAAAAATATTTCTTTGTGGATGATATTAACTGCAAATGTAGAATTTTTAGTCTTCATCTAGTTACTGCTCTAATATGTATGCGTGATGCAACGATAATGCTCGTGCATCCCGGATTTCGTAACATATCCAGATTGCTGAAATCTGGTTTCTGTGGGTTAGCAAGAGTGTTATATTTTTTTACCAGAATCTTGAAATAGGGCTAAAAAAAGAACATTTTTTTCAGAATTACAAACATGATGTGTATTTTAACCGCGGCTGATGTACACACTTCATGTGTTCTATTATGTTTTGGCTGTAATCAGATTATTGAACGAAAACAATGGTTCATTTGTGGAAAGAGATGTTTTTACATTATGCAAACGAAATCCGTGATATTAAGTGACACTTGAAAATATAAAAAAAATGTGTGCGGTCGGGCGACCCCGTCAGGAACGAAGATCCTCATTCGATTTCTTCTTCTCCGAATGTACAACCGAACTCCGAAACAATACTCCGAATGCAGACATGTAGAAATATAGAAAAGGTCCCTATACTCGCTTCGCTCACTTTGCGTAAGGGGCATTCGGCCTCTAATAAGGCTTGATCGTAAAAATGCATAATCTTCACAGTCAAAACCCGAAGATTAGATCAGATAGAATGTTACCGAGCTACACATTGCTCGGATTGCTCATTACATTGCTACACATTGCGCATTCCATGTATTCTTGCATGTTCCTTGGAAGATAAAAAAATTAAATTTCACAATAATTTTAAATATGTAAAACCTGTGGGACAGCTTGAGTATTTGCCACCCATGGCGTTTTTTCGTAATTTGGCGACTTACGTATGCGTATCGTTAATCATCATTTCTCTTTAAGTTTGCAAATAAAACAGTACTTCGTATTTTTTCTTTGCTAAAAACTACGGAGCAGCTAGGATATCTTTCCACCAGCGATTTTATTTTGCAATTTGCACATGAGAATAATCGATAATCATTTCCCATGGAAGGTTGCCATGAAAACAGTTATCCATACATTCCTATTTTTAATTCTTTGCCGATTGGCGTATTTAGCACCACGAAATATTTCATTTCTCCATGCTGGCAATCATCCAAGCTGTACTAAAGCGTATCATAACGCTTTTTCGTTACACGACGATTTCTACCTGGCAGCTTCTACCGCTAGCCACGTTCGGGAACTTCGTTCCAAAAACTATGTGCATCTGATACTACAGAGTTACCGACAGACAGTGCCGAATTTAGAAATGTGGAGGTCCATGGTCAACAGAGTGGAAGCCCTCAATTATTTTTCAAAGTAAACGATTTTTGACAATATGTGTTGAGGAGTGAATTCAGCGTTAACTCATAGCCTATCGGTTCCGGGCTCGATTCTCCGTGGAGTTACATATTTACATAAAAAATGTCTACATCTTTCCTGGTGTTTCATCCTTAATGTAAAATCTATATGGTTTGACACCGATCACGTTAAGTGTCAGTAGTATGCAAAATGTATGCAAAGAAGGAGCTGCGTTGTATCTGACGCCTTTGGGGATAACGGTCGTGGTGTTATTTTCTAATTATTTGCATTTGGTAATGAATGTCAGTTAAAACTGTCAATTATGCTGTTCCTCTCTGTCAAGGCTCCGGGACGGCAACCCCGGTCACCCTCCATTTAATGCAGCCCTGTCGGCAGAAGGTACACAAGGAACCTAAGATACAAGGATGGAGACATTAGGTTACGTGCAACTACGCTGAATTAAAAGTTAAATGAATCCAGGTCGATTGTTTTTCATCTATCATTTTTTGTTGTACCGCAATGGGTGTATTTCCCTGATATTTTCGTATTTATTGAAGAATTGTTTTCAACGTCTTTAACAGCTTCAAGATATTCAGGTATTAAGTAGAAATATTCAAGTATTAAGTAGAAATATTTAGGCACCAAATCTTCATCTATTCTTCAAAATTTAACTGCAAACAGCTATCTTCGTTTTATAGAATACACATTATCCTTTGGTCATACAATCAATCAGTATATAAAATATTTTGAAACATATTCGTCAAAGTGCTGTAGTGGCTTAAGAACTATTTTACCATATAAAGGGTCCGGGGGGTTTTATTCTTGGCATAGGCTTGGGTGTCATTTCGTCACTCCCTTTATAGGAGGCAATGTTGGTCTACCTATTACTAGCCTACATAAAAAAAGTGATCTTCTGGCCTTAGAAGTAATCAGTGGTAATAAAAGACTTGTGGCCTTCATTAGAAAAAGTACTCATCAAATTAATTACATCAAAAATATTTTAAATGAGAGTATTTTCAATTAGCATGATAATACTTAATTTTGTATTATCATATGTGTGAGTGGATTGTAGTGCCAAACTTTTAATCCGAAATACAGTTATTTTTCTAATTTTCGTTGGTAGTTATTGCTGATGCTGCTTTCTAATAACTGAAAAGATGTCAGTGTCCATCTATCATATATTTTGATAGAAGTTCTATAAATTATGAACGATGAATATAATGAAATTCGCCGTGCCTTAACACAACAAATCTGGACTGTATCGAATAAATATCTACACGTTTACATCTCCCTAAGTTAAGCTGATGCGTGGAGAAATCTTTACATTAGAGAAAAACGTGACTTTGGACGTTGAAAAATTGCTCATAAGAATACTGACGTATGAGAAACTTCTGCCGTCAGCTACGCGGAAATTTCGTTGCAGCTGACCCACGTGGTAGGCATGTGCAATAAGTTTTCTCAATGCGTTCTGTACTTCGGTCGACTTATTAGATCTCCTAGAAAGTTAACCTTAGGAAAAATACTTTTTTCCATTCTTTAAAGATAAGAATAATGTATTTTCTGCATGCATTTGTGCGTAGGTGAAAGAGAGTGATATGACCAAAAATAAATATTTTATATTTAGGTAAGGAATATTCTTAATAATAATGATGTTAGTTTAGCATATACTGACATTAGATGATGAGAAATATGAAATGAGGTTTTGAAAATCGTATTAAATTTCATTTTATCATACAAATGCGAGAAAAAACGTTAATCTATAATTTTTTATGCAAAAATATTTAAGCAATGAGAAACTGTTTAACTACTTATTACACTATTTTATTTGCATACTGTTATGTTTTGCGATTTTGAAATTAGGTTTTTTCGTAAAAATAACATTGTTTTTATGTTTTTTCATAAAACCAATTATGATTTTAAGGCACGTATGACTGTAGTAAAAATAAAATGCATAGGTGCAAGTAAATGTGAAAGTACAGAAGGCACATATCCTAGGACTTTGTAGCAACATTAATCAAAATAATCGACTTCGTCAGATTCGATCTGCGATCCTGAGAGCCCAAATCATTTTTCATACTAGATATCAGGAGAAAGCCACTTAGCTATTTGTGTAAAATAATTTTGAAGTAAGAAAATACTTGTCACAGTGTATTCGGACAATTACAATAGTACGGTTAACAGCACTTAAGTAGTGTCTAAGGGCTCTTCAAAATTTTCTAGATTTTAAAATATTCTAATTTATGCCAAAATGAAGAGAATTATTTAGTTCTTTTTAAAAATTTATCACCTATCTTACTGTTATTAAATTCTGATTCACAAATTATTAACAGACATTTTAAATATATTTTTTTCAAAGATCCTATGCATTTTTCTTATGTTGCTCCAACCGTCTTCAAATGTTTTCCTCTCACCGAACTGCATCGTTTTAATTATTTCATTAGTTCACATCACTAGCAGATATCAAAATTTCTACAATAATGTGGCCTTCTCAGGAAGAAGTGTTCTCTGTTTGAAATAAACTAATTAAATATAAAGGAACATCCTTACTTTTTAAGGAAATTAAAGGAAACGATGTTCACAAATTTCAAAAATGTAAAGAGAATATTAAATTTAGCTCTTACAAATGGACCATTTGATACTACAGATTAGAAATAAATTGCATTGCGCATTTTGTAGAGGCTGATTTATACTTCGAAAATTTATTAATAAAAGTTAGTTTTCTTTTAAAATTCGCATTCTCTACTATATGACAAGTGTATCAATTAAGTTAAAATCTTGCTTTTCATGTATGTTCACCTTTAGAAATGTGGAACTATATTTAATTGTCATTCATGGGTGTTACATATTAGAGTTTGTTTTGCTTGTCAGAGTGTGTTAGATTTTTGCGATATCTGTAAAAAAATACATTTCGAAAATCGAATTCTCTCACTTTGAAGATTTAATATTTTATATAAAAGAATGAAAATTAAAATTTCTTTTGAGTATTCAAAGAAACTATTAACTTCATACAGCCTGAATAAAGAAGTATAAATATCAAATAAACGTTTGATACATTTTAATTTTTTTACTGTATTTATTTCTTTTTACGAATGTAGTATGTATACTGTGTGTGTAGATTTGAGTGTCCTGTTACTGTGATAGGAGTAGTGTTATGTCAAGCCCACACGAGGGACATCTGCCTAAGCGGGGGGGGGGGCTTAGGCGTTAGAATTTTAAGGGTTTTAACACGCATTCATGTTATATCTGAAGAAAATCACTCAAAACTCCAGACCGTTTGATCGACAATCCCTCAGTAGGCGCGAACACAGGACCTTAACACTCCAGAAATTACGATGTTCAGTTCCTTATCCACTTGGCCATGGTTGAGCCGTCCTGATATTTTAATGACCAGTACAAATCAATACCAGTTAATACTATTAAATAATGTATCATAGTTTTTGTTATAAAATATTTTGTTACATTAGCCCTTTGAATTATGACATCTAACTATTTTCTAAAATTTCTTATTATGTCGTAGAAGATACTTTTTCATTTGTAAACAGATAAAATATAATACATAGTTATTAAAAATATTTAGAAAATAATAATTAATTTGGTCTAAATAAATCCAGTCAATATTTTGCCTTCTAAGTCGTACATTTTTTTATTTAAAAAACTGCGGTCGAATTTTTAGGGTGAAATTCCAATGGTAGTAACATTAGAATGTAGAATACTTTTAATAGTTACTTCAGCCGAAAAAGTATGTTTAAATTATCGATAAATACAGTATCTCTGTAATAAATAAGCATACAAATATGACAAAATGAGAATTCTTTTCAACATTTTTCGTATTTGCTCCTTTTTTCGTATTTGCCCCTACAGGTTTTTTTTTAACTTCTATTGTTTCCTACTTCCGAGTTTTCAGATATTTCTTGAAACGATTCTTTTACCAATCTAGTATTTGTACAGTGTGTGTAACTTAGAGCTACCTTGCGCTATCAAATTAGATTCCTGTTATTATAATGAACAGTGTAAATGAATGGCAATTAATAATGATAACATGACACAGCTTAGAAGTCGAAACTGTTAGCTAAACACTACAAGTTTCCATTCAGTATTCCGCTCGTCTCGACAATATTGAAACATTCACAATGATGATCGCTGTTAACGAAACTGTGAATGATGATATGATCAGCTTTAGCCATGGTCAATCTTCATATCGGCCTGGTCGCTTGATGACGTCTTTCGGATTAGTAGAGTCAGATGACTGTTGACTCAATTTTAGATTGATGTGTAATAATTCACGACCAATAAGTAATTGAGGGGAAAGTCACCTGACCCTAGTGGTCTGGTGGATGTCATTGAATGCTTAGGCCGTTATAAAGATTGGTTGTGGCTTTAGCGAATCACAGTTGATTTTCTGTGTAATTACCAGCATAATTGATATAAACTGTACATGTTTCAAAATGTCTCTACTGACGGAACTAAAACAAACCTATGTGGGGCTTTATATGCTTTGACGGCGATCCCCGTGGTCCAAAACCATTCATTCCAGCGTTCATTTCCACCAATTCCAATCAACAGTTACCGTCAACAATGGAAGCTGGTATGGCAGGTATAGTAAGCAGTATGGTGCAATAATCGAGCAGCAGTTCGAATGTCTAATATATAGGTTCTCAGGAACTGTGTTTGCCACTATTGAGTTCAAACAAGAGTGAAAAACATTCATCTCTATTAATCCTTTACAAAAATCAAAATAAAATTTGATTTTTAGATTTGTTTTAAGAGCAATATTGAAGATTGTTGCTTTTTTGGATCCCTTTATTATGAAAGCTATTCAGTCGAATGGCTTGAAAAAACACGCAAAATGCTTTCTAAATATAGCGTCATTTTCTATGTCAAACAATGCAATTTCAAGAACCAATAAAACCTGAAGCATTTTTTATTTTACTTATGTTACCAAAATTCAGTTACTCAGTTTTCGTTGCCATAACACTACTACTATCACAATCATAGTAATTACTGCAGTTCTTCATGTATGTATAATAATATCGTACTTTTAATACAGTGTAACATATTTGTGCTTATTTGCTTAAATTAATAGTGCTACATTTGCTTTTACAAAGGTTTTATTTAGTTTTAATTTCACATTTTATACTATTAAAAACACTACAGTAGTATACTATACAAACTTTAAACATTAAATAAAAAAACGCACTAAAATTTTTTTATCGGACTCAATAACTCCGTTTAATGGTTTCTTTTCATTGCTTAGTAAAAGAACGTAAAAAAGAAATATTTAAGGACTAAAACAATAGATTTACTTAAACAAGATCTTGCTCCGTTAAATTAGCCGAAAGAAGCACAAGCATAAACAATGAGAGGAAATGTAAGCTATTATAAAGTGCACGAAATAAGTAGGCTTATTTTTCAATCTGGACGAGTGCAAGAAACTTGTTATTCTATCGCGGCTAAAAGTATTATTTTGAGTGTAGTAATATTTTTCTTTATACCAAGTGTATGTGTTTTGCAAATCTTTTTATGTATAATTAAAGATCCAATTCTTCTTCAATGTGCGAGAGCTTTCTTTTTATTGCGAAAATATTCAAATGAATTCTGGATAAATGCAATTAATTGTTAGACATAAAGGAATTCCTTATGAGAATATTCTTTAGAAATAACTTTAGGAAGATCGAAGAAAAGGAACTTTTATCTGTTTTTGTCAGTTAAGATTTTTTTTCTCTTATGTGTTACTAGATTTCGCTATCACTGATAATGAAAAATTGTTATATTTAGACAAATCAACATGGCAATATTAAAAAAAATGTATTCACTCATTTTTGACTCACAAATGTTAAACCCTAGTAGCACAATTAGTTTAAAAGACGTTTAAAGCACGTTTTTTAACGTCAAAAAACGTGTTTCCAACGTAATTCAATGACGTTTCCAACGTAATAAAATGATTCCAGAAAATACTGTGGCATTTTGAGGTTACAACCAGATATACTTTTAAAACCCTAACATAGATTGGTGTTCAAAATTAAGTAAATTTGCATATTTTGTCGAATTTCATGGAAAGAAGTGAAAGAAAACTACTGCTTCCAAACAAGAAAGCTCGTTCAGCAAGGCGCACAAATTTGAGTCCACATCAATGGGCAACTGTTCTTTTCATAGATCAGCCGTGGTCCAGCATAAACTGGTTCTTCAAGCACATTAATATGCAGATAACCAGGTACTAGCTATCAGTCTTCCAATTTAAGAGAAATCGACTATTATAATTGCTAAGGTTTGATAGTCTGCACTGGAATCATGATGGGTGGCCGTGCACAACTCTTTGTTCTACATAGTATCGCTGTGACTTGTAAAGAGTACAGTGACGAAATATTGAAGCTCTATATTGCTGTTTTACTGGTGCAGTTTGTCCCAATTTGGATTCATTGGACGTCTACGTACGACCAAACAGACGATTTTTTAAAAGATTTTCTAGAAAGTGAAGATATTCACTCCATGGATTGGCCAGCCACATGTCCAGACGACAGCTCTATAGAGCATGTCTGGAACGCTCTGGTAAGGGTAATAGTAACTCGCAACTCCCTGAGTGAAAGTTCCCAAGGTTCTGAAAACAAAGTTACCTAATGAGTGGGATCAGTTGCCAGAGGAAATCGTAAACTGATGTGTTTCCAGTATGAAATCAGTGTTTAAGGCTCCTGTAACTGCAAGAGTGGACCATATCCTGGATTAGCGTAGTTTTGTTGTAGTCTGTAACCACTATTTCGTATCACTTGATATGTCACTGGAATGTTATGATAATCAACCAAATTTGAGAGTTCACTTACTTGTGAACTCGAGTGCAATTATATAAATATCGGTATACTCTCTCTTAAAAATACAAGGTGAGATAGGTATGATATATAATGCAAATATATTAAGATGAAAAATATAATTTACGTAAATAAATCTCTTATTCTATATATCACGTAAAAACTTCACCTTAAGTCCGTATTACACAGCTCATTGTGCCTAATCCACCTAGTTACACGTGCTCTCAACACTCATTACGCATGCCTAATGGCAAAGGGTGAGAACAGTGGATTAATTGTTTCTTTTTATTTAACTGTTTCAGAATTTCAGTTTCGTGTTTGCAAATATCAATTGTTTTTATCTAGTTTGTTCAACTCAAGACTGTAAATATTGAAAGGGGGCACTGATATTTAAATATGTTTAGAAGATATTCATCTCACATCAATTATTCAGTTTTATGTTATTATAAATATGCAAATTCGCAATAATTGCACTGGTCTCATTATTTTTACCATCATTTAGATGATGAGCAGAAAAATTACGAGCTAATCCGTATAGTTTTATACTCAAGAAGCCGACACGAAATGACTCACCCAGTTTTGAGGGATGTAAGTATTTTTAATTGCAACATTAATTTCTGAAGTTCAATTAATCGTAATAATTATAGATGATTTTGATAAGGAATATTCACTTAACTTTTAACATGCGCAATTATCAACAATGTAAATACATTGTATGCAGATGAAAAATAAGTAAAAATTCATTAACAAATATGCCACTAACCTGCCAAAAATAAATAAATAATAAAATAAAATAAAGGGGCTGTTTTTTTTATCAAATTCTCATACTGCATGTAATTTAAAGTGTGGTACTATTTTTTTAATTATGTAATACCAGTCCTGTAAAATTGTTATCTGCTGTTAGAAAAATGCATTTATTGCCTGATATTATTGCGAAAGAATTTTCTTTCGTAATTTTTTTGAAATACACAAAATTCAATATTTTCAAAATTTCTCACAGCTTATCAAGAAACTGAAACAGCGAAAATAGCTGTTTTAGTTTCTTCGAGATAAGGACTAGGTTCTTTGCAAGTTCACATCTTCCCTATTGCAAAACAAGTAACTATGCTTCTTTTATTAATAACATATCTTAAAACAGTTCTCTCTTTAAGGTTCAATGAATAATTTAGTAACAGTCAATGATTGAAAAGCAGTAAATAAAAGAAGTTTTAGAAATTAATATTTCAGTAAAACGAATACTATATAATGAATTTTTAATTCATCTGCTTAAACGTAAGAGAGTTTTATCGCCATCTTTATAAAACAATACTAAACTATCTAATTTTAAGTAATAAATATTAAATTATATAGCTTTTGGATCTCGTCATTTAGTAAAAGCAGAGAACATAAAAGTTAAAATGATGAAAGACTTTTGACAACTTTTACTTCCAAAAATAAAAATGTTGTTTAAATATTACAGTCCGTATACACAGTATTATTGTTGCTATACCACATTTTGAAAAACTACTTTTATTTTAAAAATTAATTGGTAACTGATATGAAAGTTTCAATTACTATTTTCTACTAAAATGATCCTTAACTATTTGGACATATTTTAAATACAATTTTTTACACTTTTACGCTTAAAGGATTCGTTTTGTATAATAAGCTCTTTGCTCTAAAACTTTTACAATACATCAAATTACCCTCATGCAATAATCATTTCATGTCTTCAAATTCTTAGATTTTATCCTTCAGCTAATTGTAGTTGATGTGGATCTAAACCCACCGATGAACAGTTTTAAATGTTACGAAACACTAAACTTCCTTCTTCGTTCAGAAGGAAGCCCAGACGCATCGAAAAGTCACACTTAATTAGTAAGTGTTTGCCATGAAATGAACACTTGGCAGCCGCTCGTTACAGAGTCATTATTCTTTCCGGGTTTCTGCCATAAATCTTATCCTACAAACATTGAGAGGGACTTATAACTAACTGAACTTTAAAACCGATCAATAAGCTACCCAAAATGCGGGGACAAATTCCGAGAGAAATGGTGTGAAAACGGAAGATTCGGTAAAATTTTTAGTAGCAAAAGCATTAAAACAGCCATTAAGGGTGATTTCCCATAAGTTGAAGCTCTCTTAGACGATTACCTCTATTAACGACTACTTGCAATTAAGGAATAAATTACTTTTTTTGATATTTTGCTTCCTTAATTGTGAAACCACAGGTGGTCTTCAGACATCAGTTTGCTCAAAGCAAAATTATTTCATGTTTAATGTGTTAGAATGTTATGGAAAACACAATTCGTTGATGTGTTCTAGCACCTTTAAAAAGAAAAGATAAAAATCGTTACACACTGAATATAAGTTATCAACGTCGTCATGCCACCTTCCTTAAAAAAGAGTAATCGTTTGCACTAAAAATACAACTATTCTTGTTTTTGTTTTTTTCCTAGAAGTTTTAGAATAATTATTAAACAATTTTGTATAAATCTTTCGAAACCACATGCGGTCTTCAGTCATCGATTTATTTACTGTTTAACTGTTTAATACTTAATATAATAAAACTTTATAACGTGTCCCAAGGTTTTCTTACTTGCAGCGCAAGAGATTGGTTACACTTATATTTATGATTCAATACTTTCTAAAAGTTCGTATTTTGACTGCCACTTACAAATTTTTTATTTCTTATTATGAATGGTCTCATACAAACCATCATTTTTCACTAACTTATAGGATTTTTTGTGCATGCGCCCGATATACAAGCTGCAGTTAGATCTTACAGTGCCATGGATAGCCACTAATAGAAATAGCGCCCATAACATTTTCAAAGGTACATTGATTTACTTAAGAAATATGGCAACAAACCGTACTGTTTGCAAAGATACTTTACCGAAAGAATGCATTATTGTTTCTTTAAAGCACGAGAGAGGCAAACGTGTTTTCTCAAGACAAATCGAGTTCGTTGACAATTTTACAGTATTTCACCATTCTAGAAAAATAAACTATCAAATACCGTAATCGTGCATGAAACCGGTCTTACCCTAACTGGTCTCATCAGTTCCTGATATACTCTGGGAAAAAGACAATGACAAATCAGGTAATTGAAAAGATTTTTTACTGTCGGATTCTTTCCTGGCATTTTCATATTTTCCTGGAAAAGATGAAATACAGGACTCCTGCACGAAAAACTGTAAATTTTTTCGTGCAGTTAAAAATATTGTTTGAAGAACTGATACTTTGTGACATCAGTTTATCAAAGTTTTCGCAGTTTTCTCACAGTGCTGACATCCAAATATTAGCTTAACCACATTAACTTCTCAAAGGTATCGCTAATTTTTTGAAAAAACAGTAACAAACTGTTCTGTGCGTGCTTAAAATATGTATTTTCCGATGAATTCTGTTACGCATCCTATATTGCATTCCACGTAAAGGAAAATTCACTTATAATTCACATATAATCACTTCAACCGTGTGGTTTAATATGTGAAAGGCACATACATTGAAAAAATAGTTCTGTAGTACATGTACGTGAAATATGCTTTTGTGGATATGTACGTAGAGTTGGTTCTGTAAAATGTCATTATTTAATTCCTAATCCTTCAATCTTAAATGTACAAAAACAGTTACAGAAATGTTTAAAATGAACTAAAGATTTATTTTGGATGCTTTTGCAGGAACTATATTTAGTAAAATATATTGATGCATTAATATGAATACTAAATAAAAATCTTAATTTTTTCTCTAAGAGCTGCTTGAAGATTTCTGTTTAGAAACTGTTTGAACATATCCATTTATTACTGAGAATAAGGGTTATATGTTCAAACTGTGATGTGTTTAGAACAAAATGAAAATACTATAGCAACATCATTTTAAATTATATCATAATTCATCAAAGAAATATAACATACATCTCCTCATTTAAAAATCACGTCTTATAAGTATTAACATTATTTATAAAAAAATTTCTACATAAGAGTGTATACGTATAACTATCGCTTTATCAATTAGATAGCAATAAAGGGCGTAGCCAGTGGGGAGGCTGAGGGGGCTGTCGCTCCCCCAGAAATGGGGCACTTTACTTAGCTTACAATTTCATATTTAGCTTGCAATTGAACTTTATCTTAGGACTTATGATAAGAATTTAGTATTGTGAAATCGAGTGAAGGTCATTCAAAAGAGCATGGTACCTTTATTATTTAATGGAAATATTTCCATTAAATAAGCAGTCAAAGCAGTCTATATATCGAAGCAGTCTATATATACTGCTTCGATATACTTTTCAACTCAGTGCTTCAGTAATAATGTATTTAAAATAAAATAAAATAGTATAGACTATAATAAACTACACTATGTAAAAAACAACTACAATATAAATTTTACTCTCATGAGTGTTTTTTTTTCCCTATAAATGTTCCTTTTAAACTTGTACTTTAAACCTCCTATAGATATATTTTCTACTACTACATAACACTCTTCAAAAGTATTTAATTTAAAAACATGCGCATACCTATACCCCTGAATCGCAACGATTTCACGTTTAATGTACACTACCCTATAAGCACGAATCATTTTTAGATCATAACTGGAAAGTTTTTACTCATGGATATTTACCGCTTGATAATAAAACCGGAGGCAATATCCACAAAGATTTTACCAACAGATCAAAATCTTCTATTCGCAGAAGAAATTTTATAGCCTGGTGACACTTTTCTTAAAATTAATAGGGGCAATTTGGGAGTAAGAGCGACTTTTCATGCCCGGAAATGGTGCCTTAAACTAGGATATTGCACTGCGCACCTATTACTGAGCCTTTTTAATGGTCCGCTCATTTCAAAGCAACTCTTTAGTTTGAGATTTAACCGTATAATTTTAATCTAAAGGTAGTTAGATTAGATTTTCACAGATTTTAATGTGCTTGCTCTTACATCATTGTTATCTTAAACTTTTATGTAAGTAACCATGATGTGACCCATTACGAACAATTTGAAAAGAATTTAGTATTAAAGAGTTAAAATTTTATTTAAAATTTTTCAAGATTATATTGGAATCTATTGTAGTATGAATATCCTTAAAATAAAGAAAACGTATATGAATGTAATATGTTTAACGTAAGAATTCTTCACCTGCTTTATGCAACTCTAATCAGACTTGTTTTTATTTTACACATCGTTTTCTTTAGCTTTTTGATTTTTAAATAGTCGAATAAATAGAACAATACATATTAACTTTCAGCTCTTAGTTAATCCGTTGAGCGTCTTGGAAGGGGTCAGAACTGCAAAGTTATTTTAATTCTAAAAACTTTTAAACACGTTATGCTAAAGTACTTTTTTACACTAATTACTGAAACTATACATGATTTAGAAGTCAAAGCTAAGTGTAGCACCCGTATAGAGTACGGTGTATATGGTTAAAGTGTACTGTGTATGGTATAGAGTACTGAGTATATGGCCATTTTCCTTTGCGAGGACAAGCAACTGTGATGCGGTATAGAGTACTGAGTATATGGCCATTTTCCTTTGCGAGGACAAGCAACTGTGATGCGTTACGTCTGTACCGTACAAAATGGAAAAAAACGCCGCACTGGCATTCCGGTATACATGCCGCAGTTACGTTTGTAAGTGACGCCGCAATTAGAAAAATTTTAGTTTCTCTCCGTGTCTTATTTTTTATATTACTGAATATACGTTACTGGAGTAGATTTGCTGGATTTTATTAAGTTATTAACTTTTTCCTTTCCATTTTTCACAAATTGACCAAGATGGGCAATCGTTAATTGTAATTGTAATAATTCTGCAATTTAACTCTCTGGTTTAAATGAAATATTGTTTTTAAAAAACACATAAATTGTTAATTTGTTTATAGATTTTATTAGAAACATTAAGCAATTAAAAAATAAAACAATGTAAGCACTATTTTACTCTTCTTTTCCCTCTCGAGTACACTGATGCTACGTTGTTGATAAAACAACAATTACAATTCAATTAAAAAACATAATTTAATTTTAGTAGTGAACTTAGTAGGCAGACTAATATTGATTTAAACCTTGTAGTGCGTCTCTTTATACTAATTTAGTATCTTTTTGTTATTAAATAGGTAATTATAGTCGAGATATGAATATTTGTTCGAGTACTTTTATATTTATTATTTCATTCCGTTTTTACAACTCCGCACAAGAGCGGCGACTCACCCTGAACAGCAGCGACTCACCCTGAACAGCGTCTCACCGGTAATGCAATGTTTTAGTAAAAAAAAAATGTTAAAAAATATTAATTATTTGTTTTAGATTTTTTGTTGCAGTACACATGCTCTATATTCTACTATAAACAGCAAAACACCATTTGTTTTACTGCATGTGCAACTTGAGATTTTTTACACAAATTCAAAAAATATGCGGCATAAGCAATTACCCTGCTGTATTAATGCAATTTAGATTCTGAAAATATTTTTTTTTATTTCCAATGGCAAAGGCAATGCAAGGGAAAGAAGTAAAAAACATCAAGAAAAAATAAACAGATGACTAATAAAATACGAAGATGACAGATGATACAAAGATTGGCCGGAGTCATTGCCTCAAAAGTTCTCTCGCTTTCCAATACAACGCCGTCTCGGAGTCGCCATGGAGTGACATACAACGATGAAGGTGGTCTCGATTCATTGGCTCGACAGTACCACAAAGAGGGCAGTCTGGATGGTCCAAAATCCCTAAAAGATGGAGATGCTCTCCGAGGCAGTCGTGACCAGTCAAAGATGGAACTGTGCGACACCTTCACGACGCTGGCCGTTGGGAATGGCCAGGAGATAATCAATTTTCCACTGCTTTGACAGCAAACGGTCAAGTAGCTGCACTTATAATATTTTTAGACATAATTTGTTTAATACACAGCTTAATGGGGTGATAAGAAATTGTTAAGCAGTTTGACTGAAGCCATCTCGATCCCCTTCTTGCAAGGAAAGAAGCCTGTTCGTTCCCGTTTGCTCCACAGTGACCAAGAACCCTCTGAAGCGCCACATGCTTCTTCTTTCAAACCAACTTTCGAGCATAGTCCCGACATTGAATGATTTTGTCCGATGAAGGAGGATTAGTTGAGCCAGTACCCTGGATTTCTGCTTGGGAATCGGAGAACAAAACCGCTCTTGTAAATTTATCTTCAAGGGCAAGTAGCTGCTTTAGAGCAATCCTGATGGCCTCCACCTCTCCGTTGAAAGCTGTTCTGTATTTCCCCGCTGAGGCATAAAAGGAGAACAGGCTCGAAAAAACTCTCTACCCTGCAGTCATATGATCATCAAAAAAGGAGCCATCAGTGTAGGCATGCAGCCACTCAGGAACAGAGCTATCTGTTCTGAAAATATAGGTTCACTTTTTATTATAAAAGCATTCACAACCAGAAGGAAATTTTATGAATACTCGAGGTTTTTTAGATATAATTGAAAGATAATTCATCAGAGTAATTTAGTTCACATAAAACAAAACAAAGATTTAACTGAAATATTAGTAAACCGTAATTTATATCCCAACAACATAAAGCGTTAGACGACGTTATTTTTAATAACGACGTATGTTTAACGTCGTCCGTAAAGTATTATGTTTTTAGAAAGCATATTATCAGTCGTTGCTACACTTGCATGATGCTAAAATGCTCTAAGGAAGATGTTATTCATCATTTATAACACAGAAAAATATAAATACTTCACAATCGTCAATTGACAAACGTAGTTTGTTTGTCGTAAGGTCTGGCATAATAAAATAGAAATATATTGAATTCAAACGGTTATATAAATATTTATCAGATTAATCGTACTGTATATAGTTTTAGCCTTGTACAACCAACGTCAGAAAACACAATCCAGCTGTTTATCGTTGTTTATTAAATAAACAGCTCGCTGTGCTGACTCAAATGGACACAGTCAATCTGATGTTTCACATTGTAGCTCACTGCCTATTTCTCTATCAAAAATGGTATCTCTATATGTAAACGGAATACGCGTTAGAACGCCTTAAAAGGTCATTCGCCCAAGGTATCTCCCTTAGGCAGATAGCCGTCTTTTTCTCTCACTAATTTTCCTTATTTTTTCCAAATCCAAGAAAATGCAAAGCTGTTGAGAATGTGGATGATATCAGAGACAATTTAAAAATACGCTCTGTAAGTTCGTAACATGAGACAAACGATTTTGTGCCACTTACGTATTTTGACTATAGTGTACAGTTCATTTTAGGTTTACAACGATTTAACAAATGTATCCTTTCGTTTCTCATTTAGTAAGGAACCATTTTTATGATTTTGTATTTATTTTAAACAAAGCATAATATTTACAACGCTTACACGTCTCTCGGTGATAATTTTTTCCCACAAAATGTCAAAAAGCTTTCTTTGCGAATTACAGTAAGAAAAATATTGCTGTTGTGTACAGAAAATAATATAATGTTCATAAAGCTTGAATAAATCACAAAGAAAATTCACAGAGGTAAACTCTAAATATCTTTGCTGAAGGAGAAATGATGTATGCAATATGATTATTCCTGTCATGATTAAATACTTTCTAGATTGCTTTTTAACCTGTATATTAGGTTTTAACAAACAATTTTGATCAAAGAACGTTCAAATTACTTTTTGTTATGTACAATTTAACATTAATTCCTGGTGTGAAATAATAAATAAATAAACCATTATTAAACATATTTAAAATGCTTTAAAGTGGTAGTTAAATTGCCTAAATTGTTTCGTAACAAGATAGATAAAACATCATAACTCGTTATCTTGGAAGGTGCTTTTAAAAACCAAAATATATTTTAAGATAGTGTATGTTTGTGATTTTATTTATTGATTGTAAACTTGTTTTTCAAATGTATTTTCAATAACTGTGCAATTTTGAATATTTGCATGATTTCAGTTTTAATGCGATTTTAATATACTATTTTTATTATCTTTGAATGCAAGCAGTTTAATTTTTTCTCACGTAAATATTCCGTGAAAGTATTAATTGATAGAAAAAGGAGAATTTTACCAACGGGTTCCTATGCATTTTCCCTTCAATTAACAGTATATCTGTAATAAAAAATGGCTTGTGCAAACATTACCTTTAACATTGAAAACTCACTGTAAGAAAATGCAAACACTGAATGTTTCATTGAAATCTAACATATCATTGATAATCTCTGATAATGATTAAAACTTTTTTTAAACTGACATTTAATGCATACAATTCATAGCTTTCAGTTTTAGGGATCTTTTTCATGAATTTCATGAATTCGTTTGCATTTCCGTATTATTTTTTTAAATAAAGAAAAAAAGAACAGCAAGAATTAAGTTAAATTGCTTTTCAATATCTAAGATTTTCACAAGATATAAAAATGTATCCAGAATAAAATATCACTAAACTTTATAAAAAACTACATTCAGTTATTTAAATAAAATACCTTATCAATAGCGTAAGTATTTTGAAAATTCTATTTGTTAATATAAGTCTCCTGTCATTAATATTTAAATATAAGGAAATTACGAAAGTAAAATGTTAACTGATTATCTTCTCTTAAACTGGTTACTTTTGAAAGGAAAAGATTAAAAAAAGACGTAAAGCTGATGGAATAAGAAACTGGCGCTGAAATGAGTTATCCTTGGCTCGCATTTATAAATGGTAATTTTTCCTTTTAAATAAAGTGCTTAATAAAAATATACGCCTCGCCTGAAATATCTTCTAAAGAGGTTTTCACTTTAAAATAGCGATTATAATTGAAAGTGTACGGTATTTTATTCTTTAAAACGTTTTCAATTAAAATAACTTAAACTGTTTTAATATTTTATTTAATATTGCACTAGGATTGTGCACAGTAATCTGCAGTATATGGCATAAAGTAATGAGAAGAAACTTCATTATTGAAAATTTAATCTGCATGCGTAGAGTATTAGACTTTTGGATGGAGGTAATTTGAATCTATGTAGAAGATCAATGACCTTGGGAATCAAAGGCATAGGAAGGCACGGAAAGTTCTATGTATCAATATTTTACTGGCACTTTAGTTAAAAGAAGAAAAATCGTCACATTCATTTTAGCTGTGTGTTACTGCTAAGGCACTCTCATCCAAAATTATTTGTACACGCATAAAAACCACGGATACCTCAGAAGCCGTTAACTACAATTTTATATACCGTATTTACCCGCGTATAAGTCGAGAAATTTTGGACAAATAAAAGGCTACAAATTGGGGGAGAGGGTCGACTTATACGAGGGTCCTTAATTTTTAATTTCTTTTTTTTAATCAGAAGTCAAACATGCTCTTTTAAAAGACAATTGTTCTCTTCCCGCATTCCATACAACAAGAACGTCGTTTAAGGTTGATTTCCATACCAGGAAGAATGCAGCGATACAAAGATTGAAAACGTATATCATGTTGTTGTTGTTGTGGGATTACGGCCAATTAGCTACACATGGGCTCTAGGCCGAAGGGTAGGTTGACCCCGTGGAGGTATTTCTAAGTAAACCAATACGTGTATCATGATGAGCCGATGACGACGGGGAAATTTTGTGAATTGTTTGATGAGTCCGATACTGAATCGGATCTAGAATCAGTTTAACTTTGTAAATTAGTACTTTACCATATCATACTATCAGTAGTGTATAGTATTATTATTATTCATTATCAGTTTAATTTTGTATACTAATTTTGTATATTATTATCTTTATTAATGTATATTTAGTTCTTTCTTTTTTTTCAGTTGATTTTTGAATAAATGTATTTAAAAAATATTAAAGTTTATTTCCGGAAAATGATGGGTCAACTTATACGCTGGTTTTAAAAAAAATCAAATTTTTAATCAGGAAAGTGGAAAGTGTCGACTTATACGCGAGATCAACGTATACGCGGATAAATGCGGTATTTGTGTGAAATAATTTATGTAACATCATAATACATAAATGCAGAGGACAAAAATAAATTATGAACACTGCATATGATATAAAATTGTATCAATGAACAATAAAAAGGCGGTCAATATTTGGAAAGATGAGTTCAAACAGAAAAGATTAAATAAGAAAAAAAACTTGTGATAATTATTTGGCATGTGAATATGATCTCCGTAACTTGTACACCACACATAATAACATATTTTAAAGCTGGTTGTAATATTCAAAACTACAGTTTGATGAATTAATTTCCATTCCTCCAGCAATTCGCTTTTCAAGGTATTGAAATATATATAAAAGAGAATGCCTCCGTGAAACCCTGCATTTAGAAGGTAACAGCAAGAATTCTCTCAAACTTGTTCAGAGGCTCTATTCTGACACGTTCGTTAAAGCGAACGTTCGGATGTGACATCAGATTGGTGGTTTTCAAAACCTGCTAACGTATGTTGGTATTCTGCAAGGCACAGTAGAGCTGTAGATGCAGATTCTCCCTACCGAATGTTTACATTAGCATACGTTTCGAATTACGTCTCAAATCCGAATGTTCGCTTAAACGAACATGGCAGAATAGAGCCCCAAATCAAGAAATTTTGCTGTCTGCAGTATTGTGTATTTGTTAATTACAGCCGTATATTACTTACTATAGGGATATTCCCGGACTTCTGTCGCATATTTTTTTTATTTTGTGTAAAAAGTCCCAGAGGACACATACAATAAAATAAATCATACTGTGCTATTTAATGTAGAATATACAGGGTGAATCTAAACTCTTGGGAAAAATTTTAAGGGGTGATGGGGCACATAATAAGGGATCAGAATCACATAGCAATGTGGGGTCTGCAACGTCGTCTTCGTTTAGCTGTTAATAATCACTTCGGAAAAAAGTGCCGAAACAACAATGCACTTTCCGACCATTGTTTCGTCAGGAACTAATGTATTTTTCTCCGAAAACTGAAGACTAAAATTGATAGTTTAAAAATTCTATTTCATTTCATGGATGAAATTTTTGGAGACGAGCCTATTGTTTATGAAACTTAGTTAAGAAATTAGACGGACACTTCAGTACTTTTCCCAAAGTGATTATTGCCACATTTACTGGCAGATAATTCCAGCAAGGCGCTTATGCATGGACAAGATTAGACGGTTTAATGTGCCCGTAGAAATTTTCCCCAATTTCTGAGGTAGATAATTTTTTAACTGTTGTATATTGCTGGGACGACGTTGGGTCATCTTCCTTTTAACCATTCATCCATAGGAGAATTCCATCCATAGGAGAAAGATCTGGACTTGCTGCTGGCCGCTCTGAAACAGCACCACATTTCAAACATACCTATGATTTTGTTATCTTCTCTATATGCAGTCTTGAGTTAACTTGTCGAAAATATATCGTTTTCCGACAATCTCTGCGCTTATGGGCGTAGAATCCTTTCAAAAATGCGTTTATAGTCTTGAGTCTTTATCGTGCCCCTTCAAAAACGTAAATTACCAACTCCATTCGCTTTCAAGCTGTCCCACACCTTCACAGAGCCTACTTTAAGAACCATGCGCTTCTAGGAAAAAGTGATCACCCTAATAGCACAGATGGTCACAAAAGAGTCGTTGTGATGTCACTGCGGGTCACAATTGTCACAGGACTGTCACTTATTAGTCACATTGTGACTCTAATGTGTGGTCACTGTGAAGTGTATTTGTGACCAGTCACCAGGTGACGTCGCCGTGAAGTCACCATGTGACTAGTATGTGATCGGTCGCTAAGTGACTCCACTGTGAAGTCACCATGTGACTAGTATGTGATCGGTCGCTCAGTGACTTCACTGTGAAGTCACCATGTGACTAGTATGTGATTGGTCGCTTAGTGACTGTGTGACTATTTTGTGACTACTGATTTTTCTGGACTTCAAACTCACGTCACACTAGCCTCTTCTGTGACTTTGGAAGCAGACTCCTTTTTTCTAATATTTTGTGGCAATTTCTTTCGTGAAACATTTAATAAATAAATCCGAAAATAGTAATTCAATAAAATCTCGCAGTTATGTAGTAATGGAATTTAGTTCAATTTATTAATTTTTAAATTATTTCGTTTAAACAAGACAATATTATTTATAAAAAAATATTATTCTTAAAAATATTAGAGTTGAGAGTTCTAATCACAATGATGAAAACTAAGTATCTGTGAGTAAAAATTAGCAATTTCTTTCATATCCCCATGGCATATATGTTTCGATAGCGTATGTAGGTTTAAATATCGGATGGGGGGGGACTATCCGGTATTTTCAACCTTATTGTTACTAGAGTAAATACAAATGTCTCAAAATTGCTGTTTTTTAATAATTGCTTTAAGTTTTCAGATCCCCCCCCCACCCTTTACGTCTCTGGTATGTTTGAAAGTTCCACTACGAAAAATATGAGGTAAAACTATGGGTCTAAGTCAAAAATACTTTATTTATTTTATCTAATGCATGTTTTTCCAATTAATTTTATTTATTTTTATATGAAATCCCTTTTAGGCAAAATATAGCAAAAATATAAATCTTATCCCTCATACCTTAATATATATCAAATTCTACATGTCGCACATTACAAATTTATTTCATAACCGAATAAAAATTTTCAATAAATCATTAGTTTTTTCGGATGAATACTTAAATAAAACAGCACATTATCTCGTGAAAATAATTTATGTGGAAAAAGAAAGATTTCCAAGATTTTTAATTTATATTTATTAATTATGATATTTTTTATATTATTTATAAAATATTCACAGAATATAAAATTTATTTATAAAATAAATATATATATTTATATATAAAATCTATTTATAAAATACTCACAGAAAAATTTTAAATTTCCAAAAGAAGCCAGAACTAGCGATGTCAGAACTAGCTTTTGCAGCAATCAGTTTACTTTTAAAGGACCCCGAGTAAGGTAATCACAGCGTTGCGGTAAGATGCTGGCCTGCTAACCATTGGCTCTCGGGTTCGATTCTGGACCTGAACTTTTTCTTGTCTGAGAGTTTGGTGCTCCCATCTGGTGTATATTTTCGGTTACTCTTTTTCCCCGAATTTTTTCGCTGTCGCAAAACTGTCCCATCGAGGCTTCTCTGAAAGTTCGCAATGTGAATACACAGCGAGTGGACATAGGGACTCTGGCGTGACTTTGCTGCTGAGTCGCGGCGACTGTTTGTAACTCTATTGTGACAGTATTGTGTGGTCGCATTTCAGTCACAGGGGACTGTTGTACTATTAGGGCATTTGCTTCACCTTTTTTCCTAATAAACTTTCGACCGATATCTACAAATGAAACCTGAAAAATAAATTTATCTAACCACTGTACTTTCTTCCACTGAACTGGAGTTAAGCCAAGGTTAGATATTGACCACGCAATACGGCGACGTTTATTCGATGAAATGAAAAACCCCTTATGTCTTACTTTGTGTAATGTGTTTCCACACCTTTTATGTTTGGACGTACAGTTGCTTTGAAAGTGATCTTTTCAAAACTTTGTTTTTCGCAATTGAGAACCCAGCAAACGCACTGCTGCCCGCAAAATGACGGCCGGGTACCCGTCGTGCTGGCAAAGTGCCGTATACCGGAAGCAAGGTAGATTGCCATCGTCTGGAAGTCACTGGAGTACCAGTGTCTGAAAAGTGCATATGTGCTAGTACATAACTAGTAACAGCGAACTTTATGACATGCACAGAAAAGTTAACAGCGTGGTACTGCTTAAAATGTACCGGGCCAGCACTATTTGGCAGTAATGGGCCTGTATATATTTCGTATTGTTGGCATAAAATTTCGTTATTTTAATTAAATAATATTATTTCACATTCATACTGTGTAGAAGTGTTAGGGGATATAAGTTCCAGGCACACAAAGGCAGAGCCACTGCAAAGATTTTTTTTGAGGGGGGGGGTGTAAGAGGAGAAGTTCATATTGTGCCTTCAAATATTTTAGTACTAAAAACTAAAATAATACAAACGAGTTCAGTATGTATAAAATTGTTTACTACACAGACAGTGGAACCTCCACTCTGTATATGACAGTATGTAACCCCCACTTTGTACAGAATTCTGAATTTTAATCTTAACATTTTTATAATTTATATTAATTTTTTACAATTTTGCTAAACTTTTCCTGAAAAACATATTTGGAGACTTTTTTCTACGTTAAGCCCCTTTTAAAATCTACTGAATTAGGGTGCAGAAATATGTTAGAGAGTATTACACGAATACCAGTCAGGATTTAATTTGCATGAGAGCTCAGCCCTGTAGTCTTTTTTTCCAGAGAATTTTAGATTAAATTAAAATTTTTAACAGCCTACATAATTGCTTTTATTGAAATTTTTTTATTATATTAAATATAGCAGTGATAATACAAAAGATTACTTAAATTTTAAATATAAATTAGGTAATTAATGCTCAAATTTACAATAATACAAATTAGAGCTCCTGCAGTTATTTTGTTAGAAATTCTGCAATGAACCAGCATTTACATGTAATAGTGGAATATAGAAAGTACGGAATGGGGAAACTTATTTTAGGAATTTTATTTTATTTCTTTCTATCTGTTTCGTTTACTCTCGAATCAAATGTTTTATTACCGCACACTTTTACGCGCCTCAAGTATGAAACTATAGAAGCAAGAGGTCAATATATCTACCGAGGGTCAACTTATTTCTCATGGCTAAGAGGTAAGCAAGTATCGAATTGTTATCTTGGATTTGGCTATATTAATTCAGATTATTTATGCATTTGAAGAAAGAAAATAAAAACTTGCTTGTCCATTTTAATCTGAGATGTGCAAGGTAGCCTATATCTATATCTATATCTATATCTACATACATACATAATTCACATAAAGTATTTCTAAAACGCGAGGTTAATATTAGTGTGTGTGTGTAGAGGGGGGGGGGGTTAGCTGCATGAAAATTGGCGAATTTTATTAAAACGGAAGTGGCGAGTTTTCGTGTCGAATAAGTATAGTAACCCTCTTTTCTTTTGATGTGTCATTTCGTTTCGCAAATCTTGAAACGTTGAGCGGGAGGCCAGTTTACATCTGGAAAAACGTATGAAGTACGCTTTTTAGGATACAAAGTTTTTCCGGTCGTTGTTGTAGACTTTCGAGAAGATTATTGCTGTAGACTAGTGAGATATCTCTGTTAGAAGCAATAATAATTATAAAAAGATTTGCTTCTGCAGTGATATCTTGCTGGTTATGGATACAGAAAGAGGATGGACTTAACAGTTTTTAAACAGTCGGGAAAATATTACATGTAAATTTTTACTTTTACTGTTTTTAATGAACAATGGACTTTTGCAACTAATTTAAAGATTAGACGACTTTTTGAACCAAAGAAATGTCGTTTTTATACTATTTTCAAGTTTTGGTTACTTGTACATTACTCCAGGCGACTCATTTAAAAATCTGGTGTTGGTTTTTGTCAACTCCCTTTTTTTTTTTTTAAGTTGCTATTGAGCTTTCAGCAAACATTCTAATCTGTTTTTTTAATCGTGCTATAAAAATAGATGTATTATATGTTCTGTTATATATATATGAAGTTTTTAAATTTATCATTTTATTCAATCCTTTTTAAATGAAGCTAAATTAAGCATGTTTATTCCTTAACTACAAAATCATTCAAAAATGTTACTATTTTGGGAACTAAAATTGAGAAAATGGGTACTAAACTGGTGATTTTTTTAAAGTCGGTGATGTTACTAATGATACTCGTTTTAGTGTATAAAACAAGTACTTTCCTCCATAAAATTTGAATCATGTAGTATACAACAGGTATAGATACAGAAAATTTCTTTTCACAATAGCTAACGTTTAAGAAATGATTTGATCTAAACAAAATGTACAATAAAGCAAACTGTTACCCTAAAGTTATGTGTGTAACCATAGTACAATTTCATTTATTATTACTTCCTGTAAGATTTTGATTAGTATTAGGTTGTAACGAAGGTTTCCCGCCACCGTAAACATCGTCAGAAAACAGTTCGCGTTGGCGTATTTGCTCATATTTTGTCAAACGATTTTTGACATTTGAAATAAAGAGACTTACTTTATAACACTGTGTTATGAAACCTGTAAAAAAATATAGTTATCATTAAGTACAAGGTCTGTCAAATGAAACTTTCACTCTAGAGGATTTGAACCATCATTTACTTCCAGTTGTGTTGCAAAAAGTCAGCTACAAAATATCAACGAATAATGAGTACAGCTTTAAATACTATTGTTGCATCACGTGACACTGTGCAGGTTTGGTACCGAAAGATCAAAAAGAGTTATCTAAGGAGAAGTTAGTTTTTCAAGCAGATTTGGCGGAAAAGTTTCGTTACAACCTGATACATACACACATATATATTTATCAACCATAAAGTATTATAACTCATTTATAAAATCTCTAACTTTGAAATATTGAAATTAAACTGTTTATAAAAATTTTATTTTGGTTCTGAAATGTGTTACCGCCTCTTTCATAAAAAAATCTTACGCGACTGCAAATTTGTAAGAAAATTGCAGTTTATGAAAACTCCACAGAATTCACTTAATAATAGGCGCACATAATTTGCAAACGATTGACAACGGATTTTGCTGTTCTTTTATCTTTCATTTATGTTGTTTTTTATCTTTCAAAAGGTTACCCTTAAAGAATGTTTTTTTTTTCTTTTTGCGGGGTGGGCGTGGGGGTTGATGAATAAGCCTCCTACCCGAATCCGCCACTGGCCCGTATTTTAATTGTGGCAGCATTACTGTAAATAGGCACTAATCCGGTACCGTGCCATTATATTGTAGTCACTGTTAAGATGCCAAGCCAGTGCCTTTATTTTTAATAATAGCCGGCACCCGGCCGTTTCATTTTGGGCAGTATAAACTTAAGGGGATGATGGACATCCAAATCATCAAAATTGGCCCCCAAAAATGTGTTTTTTCTTTTTTACATACTAATATTCTACAGTTAAAGCTGAACCATGGAGAAAAACCGCGTATGTCTACGGCAATTTTTTAAAAAGATATTAGGGTTTGAAAAAATTAAAAGGGACAGTTAAATGTCCACAAAAATGCAAAGAAACGTGTAAATAAACAAGTCACAATTTTTATTGAACGTTTTGCAAAATAAGCTAATATTCGAATGAAATTATTTTAAAAATATGTTTTGTTAAGGTAAAATCATAAATAAAATTATTCAGAAGAGACGGTATTAAAGGTAAATGGAAAATTACACTTTAAACTGTATTTTCTCCAAATCAAGTTTTTTGTGATTTTCTTGCCTTCAAAATTTTCCATGCGACTTAATTTTGGTCGGAATTGTACAAAATTTACTACAAAACTTCTTCTCATATATTACAATAAATCTGTTTATCCTTTTTAAATATGGTCAAAATTTCGATTATGAAATTTCACTTTTATTTACGAAAACTGAAAAATTTCGGGAAAGTTTGGTATATATCCATGAAAATATTTCTAAAAAATTAACTACTCGGTCGAATCAAAAACCGATACACAGACTTTTTTTTAAATATATTTTTATGCTATTATAAAACAAAATTACAAAAAAAAAGTCAAAATTAAAACGCATGGAGCATTTTTTCGAAACTAAAAAATTAATTAATTTTTAATTAATTACTAATATTTTTAAAATTTATTTTAGTTTTTTTCAGTTGTTTATAATGCTTTTAGTTTAATATATTAAAATACAAAATTTCATAATCCTATCTTATTAAATAAAAAAAAAAACTTTTTATTGTCCACCATCCCCTTAATGGGCTAGTGCCTTTATTGTGAGTAACGGCCGGCACATGCAGTATGCCAGCAGAGTGCCGTTGCCTTCCCGGGCTTCTCTCAAGGTACTTCTCGGGCGACCACTTTTGGTACGATTCAGTTACTTTTTGCAGTGCCGGGCCGGTGCTGGACGTAAAGGCAGAAAGGCACTGACAAGGTACTCCGGCAGCAGGTGTGTGTTTGCTGGGAAGATCTGCAACTGCTAAAGGCGTATTTTTACGAATATTTTGACAAAATATGCACACTTCCCGATCAGCCAGCATTAGTTTCAGAACAGGATTCATTCTTGAATGCATATTTCCTTCCTTTTTTGTTTTGCAAATTTTGACGTTCGCACATAGAGTAGAATTACATATATTTATGCATTTTACAACATTTTGATAAATCCACATTTTTAAAATTACTAAATAGTGAGTGAACAAACTTCATTTACGTTGAGTATGCACAAGTAATTAGTATTCTTAAAACCATATTGGGTTCCTTTAAAGTTTTGCTACGTCATGACAGGCTAGCCAATCGGTATCTTTCTCTTGTTGCTGTTTTTATTCGTTTTAAACCATTTAGGTGGTCAACGGCGTTCATGGATTTCCTGTTTAAGAAGAATTTTGACAAGGTAAGGGACTTGAATACAGGGTGATCATCGACGTATTCCAAAAGAGCTAAAAGAAATCTGCCTGTAAGATGGCGCTGTGAGTCGCAATCATTAAATTTATGTTTTACGTATGCGTGCATTTGTAATAGTTTGTGTCATGGTTCGTTATTACGCGTCGTTAGAAGGCGCTTATGTAACTAATCATTAAAGTAGGGTCAAGTATTTTTCGCTGAGAGGCTGGCACTATTTCGCCCGCCTATCGCTCGTCAATGATTATCCTATATCCAAGTCCGTGGACAAGGTACTACTACAATTGTGAAAGGAGCGACGTATATAAAATAGGTACTAATTTTACGCAGAAATTAGTATATGTAAAAAATGCATAAATATATGTAGCTCAACGCTCTACAACTTTGATTGCTTCATTTTTGCGCCGTTTTCGAAAAATTTCAGGGAAAAAAAACATTTTTGGTCAAATTTTTAAACGCCGATGCTCACCTCGGCTGAGGGGAAAACCTAGGGCAGTCATATTGGGGCATAACTGAAGCTCTTAAAATCGTTTCGATTCCTCACACACTGAAATCAACCGCTGCACAACAGAAATTGCTACACATATTCATTTTGTGAAAAACTAGATTCACCGTCGGATGACGTGGCGATGTGATTTAAATATCAGGAGCTCTTTTATCATTTTCATTAAATAATGATAAGTAGGCTTGGCCTTTCAAACACTCTCTGTAAAATACGCTGTAGGAAATGGGGAGCCGGTGGCTGAGATGTTAAGGACCTGTCCTCCTCCCCGCTAATATCTTAAACGTATGGTCTTGGATTCGATTATCATTCACCCTTGGTTGTTTGTGTGTGTCCTATGATATAATTTCCTTTTTCTTCGTAAGTCAAAACTTTCGTTGTGTTGTCATCTTTGTTCGACGTCGTATATATAAGCGGGTTCTTGAACAAACAAGATTTCAAACAAGAATGAACAAACTTGAATGCAATCAAGTTTGTTCCGAAAACAAATGCTTCAAATAAACAAACAATAGGAAACACCAATTAGATATTTCATACGTTATAATTACTTTGGGGGCAGTAAATATAAACTTGAAAATTAGTATATTAATAAATAATGTGTAAATAAATCAATTGATTGGCCTCAATAACTATATCAAAATAACAATATTTCGGACCTCCCACTGCCATGTGATTTTGAGTCGTACACAAGCACACTACATTTCCTAAAAAAATTACTATTGAAAAAAACCTTGTACAGAATTAGAAGCCAAATTTGAAACAAATATTTAATGATGTTAATTTTATTTTTTGATATGCACTACATAGTATGATTCAGCTAAATAAGCTCCGGCATCAAACTTTCGCTTAATAGTGACTCTGTTTCTGACTTACTTAAGTGTTATGTACTGTCTCATTTTCTTATGTTTCAGCTTAAAATGTTTCATTTGGGAAAAAATAATAATTAGCTAAAAATACAGCTTGAGTAGCGACTTTTTTAATACGAGTGTTTTCTCCATTAAATTGAATTTATAAAAAAAATGAAAATATACTGCTGGTGTTCAGTAATACCGAACACTACATATAATATTTGAGTATTTCCTGTTAAATAAGTCTTTTTAAACTGACTTAAAGCCAAGAAAAATAAAAAAATTGAAAACGACATCATGAATTCTTCATTAGATTATGTTTTTTCTTTGCTTTTACAACAGAGTTAGAAACAAGCCTATGAAGCTTTAACAACAAATACTTAATGATGCATAATTCTTACATTTTCCAAAGCTCAGTTTGAACAAGTTCAGAACCAATAAAATCGACTCATTTTATTACTGAGCATAAAGAAATATTTGCCGAAATAAACTGAGATCTTGTATGATGCTTCTCTAATCTTTCTAGCTCCTCTGTCTTTTTCTATTAGTAAACGAAAGAGAAAGTATATTTACGAATAACCTGCTTGCCCAAGAAAGTCCTAAATTTAGAAATCGAAATGAAAGAAAAAAAAACAGACGGCTCCGACTATCTTACATCTTTAGAAGCGCAGGGTTGTTCTACTTAATGCTGGGAAATAAAATTTATGTGATCTTGTGAATGAATGTACGCGATTAAACCAATATGAGCCATAAATGTTACATGTGTTTTCTAGGAGAAGACGTGTTTTGAATAAGTAAATAAATGTAAGAACTATACTCTCAATATTGTAGCTTAAGAATGTATTGAATTGATTTATACTTGTTTTTGAATCATATTTTTGTTTACGTTTGGATAACTTCTAGAAGAAAACAGTGAGAGTTTGAATAAAACCCAACGGTGACATTTATAAACGGCGTACCTGATTTAAAATTCCATTTTCCCTAGAGTAGCATTGGAATGAATATGGTTTTTTATACTTTTTTTTCACTTACTGGCTGGGAACTTTTTTTCATTCGTTTCAAGAAGTAAGAAAACTTATATGCATCTTTATTTATAGATTTTCGGAAAAACAAATATCTCTCTCCAAAAAAATAACAACCTCAATAAAAATCTACTTATAGCCTTCTGTATTAACAATAAACCTGCTTTTCGAAATTGTGCAATAACTCATGCATGATACGCTTTATTTTTGTTTCACAACTGGTAATTCTTTTGCAACCAGGCACAAATATAAAAGCAATTTTAAGATTTCAAATTGTCTTATTATGCAAATAAAGTGGGAATGCTCCTTAGAAATACTTTCTTGATATGGTAATTTACGTATGTAGAGAACTGTTTTAAAGCGTAAATTGTAATACATTTTGTGTTTGATTGCATAAAAATTTCAAAAAACTTGGAGCATGACTTTAAAAATCAAAAGAAATGTGTTTATATTGAAACGTATCTTAGTTTTGAAACATTCATAGGATATTTTTCTCCAGTAAAGTGCCCAGAGTGTGTAAATGTACTTTGTGAATTCAAATATTTTACACACTGTTAATTCTACAGTTTTGAAAAGGGAAAAAAATCTGTTTTACGTGAACAGATTTTCTTATTTATAAAGTATGTAATAGTCTTCTGTTTTCCTCCATTAAGTTTTTATTTGTAAAAGAAATATTCCTCTATGCAGTAAAAGCTTTGTTTACAATTTTAAAGAGTCAGAAAAATTACTTTATTCGAACCATTACATTATAAAAAGGTGAAACTAGTCTCATAGATTTTAAAATAACAAAAATGCTACTTAAAAACATTTCATGTGATAGAACAGGAAGTTTTTTAAAATTCTTAATAGATTACTGATCACAATAACTGGCCTGTAAAATGAGCAGTATTTTGCACACATTCTCTCGCTTTTTTATATAAATCTAAAAGAAGATTAATTTTAAAAATTTACTAAAGGAATAGCAATGGAGTTAAACGTTGATTGTAGATATTGACAAATTATTGATTCAACTTTACAGGGTGGTTAGAACTAAACTGACGGTACTCGTTGGCAAATAGTTCCTGTTCTACAGAGTGGATACGAATGAAACTTCAAATGTAATATACAACCCTATTATTGGTAATTAGAAAGACGTGATACATAGTCAGATATACATAGTGTCATTTGACTTTTCAATTCATGTATAGGCTGACAACATTAATCGACATTAGCGAACTTTCTTTTTCTCTACAAAGAAGAGAACTTTCGCGTCAGTTTTTACCCCCCTCTCTTAATCTGGAAGAGCTGCGTGAAATTTCAATATGGGCAATATATTATATTTGGCTTGGAATATAGAAGATAAATGAAGAAGTAAATCCAAAATTGCTCTTGGTTAATATATGCTTGTGTGTATGAGTAATATAATTTAGAAAAATTCCGGTTCTTAAAGTTACTGATATATATATATCGGATGTCCCAAAAATTACAGATGATTTGAAAAACCAATTAAAAAAGTGGAAAGTGACAGAAATATATGGTTTGCTGCATTCTGCCTTGCTAACCAGAGAATTTATTATAACAAATTTTCAAAATTATTTAAAAAGTTCATCAACAGCTTGCTCATAAGGAAAAACTATAAAACAATGTTTACAAAGTAACCAATGTTTGCAGCAGCAACGTGACGCAGTCTGAGGGTAAATTTGCAAACATTTCGGTTGGAATGTTGTGACAAGCAGCAGAGATGTATTCTTCCAGTTCATTCACAGCTTCTGGAATGTGACGATACACCTGATATTTCAACCCCCCCCCAATACCAAAAAAATCGGATGGAGTCAAATCTGGCGAATAGGGAGGCCAATCCATGCCACTTTGCGTATACATTTTGTAGTCAAGGGCAACGGACTATTTGCCGAACCGTTTCCGACATTGAATTTCCTTTGAAAACTGCGCCTCGTTTCAACAAAACTGGTCCAGGTGATGAAACTCCAAAACGATAAAAATACGTTGTTCCAGCGAAAGAACAATTTTTAAAGCATACGCTAGAATGTAGAAATAATAACGAACTGAAAAGACGGAATGCATACAGGATGGCAGCGCCATCTATTGATAAGCTTAGTAACTAATTTTAAAAACTAGTGAGAATAAATTCCTTCGTTCACTTATCAGAATGCAACAAACCGCACATTTCTATTGACAACCGGATTCTTTTAATTATTTTTCAAATTATCGGTCATTTTTTGGACACTCGTATATGTATATGTATATACAAAGCTCTCTGATTTCGAGAAAGGTATAATTATCGGGTATCACCAATGTGGCCGATCCTTAAGGGACATATCTAGCGATCTGAAGTACCCAAAATCGACAGTGACCTATGTGATTAAGAAGTGGAAGGTAAGCGGTGATTGTCGGAATGTGCCCCGAGTCGGCAGACCAACGAAGCTAAGAAATAGAGACCGACGAGTGATGTCCAGAGAAATTCGGAAGAACCCCACCCAACCGATGGCCCTCATCTGCGAGGAGTTTCTACAAGCATTCGGGAGTATTGCTTCAATGAATACCATCCGTAAGGAAGCACATCTGCTTGTTTTTCATGCTCGTGCTGCTGCCCATAAGCCTTTGATCACAAAGTCCACCCGCGCTGCTCGGCTAATGTGGTGCAAAGCACATCGAAATTGGACCGTAGATCAGTGGAAACGGGTTCTTTGGAGCGACGAATCAAGGTTCACCCTTTACCATTCGGATGGCAGGGTCTGGGTCTAGCGTCTGCCTGGAGAACGTCTCCTGCCAGAATGCATTCTGCCAACAGTCAAGTTCGGCGGAGGTGGAAATATGGTCTGGGGTGTTTCTCCTGGTATGGACTGGGACCCTTGGTCCCCATTCATGGTAAGCTCAACACCGATGACTACGGCACTATTTTGGATGACAATGTGTTTCCTACGTTGTGGCAGTTTTACGGGTTGGACCCCTGCTACTTTCAGGACGACAATGCCAGTTGTCATGTTTCGAGGTTAACCAAGGCTTGGTATGGTGCCAATGCAGTTCATCGAATGGACTGGCCTGCCCAGAGCCCAGACCTGAACCCTATCGAGAACCTCTGGGACGAGTTGGATATGTATATATATATATATATCATCAGTTGTAGAAATATTAATCCCTCTTTTGTTGGTAAAATAATTCTTTTTCGGATCATTTCGGCATTTAAGGAATCTAATAAAATTTTGTAATTTGCGGTAAGTTCAAGATTAACAGAGTTCTTCATATTTTATGCTTCAAATTTTGGGAGTACACTTTCACTCAATGTTTATTTTATACAAATGTCATGCATTTGGCTATCAAGCCATAAGCCTCTGTCTAGCTTCCCAATGCTTTAAAACAATTGAAGTAAAAAAATTAATTGCAGAGCACTTTCGTCAATATGCTTAAAATTCATAAGTTGTCCAGAGTCACAAAGAGTATAAGCAGGTGAATCTATAAGACTAATTTTGAAGAGATGTGCATTTAAGCTATTGTGTCCATTTGAAAGACAGAATAACGCCTCTGCAAAAGGACGAGGAGAATATGGAATAGCGGGCCTTGAATTTGTGGTACAATGTCAGGTCTTTTCCTTGGATTCATTTGAAAGGCAGGAGGTGAACCTCTTCTTGAAATCTAATTTAATTAGAAGTTTTGAAGTACTGAAGTATGTTTGTTTGTAAGTTTTTTTTTGCAAAATAGAGGTGAGGTCCTTTTCTTTGCCATGAAGTCAGCTTTTTCATTTCCCTCTATACTATAATGGGCGGTATAATGTAAAATTTGTGGCTTTTCCTTTAATCTCCTTTCCGCACCATGTCTCTCCCTTTCCCTCCAAAGATGTAACCTATGATATTAATAAAAATTCATTTCAATAAAAAAATAGAGACATTTTCAGTTTACTTTCCAGCAATATGAGTATGTGTGGACTATATAACGTTAAAAACATAGCAGCTACCATTATAGTGGATTTCTTTTATCACTTTTGACTTTTATTTCCCTCTTTATCATAATTATTATTATTTAATTCAAAAATAAAATCGTTACAAACCAAATACTCTGCATTATAAAATCCAAAATACGTTATTAAAAAAATTCATTTTATTAGGTATGCGGAGTAGCATTCTCTTTTCTAAAAAAAAATCTCATAATACAGAACGAGCTTCATCTAGCATGTTTCTACACAGAATTCTTACAAGATAATTTAAATATAATCCGCAATTTTTTTTCTTTTTCTGGGCGAAAAGAATTTTAAGAGGCAAAGCTCAACGAAGCTCCGATTTTAATATAAAGACACTCTCGACTTAGCACGCACACCTTTAATTTTTATTTCCAGAACGGTGAGACGAAAAACGTGTTCGCTTAAAAAATAGCAGCTGCAAAATGAACTACGAAACTGTACTTGAGAACTCTTTACTAGAGCGAGAAGCATGGGGAAAAACTTCTTTTTTTTAAATATATATATATATATATATATATATGCATACTAAGTCGAGATTTCTCGCTTTTAATGAGGTTAAAAATGAAGAGGGAAGAAAGAGAAAATCAACAAATAAAAAGTAATTTACGTGAAAAAGTTTTACGATATGTAATGTAAAGAGGGAGCTCATTAAAGCTTTCAATACCTAAGGATTTGTGATACTCTATTTTGCAACACGTCGCCAGTACTTAGGTGCTTCAGGTATTGTACGCACCCTAAGAGTTGGATTTAGCTGTAACGGGAACATGAAAAGTTTAAGTGTTAATTTAATTAACGGAATTAAATTTTGCAGAGTAATGGTATTGAATATGCTACTTGAATATAAATGGAGGAAGACGATTCAGTTTTAAGCATCATTTTTGTCTTATCAATTCGATGTTATTTTTTTAAAATCTTGTTTGAAAGTTTTTTTTTTTTAAGTTGGAGAGTACAACAAAATTAAGAGAGCACTCGAGACTAAAATGAAAGAATAAAATATTATTTATAAATTCTAAGAGCCTTGGTTAGTTACAAATAAATATCCCAGTATTACAGGAATACACATAAATCAACATAGTACATCTTAATTATTTTAACAATCTGAGTGTCTTGGAAATGGGTAAATAATCTAAAGTTGTTTTTACTGTAAAATTTTCGAGCAACTTTAAAATTATATTTAAAAAAATTAAATTTTGATAGGAATATTTACAATTATTAAAAAATAAGCTTCTAATTGATTAAAAGCTTTAATATAAAAACGCTTTTATGATACCTGAATTTTATAAATGATTTAAATTATAGATGCATTAGAGTGAAAACAGGAATGAAGTGGACGTGATTTTACGTCACAACCGTTTGGAGGATTTAAAAAAATGAAAATCATTACTGAACTTAGTATGTTAGTAATAGCAAACACAATCGTTTGAATTATCACTTTTTATAAATAAAAAATTTCTATTTCATGCCAAAAAATACATATTCGTTGCTTAAAATTGTTATTAGAAGTGCTATCTATTAGATACAAAATAATAGCTGTTTTCTTATGACATTTATTTTGTTCTCGCTTGTTTCAGTTTTAATGTTTGCAAATGAATGCATTTTTTATCATAATGATCTTGCGCTGTATATTAAGGAGAATCCTTCCAGGCATCATTGCAAGTCAATTACTCATATCCTTAAATTCAAATCCCATTATCTTTCATATATGCTCCTTAATATTCGAGCAACGAAACAAAAGGTTAATCAGCAATTATCACTATCGTCTAAAAATACTAATACCTAAATCATGTTCCGGGGTAAAACATTTTCTGCAGCTAAGCTCATCTGCTAATTGCAATGGGTGCTAATGAAGGGTAATTAGCGAGATAGAATTTTCTGATCCGGACATCAATGGTAGAAAACTCGGACTTCTACAATGTTAATTTCCTTGAAATACCTACGAGGAACATGTTTTAGATTTTCGACAACTTCTGTATTATGATGGGAGATATACAGATGGTTTAGGTGCAGGTGCATTGTTATATTTACTTAAATTTTTAGAAAGTAATCTAAACGGAGTGCGATCCAACCTACAGAGAAACTAATTATGCAAGTTAACGCACAGTAATTTGATTGTGATGTAAAAGTAAATGTTATATTGGTTTATATGTTTAAAATTATCATAAACGAATGCGGAAAACTTTCAGAAACCATTGTGACCATTTACTGAATATGCAATAACTTTTTCAAGGTGTAAACTTTAAACTGTTAGGAAATAGTTTTAAAGATGTTTGAAGTAAATTATTAAGCATATATTTCAAGCAAAAAAGCATTTAAGTAATATTTTGCTTTCTGAGAGCATGTTTGATTAGAAATAATTGATCTTTCCCACAGCTCATAGTTTACAAATCCTATTTCATTTCAACTATACAAAACTGGGAGCATAAGCCCATTGTTGGAGAAGCCTAAATAAGATTTCTGGAAATCACTTCATAGAATTTGAAAAGTCATTTTTAAGTACAGTCGCCTGCATAAATATATAAGCACCACGAAAAAATAATTTTTCAATTTTATAGATGATTTACCGACCTACCTATAAAAATTTCCGTCAAATTATTTTACAGAACATGTTTGCATACACTTTCAATGTAGGTCATTAACTTATAAATTGTAGAAGATTTTTTTTTTCCAAATGCTCATATTCTTATGCAGGCAACTGTAATACATGAATCGTATGAACATGAACAGTATCGGCTCTTTGAAGTGATTCAGCAATTTCAAAAATCTAAAAAAACCATTATTTTTTTTCAAACACTGTCAAATAAAGGTTTTTTTAAATACAGAGTGAGTATAATTTTTTTCCTGATAAATCGCAGCACCCTTTACACTTGAAAGAAAATAGAAAATGTCATATATTTTATTTAAATATATGCAGTTGAGATTGTGAACCGAGAAGACTCCTTCGAAAAATACTCATTAAGAACATCAATTCCGGTAAGGTTAAGCGAGGCTTGTGTGCTGATATTGTCATTACCTTCAATGATAAGCGAAAGTTGTGTGTTGATCTTAAGCAGCCCGAAAGAACAGGAGGCGTATGTCCTGACATCGTTTGCTACTCCAAAAGATACCCGAGGTACCTGTGCAGACTCCAAAGACTTGCATGCTAACTCTGACCTTTACAAAAATAAATAAATGAATAAATAAAACTACAACGATCAAAATAGCCTGCACATTATGTATCTTTTTTTCACATAAAATGACAATTTGGTTTTCCAATCTGAGTAATGTGATCTAACGATTTTAATGGTTTTGAATGACAAGGTGATATAATGACCATTATTTAAAGTAAAGTTCAAAGCTAAATTCGGAAGCAAAGATTCTTATTTAGCAAATAACTGTTTGTAAATCACATTCATAATTTAATATATGGGTTGGTATTTAATTAAATATTTAAGCAGCGTTTTTAATAGTGCACTATTGCTAGTGCTCTCACGGTTACGATTGCAGTTAAAAAATGTCGAATATTTTTAGTAAAAACGCACACTTCTTTCCTGCTCGAATTGATAAGCACACTGAAAAACCAAAATGTCGTGATGACCATATGATGAAAAGCGGTGTGCAAAATATTTGCTAAAAAAAATTATCATAAAGAACCAGTAACAAATAAATAAAGGCTAGGAAAATTTTTTTTCCTCTAGTTGGACTCTAGTTGGAATTACAAGTCTAGTTTACTCTAGTTGGAATTACAAGTTTTCAACATGCAAACCTTCGCAGACGATAGTGCTATTGACAGTCCTTGTAAAGTAAAGGAAGGGCATAATGCATCTCCTGTCAGTTTTATCACTGTACCTTCACAATGTTCTCCTTTACAAATGTTGTACTACTACTACAAAATGTTGTAGAGTTTAATCCAGATTTCTTATTTTTCTTTTGTGAAAAATTGAGTAAATTTTTTAAAAATACTTTAATCAGAAGGAATATCAGAAGTTGCTGTTTTAACCAATACGATTAACTTTTTGAGAAAAATAATATTTCATGTAGGTAACTGACATAGAAAACTAGACCAAATGCGAATACTTTAGTGAGAGGGTGTAAGCCACTGATTTTTGTCACAGGTGAATCGTTACAAGGGAGTTTATGGTTCTTTAATGTATTGATCACACACACACATAATTTCGAAGAAAAAATTGGGTGCTGAAATTCAAAAATTTTATATTTTTTTCTTTGTAACCGTAATTTGAGAGGTTATTTACTTTTAGATAAACATACATTGAGGAAATAAGTCGCTAGGGGTCATCATTTGGGGTAGCTTTTTTTAACGCCACTTTGTATAATTACGCATCAGTGCTAGGTTATTTACTTTTAGATAAACATACATTGAGGAAATAAGTCGCTAGGGGTCATCATTTGGGGTAGCTTTTTTTAACGCCACTTTGTATAATTACGCATCAGTGCTAATAAAGTTTTAAAAAAAATCCATATTTTGAAACTTAATTACAATAATCAACCCAAATATGTCCTGAAAAGTTTTGCGAATCTGCGTGTTGTACAACTTTTGCTAATTCTTGAAAAGTTGTGACAGCATGGTTTTTTTTAATAACTAATTCAAATGCATGCAAAGAAATATTGCAAATAGTATATATCATTGTCCGAAGAGTATTTTCTGCTCAATAAATTTAAAAGAAAAAAATATTTTTATATGTTTAAAAATACATTTTTATAAAGTAACAAATTTAAATTAAAATAAATTTTTATAAGTACACAGAAATAGGCGGACATTTTGTTATACAATTGTGTATGTAATGTTCTAAATAGGCCCAAGTACACATGTGATAGTCACTTTTGTACATTTATCAATTACATGGGTGGCCAAATTATTATACTAATTTGAAAAAATTGATCTTTCACGTGTTTTTAAGGGTTAAGTTTACTCTCATAATAGTTAAACACATAATATCGTTTCAGTTGTTATCGTTATAGGTTTGTTAGCTTAGAATAGTACAAATTCAATAATCAAAATACAATTGAAAATACGATTTCAATATTTAGTGAATCTTCCCTATTGATCAATCACATTTTGTATAAGCAACAGCATGCTGGCAATAAACTTTTGGACAACTTCTTTAAGTGCAGGTGTATTGTGCAATGCTTTTATAATATATTCCATCAACTGCCTTTTGTTATCAATTATTTTATCTTAGAAAATTTCGTTTTTTTAGGAATGCTCATACATTTTTAATCAGATTAAGGTCTGACGAGATGCCAGGCCAGTCCAAAAGGGTTATATTTTAAAAACTTTTACGACTTTAATACATATATTTTTTGGCTTCATGGCATGGTGCTGAACCCAGAATTAGGCATAAGTGCCATCTGGGAACTATTCCTTCATTTGCAGAAGCCGTTGGGTTTTCAAAACTCTCAGACACTAGTCTTGACTCATAAAGCCTTCAAAGAAATGTAGTCAATCATTCCACTTTGAGAAAATTACGCCTCATATCATAACGGAAAGAAGATGTTTTATTTTTTGAACTCCTCAGCTTTCATCAAATATTTCATGAGGCCAGCGATGAACAAACTGAGTATTGTCCTGAAATATCTGAATAGACCATCCGTCAGAAAAACAAATCTAAAGTATCAATAGTATTATGTAAAGTAAAGAATTTGCTATTATAATTGAAAAAAAAAATCATTTCATGTGATATCTTTATTTTCTCCCAGTCTTCAACACTGCAGTGTTTATGCATGCGTGCTAGTCGTTTAGCAAACATCGTCTCGGTCAATCTAGGGTTTTTGAGAGGTCAACAAAAATTGAAATTCGTTTGTTTCAAACTTCGTCGTAACGTTCTGTCAGATAATCTTATGCCAGAGTCGTCTAATAAGGCTTTTATAATTTATTGAGGCTTTCTACGATTCTTTATAATTATAGGCCTAATTTTCCTCACAGTCGAGGAGTTGTGAGATGTTTTCTCTCACATTTATCACTAGGTTTTGGTGATAATGACTTGTCCTCATCTGACAATTTCTTTATATTTTGTGCTGTAGACTGCAAAACGCTTGCTAGTTCCGCTATTTTCCTTTGAGACTGATTGGTATGTTTCAAAAGTGTTCTTATGTCTGATGTTTTCTTAGGAGAAATGTCTGCAGATTTCCCATGGATAATATTTGCGATATTTGAAGTTACGCTAACAGACATAAAATAACAATAATAATTACAAGTAATTTAATTGTAATTAGTTATTTCATTTGTACTATTAATAATTTAGAAATAAACAATGAAACGGATCTCTAATCAAACAGTTTTCTTCAATAAAAATATAATAATTTACAGTCTTTCGTGACTTCGTGTCACACTCACTAAACGCGAAATAATTGTGAACTTATACAATGTTGCCATTTCCACATTTTAATTTGTTTACTTGTTAACAACTTACAAAATGTGTAAAAAAGTTCTTGGTAGCGAAAAAGGTTCAGAAAATTGGATTTAAACTATAATATTTTTTGAAAAGTTAGAGTAAAATAAATTTACTCGATAAAAATAATTTGAGTATAATAATTTCGCCACCCACTGTAATTTTCGAAAGAAATGGGAACAAATATTTAACTAATATACACATGCCTTCATGCTACATTATGTTAAACGCATTTAATTTTTTATTTAGTCTTAGTAATCCATTAAATGGACACTGGGAATTTAATACAATTTTTGTATTTGTATATTTTAAGTGTTAATTTAAAATCGGTATACAATAATTAATAATGAAGTCATTGATTTTTAAAACCTCTTTACATTTTAATGTGGAGCTATGGTTTTTTTATAATAATTATTCTGTGCAGATTATTAATGAGATTTGAATAAACTATAAATGCAGGTTTTTCTCTTCTTATGTATCGATTACGGCGAAGTACATACCGTTGTTCTTAAAGAAAATATTACACTCCGACAACTATAAACTATTAAATTCGTCAGAAACTACTTATTACCTAAACTGTTCAATTCATGATATTTTATTCAATTTAGGAAATTATTTATATGGGGTGAATGAGTTTGAGCATCCGTAATGATTTATTCGGTTTATGCATTCCAGTCTCTTTCCTCATTTCTTTGTGTAGGTCACTGTGTTCCCCAAGAGATTTTATCCAGAACTAGATCCTTTCCTAAATGCTCTTATTTCGCTGAATGATATCCATCACCGATACCCTCTCTCTCTCTCTCTCTCTCTCTCTCTCTCAGTAATTACACCTGATCACTCCGAGATTTTTTTAGACCGTTATTTTATTGTGTGGTGTAATTTACTATTTTTATCGAAAGCTACAACACCTGAAATATGATAGTTCATGTATCAGAAAACCATGAAGTAGGATTATCAATAAAACAGAGATTGACAAATTAAATTATACAGCAATATGCCTACCGGAAAGCAGAATGAGTATTATAAAATAATAGTTTTTGAGTTTTATAATAAAAGCAAATGAAATAATCTGAGGGGTGGGGGGGGGAGGTTCTTATTTTTGTACATTACTGGCCACTAAAATTACTACAAGAAGACATCATGCTACACTCGTGAAATTTACACGAGCGGAAGAAGATACTGTGATATGCAAATAATTAGCTTCTCTATCCATTACGTACACACAACCCGTAACGACACCTTACAATGTGTTTAAATGAAGAAATTGCACAGCAGGTTTTTTAATGCACAAGTTGAATTTGAACTTTGTTGCCTTGTGAAAAGTTGTAATGTCTCGTGTTAGAAAGAGAGTTGCTTAATAGCACATGCCTGACTTTGATAGAGGTCGAACTGTAGCCAACAAGGAATTGCGGCTTATCGTAGCACAGTATTTATGCTCGCGTCAGTCGAGATCCCATGGTTGTCTTCAGAATATGGAATCGCTGGGTTCAGGGTGGCCAAATGGAACGCCATAATCTCAACGGTCCACTATCACTAACAGTCGAGAAAACAGAGATGCTACCGATATGGTCTTAATGGATCGTACAGCCAGTACGAGCTATTGGTCAGAAGTAAGGTCATTTTCAAGACAAGCGTCTACTAGAACAGCTCGACAAACTTAGAAGCAAAATGGACTCTTAGCTTGTAGACCATGGCATCAGCTACCCTTGGAGCAAAATAGTAGAGAAGAGTGACATGGTCAAGGACGAGACTGGACGAAGCGATAGCGTGAGGCTAACTTTTCAGATGAATCCTGATTTGGTTTATAACATCATGATGATCGTATCTGTGTTTGGCGTTATCATGGAGAGCACGCACTTCAAGTGAGCAATCGCCATCGCCATACACGCCCATCAGCTGGAGTGATGCTATGGAGTGCTGTTTTACACAGGTTTCACTTACATCTTGCTGGCATATAAGGCGCTTTGAACAGTGACCGCTGCATTTCAAGTTCGTTGAGGACTGAGGCTTTAACCGTTATTAAAGCCCTGCGAAACGCTACGTTTCAGCAGGACAATGCACGATCGCATCTTGCGGGTATTGTAAGGACCCTCCTTGATACAGAAAATCTTCAGCAGCTGATCTGGTCAGAATGTTCTCCAGATCTCTCCCCAAAAAGAAAACGTCTGGTCGATGGTTTCCGAGCAACTATCTCGTCATCATACTTCAGTTAGGACAGTCGATTAAATACTCATCATGTTGAAGCTGCATATACCTGTACGTATACATGCCATCCAATCTTTCTTTTATTCAATGCCCAAACTTATAAAAGCTGCTATTTCTGCCAAAAGTGGTTATACTTCGTGATGATTTCTCAGGATCTTCCAAATTTAATACTTGTTACTTCCAGCATAATGTATTTGTCGAATAAATATTATTTTGTTATTTGCATTTTTCCCAAGTACAACAATTTTAATGGTCAGTAATGTACAAGGGCGAGTCAAATGAAAGTGAGCCAACCCTCCCTGCACAAGAATGGTTCGGTCCATCGTCTGCGACGCACACGCATAGCACATACATCCTTCATTTACGAAAGTGACGCGAAAGTGTGAGGTTAAAGTTCTTTAAGGCGCTCATATATTAGGTTGAAGACGGTAGCATGACATAATGGACGCTCCAAAAGAGGAACATCGTGGTGTGGTCAGGTTTTTGACAGCTGAAGGTGTTTCCCAAAAAGAAATTAGTCGCCGTATGACTGCCGTGTACAGTGAACATTGCATATCATTGGCCACTGTGAAGCGTTGGAGCAAACGGTTCAGAGAAGGACATGAAAGTTGCAAAGGCGATCCAAGACTGGGCCAAAGCCACCTCGCAATCACCGCCCCCCGACACAATTTCACAGGTTGATGAGCTGATTCGACAAGCAGCCATACAGCCTAGATTTGTCGCCATGCGACTTGCACATTTTCGGGAAACTGAAAAAACATCTCAAGGATACCAGATTCGTGTCGGACGCCGCCGTGAAGGAGTCAGTTACAGACATTTCGAATCAGCAGCCTACGGAGTTTTATGAGATTGGGATCATGCCGCTCGTTTGTCAATGGGACAAATGTCTCAATGTTCATGGAGACTACTTTTAAATAAAGTACTCTGTTTGTCATATATTCGCATTGGCTCACTTTCATTTGACTCACCCTCGTATATCAAAGCTTCAGTTAAAAATAAAATGTGTTTTTACGATTTTGAAAGAGTACCTGAATTTTTTTATTATAAAAAAATTAACTTACACTTTATTTTTGATGAAGAAAATACAAGTAATTTTTTTAATTTTAATATGCATCGGAAAGAAACAATTTGGATTATTTTTCTCGTTTGAAATTTTACAGTGTGTTATAATTTTTTCTCCAATATTAGAAATATATTATATGCTTTCACTTTAATATAAATTTATTTTGACTTGTATACCTCAAATAATTGAAAAAGCAGAGTTGTCTTCTTTTCAAAGAAACTTCTAATTTAGAAACGCATTTTAAAGACATTTTTTCTTTTGGAGAAGCCGAAAATTTCGTGTGTTGGTAGTTTGTTTGATACTATAATAATTGGAAGTATTTTTTTATTTGCCAGAAAAAAGGAAAATATTTATGGCCAAAGGCATATTGTGCTTCTACTATTTATGAAATTACTGGTACATATTTTATCCGTAGTCAAAAATACCACTTTTTAAGCTGTAGAGGTATTTGCCTATCAATTCAAAACACCCTTTCAGTCTATCATCGATTTTGATCAAATCTTTCTCCTTCGATATGATAAAGTTTTAGGTAAAATATACCTATAAATTGTTGAGAGTAAAGAATTCCGATTAAATTCAAGTTATAGCACTACACTGTATCTCTCATATTCCTGTACCTATTATCACAGACTTTGCAAACCTGAATTGGTACCAAAAAATCGGACCGATAATTTACTTTCAAAATGTCGATTTCATTTAAAGTATGTATTAATAATGCATACTTATGTAAATTTTCATGGAAACAAATAGATACTTCTTGTGATTCACAAACTGTATAATTTGATTAGTATGTTTCTAAAATTTAATCAGTTGATTGCGAACATCGAGATAACTCGTAACATTAAAGTTTGGAGAGGAAGTCAACTAGGAGTTAGATTGTAGTGTCTTCAACAATATTCATCATTTTATCTGAAGGGTTCAAAATCGTGAAACGCATCATAAATGCTAACATATTCATCATAGTTTTGTAAATCTGTAATATAAAAATATTTTCAATATTTTCAATTATATATTTTCAATGCTATTTAGATAAAGCCTGTTAAATCTATTGCACCAAGAATTTCCAGTGTTATTTATTTATAATATATTTAAGTAACTTCCAAGTATTATGAAGTATCAATATAAAATATATTTTGAACTCATCTGCTTTTATACAGCGTATCTAAAATACGCGTTAAGAAACTGACTTAGCCTTAAAATCATGTTTTCTTTACCAACCTTGAATAATTTTCAATACATTGTTTTAAAAGTATTCCTTTTTGTTCAAATACCCCATGAATTATGTTTAAAATAATTTAAGGCTGTTAGTCAACAACAAACCTGATGATTGCCCCAGAAACTTTTATCTTTCGCAAAATTATGCATTCTAAAGAAGAACTTTTCTTGAACACATGCTGCAGATGATACGCATAAAATATTCATACCCACCTGTTTGCATAATTTCGATAAAATGGCTTTAAAGCTACAAATGTAAAAATAAATAATGTGTTCGTTTGCTTATCGCTCTATTAAAAGTTCTGTCAATTGTTTAAAATGCTAGTTCAAATAATAGTAACTACGAACTTAGGAAGAATGATTCCTGTAATAAGAGATAACACATTAAATGTGAATCTGTTGGCATGAATTCACTGAAAGCATTGATAAAAAAGAGAGGAAATATGAAGCTGATAAAAATGACCAAAGAAGCAAGGCGTTTGCGTTGCGGAAACTGTCCATCATGTCACCGCTCTGCAATATTCATTTTTATTTGTATGGCCCTACAACAGCATGAGTTTAGCGGCCACATCACAGTTATTACAGACATTCCTCAAACTAAAACCAAGAGTTGTAACAGGGATTTCAATAGCAGATGGCTGAATGGTCAATAAATACGTCAGGTAAAGTTCATTAAGAACATGATTAATTCAGTCTTTTGCCACAGAAAAAGCAGAAAAAAATTGGGGCCTTTTATGTCTTCTGTACCCCCGCGTCATCAATCAAACTAAAAACCCACGTGACCTTAAAACAACGGTCGATGGCAATGTACTCCGGCGTTAGATGGTGAAATTTTTCACGTATTTCTTTATGAACAAAGAGTGCATTTCTCTTTCTCTATCGCTCTTTTTTTCAATTTTTAACATTAAAAATTGTCCTTGATGTCGGTTCGAAGATTTTTTATTTATGAAGCGGTGTGGAAACAAACGATGGCAATAGTTCGGTTTTATAATTAATTGCAGTTCGGACTTGAAATGAACATTTTTCTTTTAAATCTGTAGCAAATCATCTTTTCAAGAAATGTTAATAAAGATTTATAATTCGAGAGCTCGTTTAAATTCATAAATGAGCATGGCAAAGCTCTGGGTTTAATGTTTTTCACTGCTTATTTGGGAAAGCTTGAGATAAATGTTACTTAAATGAGAATATGTGCATAGTTATTGTTAAGTAATATGAATTTAGTTACTGTGAACTATCAAGGAAAATATTTGTTTCTCCAAAATTAATAATTAAATAAATTGATGGGATTTCTTTATTCTATGGTATTATTTCAAATCTTACAGATATTTCCGATCCAAGTGCTATTTTTTCAGTCTCAAACACTGTTTGCAACTTTTGTTTTTGCCGCATTAATCCCCCACCCCTGTGGTATAGACTTACTGCCCTTCAATGTTTTCTTAGTGGAGTGCACTTACCTGTAAGCTGTTAACTAGTGTGAGATCTACTTAATTACTACTATTGAAGTTTGTATGTAGAATATTTCATTGTAGCTCGATGAAATTCCTTCAGAAGCTGCTGTGTTCATCGATTTTCCCCATATTTATAAGAATGCTTTTGATAATTTATTAGAAATATTAAATTCTTTAAAACTAAAGCTCATTTAACTCGTTTACAAATATGTTAAAAAAAACTATCAATATTGTAATAAATTCAAAAGCTTTAAGTTTAAAACATGTTAACTTCTGCAAAATGCCCTTTTTACAAATACTGTCTACAAAGTATTGAAAATATCCTGTTTACTCACATTAAAGAGATTTAATTCTACGAAACCGTATACACTGATTAACATGGTCTAACTTAGATATAATAACTTACATCAATAACATTGATTAATTTTATTGCATTTGACACATTGCTTACTATCGGGGAGAACACATAGATAGACACCTCGAAATCATAAACATGTGTCGATTCGATTTTATTAAAAGTCAAAAAAGTCAAAAGTATAAAGAAACATTCTTTGGTTGACTTTAAAGTATTTTGTGTATGAGAGATATAACGATTTATCCTCTTTAACACTTCTTCCAGGGTGTTCCAAATGCATAAGAAAAGTAACTGAATGGCACTTTGTTATTTCAGATACATTCAATTTTTTTTTTCCTTCTAATAATTGTTAAAGATGAAATACGAAAAAAAGATCAAGTGATTTTATGAAGAATGGGTGTCAGCTTTAAGAAAGGTAAACAGTTATATACTCTAAAGTAATTAAAAAACTTTGTAAAAAACACACATAAGAAGTAATAGGTAAGAGGACACGCACGTTTCGTTCAAAAATCGTGCGTATTCTCTTACCTATTACGTCTTATGTGTGTTTTTTACAAAGTTTTTTAATTACTTTATCGTTTAACACCAGTATTTTGAGTGATTTTTCAGTTATATACTCTCTTTTATTCATCACATGAGTACTGCAACCTTCAGAGCTTTATTCTAATGGATTAGTATAGGGCTTCGCAAAGGGGTCCATTAGAATAAAGCTCGGGTCCAGGTGAGTTCGTTGTTGGTCTATGGAAATTTTAAAAAGTTCTGGAGTATCCACAGGGTCTAGTGTTATTTAATATACGTTTACTACTAAGAATATCCATTTTAATTTTCAAGGAAGTCCACACATTAAAAAGTTTGGGAAATTGTATATTAGAACATTAAAAAAAATATTTTGTTGAATGTTTAATGCATGGGCAAGTTTAACAAAAATGTAAAGATGAAAATAACATATTTTTACATATTTTTAGCCTATTTGTTTGAGTCATTTTTCTACCTGCATTTCTTTAGTCTTTCCAATCTGCTTTATTAACACATTTGAATAGTTTGTCCTTTATTATAAAAACAAAATAATTCAAAGAACTCTTTAATAAACTGCATAGTTAAAAATGCGTGTGAGAAACAGAAAATAAATTATATCACAATTTGTTTGCATGTTTACAATAATTAAAAATCAGACCCAATATCATTTTTAATTATGCATTTTAACTAATTTACAAGCTATCAACTAATAATCAAATACCACTATAAAATTTATTCTGTTTAAAAAGACATTTTTAAATTTTATATTTATTTTATTTAAAAAGAAGATTAATTAGAATCAGATAAAATTATTTATCTTTATATTTTAATTTTCTGAATATACTTTTAAAATATTCTTTGATGATCTCAAGAATGCATGGATCTAATTCAAATTATTTTCACAAGTACAAATTTAGCAGCACAAAGAATATTTTATGAAACTTCCTCATGAATAAAATATCTCTATTTAAAATTACATTCGAAAATGATGTAAAAACGTATAAATATTCTAAAGAGGGATATTTAAATAGCATCTTTTAAAACATAAAATTACAATTCTGTCATTATTAAAGGCAATCACATAAAACATCAAACATGTATCCCAAAACACATCAGGACATTCCAAAGAAAGTCCGATATTTAAATAAAATTTTTATCATTTTGTTATTATATTACTAATCAGTTTAAATACCAAATCACAGAAAATTTAAATGTAAAATCCATTAGTCTCAAACATTTTCTGATTAATCGCTTTTCATACAAATATTTTTACAGATCTAATACTTTTATTTAGAATAAACTTTCATGCAGATGGTTCTGAACTTTATCGACACTCTTTTCTTTCTAACACTTTTTTCCGTTGAAAAAAAAATCGAAAAGTAAAAACGATTGTTAAAATTACCTTATCGAAAATTTTTCAGTTTTTTCTTTTATTTTTTAAATATTGAACGTTCTATTTTTTTCCTTTGAACTTAGTGTTTATTTGAGTAAGAGATTCCTGGATTTAAACGATGAAACTTCACTTTTTTATTCAATTCTTTTTTAAAAGTAATCAAGTAAAAAAAAATGTTTTTCAAATTAAAAGGAAGAACATATTCGAATTTGCATTTTTAAGTAACAGCAGTACACTTTAAATTCAACTCACATCATTAGTTATGACTACGAAATATATTTAATTTTTTTAAAACTTTTTTTTCCAACCGATCCAGCGAAATTGCATGTTACAAACTTTGAAGATAATAGCAATAATTCTAGGTTCACTCAAAAAAATTTACACGCTTTGAAAAGTATCTATTTTTTCATACATAAACACATGTGTATGCCGATTTTGGAAGAAAAATTGCTTTAGGTACCTGATATATTTTCGAAATCTTTTCGAAAACTTTTTTTAAAGAAAAGACTTGATAAAATCGAATTCATTTTGACAGCATGGGAATTAAGTGTGCGTTTTATTTTTACCTTGTTAATCATTTGAAAATTGTTACTTAATGTTTCGAAAGTATTAAAGTATATTATTGATGTTTTAAATAATTATAGCGTATCACTTGTTTTCTTATGAAGTATAAATAATTTTATTTTTATTTATCCAATAACGTTTTTTAAGTAATTATTTCAATTTCACTATATATTTTTATTTAAACCTCACAAATCATGCATATTATTAAGCACTTGGATGAGTACTCAATGATTTAGAAGATACTGAAATATAGCATCTTAAATTTTGAAAGAAAATTTAAAATTTTAAGCCCCCCGAAAAAAAAATATTGAATAAATATCATTAATGCAAAAAAGAAAAAAAATCACTTACAAAAGCCAAAATAGATAACAATAGAACTTTCTTTTATTATATATCCCTGCCTATATTATTTATTATTCAACTATACTCCAAAAAATTACAAATAGGAAATACACATTATTTTCATTTCCTTAGAATCCATATACTTTATAACTCCTAAAATACATTTTGTTTATATTAGAACCAGCATTTTTGAAAGTATGAGCTAACTTTCTTATTCAGTGTCTTAATAATCATCTTACCAGTTCAGATTTTTATAGTATGCAGTTGCGAACTTAGTGAATTTTCTAAGTTCGAAATTTTCATATGTCGAGAAAACAAGGTTAAAGAAATGGATTGAACAAGTAACAAAGAGAGGTTTATGCTTTAAATTTCAAAGTTAAGGGGAATTTGAAAAGAAATAATAATGTGCAGATATCCCTCAATATGTTAAAATTTACATAGAAGCTTAAAAAGGAATAAAACAAAAATAAAATTTTAAGAAAACTTTCAAAATTGTATGTCTGTAACAAACAAAACTGACATTACCGTTTAGACTTAATTTTTGCAGACGACGAAGTACAGTCGATATACATAAAAATTAAACGCATTACGATTTATTCTACATTTAAGGTGTCATAAAATAAATTTATAGAGAAATAGCATAAATTATATGAGACAAATTTAGTAGAATATTATACTAAAAACATCGAAACAGAGATACTTCTGCATTTTTTTCGTTGAAATTGCGTAAATTACAGCTCTTATTCCGGATAGTATATTGCAGCCATATAGGATAGAAATTAGTAGGGGAACCTGGGAAGCCTTGACCATAAGGGAGGCTTGACCCACCCTTGAATTTCAGTATTTAAAAATATTTTAGCTTTTCCTCAGTAGATGGCAGTCAAAGCTACTGATGTAATCAGACACCCATCATAGTTTCATCCAGTCATTTCATATTGGAGTGGAAATAAACAAGAAAGAAAGTTTTTCTGCCTAAAAAGTAAGTATTTTAAACACACTTTGTAAGAGTTTTTCAAAGAAAGTAATTGAATTAACTTTGAGCTAGTGGGATTTTATAAATACTATCATATTAAGCTGTTATTATAGTAAAAAAGTTTATAGAAAGAAACAGGTTTCAAATCACCATGCACCATTCTTTACAAAATGGCGTGATGGGGAAGCTTGACCCACTGTATGTAAGGGAGGGTTGACCACTGGGTCACGGCTCCCTTAGTTAAATAGTTTTGAAAATATAGCAATACTGCTTTTCAAACATTGTCATAATAAAAATAATACCTAGATATGAATATAAATAATTTTATATGTTTACAATAGGATAGGTGGTTGACTAAATGTCACCTACCAATTATTGTCCAATAAAAATTGTTTCAAAATTTAATACTAAAAACTAAATTATGAATAATTCAAATATAGTAATTTTCCAGATTTATACAAAGATATTACCCTTTTTTTTGTGTGTGTGTGGGGGGGGGGATTATAAATGTTATCTTTACTGAAAAACTATTATTTATATCCCTTCTGTCTGCAGTGACGAGGACACAAGAATTTGAAAGGGAGAATAACCATTATATAGTTGGCGACTTTGCGGTAGTGAAGTTTACAACAAAGAAAGATTTTTGTTATTTTGTTGGACGAGTGACACGGGAGTTAGAAAACGATGAGTATAAAGTCACCTTTTTACGACGATGTGAACAATCATACACTTTTGTATATCCTGATAATGAAGTCTCATCTGTAGTGTATTTAACAGACATGGCTAAATTGCCATGTCCTATGTCATCTGGTGGTACTGAAAGAATGATTATGAAAGTTCAGTTTGATTTTGATTTTTCCCAATTTATTCCATTATGATAAATGTAAAATTTAAACCAATATTGTTACATTGTGTGCATTTTAATGTGTGTTCAATTTAAATAAAATATATCTTAACATAAATAAGATGCAGGACTACTTACTTGGTTGTATGAACAGTGTTCTTTATTATTTTTAAAATGTAGTTCAATATAATTATGCTCTAAATGTTCATAATGGTAGAAAATATGATCTTAAAAATGTTTTTCAGAGTGTTCAATTATCATACTGAAGATTTTATACTTAATGCTTATATAACTAATAAAAAAGATTTACTTTTATCTTTACTTTATCTTACTTAAATTATACATTATTGCCTGGGCCAAGCCTCCCATACCAGGGGGCCAGAGCTCCCTTATAAAGGGAGCCTTGACTCACTTTCCAACGTTTAAAAAAATATTAAATTCAGAAAAGAAGAAATGCACAATTTATATTATCATAAATATATTCTTAATGCCAATAAAATTTCCTTTAAATTGCACTATAATAGGATTATTTTGCTGCCAAAATAAAATTTACAAAAATGTTTTTCTGAAAATGTGGTCAAGGCTCCCCAGGTTCCCCTACTAAATTTCGAATATTAATACTAATATTTCGAATCAATGTGTTATGCATCGCATCAGTATATTGTTTTATTTATCAAAGAATAAAAAGAAACTTCTAAAACAAAGCCAATCTATAAAATCGCATTTAAGATGAAAAGACTTTAAAAATATTCTTTAGGATAAAATAAATTATTGCACTTTTTCCTTAAAGTCACTTTTCTTCTGAACACCGTTCTTGCAAAGTAGATAAAAACGCTTAGCATCATGTTACGAACACTCAATTTACTTCTCTGTATTGCTATGGAAATGCTTATTCGAATGGCAGTGTTATGTTTACACAATGCGATACTTTTTTTTCTAAATGCCAATGCGTGTCCAAAATGGCGAATTCATTATACGGCGATAAAAAAGACAGTTGATGCATCGTTTTTTATTATGTCTCGTAAAAAAAAGAGAGAACATTATTTTTATAAAATAAAGGACATGTATTGTGCTGAGCATAAGTGAATTATGCTCTGATTTCTTATTCGTAAATAAAGACCGGTTCCCAGGGGCGTAAATATCTTTTTTTTAACATCATTACAACATTAACTTAAAAGAAAGATTTCTCAAGGAATTCCATTCTTGTACCGTTTTGTTTTGATTGCTGCATAAATGGCTCTTTAGGGCAATTAAACTTGACAACCTGTTTTTTTTTCTTTTTTTTTTAATGTTGCTCTGAAAGTCATAATCTAATTTCAGAAATATCACTTGACAAAATAATTTGAATGAACAGAACAGAAGATAATGTTTTATTTTTAAATAATAATTATTTGTAACATGGAAATTAATGGTAAAAAGCGGTTTGTGTTTTGCTACGCAGTTTCTTTCAGACTGAAAGGCTATTTGAAATATTTTACACATTCTTTTTTAAATTTTAATTTGGAGAAAATAATCAGTCAAGTGAAATAATTATTTCTTATTCGGTACTCCAAATGTATTTATATTATGTTCAATAGTCACACGCGCAAATTAATTGAATATACATTCAATTGTGCAGGGTTAGTATTGTGTTACAGCATGAGTATTTTTCATAAAGAAAAGGGACTAATTTTAAAAGTTAGTTGTATCTAGCGCCGACAAAATATTACTTGTTTAACACATAATCTTCGCATTTAAATCATATATATTAATCCGCTAAGGTTAAGATGTTTGCCTCCCTTTTTAGAAAAAACCTCACAATTACTCCACATAAATTTTATATCATTTTATAGAGAATTGCTTCCTCTACCGGCATCAACAACTTAAATTTTTTTTATTGCTTTTGGTTGTGTAAATTGATGGGTGGGTGGTGTGAATTGATGGGTTGGTTGTGTAAACTGATGGGGGGCAGAAGTGGTGCCCATGCCAAATGACGGCGATAACGCACCATTTCTAGCAACAGTAATCGTTTTTCTTTGCAATGAAGAGAAACGTCATAGTTGTTGGAACATTGCGATTTGCGAAAAAACATGCATGAAGAGGTGATGTCTAGGAGTTACGAAGTAGTGGGTTTTGCACATTTAGCATTAGTTTACAGTGAAATTCGCAGTTTGTGCAAGGCCAACGCGCATATGAAATATGACGTCATTGCAGGATTCGTGTGTTACGCTTTGCAAGTGAAATTGCTCGTGAATGTAGAACCGCTCGCTAGATGGATGCAAGAGTTTTGTTTGTTGTGATTTGCGTTTGATTTCGTTACACAAGAATCCGGCTAGCTTGTCATGAATAATTAAAATAAATAATTTTTGTAATTTTGCAAAGTGATATCACACTTATTTAGTGCGAATTATTCGCACGGGTACTGCTAGTTTCTTTTAATACATTTAACACCTTAAAACATATTAATTTCCCCCAACATACCAGTAATAACTTTACTTTTTTCGATTTCATACGTTAACATTATTTTAAAATTATAATATTTTTCTGATCACCTAGCGCAGGATTTTTACTTCGTCTAAAAATTATGTGAATATTTTCGCTCATATTTGGATATAGAAATACGCTTTTATGAGGAATGTGTATCTTTCAGTATGTTTTTTATTTGATAATTTTGTTTCATTAAGAACCAAAACAGCGCTCTATACCTCAACTACCTTCTAAAAAATTATGTGACTTATGTTTTATTCCTGACATTTTTTTTCTAAGTGAATGTTTTTTCAATTTTTTGAAGAACTATATTTTAATTGACTTTCCAAGTTTGATGAAAAATTGGTGAATAAATATATTCCACAATGCTTCTGAGAACTAGTTTGAGTCACTGTTATACTACATAAAACTACCCTACAATTTATTCATAAAAGTAGAATGTTTGAAAAATTCTATAACCATTTACTTATTTTTCATAGTATAATGTGTCACACTTACTGTCAGTATATAGATAGTTACGTAGAGTTTTTTAAGTAATACCAAAATCAAAAATGAAATTCAGGTTACTAACAAGAATTTAAATGTATCAGACATAATACTAGTATTATGAATTAAAGTAATTCACCATAGACATGTGACAGCTTATTAGATAGATTGATTAATAGGGTAAAAATTAACCAGAAATGAACTACATAAAAATATAAAGCTGTGCGCTAAATAATGCTATAACACTATTTCTTTAATTAAACGCACGATTTCTATATTATATTTTATTTATTAGGTTGTAACAAAAGTTCCCGCCACCGCAAACATCGGAAGCACACAGTTCGCGTTAGCGTATTTGCTCATATTTTGTCAAATGATTTTTGACATTTGAAAGAAAGAGACTTGCTTTATGACACTGTGTTGTGAAATCTGTAAAAAATATAGTTATCATTAAGACAATGTCTCAACATCAGTGTCTCAAATGGAACTATCACTCTAGAGGATTAGAACCATCATTTACTTCCAGTTCTGTTTCAAAAAGTCAGCAACAGAATATCAACGAATTATGAGTACAGCTTTAAGTACTATTGTTGTATCATGTGACACGGTACAGGTTTGGTACCGAAAGTTCAAAAACAGGTATCTAAGGAGTTAGAAGTTAGTTTTTCAGGCAGATATGGCGGAAAACTTTCGTTACAACCTGATAGTTTATAGATATACATGTTTATAATAATGACTAACAGAAATACACCTCTTTGCGTCAGTGATTTATTTTGGTGCTTCGTTTTGATCACTGATAACTTTATATTCAACTTTTAACTTAAGATGACATATAGCAAAATCATAATTTAAAATAATTTGTATGTTTCCGTGTATGTAATCATATTCAGTAATTTCAAATAAGTTACTTATTATTATAACCACTTCAAATATGACGCACATTAGATTGAGCTTTTAGAGAAAAATTATAAAGAGTGTCCACATAAATAAGTGCACCCCTTTCAATCGTATATACCATACCTCTGAAACTAGGATATTAAATGACGCAAGAATGGTTTCATTAGTTGCAATGAAAATATTCATTTTTTTTCTTGATCATTAGCAAATGGCATACGGTGAAAAAAAATGAGTTACTTTTGCCCCCCATATTATGTTGTAGTTAATAATAATTACAGCACAAATGTCTGTTAGATGTAGAAATTGTGTTATACCCTAATAGCACAACTGTCACTCGTGACTAAAAAAGTGACCACGTGAAACAGTTACATTAGAGTCACAAAGAGTCGCTGTGACGCCGCCGTTTAGTCACGCCACAGTCCCTATGTCCGCCCACGGTGACGTCACAATGCGACCCCGCAGAGTACCCTAGCAGCAATCTTTGCTCGGGCTTTACCAGGCCTATGATTGGTGCATCGGCTATTCATATCCTGATCATTACTGATCATCCTTAATTTTTCGTATGTTCATCTTTTCCCGATGATCGAATCTTTACACTGAGGTCTGATAGGCGCTTTCAAGATTGCGAAGGGTAAAGCGAGCAAACAGGTTTATATCGGTCTTTCTCCCAAGTAGCTGAACGGCTCGATATCTCCGTTCCTTCATTAATGTGCAAAGAGCATCATATGCACACCATATGTTTGTTTTAAGGTTGCTGATTGGCTAAGCTATTACGCGGAAGCAGTTTGAACAGTTTTCGCAAAATCTCAAAATCTAATCCAAATTTTAAGACACTTTAGGGGCATAGTTTAAATTGTACCACCACCTATCGTGTCACTAAATTTTGCTTTATTCACTTAAGTCGTATGTGATGCCCCGGCAAAAATTTACGCAGTTTGAAACGATTTTCAGAAAAAATCTCAAACTCTATTTTTTTTTTTTTTTTTTTTTAATCCGACGATTATAGCTTAAGGTGAGTGATTGCCTATCATATCAGTAAATTTCATTCCTTTCGCTTTAGTCACTTTTACGTGATGTGCGAATAAAAATTTACGCTGTTTGAAACAATCTTCGAAAAATCTCAAAATCTATAGAGAGATTTTTAAAATATTCATTATAATGAATATTTTTAAAAATTCGAAGCCTGTACTTTAAGTTAAGTGACCACCTATCATGTCAACAAATTTTATTTAATACGCTTCAGTCAATTTTACGTGATGTGCGAATGAGAAAAGACAGAACGACAGACAGACAAACTTTTTTTTTATTTTTTACGGCCGTACGCAGGTCCCAAATGCTTAAAACGGATAGAAATCGCAAAATCTTTTTAATTTTGAGTAGTGTACAGGAAAAGTCTAGTTTTATTTAAATAGAAACTTAAATGTTCCAATTCCGAACTTGAAACAACAATCACTTCCAATTTTAGTCTCGCCAATAATGTGTCAGACCCCCGTCTAGTGGTTAGAATGCCCGGTTACCAAGCGTTAGTTCTCCAGTTCGAAACCAAGTCTCGGAAGCTTGAAAAATGAAGTTCAGATGGCAGCATTAAAATTCAAAGAGAAGAGGAAGAAGTTCGAATTTGCTTTTTTTTTTTTTTACTTTTAAAATTTTTATCTAGCTGGGATATACCCCAATTTTTATCGATTGTTCAGTTTAAAACTTTTATCAAAGGTCATAGGCTTCACATCCTAAGTTGCAAGGTGTTTGCTCTTCCGAGATGAATATAACCCCAATCGCATCGGCTTTACTACGGCTCTACGCCCAATTTTCCCCTCTTGCCGATGATCCAACCCTACTATTCGGGAGAGGACATGCCCGAGCAAAATCCGAGATAAGAGCCCCTGACGCGATGAAGAACCTTACATGGCGCGCGCTGCGCTTCCTCCCTGTCCGATCATCGGCGTTTCAGGAACCGATGACTGTTTGCTACTAGGGTAGTCACAATTGCGACGACGGTTGCCGCTGTGACCCTTTAGTGGCGGCACAAAGCGGTCGCAGTCACAGATGTGACTACAATGCTTCGTCACAGCGTAGTCGCGATCACACTGCAACTGAAATGTGCCGGTACATAGTGGTCACAATGGCGACTCCGATATCACAAAAGTGTCGCAACCGCAACCCTCGTCACGACATTACTCATATGGGACTATTTTGAAAGACAAGCAACTATTAGTTTTCAAAGCAAATTAAGAGAAAGAGTTTGAGGTCACTAAAATTTCGTTATAACGGTATTTTAAGTTTTGTACGTTATTAAAATGTGGGACATTCTAGTTTAGTTATGCGTCAAACATGCTTTTTAGATTGGTTACACGAGGGCTATCTGCCTAAGGAGTCAACAGGCCCATGTTGACAAGATAAACATAACTAGAAAATTCCAGATAATTAAAAAAGTAAAAACAAACATTTCATAATACTAATATGTATACTTACACTTTAAGTCACAAAGAAGTCGAATAACTGTAACAAGATATGAATGCAGCCATAGATTGATGCAGCTAGCAACATAAAAACAGTAAAATTAAAAATTTACCTGTAATATTTTCCCGACTGTTTAAAAAAATGTAAAATCCAATTATAAAACTATGAAATCCACTTTCTGTATCCATAACCAGCAACATATCACTGCAGAAGCAAATCTTATTATAATTATTATTGCTCCTAACAGAGATATCTTACTAGTCTATAGCAATAACCTTCTCGAAAGTCTGCAACAACAACCGGAAAAACTGTATCCTAAAAAGCATATTTCATAACTGGCTTCCCGCTCAACGTTTCAAGATTTGAAAAATGAAATGAAACATCAAAATAAAAAAGAATGGGTTACTATACTCAATCGACACGAAAACTCGCCAATCTTCAAATGCATAAAAAATTCATTTGTACTTCGTATAAATAATCTGAATTAATACAGCCAAATCCGCGATAACAGTTCGAATTCTTGGTGCCTTATCGTGCAACCGTGAGATATTAGTTGAGCCTGGGTAGATATAGTGACCTCTTGCTTCCCGTAAGGAGGCCCGTAAAAGGGTTTGAAATAGAACATTTGATTCGAGAGTAATCGAAACAGATTGAAAGAAATAATATGTAAATACTGGTTCATTGCTGAATTTCTAACAAAATAGCTGCAGGAGCTCTAATTTGTTTTATTGTAAATTTGAGCATTAATTACCTAATTTATATTTAAAAATTAAGTAATCTTTTGTTTTACCCCTGCTATATTTAATTTAATAAAAAATGTCAATAGAAGCAATTATGTAGGCTGTTAAAATTTTTAATTTATTCAAAAATTCTCTGAAGAAAAAAAGACTACAGGAGCTGAGCTCTCATGCAAAACCCTGACTGGTCTTCGGGTAATACTCTCTAACATATTTCTGCACCCTAATTCGGTAGATTTTAAAAGGGGCTTAACGTAGAAAAAAGTCTCCAAATATGTTTTTCAGGAAAAGTTTAGCAAAATTGTAAAAAATTAATATAAATTATAAAAATGTTAAGATTAAAATTCATAATTCTGTACAAAGTGGGGGTTATATACTGTCATATACAGAGTGGAGGTTCCACTGTCTGTGTAGTAAACATTTTTATACGTACTGAACTCGTTTGTATTATTTTAGTTTTTAGTACTAAAATATTTGAAGGCATAACATGAACTTCTCCCCTTACATCCAACCCCTCAAAAAAAAAAAAAAAAAAATCTTTGCAGTGATCCTGCCTTTGGGTGCCTGGAACTTATATCCCCTAACACTTCTACACCGTATGAATGTGAAACAATATTTAATTAAAATAACGAAATTTTATGCCAGCACTACGAAATATTACAGGCCCATTACTGCCAAATAGTGCTGGCCCGGTACATTTTAAGCAGTACCACGCCGTTGACTTTTTTGTGCATGTCATAGACACATGGCAGTTCGCCATTACTAGTTATGTACCGGCGCATATGCACTTTTCAGGCACTGGTACTCCAGTGACTTCCAAACAATGGCAATCTACCTTGCTCTCGGTATACGGCACTTCGCCAGCACGACGGGTACCCGGCCGTCATTTTGCGGGCAGTTGTGTGTTTGCTGGGTAGTTACTCACAGGGCGTGACGCGCTCAATGACGTAAACGTTTACAAGAATATATGTATTTCATTATTTCCTTACACAGACTCCGGTTACAATTCTGAACTCTTGTTTTTTTTTTTATAAATGATATTATTTTTAAATGAAATAATTTATTTTTAAAATTAATAACTTCAACTATAGTCCACTACTTTAAAACTATTAGTTTTAAAGTAGTAGCGACTAATATCAGATTTTATCATATTAGTCGTTATCACTTTAGCATTTGCTCATTAAATATTTGAAATAAGGTATCACTCAAAAAAATGTGATTACAAATAAGTTTGTTTGCTAAGTCGCAAAGAACAGTCACTATGACGTCACAACAACCGGCAGTCACAAATCTGTCCCGCAGTGACTTCACAAAGCGATCACTTAGTGACCGATCACACAGTAGTCACAGGGTGACTTCACAGTGACGTCACCTGGTGACTGGTCACAAAGAACGGGTCGCAGTGACCACACAGTGGAGTCGCATCACTCACAAGTCACAATGTAACTAGTTTGTGATAGTCCTGTGACAGTTGTGACCCTCTGTGATGTTACAGCGACTGTTTTGTGACCATAAGTGCTATTAGGGTAGTTACAAGAACTACATCGCAACGTGTGGATGAAAGTAACGAAACATTTTTCATTGTAAGTTTTTATATGTTGTATGAACTTTTTGTTTAATTCGACGCTTTTTTTGTACAAAAAATATATGCGTATCTTCTGATATTGAAAATATTGTAAAATATTGAATTAAAATTTTAAAAAAAAGATGTGTGTTACTAACAAAAAATCCATGCATACTTACCTTATAATGGTATAAAGAATGATATTTTATGCTAAGAGATTCTATATAAAGTTACTTAATTCTTTTTTAGTTACGAAATAAAAGGTAAATAATTTTTATTTTTACAACTAAACTTGCAATGTTGTTAGAATTTCTCATCATACTGCAAACACAATTTTTTGTACTGATAAAATTTTAAAATACTGAATTAAAATGTTAACGAAAAAAACATGTATATACATACATACACACACACACACTCATCTATACATAGAAGGTGTCCCAAAATGATCCTAGCGGGCAAAACGATCCACATATGTTTTCTTCCAGAAAGGCAGCACTATCTACCAGGCAACACATAAAATAGTTGTGCCAAGTCAAGAAGAAGCAATGGCGATATTTAAGAGATCGGTGCATTAGATGTCTGAGTAGAGTTCTTCAAAAAACTTAGTTTTACCACATCTCTTATAAGGCAATCACTAACTTTCCTATTTATTTAGAAATACTTTAATGAACAGAAATGTGACTTGGTTTACTGAATACAGTATGTTTTTAGGACTGAATTACACTTGTTCAGTTTGTTATGTTTCTGAGCGTGCTCCAGTAATTTGACCTAAAGTGGGTACCCAGCCATACTGCCGGATAAAATGATCCATCGACTGAAGAAACTCCAGTACCAGGTCCTAGTCATCATGACAACCCTTCAGACGTTCTCAAAATTCGTGACTTCCCAATTACGTTATTTAATTTATTTTCACGTTGGCCATAATTTTTGAACTTTAATTTTGAAATGTTCCATTTTATTGTTTCTGGCACTATTTTATTTTAAAATTTTAATAAAATAAATTATGCATACAATATGATTGTAAAGCGTATTTTACTTCATTATATATTCATAATTACTTTTGCATCTTTCATTTTGCCGATAAAAACGTTTTTTATTTATTTCCAAATGAAGGATCATTTAGCCCTTGGTTGAGGGTAAAATGATCCTTTCGACTCTTTTCAAAACTCTATATTTTTCGTTACTCAATTTGGGTTTTAAATATTATTATAATATGTTTATGATGCAAAAATATAGTGTAAACATTGTGGCGAAGGGCCAAAGTGTTATTTAACATCTATGTTATTTTATGCAAGCTTCCTCCTTAAGGGGATCGTTTTGCGCCACTTTCCCCTATACATATATATGTTGCTTATTAAGTCTACTATAGGAAAAAACATTCTTCCTAACCTTATAATGGTATAAAGAATTAGATTTTATGCTGAAATTCGATATAAAGTTACTTAATTCATTTATCATGAGAAAATAAAAGGTAAATAATTTATAATTTTACAACTAAACGTGCAATGTTGTTAGAATTTCTCATCATACTGCAAATATATTTTTTTAAATAAGAAAATGTAAAGAACACATTTTTCTTATTATCTCAAAGAGGTATGCTGCTAAAACGACAAACTGCACTTTTTTTTCCGTATCCAATTCATGGTTCATGGTTAATTTTTTTATTATGTTTCCTTTTAATACTAAGTGAATTGAGTGTCTAGACATAAAAGGTTTAATTTTAAAAATTCAGAAGAAAATTTTAAATAACCGTATAATGTAAGTTTTGGTTCACGTGTGTTTAATTTTAATAAGCATTATCTCAACTTTATTAAGTCAGAATGAGTATGTATTAATATTAAATTGAATATTACATTTCTTACATAAACTATGAAATTTAACGATTTCTGGAATAATTTCAACTATAAGGAAGGGCTGAAATTGCTACTTCGTTCTACATGCATAGTTCCATAATTAATGAACAAAAGATGTATAACCTGGAAAAAGAATTTTCTTAACTGTGAGAATTATTGGCCAAATTGGGTATTATAAACGCACCACAAATATTGCTCGGTAAAAGAAAAAATCTGTTTGGAGATAGCATTTTTTTTTTTTTTTTTTTGAGAAAAAAAGTTGAAAGATTGCTGATGTGTCTTCCACATGAATATTCATTTATGATGAAGGAATCTTTAATATGTTATTAATTTTAAAATCTATTCAGGTATATACCAATATCACTGATTTGAAATTTTACCGGCATGTTCAGCTACAGTAAAAAATGTCCAATTCACCTTTCGATCTTCGTACATTTAAGTTACATATCCCGATCGTTTACGAACAACGTACGCTTTAATTTGTTGTACATAATATTTGCATCTTCAATATTTAAATGCGCATACACTTTATTTTTCCAAAGGCGACAGCTATATTTTCCCAGCAAACACACACAGGTTCTCTGAACGTCTATTAACGTTCAGAAAACGTCTTCTGGACGTTAATAGACGTTCAGAAGACGTTCAGAGAACCTGTGCGTGTTTGCTGGGTTACTTCTTATTTGAAAGACTTAGCTCATTTTCATTCCGGATACTAATAGGTAATATCTTTAAACAAAATCTAATGAGTTATGGGTTTCCAGAATTTCCATCCCCTATGTTAAAGTATTTTTACATATTTAAGTGTATATCTTATCTATTATATATGTTCACCCTTTATCTACTGACGGTACTTTGAAGTACCGTTAAATTAAGATTGTAAAAAAAAATGAAAAATCTAGTCATTGTAACCATTCCTTTGAAAAATCACTACCAAATACTTCACTTAATCAGCTTACATCACGATTGCATGTTCTATTACAGTATATTGTTTTAAGTAGACAGCTTTCCGCTCACTTTCTAATCATGTCGTGACCCCCTCCTCCTTAAAAATGAGCATTAGTGAATTTTCAGATGTCTGTTTTATAATTAAAGGATTAGATTTTCTAAAAGTGTGTCAGTCAAAGTATTACTTGACTCCTGAGATTTGTTGGTCTTATACTCGTTTGAAAAACACCGGCTGATTGCTTATAAAACCATTCATCAAACTATAGCTTATGCTTATTAATTCTTTCCTAATATTCTTTTTTATTGCATTAATCAGTATCTATCGTTATTGCCTAACTATAACAAGATAAAACAAGTATATTCATGGTGATGTCCTTTTCAGTTCTTAATTCAGTAGATAAAGGGTTAAGAAGCTGACTTTTATTCGTGCTATTAGAACTAACTGCCCAAACATAATTTGCTATTATTATATTTTTTAAATGAAATTTTACACTACATTATAATTCTTAAATTAATATTCGAAAAAAAATTTAATAGCTACCTAACCAAATTCCGACAGAAATAGATGCAAAAAATAATTTTACATGGTTGTGCAAAATTACAAATTTTTACGTTCGATAGTTGATTTGACATGAGTTAAAATCATAATTTAGGGGATTTAAGGGGCCGTATGTCAATTTATAAAGTGAAAATGTTTCGAAAGCTATATTAAAGGACGTGTTTATATCGAAAATGTAAATTAGATTTACTTTATACAAACATAGTAAATATTGTATTAAAAATAGCATATTCCGAAGAAATAAATTACAGATTTCTAAAGCTCGATGGTACATTAGTCATATTGATTTCGTTTCTCAGATATGCCACCTTTTTTAAGAAATTACATTCAAGAATGTTTTTATAAGTTTAAAACGTGAAAATTAACTTCACCAATTTCCCTTTTTACATGAAATAATTCATCAACTTCGGCTATTATTAAGTATCTTTCAAGTTCGTAGCAGCAGAGGAGAGCTTTTCACTCTTGGTAATGTCTCCGGAAACATTTCTCCTGTCTGAGAGAAACTTCGAAATAATAACAATTTCAAAATAAATTTTAGTGCATATGCGTAGGTGAGAATGTTATACACCAGGTATGGTCAACCTTTGAAAAGTTGTGGGCCAAACTTTAGGATGTTAGCGAAGTCGCGGGCCGTATAATTGGGATTTATATGAGAGTTTGGATGATTTATATGGGTTTTATACGGGGTTTTGACTTTCTTCTCGGGGGGGGGGGATCAAAATCCGTGGCGGGCCACATCCGGCCAGCGGGCCGTAGGTAGCCCATATCTGTTTTACCACTACTTACTAATACCACTGACTCGTTGCATAAAGATCGATAAAGGTATAATTGAAGGGAGCTATATTGGGATGAAAAATCTCAATATATTAACAAAACTCCAACATATCTATAACTTATTAGTACATACAATATAACATCAATATTTATTTGTATTATTATGTTATGAATTTTAATTCTAGTATTATAAAACGGCAATCTTAAGGGTGAATTGATAAGAACATCATGAGGTAAAACATATGTAAAGAAGTTATTTAATTGTAAAAAACTACAACTAACATACTCTGTTCCATCAATTAAATTGAAACTTTAATTTAAATTGATATATTTGGCTTGTGATTTAATAAGTAAATTATGAAAATCGTTAATTTAAACATGAAATTTCTCAAAAAATTATAATTTTTCTCGCAAGTTATCATTAAAAAGAAGTTTGTTTTTTGTACAATGCTCTGTAATGTATTGTCGTAATCGGTTAAAAATGTAAATTTTAAATTACAGATGTGAAATTAGACGGAAAGAAAAATATTATTTTTTACATTATCAGTGCAAAAATCTAGTGCAAAAACTAGAAACATTATTTTTTTTATAAATAATGCGTATTTTTATTTCTGAGATGGAAATTGTTCACAGGCAAACAATTATGACCTTTCATTTACTGTTCTCAATTTGAAGATCACCCCTTAAAATCAAGCAAAAAAAAATTCGCAATATCTCCGTAAATTATTGTAGAAAGTTGGTGAAAATTTATATTTAGGGTGATTTCATGGTTTTATTTTGTTTAATAATGTCAAAATAGGGTTTTCTCATTAAAAAAAAAAGTTGATCCAGAATTAAATATGAAGGCAGTCCCTCATGGAAATTTTAAGAATAGCAGAAAATCAGATTAAATTGAATGTTATTCGTAAAAGAATGGTATATATATATATATATATATATATATATATATATATATATATATATATATATATATATATATATATATATAAAACTTAGCTGTACGACAGCGAGTACTGAATAAAGAGCAAGTGAGCTTTTTATTCTTAGCTTTACATAAAAGTTTACAGTCATTAATGAAATGAAAAAAATATTTTTTTACAATTTTTGATACGCTGTATGACCTTTAACTAAAATACTACACAACTATCTATGCATTGCAACGAGCACCTTTCGTAGCACCACGTAAAGCTTAAATTTAATATTTTCAAGTACTGTTTATCAATTCATAGGTTTCTGTCAAGCTTGATAGCCCTGTGTGCAAGCTAAATAGAAGTGCAGATCCAGTGAAAAATTTGCTTTAAAATTAACTTAAAGTGAGCTTTACGAAAAGCGAACGAAAATTATTATATTCTTAGAAACACAGCATGAATACTGAACAACAATTCTTATTTTGGACACAAATTTTCAGGCTTGCAACATGATTATGAATTTTTGATTTCATAATTTTAAACTTCAATTCAAAACGGCTTTATTTTAAAAGTTTACATCGGAGCACATGGTTCTAGAGAAAATCAAGTTTTATCCAAGAGACCGATCTGTATTCCATTAAAGAATTCACTTAAATCAGGGCTGTATGTCTGAAATTTCAGTCTTATTCATTATTTAACAAATTAATTCAGTGCAGAATTAAACGGAAATTTTAGAATTTTCACAATTCCATAACCAATGTGCAATTGCAAGATACTTTTTGCAACCACATTTTTTTTTCGTTCATCAGTATTATAAGTTTAGTGTTATATGAAGTTCCAGAAAATTGTGTGTTGTTAGTTGAATTATCTTGAGTCAGAAATTTAACATGAATTTTAATTATTCCGTTTGCACTCAGTACTGATAAAGTCATGAAATATTCAATTAAAAAATATATGTGCTTACAAGGATCTTATAAAAGTGTACGAATGATAGAAGATAAAATTTTTATAAAAGAATAAAACTCTGTAAAATAACGGTGAATAAATTAAGACAAAAATCTTCAAATGCGTTCCTCTGGCAAACTCACAAAATATTTTAGTGTATTTTAGTCTATAAATATCTACAGTGTGTTCCAAAAGCATAATAACACGTTTTAATTCTTTATCCATTACGGAAAAGAGATTAATATGTTAATTTTTAAGAAAAGTTCAATACAAGATTAGGAAAAAGACTCCATTAAAGAAAAACTATCCCCTAGTTAGTTTTCAAAAATGGCATTTTCAAATTTGTAAACGACTCCCGTAACCCCCCCCCCTAATAAGTAATATGTCGTCCAACCGAGTTGTATGGTGGGTAAAGCACCGTACTCCAGTGTTTCGGGTTCAACTCCCGGCGGGCGGGGTTCGATCCCCGACTGGGCGTGGTCGTCATGTCCGTCCTTCAAGCCTTCAAGGCAGAAGGACGGACATGATGAGCACGCCCGGTCGCCATCTCCGTCCTTCTGCCCACGCCCGAATTCCCCCGGTCGTCAAGCCTTCAAGGCAGAGGCCGGCCATTAGAAAAAAAAATAAATAATATGGGCCCCATACACAAATGAAGCGGTGTACAAAATTTGAGAACAATATCCCAAAAAGCGTCTGATATAAAGAAAAATATATGCTAACAGATATTACTTTTCAATTGATATCAGCGGAAAAAAATCTCACGTTGGATAATCGTGTTTCAGGGGTCGTAGAGATATTAAGAAAGAAAATATATACAGTGGACTCTCTCTATTCTGAACACTAAAGGGACCAGGGAAAAGTGTTCAGATTACGGGGGTGTTCAGTATAGAGGGAGATTGAGAAATGTGAGTACGCAATGAAATTTTATAGAATGCTAAGCCTGGTTAGCCACGCTAGTTACAGAGATGGAGGTGCTTAGTTTAGATTTGGCAGCTAGTGCAATGTCAAATAAAATTCAGTCGGACCTGTATCCTAGCATCTCATTTTTTAAATTTAATATTATTAAAAAAGTTTTACAAAATATATAATAATACATAATTATATATAATACATAAATGGTTAATTACTTGAAGAAGTTAGTAATTTTAGTCTGCTTTTGCAATGTATATGCTCGTGCAGCATACATATTGTCTAATTGTTTAAGAAGTGGAAAGGCTTCCGGATGATGCTCAACCGCATAGTCCATCAGGTCTTGAATCCCTTGGCCATATTGCTAGAATGTAAGTATTCTTTTTGTTTCATTAGTGTCTTGAGGTTCTGCTTCTTCATCTTCACTATCCTCGTCCTCTTCAACGTTGTTGTTGTCGCAAATCGGAAGACTTCCTTCGACTTCGAGATAAGAGTCAGGTTCAGTTTCAGTATGAAGCTCCTGAAGAATTGACCCCAAGTCATTCACAGCTTTTGATACTTGGTCCTCTATTCCTAAATGGTCATCATCACACGGGAATCCTGCTTTATAAAAGCATCTCTTGATAGTGTGAGGGGTTACTTCATTCCAAGCCATTGATATCCAGTGGACAGCATCCATAACATTGACTTTCTTTGTTAGTTCAGCTGCAGAATTTGCCTCCTCCATCACCAGGGACATTTTCCTCAGAAAATGGATTCGGTAGTGAGCTTTAAAGGTCTTGATTACTCCTTGATCCAATGGTTGGATTATAGGAGTACAGTTCGGTGGAAGAAACTTCAGGCTCACATTGCTCAGTTGCATGTTTTTGTGTGATGCTGCATTATCCACAAGAAGAAGAATTTTTCTTCTTTCTCTCCTCATCATCTCGTTGATGTCCTCCAACCACTGCGAGAAAATTGAAAATGACAACCAGGCTTTTCGATTTGATTTATAGTGAACAGGCAATGATGCGATATTCACATTTTTGAAGCATCTTGGTTTTTCACTTTTTCCGATTACCAGTGGTTTGAGCTTCTCTCCTGTAGAACTGGCACAGAGCATGACGGTAAGTCTTTCTTTCGACATTTTCCCGCCCACACATTTCTCACTTCTTTCTGCTAAAGTTTTAATTGGAAGAGCTCTGAAAAACAGGCCGGTTTCGTCGGCATTAAAAATATCAGCTGCGTTGAAATCCTTTGTTAATTCCGGAAGTTTAGTTTTCCACTCTTGTGCAGTGTCTATATTTACGTCTGCAGCTTCACCATTCATAAATTTAAATTCAATATTATGCCGACTTTTGAAGCGAGTCAGCCATCCTTCCGATGCTTTGAGTTCTTTGATATTTTCCTTTTCTGCAAAATCCAAAGCAATCTGTTTTAGCAAAGGTCCAGTGACAGGAAGATTCTTTGTTCTCATTTGTGTAAAAAACTTCCAGACGTGATTGTTTATGCTCTCGTTCCCGTTTTCTTTTCAAAAATTCTACACTTTGAAGACGATCATTTGCTTCAAAAGCAGCTATAATTTCTTTCTCTTTCTTGCTGATTCCGTTGACTTGGCCTACAGAAATTCCAAACTCTGATGCAATTTTTCTTTCACTAACTTTCAACTTTAATTTTTAACAACTTCGTATTTTTCCCGAAGTTTCAGTTCTTTCCTTTTTTTCGTTTTAGCACTTATTTCCGACATATCTGTGTAACTACAGTGATTCTTATCCTGCAAGGACAGTGAAATGATGAAAACTTAATTCTTTTCTGAGTAAAAGGAACAAAACCAAATAGATTGTGCTACCTCACCTCTCTACAAGCTATACGATACATGACTTCAAATACACGCCTAAATAAACACCTGCCTATACACTTCCATTTCATTGATCAAGATTGCAGTTGCATCAAAGGCTGGCAATTTCAGATTCATCGGCTGGTTTCTAGACTGTATCATATGAAAAAGCCGAAGGGGGAGGGAAAGGGGTGCGAGCTCTGTGAATGAGGGAATACAAAAGAACTTGACTCAAAACTTGAAACGCTGTACCCTCCAGTCACGAGGTGATGAGTTTTCTCTGAATTTCCATGCCAAGGGAATTCCTCGAATTCCAGTTGCCAACACATGTTCAGTTTACGGAGAGGTAAAGGTTGAATGAGGATCAAAAGTAGCGTTCATAATAGCGGGGTGTTCAGAATACAGAGAGTTAATCTAATGTTAAGTCTATGGAGCTTCGCCGGGACTGTCGTAATGTGTTCATATTACCGGGGTGTTCACATTAGAGAGTGTTCAGATAGAGAGAGTCCACTGTTATATTCGCAATAAATGTTTATATTCAAATTTATACATAGCCCTAACTATGTTTTCTTAATGATATCTCTCGGAAGTTTTCTGTTGAAAGGATGAAATTTTGTGCATGACCTCCTTAGTACATGGGCTAAATTTTATCAACTGAGAAATTTTTTGTACAAGGTCTGTACAAGGTAGTACAAGGTATCGCACAAAGTATTGGTTCTTCGGGCTCTTCGAGTTTGACAAAAAAGTTTTATTTGCAAAAAGTCATATTGTTAAATGAATTTGGTTGAAACAAACAAACTTTTGTTGAATCAACAAAATAAAACTACTAAACCGTTTAACCAAAGAGGTTTTGTTAAATTCAACAAAACACTTTTTAGCGTGTAGGAAATAAACATTTCTACAGTGTAGCTAAGCTACTGCATGTTACACACTGAAAGATCTCAGCGAAATCTTTGTTCTGCAAGACAAGCATAAGGAAATATCTAATAATTCTAAACATTCTTTTTAATGTCAGGGAAGGTGGTCCAAAATGATCCTGGCGGGCGAAACGATCTAAATACTTTTTTTTTCTTAGGCACAGGTCGCGATAGTAGCGCAAAGTAGCGCCAAGTAGCGCATAAACTAGTTGTGCCAACTGAGGAAGAAGGAAAGGTAGTATTCAAAAGGTCACAGTATTACACGGTTAAATAGATTTTTTTAAAATTTGCATTTTATAACATCTGTTATAAGGTAAAAATTACCTTTCCAATTTATTTAGATACGCAGTCCTTCATGTACCGAAATATGACTTGTACACTTGCTATAAGTTTGTTATGTCTCTCGGCGTCATCCAGTAATATGACCTAAACCATATCGCAGCCATACTGTCGGGCAAAACCATCCATTGACTGAAGAAACTCCAGTATCTGATTCTAGCTTATCATGACAGCCCGTCACCCATTCTCAAAATGCGTGATTACCCATTACATTATTTATTTCTGCGTTTATTTTTGGCCATAATTTTTGAATTACAATTTTGAAATATTGCATTTTATTGTTTGAGACACTCTTTTATTTTAACATTTTTATAAAATAAGTTATATCTACAACTTATATACGTTTGTATATTATAAGTTATATATTCTTTTATTTCATTATGTACAGTTACAATTAATTTTACATCTTTTATTCTGCCGATAAAAAGCAATTTACAATTGTTTTCAGATGAAGGATCATTTTGCATTTTGGTTGAGTGTAAATGATTCTTTGGACATATTTTCAAAATTCTATTTTTTCCCCTAATCAATGTGTTTTAAAATATTTTTAAAATATACGTATGATGCAAAATGTAGTGTAAAATATGATAGCAAAGGGCCAAAGTTGTATTTAAACATTTATGTTATTTTTACCTTGAAATCATTTTGGACCACCTTCCTCTAGTCATCATAAGTCAGTTATTTTAAAAACCTCATCAGTATTGTTACAGTCCTATTAGTAAGTGAATTGTTGATTGAAAATTGCAGAGCATTCTTTATTATGTCCGATTTTTTTACAATTATTTACTTGTGCTTTCCTTTCAGTAAATTAATTAGTTTTATAATAATACTTTCTTTTCGATATATTCATAGCAACCATATAGTTTTATCGCATCCGGCGCTGAACTGGTTGAAAATTACGACCAGTATTAATTTAGACAGTTTTTATTTATACTGCTTTAATTTGAAAATAATGCAAAACACTGTAAAATAACTAAACTCTTATAGCTTCGTAGTTGCATTAATTACCAAGCCACAAAAGTAAGATTTTAAAATATTTCCATAAAAATATTTTTAAATTTATTTATTTCTATTATAAAAATAGCTTTCCATCATCAATATAGTAGCGAAGGATGTTCTTTGATATACACTATTGAAAATAGAAAATAATTTTAATAACAATCATGATATAAATATTTTTATTGAAACATAAAATCTTGTTTTTGAAGAATCATTGTTTTGCTCATTTTTAAGATGTGATTCGCTCTTTTCTTTCGGAATAAATAAGACATTTCTAAGATTCGTTTCATTTTCATGTTAAGCATGTTTTCTTGAAAAAATATTTTTTATATGAAATAATGCTACGTTTTCACTTTGTATTATGTTTATAAAAGTATCAGGCACTTCATAGATGTATCAGGTGTTCGTACGCTTTGATTTATCTTAAAATTTGAGTATTTGAGTATTGATTTCTTTGTTTTTTGCTAATTATGCATAACTTTACCATTTCACAGAATACATATTAAAGAAATTAAAAAAATAAATAAATACTTCAAATATATGGAATATGTATGTTAAAGCCAATTATCTACGCTAGGTATCTACCCAGGGAGTGGGATTGCCCTCCGTGGGGGACTTTCTAAAGGGTCCTAATCCGTATTTGCGCGAAGTTTGGGAGAAAACCACGGAAAACTCCGAACGGTTAGGTCGGCGGACGCGACCCTGCTTTCAACCCAGTCACCTTCCGTCTCCGAGTTAAAAGTGCTAACACTATGCCACTGGTGGGGCTAAATATACCAATGTTTGTTGCTCCACATTTAGACAATTTTTTGTAAATATGTAATTTTACTTTGAGTAAGTTACATGTAACTAAATTAGAACACTATTCTAAATTAATTTCGAGAATCATATTGCGCGAAAATTTAAGTTATTCTGCATCAAAATTAGACCGTAAAAGAAACATATATTTTACTATTTTCCCAAATTTAATAATTTTGTAAGCTTTGGATAATTTTTGCTATGCCCATGAACTTGTTTTTGATTAGGCAGTTAAAATTTATGCCTTTCAATATACAGGGTTCACCAAATTAAACTTCCCAAACTCAGAGGCTTGTGCAGGATGTTCTATGGGTCATAATGTGATGAAATTTTGAAAACAGACACTTCAGATCACGCGCTCGTGATTTATTAAAAAAAGTATTAGTACAAGAAATTGCCGATAGGTGGCGCTGCAGATCAACAAGACGTTCTACAGATGTTCTATATGTGTGCCGTGGTCGATTAGGGCATATCAACAGCACGAGAAAGAGTTGGCACACTGACAACACCATGTGGCGATTGGCTAGTGGCGTCCACGACCGACAAAGCAACGTCTTGCACGTGTGCAGAATCCAAAACATGTCGTCCTCTACCTGGTAAAATACCCAGCTGTCCGGTTCTTTCAAACTTATTCATCATGTCTCGTAAAGCGCGAGGTATCATTGGTCCTCGGCGTAAGTTCTTCAGCAGACAGAATGCTCTTATCGCAGCACAGGAGTTCTCGTCATTCTGGTAGAAAAGTTTCAGTAACATTGTCTTTCAAAGTCGGCATTGTGCATCAGCGAGCTGGAAACAACTGCCTGTGCAGAGCCTGTCTTCCACTTTTGTAGGGCTCGTCTTTTGGATACGTTGCGTAGGAGTTTTATTTATGCAAATCACGTTGTCGCAATATGCAAATTAGTAGTGTTACAGCGCCACCTATCGCGAACTCCATGTACTAATATTTTTTTTTTTAATAAATCACGAGCGCGTGATCTGAAGTGTCTGTTTTCAAAATTTCATCACATTATGACCAATACAACATCCTGCACAGGCCTCTGAGTTGGGGAAGTTTAAATTTGACAACCCTGTATATGATAGACGTGCACTTCGAGGAGTCTTGTCACCCTTTACTTTCACATGAATATTTTATTTTGCTTTTGTTTTCTATAAGGTTTGGAGTAAACAATGTCTGAAGAAACTTCAATTTGAAATGTCAAAAATTAAGAAATATATATTTTTTTTAATTACGCTGCAGCAGCATTTTGTCTTAAAATAAATATAATGAAAACTTTAGAGGTCTGTTATGATTCAGATTTTAGAACTTTTGGGTTCAGTTTTAACTGTTTAATAAGCATGAAAAACCCTATAAATATTTGTCAAAAACCAAATATACAACAAAATAGAAATACATAAAAAACAAATTAGAAGTACATAACTCCAAGCGTCATCAAATGTGATAATTTTAAATTTACACGTTTTTTTTTTCTTTTGTTTGGTTTTGGTTTTGGATTTGAAAACTTATTTAACAATATCCGTATTACAGATTTGTATATAATACACTTTTGAACATTTTTGATGATTTTAATATTAATACTGAACTGGGAATTGACTTGTTACAATATCTAATTTTTACCTTAATAACAATTACATTATCTTCAACTCTGAAATTTTTAAACAAATTAAAGGTATTGGCATGAGTTCTTGTTATTCAAGTACAAAGGCCAACTTACATAATTCTTTATATGAATACAAATATATTTCAAATAATCCAATAGATTTTACAGTTTTTAGATACGTGGATGATATATTAGTGGTCAGTGGTGTTTCTATTGATATAAAACATTTAATTTATACTACTTGTCTAACACTCAGTCCTGCAAACTACCATTACAATATTGCTATGTTTCTTGACTTAAATTTGAATACTGTCAATGGCTGTTTACATATTAATATTTTCGATAAAAGACAAGAATTTCATTTTAATGCAATACCATTACCTCACTGGTCTTCAAATTCATATTTTTTTAAATTAGTATTATAATAGACCAACTCATTGGATTTTTTCGTTTGTGCAGCAGTAAGTGATTTTTGAAAAACCTTTTATAACTTTTTGTTGCTAACTTATCCTATAATATGGGATTTCCAAAATATTTTATTAATTACCATTTAAAATTTTGGAGAAAAGAGAGACAGCTTAAACCCATGAAAATAATACACATATATGCTTAAACAAATGTTTTTTGTAAATTTAGCTCGGTTATCTTGTAAGTCAGTAGCCGGTTGCTTTATGATCAGAATGTATTAAAGCCTACTTCTGAATATGCAGTATTTGAACGTATTTTCGCTTAAGGTTGGCAACAGGTCTACTGCACGCCGATTGGACAGGACTACGGCTCTGATTTTTGGATATAATGACTGTGTTTTTAGTTCGTTTGTGGCATTTATTTTATTTGAACGAGCATGCTGAATATGTTTCGTTTTTTTTTTTTTTTTTTATTGTCGTTTTCATTTTTACTTGTATTTTGTTTTGCCTCTATATGTCAGGGATAAATGTGTATAAATTAAGTGTATAAATTGATTTGAATACAATGTCTGGTGCACATTGTATTCAAATCAATTTATACACTTAAACAGTTTTTTCGAGGAGGGCGGGGGGTAAAACAGTATTGCTGTTATAAAACTTTATTGCTGAACTTTGAGGTTTGATACAGAGAGTTCATCTAGATTTCTGGCTATTTTGGCCGTTATCTCAGTTGTTCCTAATTACAAGATTTTGTTTGTTTCAAAAATATATTTTTACTGCACAATCTTAGGAAGAGCACAAACAGCCAAGCGCAAGCCAAAAATAGAACACGGACCCAAGGCGTGACAGAATAGCACGTTAGCCACCACACCACCTTTGCGGCTGAACTTTGATACTTCTCGCGTCCATGGAAATGAAAATATATGCGTATATATATATATATACATACATGAATTCCCTGACACCATGCAACCTTATCATACTTGTACAACTGCGCCAATCTCCCTCTGATGACGCTTGGCTTTAAGTATTTGTATTTTTTTTTTTTTTCTGGTTTTTCAAAAAGTTCTATAGCATTTTTTTATGATTGCTCTTGTTCAATGATTGATTATGATTGCGAAGTTCTATAGCATTTATATATATATAATATATATAACTAATAAGTAATACACAATATATACTGCAAATAAGACATACCTCGCATTAAAAAGATAACATCGAGAAGCAAGAAATAGAAACCACAATTTGAAAAAAAAAATAATAATAAAAGTTAATAAAAGCTGAACCAAATAAAGTGCAATAATTATTGTGAAAATAGAATGGAACGGAAATTATATCCACTGTCACCATCATCAGGAGCCACGAACAGTGGATTATAATTAAAAGGAAACAAATAATAGGGTTTCGGTTGTGTGGCATATCAAAAGAGATATTCACTCCACACTTTCTGGGCTCTACCCTACTATAAAAAGGAAAAAAAGAAATAAAAAAGATAACAAAAAATAGAAATAGCATTGATAGATCTGCATACCAATCTTGAGCACATGGAAGACAAATAATACGTGTTGCCAATGTAAGAATTGTATAAAGTGAAAACTGGTGTAGCCACAAAATAAAAGTGTAAAAGTGGAAAGAAGAATGTATAGGTGTTGCCAAATACTAAAGGGTAATATTATTATACTTTATGAGTATCCAGGTATATTAATTAAATTAAAGATATATAGAATAATAAAAAAATAAAATTACTGAATAAAATAGATAGTATAGCCAATTAAATATAACATATTGTTTTTAAAATTATAATGATTATTAATAATGACAAAGTATGGATAATAAGTTATTCTAATAAATTTAAAAAATGCTTTTTGTATTATTGAATATAGGTAGGACAGAATAATCACAATATAGGAACCCCCCCCCCTTCTTTTTCCTCCAGATATATATATATGCATGCATATATATATATATGCACACATCCAGATTGTTTATATATATACAGGCAGTGGCGTAGCCAAGGCGAGGTTAGGAGGGTCATAACCCCCCATGAGAATTTTTTTTGCCGTACAAAATGTATATTCTTCACTCCCTTATCACACATCCGTATACATATATGTGAGTTGCAGAAGTCGTAATCCCCCCCATTAGAAGTTTCTGGCTACGTTTCCTGCATACAGGGTGTCCAGTGCTAACGGTGCCCAATCTCTATTTCATAAACAATTAGTCAGAGACACTAAGTTCCAGTTGCAAAAATGCTCTAAATTGTATAATCTATTATATCAGAAACAATCGAAGTCAATAAATCAATTCCTATAAAAATTACGAAACTTAAATTTTTATACGGTTCCCCTGTCCTATCAGTTATATCTAGAAAAATTTTAATTAGACAATTACATGCACAATAATTTTAAAAAATTGCCCTTCTTCGACCAAAATTCTCCGAGTTATTATGCAGCAAAAATTTTCACTTTAGTCACTTTTCCAAATTTAAAAATGTTTAGTTAAGGTAAACAGTTAATATACCATATAAATATCGAAATTTTAAATTATAGGTTATAAATTCGTTTTGTGGCATAATGCGGAGAAATAAGGAAAACTAATGTTAGAATTCTAATCTTTAGCAAATCGTTACAGCCAGGCTCTATAAAAATATATGCGGGATCAGACTTAGTAAATCGCATATATGTGTAGCATGCAGATGTGTAACACCGAGTATGCTATGCAAAGTACAGGAAGAGTTTTCTACACGGGTGCATATTTTTATTGCAGCCGAAGGATGCTATAGTTTGAGCAAATGTTACGCTAACGGGATTTTAATATTATTTTAAGTTTCTAAAATGCATATATTCGTAATTTAAAATGTTTCATTTTCTAATTTAATGTTTAATTAAGTGTTTTAATCTCTTGTTTTTTTAAGTTATTTAACACCAGTTCCTTTAAAAAACTCATTAAAAAATTCTATTTTCAGTATAAGCTATATTTTTATGTTAATTTATTGGATACACATAGTTAAACGTTAATCTTCTTTATTGCAATCTACAATTGTAAAATAATTGATGAAATTGCTAATAAATACTACAAGGCTCAAAACCATGTAGTTAATTTTTCTCAAATTCATTTTGTATACAACCCCTATTTCGCATCTCGAAGAGTGCTCTAACTTTAAGCAGCTGTAACTTGGGGAATTTTAGTCGTGGAAGAACATTTTTTTTAATTGTGGGTGAAATTATACTAGGAAAATTTTAACTAAATATAACTTATAGTTACTGGGGGACCGAATAAAAATTTAAGTTCAGAAATTTTTATAGGAATTGATTTATCGACTTCGATTGTGTTTCTGATGTAATAAGTTATACAATTTAGAGCATTTTTGCAATTGGAACTACGTGTCTCTGACTAACGGTTTAGGAAATAGCCATTGAGCAACCTGTAAGTATATGTAATATCATCACGAGTACGGTAATGTTGTTGTCGTGGCTTGCCCAGGATGGGACGAGACTTCGCGGACCGTGGTGCTGGACAGGAGCGGCTCTTATAATATCACGTCGGGTTGAGCGCAATATTCCAGCATCGGGGTCTCGCGGTCGGAGGACCGCCGCTGGAGTCCGCAGGGAGCAGAGGTAGGACGCTGTACTCGGGCAGAGGCTGTCGTGCGGAATGAACCACTCCGGGATTACGAAGACATATTTTATTTTAGTTTTCACACAATTTTACATGGCAACTGAGGTCACGAAAATGCCCCTCTCCGAGCTGCGTTTCAAAATATATAACCTCGGATCACGTGTTCTATAAAGTATCACATGTTCTAAAAGAGGTACATTCATTGGTTGTTAAACTGCCTGGGTCTGCTAGCCTTAGGAAATTCTTGCGAGGTGTGGCGCCAGACGTCCGTGAGAAAGAGGGGAGAATTTTGAGGATTTAGAATTTTGAAGCAAGCAAATAGAAATTTTCAATTTTGAGAGGATGTTTAATTTTATATGTTTGATATATGTATATTTATTTTACTACAGGATGCCTTTTAAATGCCTACTTTGGTATGCTAAAATAATTAATAAACAAGATTATTCTACCCGTAGGTAGAATAGATGTTTAGCTATTTACTTATTGGGACAACAAAAATGTTTTAATTTTTAAGAACAGCATACTTAGCATAAATACGATTCAAAATTCAAATGTTTTTCTGAAGTGAAGCGGAACAAAAGCGTTAAACAATGATTCATGAGAGTTTATACATACTTAAAGATAAAATATATACCTTTGCTTCATATAAAATAGTCGTTTCCTCAAGTTTATAGATGGCAATGAGAGTCAAAATATACCCTTCTCTATTTATAGAATAATCTATCAAAAGCTTGTACTTTTAAGAGTAAAATTTCAAGATACTGATGAAATGTGCGTAGGTTGTTTACATATTTGAATGACTTGTAAATTCTTTACTTTCAAAAGTTCTGAATAAAAGGGAACATTCTGCAGATTGTTAAAGCTATTCAAAATATATCTAGCATAAGAGAGATACTATTTGAGATGCAACAAACGTCAAATATTGCTATTCAAAATGTGGTTTGGTCGAACAATCGCATTTCAAGTGAATGCCACATTTATTTACTTAATGCTTGTTTATTATGAAGTTTCTAAAGAGTTGATTTATTTCAATCTAAAGGAACTCATGTGAATGCTTCTACAGGAAGATCTTTCCAGTAATTCTTCAGCATGAGAATTAAAGAAAGATTATTTTTGAGTGTGTTTTTAAATAATTTTTGTGATCTTTTCCATACCCCATAAACTTATTTTTACCCGGATAAGAAATATTTACTGCGTTTACATTTCTATTTTTTTTAATAAAGTTCACAAGCAAAAAAGTTTTTTATGCTTTCAGCATGTGAAACATTAATATATAGAATTTAGATTTCCGCTATAAATGTTTTTTATAATTAAAAGCTTATTTTCATAAGGCAATTTTTAATTGGTGTTACCTTTATACAATTAAAGACTTTTAAACAAATGGATTTAGACTATATTTGATTTATTTTTACATAAAAATTTAATTAACAAATAAAAATGTGGCTTTCGGAATTATTTATTTCCTGTAGTAGTTTTTCTTGAAGCTAAGGAAAAACTTTTTTGTTTATGACTTGGAAAGTTGTGAAATGATTGCACTAAAGATATTGGGGCATGTGCTGGGGTTACTGTAGGTATCGTGAACGTAATCACTAATTCACACAAAGAAATGTATAAATTTCATGATATTAAGCCTAGCTATGTCTCTAGAAAACATTATTAGATGAATAATGCATTTTTACGTGGGTATTTGAGAGAACCAAGCAAAGAACTGCATGTTTTATCAGCCTGATGCTGAAAAATCATGTTTAATATACTGTACGATATTATTGAAAAATCTATTGTATATTGAACATGAATTACGACATGCAATTCATGTTCACTATTCTTTAATATATTCGTTGCAATGCATTTGCAAACTCTAAAGTTGAAAGAAGTTTGTCTTGTGAAAAACACACATAGCGTGGTGTGTTGTTTAAAAGTCAGAGATGTGAAATCGAACATGCTATATGAAATCTTTAAATTAGCTTCACAGTCACACATCGCTAGAATTTGTCTTTACAAAAATCGCAATAAAATGGTTTTTAAAGATGTTGAATAAATATTAAATTATAATTTTTACTCTTAAATTAAATAATTTCTACACTCGTGTTCACCTAGTTCGAAATCTTCATTTTGAATGAAATTTAACAAAATATAATAAGAAATAGAACTAAAGAGATTCAAAACCGCTTAACATAAATTTAACCTAGGCTGTCCATCAGATTTTACAATTTACTCCAAGTTCGACCAACACATAACAACTGAAATGTTAATGAGAGGCCCAACCTGCATCGAGAAAAAAATAAAAATGTTTAATGTACGTATCACAGATTTCATTCTTAACTTTTCACATATCAATATCAAGATATTTTTATTTCCCGATGAGTGTTAGTTTTATTCTCCATTCTAATCAATTACGCATTTACCATCAACAAGGGACAAATATTTCTCTTATTTTCATTTAAAGAAGACAAATAGACACGATTTCGATTGTAAGACGACACAAGTCCACAACAGGATTTTCCTTTACGCTTATCCCCTAACGGATTCCCATCTTCACAAATTCCTTTTCAAAGTCAGACGATGCGTGAAATTCCCCTTTACTTGCATATCTCCCATCACCAGCAACTCCATATACTTAACTTTAACGGCACATTGAATGCTGCCAGAAAGAAGAAAGAAGAAAAAAATCTTACTTTTCTTTCTTTTCTAGACAGAGAAAAGATCAATTCTATTTCCAACCGTCCTTCTTCGAATAAATAACTCCGTTTTCTTGTAGTTTTTTTTTCTCTTTGTATGTTTTGTTTGTTCGTGCGTATGTGTGTGTACGTGTGCATCCAATGAATCATTCCCCCTGAGCTCTTAAATTTAGTTCTTTCCCACCCGTCGAAGCGAACAACAATACAACTAGTACAATTTGTCTCTCCGATTCCAACGCCTTTCTATTTACTAGACCTTTTAAGGAGGAAGAGGTAAAGGGGGAAGTTAGATGTGGCTGTTGTCCTTATCTAGTGGCCCTTCCTATCAAATACGTTTTGCCCTTTATGTAGTTTTTTGCCACTCGTTTGTTTCATTTTACTTTCTTTTACTTTCTTACAAAATCTTTCAATCCAAATCGATTGGAAGTATCGAACAGAAACGGCACCTATTTTGTCTCTATCATCCAAGAGATCGCGCGAGGCATTGGCGGAAGTAGAAATAATCAAGTATGGTATAAAGGGACATAGAGTAGGTGCCGAGGAAGAAAAAAGAATCGCGCATTATCCAGCTGTTGATTCAGCAGAAAGTAGTTGTAAGATAAAATATATTCGATTCTATCTCTTCCCGCACTCCTGCCAAAAGACGACATTAGGAAATTGCTCGCACAGTGAGGGTAAAAGAAAGACGAAAAAGGTGCTGAAGGGAAAGGGGAAATCGTTAATTGATTTCTCTCGGAAATTTCTGGGGATAAAACGCATTGAAGCTTGTGAAATCGATTTTAAAACGTGTGGTGTGGGTGTGATTAAAAAATCATTTGGAAGTAAAATATACTAAGTTCCTTTGAATGTGCGCCTCAGTGACTGCAGTAGACATTAATCTAGTCAGAGCAAGTTTTTTATTATTCTGTTAGAGTTTTACTTCGGGTAATATAACTTTGGCACTATTTCCCAACAAATAAGAGAACGGGAGATTTATTTAAATAAATAGGAAAAGCGTGTCGTTAAAATCGATGCACAGTTACTCTATCATACCAGATGTCCATTACAATGAACATGAGTTTTAAAACCTTATTTTCATTTAGCTGACTCACTGCATACAGTTAAAGCTTAATTTTTTTTCTTTTTTTTTTACGTTTTTGCAGATGTTGGTTTGACAACAGTCAACAGATGCTTACTGCTTGCTTTGTTTGAAAATGACATAATTTTCTGGTCTGCAAAAATATGAATACTGTAATTATTTTTTTCTTTGCAACATAAAACTCGGGTCTGTAAGCGTTAAGCAATTTGAAATACCTGACATTACAAGAAAATATTAACTGTCGTACATTTTCTTTCTAACTATACATTCTTTTATTTGAAATTTTTTATGTTTTAAACTGAAGCACAATTATAGATGGTATATAACAAGTATTTTTGTTTTCCATAACGAATATTCCATTTACAAATTCTACATTTTCAGAAATATGAGAATAATATTATTTAATATTGTAAGTAATGGAAGTTTACTCGACAAATATTTTATGGTCATAAACTTATCATAAGACATGACGTCTCATGTCATGTGTAGGTTTCATATGGAGAAGGTTTCAATAAGTGATTATTGATTTTCTGTTTAGATTCCAAACCATTAGCTAACGATAACGTCAGAGGCTTTTACTAGCTTATAATTATTTAAATGCATATGAACAGGCACGTCCTGTTAGGTACCACAGTAAAGCAGATCGTGACTGCTTTATAAAAATGATATATAGCACGCATTAATAAACTCCTTTAAAATAAGAAATGAACTAGGAAATTTGCACCTTAAAAGTTGGTCTCGATGCTTAAAATTGGATGTTTGAGGAAAAGGTGAAAAGCAATAACTAATGAAAAGGTGAAAAGCAATAACTAATTGCACATTTTTTCAAATGTTAATGACAGTTAACTATTCTAGATATATAAATATTTATATGTATACTACATACTCGCGTGACTAAAACAAATTTTAGTATCTTATTAAATATACACTGATGAGCAATTGAATTAGAGATATCTGACTTTATGACAATTTTGAGCAGTGCCTAGCCTGGAAGTGGCTTGCAAATGACGTAAGCAGCAGTTTGACAAGACAAGGAGTAGTGCTCACGGTATCAGCAATAGTTAGAAGCAAAATGAGAAAGAGTATGGATTTAAGCACAATTGATTGTGGCCAAATCATCCCAATACGAAAAATGGGCCACTCCATATCGGAATTAGTGAAGACACTAGGATTTTCAAACACCAATGTGTTAAAGATGTGCAGTTAGTACGTCAAATTCCGGTAAATACATCCATGACGGGGCCATGGTAGCCCAGTGGTTAAGGCGTTGGACTCGTAACCGGAAGGTTGTGGGTTCGATACCGGTGTACCACTAAAGACCACCGTGTACATGCGGTGTACGTGCACGCTAAATCCATGGTTCCAAAAGTCCTCTCGACGGTCGCTAGCAGTTTCCGAGGGGTGCCAATATTCAGAAGTCCCTCACCTTCTGATGAGGTTCCAAATTGTGGCCGGAAATTCCGGGAAGGACGTATATGTAGCTCTAAGCGACACATTCGGTGACGCGAGCTGTCCTCTCCTGGCAAATAAATAAATACATCCATGACGGGATCAACTGCTACGAGCAGCAGTGTGTGGATGTCTAAAGTTGGCACAGGCTATACGGCATTGTAACATCGAATAAACGAATAACAGTACAACAAATCACCTGTAAATTTAACGCTAATGCATAACAACGTGCAAGCTGCGGCACCATACAAAATCATCTTTCAATGGGGTAAAAGGAGTCATCATCCTACGAGAGTCCTGCTATTTGCGCAAATCAGGGTACCAGAATTATAGGCACGGAAACATCGAAATGGTGGAAAATGTTGCTTAGAGGGATGAGTCGAGATTCATTTTGGTACATGCCGATGACAGAGTGCGTGCGCAGCGTAAATCACATAAAGCAATGAATCCTTCCTGCAGGCAGGGAATTCTTCAAGCTTGTGGAGGTAACATTTTTGTCTAGGGAGTGTTAATTTGGACTGAAATGAGACTCTCTGGTACCTGTGACGTCATCTCTCACAGGTGAACGTCACCAGGATATCCTTGCTGACCATCTGCTCCCACGTGTTCGTTGTCAACAGCCCGCTAATGGATTTGTCTTTCAAAAAGACAAAGTACCGCGCCATCGCTCCCGAAGTGTATCGGACAGGTTGGATTAAAATTCCACAGACCTCCCCGTGATTTCCTAGCCATCAAGGTCACCTCACGTCAACTAGGAGAAGTGTTCACGAATCCAACCATCTTCCATGTAATCTTTGTGAATTGTGGGAGGTTGTTGAGAAGTTGTGAAGACGTATGGCCTCCCATCGATTCTAATTATGTATTGTAAAATCTATACAAGACAAATTGCAGCCGTCCTCAAGGATGGTGCTATGTGCTACTTGAAAAGAAGTTACTAATTCAATTGCTCTTCAGTGTAAATAATATCAGCATATTGTAATTAATTGAAATTACAACTTTTACTTAAATACTTTTCTACATTACCACTTCAACAAACTGTCCTGCAGTGGTCTGGTGGCGAAATTCCTTTCCCATAAGAACACAGCAAGGGAATCAGCAGCCGGCTTGGCCAGTGCTTGGAAGGGTCAACTCCCTCTCAACTCGAATGTTGTGGGAACTTGTACGCTAATGGGAGCTGGTGCACGTAAAATCCGTCGCGGCTCCAATGTCCTCTAAGTTCTTAAACGATACCTCTGGAGGTGCCGATTTTAGGTGGGCTGGTCCCTCCTCAGGAATTGGTTCAAAATTAGGGATCAAAGCAGAAATCCAACCTCTTCGGGGGGCAATGGCACCCATCTTACGGGGACAGTGCAATCATCTATCCCTGGACGAAACAGCAAGAACTTCAACAAAATTAAACATTAACCAAAGATAATTTTGCTACGCCAGCATACGGAATTCCACTCTTTAAATTCAGCTTTACAAGTGTATAACGAGTGAATTCTTCAGCTTCTCGTGACTGAATATTTTATTTTATTCTGGAAAAAATATCTTTTGTGTATTTTACGTTTGTTAAATTAATCATAAAATATTTATCTTATTTTGATCGTTTAGCATTCAGTTTAAGACAATCAAAGTTTTCTTCCAAGTTAGGAACTCTAGCTACCTTTTCAGTTGAAATCGAGTTTAGGATTGACTGTTTTCTGCGAAACATTCAATGCATAGAATGCATTATTGTTAATTATTATTTTGTAAACAAAAGGGGCTGCTTAAAAAGTAAAGATGTTGCAGTTTCTTTTTTTTTAATTATTGGACACACAGACAGGGACAGCGGAAGCGGGCCTGCAAGGCCTTCTTTGCAGGCGGGCGCCACTGACAGAAGGGAACAAAATGGTTCCCGCTGTGTCTCTGTGGTACAATGTTGTGTCTCAGCCGAGCATTCAAAGATCCATTTTCAGAAACAACCCTGGTTACAAGTCTTCTCTGTTGTCTCTTCTTTTTGATGGTGTCAATGGACAGGTTAAACCCGGGTTCCCTATTACATATGAAAACCCAAATGCCATGCACTTAAGCGAGAGGGGGGATAAGCAGGCTTCACTAAAATTATCCCGTCCCCAATTGAAACTTTTCCGCACATTGGAGGCCGTGTAATTAGATTAAAATTTTATTTGAGCAACATGTCCTGAGTTCTGCATCATTTCTAACAAAATTCCAAGTTTTATATAATTTCAAAAGCAAATGAAACTCCCATCAACCATAAATATTACATTTACGCAGTTTCGGAAATAAATAAATAAAAACAAATATTTTTTGATGTCGTATCCCATTATATATACGGGTTAAATCTGAATTTTTATCACTTCAAATGCACATGAGTTAATATGGTAACTGATATATGTACTAATAGGGTGATATGTAACTAATTGTTATTATTAATATTAATTTTCAATAAAATAGTATTACATACATATGTTACATAAAATATGCTAACAAAATCGCAGTCCTTAATTTTGCGAGACTCTCGAGACGTCTCGCATCTCGCGCGAGACGGGACAGGCAATTTCTTTGCGAGACGCGAGACGATACAAAGTGTTTGCGAGACGAGACAGAAGTTTACCACTGCGAGACGAGAGGAGACAGCGGTATTTCTCGTCTCGCGGCCATCCCTATTTGTCTACGTAAAATCATTCGCATTGTTATTGAAAGCATGTGCGAAATGCTTTTAGGATCGAGAATTTACAACTAGAGGAAATCCTGCTTTTGATGATATAGTTAAATTATATTTACAACAGACTTTTTAAAAATATTTGAGTGAAATTTTTTGATGAGTGCCTATTTTTAACGTTATTTCGATCTCCTCCCTCCTTTGTTGATCTCTTTTGTTTTCTTACATTTTCCTTCTTCGAAAAGTAAAGTTGAAAAATTCACCATCAGGTGTAATTTTAGAACTATTTTTAGTGTGAATAAAACGAATAAATAAACATTCTCAAGTAAAGAAATTAATGAAGAGGTTGTGAAACACATGTTTTACATCTGTACGCTATGGAAGAATTTGCATATCAGAAGCTAGTGCTTTGTAAAACGCTACTTAGTGGTTATTTTCAAACTATTTTTTGTCCACGCAAATCTCGTTGTCTCGTTAAGTATTCCTTCAAATTTCAAGGCATTCTGACCAGACGTTTTTGCTGTTCTCCGCTCTTAATAAGGAAATTTTAACTATGAACACCCTACATATTTTAGGATGGTTCTTAAAAAACAATTTTTGATATGTTTAAGAGTCAACCTTCTATTTTAGACTGTGACTCAAAAGAAAGAAAAAGCATTACTATTGGTATCTACGAAATGTGTTTCAGAAATTACTACTAAAATAAAACCAAAAAATAAAAAATTAAAATAAACTTTTCAAAAATTGAATAAACTTCATCTCGGACTGATAAAAAAAATAATAATTATCATTAACAAATGTTAAATTCACTTTTTGAACATCAAAATGGATGACCTGGTAAAATAAAATATGCTGATTGAAAGGATTGTGGAAGGAAGCCAATTATCCTAATTCTATTGAAAAAGTTCTAATTTAGGATTTTTTTAAAAATAATTTTGCTTGAGTAAAAAGCATCTTGCTGAAAATGATAATTATCCTTTAAATTAACAATAACAGATTTTCAATTCGTAATCCTCCCCGCCCCCTAAAAAAATGCTAGGAAGCTTATTCTAGAAAACAATGCGCATGCTGTTTGTGACGCAGCAAACTTATGCGATAGAAATGCAGATAATTTTTCGACAACAATATTTAAAGCTTTGGAATACAAATCCCACTTTTTGGTCGTAAAACATTTGATATACTGCCAATCATTTTTTTCATGGAGCAATGACTTCCAGTTTCTAATTTCCGTTAGGAAAAGGAGAAAAAAGCTATAATTATCCAATTAATACTTGATCCCAGGAAATTACAGATAAAGTAAAATGATTTCATACAATTTAAATAAACGAGTCTTTACCACAAAGAGGTTGTGCTCTTACTGAATGAAATAGTAAAAATTAAATAACTGGTATGGTTTGCTGTCATCATGCTTGAATCAAATGTTATTCAGAGTCCAATACTGATCTGACACACTGGTGTTCAAACGGTTATTTAATTTATTGAGCTGAATTGAGCACTATGTTTCCTACACAGACACATTTTAATTTTTTCAATGATAAGTGATCAACACTGCATCAGACATCTCCAAGTTTGCCTAAAATGTGTCCGAAGTGTGAAGGTCCCGGGTTCGGATCCCATCGCGTGGCTGTCGATCTAACGGTCTGGAATTCTGGTAGGTTTTCTCCAGATGCAACTTGAATACGCGGAATACGCGTTAGAAGCCCTTAGAAAGTCCTCCTACCAACACACTTCCCATCCTTGGCAGATCGCATTAGCGTAGCGTTGCCATAATCACACAAACATCAAAACATATTGCCTAAAATGTACTTGAGAGATATCAAAATATTCAGGTTTTTTTTTTTTTTTTTTTTTAAGCTTACCAATATACAATTCTTAAGGATTCCCAAAAAAAAGGAACATTCTTCAGAGCCTTAGATGTCTGTATCGTACTGCGTGGATGTTAAAAATAATTAACTCACATTTTATAAAATTAGTCGGAGACACATTTTAACTGTCTGAAAAATATTAATACGAAATATGATAAACTTTCCATTTTTCTTTCGATGTTGTGTGAACCGATGAATTTAATCCGCATCTACTCATTTTATCCAACAAAATTATTTATCATCTTTTCAAAACCTAAAAAAATTACACAAAATACCCAATCTTGAAATTTAAAGGTGGCCAATAAAAATGTTTTCTGGAAACTTCGAGATTCGAAGAAGCTTGTGCTGTTGAAAGATTCTATATTTTTTCAAGAAATTAAAAAGAAAATGATGACGTTTAAATGATTTCTTGACGTTTTAGAGATGAAAAAATTACAAACATTTAAAACGAGCCTGGTTCGATCGTGATATAGTTCTTGAAAGTGCATGATTAAACCAGCACAACAGGAATTTTGTATACATTTGATCAGCTGTCAGAGTCTTAGCAAAAAGAAGAAAGACGGTAAAAAAAAAAACAATTCTACTGGAAAACTAAAACAATAGTTAATTTTGTGTTGTAAATGATGCTGCAGAATGTCAAGTAACACAGATGGAAAGTTTATTTCGTTTGGATGATGAGAGGGAAATCTTAAGATGAACATTAGTTCTTTTTAATTTAAAGAATAATTAACACTTTCATCTCCATTTAAAGAAGTTCATATTTATTCTAGCTACAGTCTTCAATATTATTCTTAGGATTTTTTAATTTTTTTTCGAAATGAGACTTTTTCAAATGAACTAATTTTCAAGAACGAATCTTTTATACAATATATTTGCTTTATTACACAGTTAGGGATATAAGTGAAATATTCCTGCCAGGGAGTTCTAAAGTACTCAGATCTTATGAACTATGCAAATCCCAAAGGAACTATTTTATTTATAATATTAAAAAAATAAATGTATGAATATAAATGGAAATGCGGTAGGTTAGAATTTTTAGTTTTGGGGTAAACTCACCGTTCACGTACTTAACTCAGTTCTCTGCATGTACTGAAATGAACTGAATGCACTCGTGACCGAAAAATTCGAACGACAATCTGATATTAACAAAAGGTCTTGTGGGTCTGCATATAACAGAAAGAAAAAAGGCTTAATTAATACTTCCTTTTCTTACTCATTTTTGGAAAACTCAAACCTTTAAAAACATAAAAGGTTAAATTCTGAAAATGAAAAATATTTCTTCTCCAACTTTTTTTTTTTTTATAATTTCCAGATACTGGTCTTAAAACTTTAATCTAGACACAAAACGTTTCCATACCGTTATAGAAAGTGCGAAAGATATTTTCTCAGCATTAAAATAAATACCGAAATATCTCCCCTACATCATCAATAGGCACTTTAAAAAAAATGAAGAAAAACATACATCGTAAGTTGCCCTCTATTCTTTTCCACAAGACTAAAAGAAAACTTTCTTTTACTCTATAAAGTTATATGTGGATTAAAATATAAAAAAGTGATTGATCATTAATGTTGAAGGGGAAAATGTACATCTGATACAGCGAAAGCATTTTAACTTTTTAAACTAGATCTAGAACCAAACGTTTAAAACTGAATTCAGTAATGAAATTAATAAATGTTTTCAGAAGCTACACTTATAATTTGTTTATTTAATCGCTCAAGCAAGCATGAACTAATGTGCAACATGCATGAAGTAGCTTTATTTCAAGAAGAATCTTCACGATTAACTTAACTCATTCTTGCAATCAGCATACCTGCTTGATATTAACGCCAACAGTATTTTTAAGTCCTTCACTTTTTTATTAAAGTCTTTATTCAATCTTTAATGAACAAAGTAACAAATTCTATAGAAATAGCATGCTTTACGTTTTAAGAAATGCTTGCACAACTGGAAAACAATTTATGTATGGTATTTATTACAAATTCACCAGTGTTTGTTACCAATCGGGGGATTCGTTTTATTCATTTCCCTTTTGTCACTAACTTAAGGGAGGGAAAGTAAATGGTTTAAACAAATTATATTTCTCCCTTTCATGCATTCGGTAAACAAAAGGAACGTTCCTTTCTCAAAAGGGGGTAAAAATTGTAGAAATTTTGCCGGATGAAATATTTTTTTTAGTATTGACAGATAATTTCCTTTTGGTGAATTTATTTTTATTTCACGAGGACAAAATCGGTTAATTTTGATTTCAAATCAAATAATACGTATTTCATATTCAGGAGTTCGAATTTTTTTCTCCGACGATAACCCAAAATAGAATATTGCTCTAAATTTACGGATTTTGTATAAAACAAACATGTGTATATTTCACTCGAATCTGCTGTGTTTTGATCATCTTTAAATAAACAACCCGGTTGACGTTGCAACTATCCTAGCTCTATTGGTGTAGAGAAAAAGTATCCCCTGGTTGCACATACCGCCAGCAATCATAGCATGCCATCATTGATTCTGGTGTCATATCACTTCCACCTGGCTTTCATCACGTTGTACCATAGAGAAATGGCTTATATTTTTTTATTTTCTATCTGCGCATTTGTGTTCCGAAGATGTTTTAGGAGTTGGAATATACGGATATTTTACGATGCGTGTAAGTTTCAATCGGTTATTGGTGTTTTATTCGCTTACGGTATTTGAACTGAAAAAAATAAAATAAAATATGGAGTTGCCAAAATGAGGATTTGTAACTCGCATTTCGCCCCTGTTGACAGGTCGTAAAATATTTATTTTCCCAAATATATCATGGAAAATATATAATGATATATAAATGATCGTGATTTTTTGGAACGGGGAGATACGTAGAACTTTAAACATTACTCAAAAATGGCATTTATATGCTATAAATAAATAGTTCTTTTTTTGTAATATGATGTATTTTGAACTGTATAAGAATTGAAGAATTGTTAAAACTTTAAGTTCTTGTCAAAACCGGAGCGAAATTTTATCTTTATTACACGGCTTATTAAAAAAGTCAATCGATGATTACAAATACTTAAAACTTATAGAAGTTAAAAATAATTTTTTAATGAAAAAATGAAGAATAGTACTTCATTCGACCTATGAGCTGTATTACGTAAATTCGAATTCTCATTATATTTAAATAGGGTTCCCTTTAATATCTAAATGTGCATCACATATATAACATCTATTTTGAAGCACTCGGTATACTTCTTACTACTTATTACAGGAACATATGAAAAAAAAAATTGCCTCAGATTGGCCCGAACCAACAACAACTGCTAAATAGACGAACGCGCTAGCTGATATTGGGCAAACGGTGGACGCAACCCCCCCCCCCAAAAAAAAACATAAAATATTAAGTTGAGTGCTACCCTCTATAATTTATTCTGCGACATCAAATACAAATGAACATAATTTTGTTGACATTAAAATATAGCATAAATTTTAAAAAATCACCTGAATAGATAATTTCAACTTTATACTATGTACAGTGTGCCAAGTAGGTAGAATAATTGTAAGAAAGGAAATCTGTTCAATTTAGCAGCGTTACGAAAATCGAAATCGTACCTTAACCGCAGCGAAACACTTCCGCAAACTGTTATCTTTTTTCTTTAGAGACCCTTACATTATTAGGGCTAACTAGAAACAACTACCTCTCTGAAATCGCAACATATCAGAATTCTTTTTAGTGACTCTGTAAAGGTACTAAAGTGTCATCCAGTTTCAGTTTCCTACATTTTACTTACAAAATTTAATATTAGACTATTGAGCTATAATTAGTGCTATGTAATGCTTTATAAATCCTAATTATAAAGCATTATATAGCTAGTAATGCTTTATATCCAGTAGTCAGTATAATATACTAAATTTTGTAAATAAAACGCAGGAATTATCTTTTGTAATTAAAATTTAATATTAGATTGGATTATAAATCCAATATTTAGTATTTTATATTCATTATGGAAGATGAATTGCCACCAAGGGACCTTTTGTATCGCAGCAGTTGACCGTTTGAAGACATTTTAGATGACTTATTTGTAAATTTTAGTAGTTATCTTGACTAGAGCATGGCAGATGCTAGTTTTAGGTACTTCAGAGTTGCATACTGCTACTTTGAGGGCGTAAACGTAATTTTTAAAGAATCAAAAAAATCAAAAGCATTACACTTTCTGTGATGTTGGCGGACAATTGATTCACATATCTTTTTGTAAACAACATTATACTGTTTGTCAGATCTGGGAAAAAATCAACAATTTTAACACTTTGAGTTGCTCTTAAGTGATTAATTTCGCAAATGTATTGTTTTAAATTAATATTTGACATCTCAAACCGTAGCCTTTTTGAAAACTCTCTAACTTACAGCAAACTATTGGGCAATATTTCTAATATTAAGTATTATGTGATTATAATGCCATGTATAATTTATGAACAATAAGTAGGCGTTTCTTGGAGTTAGAACAGACTGACACAGCCTCGAACCAAAACAGTTAACTTAACTTGGCAAATGAAAAGAAAGAAAAGAATGCTTGTCGCTTGCATTTAACTCTTTTCGATTTACAATACTTAACTACCAAGTTCTTGCAAAGGTTTCTAAAATGACTTTTAATTCATCCTATATATATTGGATTTGAAATATGCATGTGCAGTAACACTATCCAATGCAAAATGTGTCACTATTACAGAATTATTATTACATGCTACTAATTATAAACTAAATATAAGTAGTACTATCAGGAAAATATTTTAAAAATAATTTCATATTATTTATTACTAATTAGACTTAGCATTATGCATAAAGCGTTTCACTTTTTAGACAAATTATGCTATTCCGATTCCAGATTTTCTTTCACTTTTTAGACAAATTATGCTATTCCGATTCCAGATTTTCTTTCACTTTTTAGACAAATTATGCTATTCCGATTCCAGATTTTCGTTTAATCGACTACAAAATATTCAGCAGAGGATGTATTGAACATCTTATTGCGAATATTTTTCTTTTTCAAAAATTTAAAGGTCATACAAATCTTTTATCATCCCACATATATAAAAGCTTGAATATTTGAATATTAAAAATAATGTATTCTCACAGTTTTTAAAAGCCATACTACAATAATAATAAAAATATCTGCAGTAGAATGAATACATTAAGTCAAAATTTTATCAAATTAAACCAAATGAATAACATTCCAATATTTTGAAGTTCTTGAAATACTTTTCGTGATTTATTAAAGTCATTGCTCAAGTAATATTAAGTCCAATAAATTTCATTTCCAATAAAATCTTACTCGAATGAATTCAATTCTATTTTTACTCAGACGTAAATTCTATTAAAACTATTGCGTTCACTGCTTTAAAGAATATCTTACTGTAAATTGCTTTCGATATTTTAAGTTCTTATCTTCTCTGGGCAAAATAGTTACAGCTTATAATAATCCTTTTTGAAATTCAATCTATTGTCACAAATCAAGTTAACGTAAATTAGTTTCATAACTAAAGGTTCTGAAATAAAATTCATTAAAAAAGCGAAATGAATTACTGCGCAGAAATACAGCTGATGCATAAAATTATTTTTAATAAGGGAAAAAAGAAATATAAAGTTAAATACTGATGTAATATTTTTATTTCGATTTAGTATTGTAAACAGCAAATACTTGCAGATTTCTTTGAAATATATATAGAAAATCTCACATTCATAGCTTAAATAATATCCTTTGAACTGTAAAGCCTTCCATTTCGGAAACTTTTATAAGATATTTTTCTCTAATTATATTATATTCGCCTATACCAGTTGTGTGTATCACCTACAGGCATAATTCTAGGATCTATTCTTCTAGTTTTGGGACACAAAATACAACCATCTATTCGTTCTAGATGAGAGCGTATAATAACAGGAGTCTAATTATATTATATTTAATATCAAGTAATAAAAATACAGGAACAAAGAAAAAAAACCTCGTTACTTTTACCCAGATGTTGAGCTGTGATTAGTGCTCTATACGTAGAAAAAAATACCGCTCTCATCTAGAACGAATAGATGGTTGTATTCTGTGTCCCAAAACTAGAAGAATAGATCCTAGAATTATGCCTGTAGGTGATACACACAACTGGTATAGACGAAATGGTCAAGAATTTATAGTGCGAAGTATTTTGGCTAATCACAGCACAATGATTAATTTTTGAAACGAGAAATTATCTTTCGATTTTTGAAGCACTAAAATTATCGTTTGTGAGCCTACCAGCTAGCGTACGCAGCGATTTACAGATGTTTTCATCTGGGTACAAGCACCTACTTATGGAGGAGAGATCTAAAAATTGGATAAGTGGGTTCAGAATTGCCTCGTTCTATGATTATTATTTATAGGTAATACATAGTCTCATAAATTCTACTTCCACCAATTATTTTCTTGATGCCAGTGACTCTCTCTCTCTCTCTCTCTCTTTTTTTTAAGTTTTAAGCAAGTTGGCTGAAGTAACTACAACACAACGGGCAGTATGGTTAATACTATTTTTTCAGTGTTTGCTTAAATATACTTCTGTATTTATATCTCGAGTTTTGAGATAAGATTTCAATGGGATTCAATGTATCCTTTTTAAATTTATGGTGCAATGAAAATGCAGAAAATTAGAATTTAGACAATTACTATTCAAATGTATTTAAAAAGTCATTGAATGGGAGTTGCTTATTTTTTCTTTTGAAAAATAAGTGTCGTTAATGTTAAAACTGTTATATTTTTAACAGTAATTAAATCATATTCATGAAATCTGTTTTTGAAACTTTTATTTTGAGAAGTTCCAAAATGGGAAACTTTGGAAGACTTGACCTATGCAAAGAAGAAAATTATTAGGATACTTTCTATTATTTTGAAAAGTGCTGGTTAAAATCCTAATCATTCAACTCCAATCCGAAGTAAATATTTACCTGGTGTTGAAGAATATGCGCCTTCCAATATTTTGGTTAAGACGTCTGGCTGGATATAAGCCTCCACGTTCTGGTTGATCCCCATCAGTTCTACGTACCTACGTGGAACCTGACCACTAGGTACACCCTCCAAAAAAAGTATTCGAGCAAGAGAGAAATTTCCTACATTGGTTTCGTATATTAAAAATTATTTATCATAGAATATGAATTAAGATATGTATAAATATGATTTTCCATAATTCTATCAAGTTGTGCGTTTTTCAAAAACTCAATTATTATTCGCAAATGTAAAATAGGAAATTTCTCTCTTGCTCTAATACTTTTTTTGGAGGGTGTACGTAATGGTCAGGTTTTTTACCTAAATATTGATCTTATGTCAAAATATCTTGGTCTTATGTCAAAACGCCTGACCTAAATATTAATCTTATGTCAAACTACAATTGGGCAGGAGAAAAAAAAACTTATGGGTTGCTATTTGTGAAAGTATTGATAATGTTTTTAACATTCTTATTCTGAAAGACAAAACAAAACTGTGTAATATTAAATATGAATGTAAACATTCATTGAATTCCATAAATGAAGCAACTATTTGACTACACAATTTATATATTAGATATTTTATAAAGGCTTTTAACCATGCTTTGGATAAATTAATTATGACAGCAAATTGTCAGAGGAGTCAAATTTGTTACTCTGCCGCTTTCGACGAATACCACTTTAATAAATTTCGATTGATTATCAAAGTGACGAAGATAAAGGGAACAAGGGAAGATCTTGGGGCATATCATTTGTTTGACAAGAGGCATTCACATTAGCAAATGGAATAATGTCTTGCGGACTCTAAAACTTTCACTGAACATTACATCTATCTAAACGTTCTTAACTAGTGTTGTGTTATAGAACTAAAAAACTTTTAATGCTTCAGCACTTTTTTCAGTATAAGCTATATGATATACAGACACAGTAAAATAAGTGCTTTTAAAATTTGCTACAAAGTGTATAAATAGAGATTTTACAAAGAAGAAACGGTGGAAAGGAGAAGAAAGAACAGTCTCTCTCTCTCTTGCTAACAAGAGTAGAACAGCTCACAAGAAATTGAAATGGTTCTGAGAAAACTATAGAAAATTTTCCTTTTAGAAATTTGAGCAAACATGATATAGTTCGTGTACGTTGAATTTGTACTAGTTTTTCTTCCAACTGCAATCTATTTTAAGAAATTAATAATCGTAACATCGTCTTGAGACATTATAAAAGCTGTAATTAAAAAAAATATGTGTGCGTGTAATCTTTACGCGCGATTAAGTAAAACTTCTTTGATGTTGGATTCAGTTACAGCCAGATTCATTTTCTTTGTGGTGTTCATCCCCATGTTCTTAAACCGTTGTTCCGTCTGCAGGTTGGGTTAGAATCCAGTGAGTGTCCATGTATTATCCTTTAACTGCCTTCTTAAACCGTTTGTAGCCGGGGTTTGTTGCTTTGTGGTGTTCCATACCTGTGTTCTTAAACCGTTGTTCCGTCTGCAAATTGGGTTAGAATCCAGGAAGTGTCCATGTTGTCCATGTTGTAGTATTATTCTTTAACTGTTTTCTTATGCCATTGTTCAGTCTGGAGGTTGGGTTTGAATGGGTAGAATGTCCATAGTCTAGTATTATACTTTAACTGTGTTCGTTAACTGGTGTTTTCCTCTGTTTGTTGGGTTCGAATGCAGGTAGTGTAATTTTTTTTTGTGTTTTTCTATCACAATGTTCTTAAGCGTTGATTTCGTCTGCTGGTAGGTTTCGAATTATTATTCTGTATCCGTGTTTTTAAACTGCAGGTTCTGTCTATTGTTTGGGATTTATTGCAGCCAGGGTCCGTTTCTTTGTGGTGTTACATCCCCGTGTTAAACCGCCTCCGACTTGAGGTTGAGTTAGAATCCACGGAGCGTCCATTTGTTATTCTTTTATTCTGTTCTATAACCGTTTGCAGCCAGTTTTTGTTTCTTTGGGGTGTTACATACCCGTGTTCTTAAACCGTTGTTCCGTCTGAATATCGGGTTAGCATCCAGAAAGTGTTCGTGTTGAACACGGAGATATATTATACGAGTGGACACTCTCCATAGCTGCTATACTGGATTTTTGGTACCCTAAATAAGTTTCAGTTATGTAAACATTGGAAATCTAGTGACGTGCAGCGATCCTAGCGGTAAAAAATAAAGCATTTCCCGTGCTGACTGAAAACTAATCTTACTTGTTTTTACTTTCCAACCTAGCATGTGAACGAGCACTAAATTTTATTTATATTTTTCCACTTTTGCTTACCTGGTTGCCTTAGTAACAAATGAGTAAAAAAAGAAGTTCTATCTTAAGATAATTAAAATATTGAGTTTATATTTGTTAACGAGTGCGTATATCGTGGCTGACAGAAAAGAAGTTTTTCGCCTGCCACGGTAGATATCTGCCATGGTATCATTAGAAAATGGCTTAGAATTCATTACTGAGTTCTTTATGTAACATGAATTTAATATTTTAATATGAGTTTTTAAATTTAAAGCTGTGTTAAAATTTGTCGCAGCATGAAATAAATGTAAATACTGCTTGTTTGAGTATGATAGTCATTATGAATAAACACTTGGTGTATTCATTCACACAAAATACATTCTTCTAAATTTACTAATATTTCTTAAAATACAGATTTTGGCAAAATAGTAACACGACATTACTTCGCTTCGAAACTATTTCCTATATTAATTACAAAATAGTATTCTGAGACAATTATGTAATTAAAACACATCTGAAGCCTGTAATTATTACTATGTCACGTTCATAAGTCTATGTATTTAATTTTTTGAAGTTCTGCTAATTTAACGATCCCCATTTACTTCGCCTCGATGGAAATATAAACAAACTGAGATTCGCAGAAACAGAAGATGCGCAGTTACCCAGTGTACGTAGCGCCATTTGTTTACAACAACGGCGTTATCCAACTTTCTAAAGGTGGATTCATACCTGCCGCGCCGCACCGCAACCATGCAGTACTGTTTCGCCGTTTTGGACCGTTGGCTGTCCGCGCGGCGAACTTGCGGTGCCGCAAGTAAATGCACCAATGAATGCACGACATTTTTATTTGTTGTTCTTCGGCGTACTTCTCTTTCGTTTCTTCTGTTGTGCTTTTAAATGATTGTTTTATAATGGATAATCGATTAATGTTAAAGAGATATCAACTTATTTTAACATATTTATCTTTAAAAAAATCGAACATCAGCCATCGTTCTGTCAGAAGCAGAGTGATATTCGAAGAGCGCGAATTTTACGCAATTAGTAACGGGGCCTTCGCAATTAGTAACGGGCCTGCTTATGAGTTGCCATCCCTAAAAATGAGTTTATCATTGAGGCCTGTTTTCTCCAGTCACAGTATTCTCTTTTATTATTCTAAGTATTATAAATGTTATATTATTTTATTATTTTAAAACAATTTTTTTATACTTTTGTCGTACTAAAGAACTTTAGATGTAGGTAATCGTTTTGTGAATCTTGCGCCATTTTCTTTCATGAAAATTTATCCTAAAATTCGAACATTTTGCTCTGAATGTAAAGGTAAGTGAACGCTTATAATGTATTTAGAAATTCTAAAAATATGTATGTAAATCATGTTTAGTGAATAATTACTTATGTGTTATTTATAAATAAATTATTTTAATCAGAAATCGTATTACTTGAGTAGTTTTTATTCTTGTAAATAAGCATGACGTTGTGATACTATTTAGACAATTTAATTTTGCCAGTTGAAAATTTTATTTATCAGTTATATGCCTTGATTATGTGAGACTTATATCTGGTACAGTGCAGAAATACAGTAAATTATTGATTTTTGCCCGTTTATACAGAAACTTCAAATGTAGTTAATATTTTGTACAAGCGTTCATTATGCTTGCTCAATTGCTAAGTTCGATTGAGAAAGCGACAAAAGAATAATATATACTACATGAAATGTCTTTATTAAAGAATAATTAATTCAGGGATCACGCTATAGAGCGTATTTTATCAATTTTCTCCAATATACAGGATATCCCGAAAATACTGAAATGCGCTTTAATATATCATTTGTTAAAGATTAATGTTGAATTGTTTAAAATAACGTAGGAAATACGACTACGTTCATGAAATATTCATTATAAAAATGTCTTTCTCATTTGTGTATTTAGTTATTTTAAAGTATATTAAATATCCACAATTGAAACTAAAATAAGCAATCGTGAATCATGACAGTAAGCGCTACTTTGTTTTTCCTTCAAATTATATGCATCTATTTTCTTTATGTCAATATGTATCATAGCAAACAAATTAATCATGAGTTCGTACTTGAATTAGTAACACAATTACTACTTAAAACTACATTAAATAACGTTTGAAAGCACTGGGAAGCTTAAAAAATGCCTGATGTATACGTGAAAACTCGAGCATCCGTAGGCCTCTTTGGATGGCTCATCAAAGTACACGCGCAGGCCCGTTACTAATTGCGAAGGCCCCGATTTTACGGAGCGTATCACACGCTCGTCCCTAGAAAAGCTCTTCTGTAATTGGCTGTAGCTTTGCGGTCGCTGCGGAATATCTGTTCTTGCCAGATATTGCGCAAACCCTCGGCGCTCGCCGTGCGGGTGCCGTGTTGCTCCGCCACGTGACGTCATTGCGGCGTCTTAGCGGTGCGGTACGGCCAGTATAAATCCGGCTTAAGAGAAGTGTCCCCTCCTATAAATTTGCCTTCGTGGTTTTTCCTTAGGGTTTGAATCGAGAGAATGTCTATGTTGTGGTATTTTTCTTTAACTGTGTTCCTAAACTGGTGTTTTCTTCTGTTGGTTGGTATCGAATGCACGTATGGTCTATTATTGCGCTTTTCTATGGCAGTGTCCTTAAACCTTTGTTTTCCTCTGCTGGTTTTGTTCGAAGTATTATTTATTCTGTTTCCGTACTCTTAAAATGAAGTTTTCGTCTACTGGTTTGGTTCGATTGCAGGTTCCATTTCTTCGTGTTTTTCTATCACCGTGTTCTTACCGTAGTTTTCGTCTGCTGGTTGGGTCCGATCGCAGTCAGCTTCCGCTTTTCCCAAACCATGTGCGCGTTACTTCCGTCAGAAAAAAAAAATCTGAGTTACTCCCTAGTTGCGCCTAAAGAAGTTTTACTTCAAAAATTGGAAGTATTTTGTCTGTGTCATAAATATTTATCACTTTTCAACTTCTTGAGTTGTGCAGATATTGATTCACACCATTGATATTAAACTGAAAGCACATAAAATAACAATGTGCTTCAAATTTTAGATTTATTGCACACTTTATAAATCAAGTTATGAAATGGTACAGTAATGAACTGTAATGTAATGGCAATGTAAAGCTGTGTACGCATTCCTCGACGAACGGAGAGAGCGATCAGCTGGATAAAGGATTTTTTTGTATGTGTTTTGTACGTGGGTTGTTTCAGTATCAGAAAGAGAAATACAGTTTTGCTATTGCGTGATTCAGTTTACTTTCCGTCTTACATTAACTTGATTTTTTAGCTTTCATTAATTGGATCGCATGTCTCTGCACACGGTGGAAGTTTCCCCCATTTTAAATGTTTACTTTAGAGCATCAACTGCCTCAAAATGTCCCAAACATAAAAGGGTGGCTATGTTTATGATTGGCCACTGGCTATGATTGTCTCCTGAAGCATTCACTCACACCTCCTCAGCATGGCTCTTGGTCTTTTATCCCATTTATGCCTAGTGTCCCTTTTTTGGGATGGCATTTTCGCTATTAGTCGAAAACGTTATTTATTTATCCTAAGCTTTATTCATGAGTATTGAGCCTCAACTCTACAAAATATTTTAACATGACCAAGTAGGATTTGATATTTCGATTTTAAGCATAATGATTTTAAAAGAAATCATCCGTTAGTCAAGAAGTTGACATCAGACATTTATCTATTATTTCTGTTATCAGTAAAAATAGAAGAAAGTTGCAAAAATATCCAGGCACATATGGGTTAAGTAGTCTCCTCAATCTTGGACAAGTCATAGTGGCCATCCATTGCCATTGGGGAGGCCAGGGGACTTTTGTACTTAGAAATTATTTGCTACACAGCTGATTGTCTCTAATTTGATTGATACTTTTGCTTTTATAATCTGTGTCTTTGGAGATTGTTAACTCAGGGCCATTTCTCCCAAGACCTTCCCAATGATGAAAAAAAAAATCTATCGAACTGTGAAATTTCCTTCATGTACTTTATGAATTCTTCGATTACAACAACTGAGGCGGAGGTATTAATTTCCCTTTTCGGCTATGCGTGTGTGTTTCGATGAAACGTTACGCTATTTACTCGATGGAACAACCTAAATATGTACCCATAAATATTACATTTCTCAAAGAAATTTTTCATCGCTTGATCTATAAAAAATTCTCTATTTTTCAAAATAAATCAAGAAAGGAAAATACTGATGAAGAATAAAATGGCCAATGTAATAAATTTTCGAAGTTCCTTTAGGTGTGAAAAAGATTTACGCGAAAATGTAGAGGCTATCGATTTTAGTTACTTTACTGCAAAATAGTGCATTTTACTGCAGTGTATCCAATTTAGAGTTTCGTGAGTGAAAAGAAAAGGTAAAGTTTTTTTTTTCTTAAAATGAACAGAAAAATGTTTGAATCCATAAGGTTTCTAGAAGCTCTGTCCAGTATCATTTATTTTTTATTTGAAGATAATTTATATGGTTGGTGATAGGAAGATAGGATAAAAACGTTTATTTTATTTTTCATTCTAAGAACTTGAGTTTATATAGCGGCTTGACAAAATTCATTCTAAAAGACATTCCATAGTTAAGCATTAGGCACTTATGTTTTTTTTAATCATTAATTTTTAATGAAGTACATGCATAATAGAAATTGTTGAAAGTTGTAATAGCTCTTAATACAATTTTTACAGTATTTTTTGTCTGAATTTTTTGTTGGTCGCGTGGTTGTATTGTGCATGAGTAATTTATAAAGTGAAGTGTAAGAATGTTGTTTATTATTATTAAGATTTATCCATCCAATGGATATTCCAAGTTCATTCGCAGATGGGCTCACCTGGTGTGGTTATAAAGTACTTAGTTTTCATTTAGAATATATATAACATGTACACACAATAAAATAGAAATTCCGTGTCTCTAAGTGAAATATTTAGCGAGAAAAAATTAATTTTGAAAATGATGACTTACACCACTTTACCTACTGTGTTGGCGTCAGTTTTCCGTGGAAAAAATCTTTACTTTACGGGACCAGCTACTATGAGTTCAAAAAATATAAATAAGGATCCCATTGTTGGGAAAAGCATTTAAACTCGTTCAGAAATTAACAGGTGCAGTTTTACCTAAAATGATAGGTACTGCTTTATGAAATTAGCGATAATTTAGTTTTTTTGGGGAGGTCATCCATTAATTTCATCCCGCATCTAGCGAAGGAATTTTAAAGTGTAAAAGAGAATGACAAAATAATGGTGTAGGTTAGTTTCCCTAGAAACTGCCAACATGCGTTATAGGTAAATTCTAGCTAAATTTGGATTTGAAGAGTCAACTGTGTATATTGAGTGATTATTAATATAACGTTAGTTTAAAAGCAATTACATTTTTCTCACTTTTGAGACAGTGCTTGGCGACAAATACTAAAATTTTCAAATTGCAATATCTGGGAAACTATTCCACGTAGGGACACGCGATTTGTTTTATTAATTTTCTTAGGCAAAGAGCAACATTCTTCTAAATATAACGGGTATGAAAGGGGGGATTGTATAAAAATTAAATTTCGTATTTTAATATGTATACAACCCCCAGTAAAAAAAGCCATATGTGAAAGATACTCTTAATTTGAGGAATTTTTCTAATTGGAAGTGTGTTTCGATCACTTACGGTTTAAAAATAATCGCCTTAACATCTATTTTGAATCACCCGGTGTAATGAATATACAGAGTGGGCGAAAAGTCCTTCACACAGTAGTAGTATGGTCACCTAGGTCTCCAGGATTAACTCCGCTTGCTTTTTTCTTGTGGGGATATATCAAAGACAAAGTCTTCGCTTCGAAAATCACCGACATTACACAGCTCAAGACACGGATCATTGAAGTCAATGAGAATATTCCACAATCCATGTTGACAAGGACGTGGAATGAGATCGAGTATCGCCTAGATGTGACACGAGCTACAAAAGGTGCCCATATCGAAATTTGGTAACAAGAAACTCGTTCTGTAAGGGTAACTATTAAAAAGTTTTTCATATAAAATGTCATTCTATGGATTTTTGGTCCTATGACGCCCTCTTTCGGCAGCAGTTCGAATTCTTCTGTTGATAAAAAACTTAACATTCTATTAAAGAAGTGACCGCAAACTGAACTCTTCTACGGCAATTTCTATTTTATATATTATTTTCTGAAATGTGTCAAGGACATTTCGCCCACTCTGTTATACTGTTTCAGTCGTAAATTCTGTAAATGTTCTATAGTTAAAATTAGTCTAAAGTAATTCTGCATTTAATTTCATAAAGAATCTTTTTCTGCATCGAGGGTAGGTTTAGATAGAATGTATTTGTAAATCTCCACAAGGAAATGCAATCCCGCTTTTGCGGGATTACAATATCATGGCTATAATTTTCATATTTATGTAAGGTATTGTTTTAATTATGAATTAAGATAAACTATTAAACCTGATAGTGCTTATAAACTTACTTTTTCGTACTTTTATCTATTAAAATTAATTTTTATTTAAATGAAATGTCAATCCCGCAAAAACGGGATTGCATTCACTAATTTCCACCTTTTAGCGAAGCAATTATTCTTTATGAACAAATAAAAAAAATAGCAGACAGATCATCTATGACTTATCAGATTAATTGTTCGATGGGATTTTGGTTATTATTACCCTTTTGGTTGAAGTTTTCTGTAGTTCTTAATTCTGCGTATTTAAATGCTACGTATTCTTTTTAATGTATATTAGTAAAAGGTGCTTGTTTTTGTATTTTTTTGCTGTGAATGATAGAGTACTATGCAATTTTTTGTCTTATTGCAGTCACGCTCTAGTTCAAAATCACTTTGCAAAAGTATTAACTGTCTTTAAAATCTTCACTTCAGTTTTATAATATTTAGTTTATTATTTCGTGAAAAATATTCATATAAAATTCATATTTTGGAAATCATATTTTCACACCATTCTTTAAATTGTACAAAAAAAAAAATGTTCAGTGCTTACAATACCCACATAGGAAAAATGATAAAAACTTCAGTACCAAGTAATGATAAACACTATATCATTACTCAACGCAAGAAGAGTACGGTCGCAATATGATATTACTAAGTGATTCTGATGTTTCCCTTCCAAAAGTTTGTACAAAGTCAGCTACTTACTATCTCTGTCCCCTATATTTCTCTCCCTGCATACATGCTTAATTATTTTAAAATATTCTTTGCATTTCCATCAATACGAAAATAATAAATACATTGAAGGGGGCAGTAATTAAACAGAAACTCTGAAAGCCTTTTCTAACATAATTTATTCGCGAGAACTTAATCAATATTCGTAGGGAGTCTAATCAAAACTTTATTTCAAAAGAAATCGATCTTTGAAGGTTTTAAGCTCCAAATGTTAAAATTTTACCTGCCTACAGTCACACAAACACGTGTGAAATTTTGAAGAGCATGTTTTACACAAAGAAGGGTTACATAAACCCTTAAAGAACATCGTAGGGTCCTGCATGCTGAAACATCGTAGGGTCATATGGAGGAATAACAGGTCACTGTTTCCTGGGCATACATCAATGGTCACTCACTTAGCCTTTTTTTTTTCTTTTTTTTTTTTTTTTTCAAAACAGCTAAATTATGCCAAGTCATGTTTAAACATTTGCTTTTCTTATATCAACTTCAAAAAACATTTGCAACTTTAAGCAAATAAGAAGAAAAAAATATTTTTTACACTACTATAAAAATACCATCAAAAATGATTGACTCTGAAAATCATGATTTTTTTTAAAAATTCACGTCAGTTAAACATTTTTGAAAAAACAATTTTCTTTTCGTGCTGTATCTTAATTGCAGATGGTCTAAGCTTTTCATACATACATACATTTTTTCTTTATTATTTTGAAAATTATTTTTAAAGTATGCACATTTATCCCTCAGTTTACTGGGGTAATTCTGGGTCACTGAGGTAATTCTTGCTCACTGATATTTTTTTATATTTTAAGTGTTTTTGAAATTTATTTCCATGTAAAAAAATAGTAGTATTTACGACAACTGTTGCACTTCACAGTAAAATTATATTATACTTTAACTGGAAGATATAGACATTCTCCCAAATGTAAAACGAGCTAATATGGAACTGTTAGCTGCAATATAAAAATGTTGAAAAAAATCCTTCATAGCAGTTTTCGTGCTACAAGGAGTTCATACTGTACGTGAAGAGCAGAAATGTTTTGCTGTGTATTATGATTAAGAGGAGTCCAAACGTTTCGAGGACAGTCACCAATTTCAAAACTTTTTTCAGTTTATCCCCAAAACGTAAAAGAAAAATAGGGGACCAAATTTAAATTAAAACATTTATTTCATCCCAACTTAAAAAGAAATCAATCATGTTTCCTTCATTTTATGAATGTTAATAATGCTCTAGTTGAATTAATAGAAGCTATTTTGAAAGAGCATTGAATCTATGAAGATTCAATGCTCTTCTCAAAATGTCCCAAATTTTCAGAATTGCGGACAGAACGTTGATTTGTCCCCAAAATTCTTTTTTAAAAAATAATCTTATTATTAAATCCTTTTTCCTAAATACAGTACATTAGAATAAAAAGTCTGTTTGCGTCTTAAACAATGATAATTTAGAGATCGTTTTATCTTCCATACTTTATAAAATATTAAGATGTTCCTTTTGACCCATAATTCCTCACATAACCCTATATAATACTCCTTAGTTGGCGTGTCTTCGTTGTATCTTAAAAGTGATCGATGCATTTGAGTACATCTTGTTCACTCAAATTTATTTCGCAAAAAATAATGAAAGGAAAATCAACGGCAAATATTCTGTGCTTGCAAATTACATGTAACGATACAAGATTCATTACCATAATTAAAGTACTTGTCTGTTGCTGGGAAGGGAGGTGGCAGTAACCGTCTTATCGGGAAGTGAGGTAAGATTGCAGGAATCGTCTTATCGAATAGTGAAGGGGGAGGACTAGAATCGTCTTATCAGCACTGAAACGGAAACTGAAACGCATAAACTTCATTGACTCAGTTGTTGAAAATGAAATAATTTAGTGTCAAATTGTTCAAAAAATTTCAAACTATTGTTTGAATTTAACAATATGTATTAAACTGCAACTGCTCGGTGAAAATGAGTAGAATTTGAAACGATAACATAACCCAAGCGTCAATGATCAGGTATTCTAAGCCTTATAAAATCACTTTTAAACATCATTATTTACATGAATACGAACTGTTGTAAAAAAAATGGTGGTTTTTTTTAGCATTAAATTTTACAACATTAATCAATATCCAGATACCCAGGTACCCTTTATAGTCTCTTGTCTACATACAGTAAAAATAGTGTAAATGATTATTATTATTACAAATATAATCAAAAGTAATAATAATAATAATAATAATAATAATTATTATTATTATTAAGTGATTACCATGACAAATTTAATTATAGAATGAGGCTTTCAGATGCTTTTTAAGCTTGATTTGGTTGAAAAATTTCGCATGTCTTAAAAATTTACTGAGCAATTCTGAATTGTTGGGAGCACAAGTTTTTTATGTATTTGACATAAAATAAGTGGCATTATTTTATAGCTGCACATATAGACATTCGCCTTACATATAATTACTTACATATCATTCGCCTTACTCTAATTATCTATCCTTACATGGAAAATATGTCCAAAATGCTACAAAAAATTGCAAGTTACACCTTTTCAGTTACAGTATCCATCTGGTCAATACCAGGCTCCGTTTTGCTGTATATTCTGGCTGTTAGTAGGCCAAGAGATGCTTTTATCATAAAAAATTAATGACATAGCACGTCCATTATACGTTTATACCTTATTTTGTTGCTTTATATGGCATGTATGCCATTTTGTTGCTTTATATGGCAAGTGGGAGAACTGAGTTCTGCGCGATATGGGAATAACCGCCCATTTGCTATCCCTTTTTTAAACGGTTTATGCTAAATTATTGTTTTTGTAAAACACAAAGATCGCGATTTTCAGCAGCTTTACCATTTTAGAGTCTAGCAGTATGTGTGTTTTGATTATAAAAATCGTAACCAATAGTTAAGCGCACGGGGAACGCAGATATTCGATGTGGGTACCACGGTACTAGGTCACTGAAAGTACGGGAAACGTTTGATCTTTGGCGCAAGGTTGAATAAGTAAACTAAAATGCTGTCTATAAGAAAAAGTACAATACAAGAACTCTTTTTCCCCTGACCTGCGGTACGATCAAAAATTACAATGAATAATTTTTAAAATGACTCAATTGAATTTCAAAAATTACTCAATTACCAACTCCAAAGAAATCAAATTTGGGTTTGAAAGAGGGTTCTTAATTTTGTTCATTTTATTTACTGTTTCATGCTTAAGCCACATTTGTACTCTAATAAACACATGGAAAATTTTCTTAATATATCCTGGAGAACCTTTTTTGAAGTTCGTTGGAGTCCTTAAACTGATTTTTATTTTGTTTATAATAATATGAATAAATTGTCGAATAAAATGACAAATAAAATCTTCGCTGATAAAAAAATTCAAAGTTAAATCTTGCAATTGTAATATATACTAGTTATTTATTTTGCAGTTATTCATTTTGTTGTTATTAATATTTATTTGTGTTTTAATAATGGTTAGTCACAATATTTTTAAATTTGTTCAAGCGTGATAGTTTAAGTAATTGGTTCGGTAAAATTTAGTTTCATTCTTAACATTTAAGCACACGTTAGGTTATTCACATTTTTGAGAATTTTATCATTAGAAGATTTATATATTATCGTTATCAAGAGATAAGGCTTCCTATGCCTTCCTATAAAGAAGTTGGTGAACTTCATTATACATCAAGCTTCTGGATAAAGTAATCAAGCCAGGTAGTTACATTTAAACGAAATTTTAAATAGTTTTTCTTAATTATTATTAGCGGTCTTAGAGTTGAGGGTTTATAAAACTTATTAATGCTTGCTAGTTGGATTGATTGATATGTTTTAATCGTTTCTATACTGCAATGACAATCATGAAGTTGTACATGCCACATTGTGTAGAAGTTATGATATATGCTTAAAAAATATAACATTACGCGTGATTTTATGAAAACTTAAGTTTCTTGAATTTTATGCTTAAGGGCTATATACGGAAACGGGCCTGATCTAGTACTTTTTTTTCTTTCTAGAAATTCCTGATAGTATAATTATATGAAAATAAGCTAATGCTGTAGCTATGTAATGAACTAAAAGTGAAAAATCATTCACTTTCTCTGTTTTCCGAATTCAGTCCGTAATTTTTTTTTTTTTTTTTTTTTTTGGTTAATAGAATTCTCATTTGGCCGTATAATTTTGAAAGATGTATTTCAAATAATATATGAACTTCAACTCTAGATGTTCGGGAAAATACTGTATACATTAAATAATTATATACCGAAAATATAGATAGTTTTATATAGTTTGTAATGGTTATATACTACTACAAATTCTTTTAATTACATTTCTTACCAATATGTTTAAAAACACACACACAAAATAATCACTACGATGCTTCCGAATAAACATTTATCTTTCTGCAAATTTCTTATCTCCGAAACAGTTCATAAAGTCGATGTAAACAGTTAATAAAGTAGATAATTTTAAAATATTTAAGCGTCTCCGAGTTTTAAGAGCTTTTTATATGGCGCTTAGTTCTGATCTAAATAGAGAAAACTTTTCAAAAACATGAAACTACATCCTTAAAAAAAAAAATAAATAAATAGCGCATTTGCAAAACTTTCACGGCACAGAAAGATAGATTGCAATCTCTGCGTTTAAGGCGTTATCAGTAACACCGGAAATTTATTTTTGCCATTGCTCTATATATTTCTTTGAAGAAAAAAAATTCTTGAACGTGAGCACTAGAATCACATTTTTTAGAGAATTTTTTTCATATATGAAATTCAGTTATGTTAGGGCAGCATAAATTTTTAAGCGCTGTTCTTTCGTAATGTGTTATGATTTCTAGGGCGATTTTATACAGTTATGACATAAATTATAAAACAAATTAGTAAACTAATTATTTTATGTAAAACAATAATTTTAAAGTTGATCTTAGGTGTTCTAACATTAATGGAATTTTTAGATTTGGACCTACTTTCTTTGTAAAAAAGTATGGCATCTGTTCTTCGTGAGAAAGAGTGGAAAGGAGGACATTAGGAAAAATGTGCGCTCTACTTCTGAAGGATATATAAATTTGTAATTTTTTATTCTTGATTTGCATTTAATTATGTGAGATGCACTTTGGTAGTGCATCTCATAGTTAAAAAAGTACAAGCATAGATGCTTAATTAGTATTAGTATAAAATAAAATCATAGATAGACAAAGTTCACATCTACCATTTAAAATATATTGTCATTCAAATTTCATACAAATAAAGTGAGTGTTTAGAGCCATAGATAGAATACATTTCTATCAACAATGCATTCGACCGTGCATTCAATTCACGTTTGAGAAAGAAGAAAATAATCTCCTTGCTTGTTTCAATATTTTAATTATTCGAAATAATGACAATTTTCTTATCAGTTTTTATCGCTGTCTTTCTTCTTGCCCATAAACGCTGTGCACTCTACGCTATTCAATAGGTTGCTGTCTTATAAATCTTCGTTTACCTTGCATCGAACTAAACTAGTAGTAGTCACTTCTGAGCTGAACTACCTCAAAGCTGTTGCTTACAACTGCGTTTTTATTAATTAATCAATACATAAAAAAGTAAACATATTTGTTCGTTAAATTCCCCTCAAAATCTTATTATAGTAATTCGGTTGTTTTGTCCGGTTTTCCTCATACTAAACATAAAATTGAAAGGTTTTATACAGTTTTAAACTAGTTCTCTAGTTAATAAAATGAAATTTTCTCATCTTAAGCCAAATATTAAAAATCCTAACAATGAGGGATATTTATCGCTCTTGGGGTAACCGTGGCTTGTTTTTCATAACTATAATAAAACTAAATGGATCAAAATTATGCCAAAAACAAGAAGTTAAATTATTCCCAAACATTGCAAGTCTACAGACAACAATTTCGGTTTTGCGTCCGATGGTGTTATCCAGAAATTTCCTTGTTATTCTGACTTTCTATATCTTTAAAATTTCTACTTGCCTAGTTTAAGACTTCTCTAGTGACCTCCCCTTGTTCAACATTTGGATCCCTATCATTAAATAGCAACGTTAACTTATTTATCAAAAGATGGCGCCACTAGCTTTAGCCTCTTACATGTTGTAAAGTATTCATCTACCTAGAAACCTACCAAAACCTACCAAATCTCCAGACCATTAGATAGGTAGCCGCGCGATGGGACCCGAACGAGGCACCTTCACGCTTCGGCTGTCTACCATTTTCAGTGGCATAACCACTGAGCCATGGTGAGGCCCATGTTTTAAATAGAGTTAGATTCTTCTAGCCATCGCCACTCATTTCAGCTTTGACGCCCACTGAGTCGACTATTTACTGTGCTCCTTGCTAAATAGATATCTGCTTTGTAGGTGTTACTATATGGGAAATTCTATTCGTGGGTTCTCTCGTTTAATTTATATTACAACAAAAAGGTTTTCCAAATGTTTCCTCCCCAAATACGGATATTTGTCACTAAGCATTGACCACGACAAGGCCTGGAAGTATTGGCCTCTTTATTATGGAGGCAGTCTATAGTTACCGATACGAAATATGGGCCCACGTTTCCGATATGAAACCGACATAGCTCGGAATCTCTTAATTTTGAACCAATTCCAGATCAGACCTCTTGCACCTAGATTGGCAACCCCCCCCCCCCCCCCACCACCACCACCAGAGGTAACTTTTCATAATGAAAGATATCGGAAACACGAACAGATTTCACGTGCAGATCTCCCTAAGTCTACCAAAATTCGTCTTTATAAAAGTTTGTTGTGTTGCGAGTAAAGAGAAATAGATTGTATACCGAAAACAAGTCTTGACGTATTTTATCTTTTGGTGGCTAGGATTTTATCTTTTGGTGGGTAGGAGTTCGTTTCTTTGCCTACTGGCCATCCCATCAGACAAGTGTTGTGTGTGAGAAGTGAATCTCGTTTCTGAGGTGAAATCGTTACTTTCAATGTTTAAAAACGTAAGCGTAGCGTGGCTGAAATTTATCTGGATGCACATTTCCAATTCAACATAAGAAAAGGGAAATTTCTCTTTAATTTTGAAACAGTAATCTTACATACATAGATTTTGAAACAAATTGGGGGGTACGTTTCCGTCTGTGCTCTAGAATGTGACTTTTGTGTATGGAAATAATTTGCGTTATCTAATTGAAACTTTTGTGTATTTAAATTTAATACACAATTAAATAATTACAATTTAAACTAATTATAATTTTATACTATACAAACCATTTTCTTTCATTATTATAATAATTTTCTGATATAAACAAACTTATTATTTGTACTTTGTTATTTTTAATAATCATTAAAGTTTTAAATACAATATGCTATTCTTAATAGGCTATACCATCTATTTTATTCAATAATTTAAAATTCATTATTCTTCTATATATTTTTAATTTAATTAATATATCTGGATACTAATAATGTTTAATAATATTATCCTATAGTTTTTGACAACACCTTTATATTCTTCTTTCCAATGTTGCAGTTTTATTTTAGGCAACACATATATTTATTTATTTAGAGGCAACACCGATTTTTACTTACTAAAATTTTTAATTTTGGCAACACTTTATTCTCGCCTTCTATGTGCTTGCTACCATTCCAGATTGGTATGTCGATTTTTCAGTGCTTTTTCTATTATTTTGATTTCTTATTGTTTTCCTTTTTTATAGTGGGGTAGAGCCTAAAATGTGTGGAGTGAATATCTCTTTTGATATGCCATACAACCGAAATCCGACTATTTTGATTGTCTTTAATTATAATCTACTGGTTATGGCTCCTGACGATGGTGCCAGTGGTTATAATTCCCGTTGCATTCTATTCTCACATTGTTTAATTGTAATTTGATTGGCTCAGCATCTGTTTTTTTCCCTTGAGGTTTGTAATTCTTGCATCTGCTGTTATATATTTTTTCATGCGGGGTATGTCATATTTGTAGTTTACTTTGTGTTTTACTTATTAGTTATATATATATATATATATGCATATATATGCACCCATTTTTATATGTGCTTTTTTATCTCAGCAAAACAGATACGTAGAATAGAGAGTATATTCATTCAATAATTTGATCATGAGTTGTTTTCACCATCTTTTTTTTTTTTTTTTTTTTTTTTTTTTTTTTTTTTTACGCATCAAATCCCTTCAATTTACGAAACTTTTACAGTCGTGCAGTATACAATGTACTTTCGTAATATCACCTTTCTTTACTTCAGTCCGTTTCAATACAATTAAAAACACATTTACGTACCAGCCAGTTTTACAGCAATTTATTTATGCAGGGTGTTCTTCCAGAAAGGTAGTAACATGCTTTAATTCTGGAAAGATAAATGGACAATGTAAACAGAAAAAATGTCCAAAATACGGGGGGAAATTACTGCGTATTACTACCTTTTTGTATCACCCTGTGTTTATTAAGCATTACTAAAGCTTGCATAATGTTTTTTTTAATCAAATCTTTTTCTAAAAACTTAAGGTTTATCCCTAAAGATATTAATTTTTCATCCCTTAAAGTCAACCTAAGGATACACTTTCAATTCAGTTTTGTCATGCACAGGTTGTTGTTGTGAGATTCCGGCCAATTTCCTACGTAGGATCTAGGCCGATGGGGAGGGCCTAGATACCGCGTGCCCTTTCCCTATCGGCCTACATCCCACGTGTAGAGACAGAGAAAACTCTTTCTATAAAGTTTCTTACATCTAAAATTACAAGTCACAAAGCTTGGGAACTCAAAAATTACACCAATATTAAGACTTAATCCGTCATTATTAGAAATCTTAAAGTAAAAATGTTTAATCCCTTTCTTTTCCATTACTTACACACGAAAAACTAAAAAATACCCTTAATGTCCATTTATCGAACCCTACAATTTATCCTTGATCTTATTAAATAAGGGGAGATGTTGTGTGCTACTTAGAAAATTAAAGAAAAGAAATGCATTTTTCATTCTTTTTCCAAGCAACTTAATAATGAGGTCACATAAAGAGTTGTCCCATTGTAACCCAGTACTTTGTGAATTTTTGTACCCAACCATTGTACTTTTACGTCATGCTCCTGCAATATCGGCCTCAAGTTTGCATGTTTATTATTTATTTCTGACATCAGTCTGGGCACTATTTCTTTTTATTACTGTAACAGACTTACTAAACCTGTTTTTAGACTACATTTTTGGTTGTTTTACCAACAGGGATAGTTGTCTATTCAGCATTAAAGTTAGATGTATACTTTATCAAACTCAAAAAAGTTTTATTTTAGTTTGTTCACAGGAAAAAAAAATACTGATAGAACCGCCTTTTAAACGCACCAACGTCGAAATAAAAAACACATTTTCTTGTCATATAGTCGCTGAAATAAAAACGATATGTTCACCTAGGATTTATTTTAGGCAAAAAATACTTGAAAACCCATTAAATGAATTTTTTTAAACGGAGTCTAAAGACTTTTATGGCCTTTTCACTCTGTTCATTAGAAGTTTTAAAACTTGGCATCCCTTTAAAGGCTTAGAAAAGAATTCTTAGCCATTTATCACTCCACTACTCTGATCTTCAATTAGATAAGTAGATGCATTCAACTCATTGAATTTAAGCTCTTTCTAGTACTTCTAAAAGCAAGAGAAAAATAACATTTGAAAGTTGGTTTTAAGCGTTTACTTGTTGTAATTATGATATAAATAGCTGAAAAAGATTTGAATTTTAATTATTGCAGGCGTGTTGCTGAATATATGTTGAAAGTGGTACTTAAAATTCATATGCAGAGCGCTTAAGTAATGCTTTTTTTATTATCTGAGTTTGAAACAGACCAAGTGAAGGAAAGCTTAAATACATCCATGCATCTTCTAAATATTTAAAGTGGAATAAGCAGTCAAATCAAGCTGTAAATTATCAAGTCTTGATAGAGTGGAACATTTTTATTTTTGATTTAAGTGCGTGCTCATTGAATATTAAGAGTTTTCTGGTAAGTCTTCTTGACATGAATACGTAATTTAAATACATCTATCCTTGTCTACATTTTCTACTACTAAGATAAACAAAATTCAGCGTAGCGAATGCTTAGGGTACATGTTTATTTATCTGATAAGGAAATTGTACTTACATTGAAAGATTATATTCCAGCATCTTGTTTTTATAGGATTTAGATAACACATTTATTGCTTTTTATATAGCCAAGAGGTGTATGACCAGAGAATATCTCGCTATGTGTAATCTAGAATAAAACAATGGATTTAAGTTACAGACGGGGTATCTCCAGATGGTCCGTTGGATTAAATATATTTGGAAATAAAACGTTAAATGCTAGGCAACTTGAATTATTATAGTGTATAAACATCTCTGTGGATTCAATAAAATGATGATATATAAATGAAAGTACAATGTACCAGCATATAATTTCACTGACGAATCCTTAGAAATTAAAATAATTATAAACCTGTATTATTTTAACCAAGCATGCACAGAAAAAATATAAATAAATTATTCTTTATATTTCATGTAAATTAGAGGAAAGTTAAATTGTATATTCATACTTCTCGCAAATTAAAAAAAATTGTAAATGAAAAAATATAGTATAAAAATACTTATTCATACTCCTTATAAATTTATTGTTATAAATATCCATTTTTACCATTTATTCATGTACTCAAAAATCTTTAAAATTTCAGTTTAAGTAATTTCAAACCATAAAAAGTGACCAGAAGGGGGTCTTAGAAATTTTTTTTTCTTGCTTACAGTTATCCCGACTGACGCATCAGTTTATGTAATGTCAACGCGGATTAACAGCTATGGAGCAAATATAATGTCATAAGCTGGAACAATGTCACGGTTTTTCAAACTCCGTAACGTAGGGATTACATCCTATCAAGTGCGTTGGGAAAGGTTTGCTCTCTTAGTGGAATGACATGCGCTGAGATATTAGGAATATTTTAGAAGTATTTAAGCTAATGTATATATTTTTTTATGATAATTATTTCTCACACTTCATTTCTTATTGTTATGAAATAAATGAATGTAATTTAATTTTGACACAGACTATAATTTTTAAAAATCTTGGATTTTTTTGTGGACTTTCTAATACATTTATTCACTATTCTTTAAGATATTTATGGAATGCTGTGTATTTTTAACTTTATAAAAATTAAGACAGAAGTTCATTTTTTTAACTTCTAAGTAGATACTTTATACAGGGTGCCCAGCCTTAATGTGACCCAATAGCTAATTCCCGAAACGTTTGGTTTAGATATGCTCTTCCAATTTGAAAAATGTTTTAAAAAAGTAAAGAATGTTTTTACGTGCTTTTCGAACCAAAAAACCCATTTAGAAAAAAATTGCAAAATTTAAATTTTTATACGGTCCCCAGGTCCTATCACTTATATTTAGGAAAAGATGCAGTACACAAAAACAAAGTAAACACAAAAAGTTTCATTTTATTACGATAAAAACTGACCGAGTTATGCCTACATAAAGTTGAAGCATCTGAATTGCTCAGAAAAGGGGGTCGTATATAAATTGAATTTAGAGAACAGTAATTCGCTATCTACAGAAAGGGGGAAAAAAACATCATTAATATTAAAACATAAACATCATAGATTGACAATTTGTATTGCTGTATGGCAAACAATAAAAGTTAAATTAAGGAAATACAACTTGTACCGAAAAGTTTAAAACAGCTTGTTTTAACAAATAGTGCCAAAGGAATACAGGATTTGTCGTTCAAATTATAGCATAATGTGGAATGATGTGCCAATCATGAATCAGGGGCTTTATTATATCAGAATGACCAAATTAACTTAAATAATGTTCAAAATGACTGCCTTTCGCAGAAATGCAGTACCGAACCCGCGTCAGAAACTCCGCCTGTAGCTTCTGCAACATAGTTGGTGTCACAGACCTGCAGGCCATGCTGATTCGATTGAGTAAATCGGATTTACTCGTGGATTCACGCTCGTACACGTTGCTTTTCAGGAAGCCCCAGAGAAAGAAATCCAGAGGACTTAGGTCGGGTGATCGCGGGGGCCACTCCTGTTGACCTCCGTAGTCGATTATTCGAGTGTCAAATGTCTGCGCTAAAAATGTACATGGTTGCGCAGATTTGTGTGCGGGTGCACCATCATGCTGGTACCACATGCGTGACAAATCCCGTAAGAAAACTTCATCTTCTAAAAAATCGGCTAACGGTCCAGATAAAATTCCAATGTATTATTCTGATGTTAAAGGTCCATCGAAAAAAATTGGGCCAATTAAGGTGCTCTTCCATATTCCGCATCACACATTCACCGACCAACGCACTTGGTGGCGATTCGGTCATATTAGATGTGGATTTTCGAGCGACCAATAATGAGTATTCTGTGTATTAATAGTGCCTTGCCTCGAGAACTGGCATTCATCCGACCACAAAACTTCGTTCAAAAAATCTGGATTTTCATCCAGTGTGTTTAACACGAAATTGCAAAAATAAAAACGACGCTTCTGGTCTCTAGGCATTAGTTCCTGCACCAGGACCTGCGCAAGGATATGCACCGTACGTATGTAATATGTTCCACACCTTCGATTTTGAGTAGGAGCAAGCCTTGCTAATATCCTGGACACTACTTTCAGGATGAGCCAGGGCATATCCTAGAACATCCTCAGCGGGTATCCGCAAGCTTGAAGGTGTGGCACGAGACAAGGGAATACGTCTATGACAACTCCCAGTTCTATACAAGCGTTGAACAGCACGGACAATTGTACAATAAGATCGATGTCTTCGACTGGGAAATTTAATGGCATAAAGTCTTGCCGCTTCTCTCTTATTTCGATTACACTGCCCATACAACAGTACCATTTCGCAGTATTCTTCATTAGTATACATCTCGTTCTCCCGTACTAGAATTCGTAATATTAGAATACGACTGTATGCAATTGCAAGCGACTACACAACAGATTTTTAACGTTCGCCATGATCAGTACCGCAGCAAATCAGTCTGAAGCCGCAGGCAAATAAGTCTATTTTTTGGAACTGCTTTTGAAAAGTTTTCTTCGTCCAAAATATTTTATTTTATCAATGTTTTACACGTACACAGAATAAATTTTATTTCTTAAGTACTCAATTATTGTAATATTAACGTAATGTATGTACTTTTAAATTTAAAAACGATTTATATAAGAGTGACGTGCAAGAGCGAACGTTTCCTGGCAATTAATTTCACTTTGGAGACGGTCCCTTACTAGCTTCTTGAATTGGCCGAGAAAATGGATGAAATGTATGATTTTCAAAGTTCCATAACTTGGTCAGTTTTTATCGTAATAAAATGAAATTTTTTGTGTTTTCTTTGCTTTTGTGTACTGCATCTTTTCCTAAATATAAGTGATAGGACCTGGGGACCGTATAAAAATTTAATTTTTGTAATTTTTTTCTATATGGGTTTTTTGGTTCGAAAAGCACGTAAAAACATCCTTTACCTTTTTTAAAACATTTTTCAAATTGGAAGTGCATATCTAAACCGAACGGTTCGGGAATTAGCTATTGGGTCACATTAAGGCTGGACACCCTGTATACTCTATATCAATTTAAACTGTTTATGTATAAAATATGACTCACACACACAAAGATTAGTGTTTTGGTAATGCACATTGATAAATCGGCATTTCGACATTAAAGCTACTAGCAATATATATATATATATATATATATATGTGTGTGTGTGTGTGTGTGTGTGTGTGTGTGTGTGTGTGTGTATATGCATGTATTTATGTATAATATTCCTAGCAGTTTATTTGAATTATGTATATAATCATAAATTATGTGCACATTTTTTAAATTTACGTTTAGATATTGTCCCTTTCAATGTTTAAAGAAATTATCGTTAGGATTTAATATGTTAAAAGAAATTTACTTAAAAAAAGAAAGATTAAGGAAGGCTTTACTTCAGATTTAATCAATATACGTCATTACTTAATTAACAAAGCAAACTCTTGATATTATTTCAAAGCCTCTTATAACCCAGCAAGAAAAACACTGGGGGAATGTAAACAAAGGGGAAGCTGTTTAAATACAAAGGGCTTCGATTATGAAATCTCGTTAGAGCTGAAATTTAGAAAATTACCTGTTATGAAAAAATCTAAGAATTAAGGTGTAATGTGTACATTTTAACAAAACTAATATTACTTTTTATGAATTTGAAATTTTGAAAGGGTCCTCAATCAATAACGATGTTTTCGTTATTTAGAATATGTTCAAAATCAATTTTTAAATTGTTGAGTAACATAATTATGATAAGAGATACTGTATATATATTACTTTCAATTAAATTTTATATTTTGAAATGTTAAGCCACCTTTTATATACATTTTTATGTATAAAAAGATGTTGCTGTGAAATAATTAGAAAACCCCTTTAAAATTTCCTTTATTATTCATGGAGTATGATAAAATGGTTCAAATAAAACAAATTCCATACAATTATCAATGTATCGTACAAATTTCGTTGCTTCATTTCCATTTTCTGCATTCATTAACCGATTTGTGCCCAGATATTTTTACAAATTTCTTCGATTTTTGCTAATACCAGCATTAATAGATAAATTTCTGATGTCAACTTTTGGAACAAGGGATGATGTCTTTAAAAATTATTATTTACACAAAATTGAAATGTCAGCATTCTACTTGGTCATGTTAAAATATTTTGTGGAGTTGAGGTTCAATACTCGTGAATAAAGGCTAGGAAAAATAATTAACGGTTTCTACTGACAGTGAAAATGCCGCCCCAAAAAAGTGACACTAAGCATAAATGGCTAAATAAGTCTTTCAGTATACGAGAATATATAGAAAAGATTTAGAATTAGATTAGAGAATAAGAATTTCTTTATTAAAATTGCAAAGAAAATACAAAAAAATTACAGGTATACTTTCCGATCCCTTTGCTACATAATCATCAAAACTATTCAGACATTTATGGAAACGCAAGCTTCATTTGTTTAATTCCTCTTGGTGCTCACCTTGGTGTTTAATTTATCTTGGTAATTCATCACGCCCCTGCCCATTGAAAGACTTCTCAGCAGTTGATTTCACATTGTATTCTGAAGAAAGCTTTGTTTCAGATAGGCTTACTTTTAATTTCGGAAACAGTAAATGAATATTTGGTGCCAAGTTTGGATTTTATTAGAGGGGGTTTGGGGGGCGGCTCCAGACTTCCCGCTTGAAATTTTGAAGCAATTCTCGAGTTGTGTTAAAAGTATGGTGCCTAACAATGTTATACCAGAGGTGACAGTTTCAATCAATATGCCATGAACTCAGAAGGAAAAAATTAGCTGCTGAATCTAAAAGCTGCCTGGAGAGCAGCTTTAGATTCAGCGGTAAGAGAAAACTGTTGAAGATAATTTTACATTTAAAAATATTTTGAAATCTCAATATTATATTTCTATATCATTCTGCATACTACCAAAATATTTTTAAATATAATTTCTCTTAGCACACATTTTTCCTGCAGATATTTCTTTCATTTACTGTTGTCTTACTGTATATTTTTTACGTTTAAGTGCTTTCTTTTTCCTTTAAGAGAAGTATTTCTTTAAAGTGTTTATAAAAAAAATGAACTTCATTTCACTTAGTTTTATCCTCGTGTATTTTATAAGTGCTGTTAGAACAACTGCACTTTAAGAACAGGCCTGTAAAACATAATAAAATACATTAGTCAAAGAAAACAAATTTCTAAGTTTTTAACCTTGTTTTTCCTCTACTCAAGAAAAAAAAATATGCTCTATAAAAGAGATAAGTATATAAAAAACAAAACTAACGGTATGAAGAGGAAAAAAAGGAGATTTTAAAATTGAGAAACAGTGCAAAAATACGTTTTAAAGGGGGAAAAATGATTTCCTGGAAAATCTAAACTCCTTTTTTACCAAAGAAAGAAACATTACGCAGAGAAGTAGAGAAATATATCAAGGAAATAACATATATATTTCTAACGGAAAGAAGATGAAACAAACCTCAGTCTTATAAAAAATATCTGAATCCAAAGATTTATACGCGTCTATAAACCAAAAACAAAAACTTGGGGCCAAATTTTCTTCTGCGTTCATGTACAATATTCGGACAATGAGCTTAAAGGTATAGAAGAGTGCACCTATAGCTGTTGAAACGCGACAAACAAGTAAAAGCGAAGGAAAATAATAGTGTGAGACTTAGAAAAAAAAGGAAAGTCTGGTAAAAAGAACTGAAATAGTCTTGGAGAGTATAAAGAGAAGAAGACAGATGTGCAGCGAGTGTGAAGGGGTGTTTTCAGACGAAAGTTGAGTGTGTCCAGGGTAATACTTGAAGGGCAATGGACTTAGTTTTTCCACATACACATTACAGTCGAAGGCGCTTTCTCTCAAATAAGATGAGAGGGCTTTCCACAAACTGTTGCACATGAAATTTGAAGGAAGATTTATTGTTTGTGTGTATTGAAAAATTATGATATATTTTGTTTTCGCAGGAAGAAAAGGGACTTACAAAGATTGAGGAGTTTAAAGATAAATAGTGAAAATGTATTTTTCGGTGTTTTAGTTTGGAATTGATTTTGATATATTGTTTATTGTAATAAATGATCGAAAACATCATTCCAGTTTGTGGAAGTTTTTTTTTCTTCATATATTGATGTAACAAGGTACAGAGTCAGCTATTGAAGAGGTTGCTATCCCCTTTAAGGGGGTTTCACTGAATTCCCTTAAAAGGTGTATCCGAGAGAAAATTATAATGAGCTATAACACGGATTCATCTAATATATCCAGAAATAAACGAAGGGAGACTATTAAAAATTACTGGATAGATTTCTGTCACAGACCACGTAAAGAAGCTGTGGCCAATTTTAAATCGAGAACTGGACACGACTGCCTAGTCGAACAACTAAAGAGACTAGGCATATTAAACAATAGTCTATGTCCTATCTGTAAAACAGACACTAGAGAAAACTTGCTCGTATGCCCAGGCCTTGACCCGACATTACTACTTAAAGGTGATATTTGCTATTGTATCGCCAGGGATCTCATGTCTTGACAGTTGAAAGCTCCTTCTCTACACTATTAAATTGTTTTTTAGCAATTTTACTTGTAATATTATAGATGTCCTGGTGTTTGAATACTACCCGATTTTTATTATTTTTTAAATTATCTTTAATTTAAATGTGTTTGTATTTTTGATGTTTATGCGAATGTCTAGATGTTTTTGGATTAATTTCCTTTTCAACCATATATATCAACAACATAAGAACAACAAATTGACATGCGAATACGCACATGAAATAGAAATAATTCAGTGAAATGTTCGTTAAACATTTTATATTTTCCACTATGGTTACAATACCTTGAAAATAAGCGATTACATGCTTTCTTTTAAATGTCATATATTTTCATATAATTCTGTAGTTTCACGAATGAGATTGTCATAAGCATATACCTTTTTTTAAATTATATGTTTAAAGTAATCCCCAATTAATGCATAACATACGGATATAGAGGATCTGTTGGCGCGCTTTACACCTGCATATTTCATATTAAAATGACTGGATACAGCATGGGTTAATACAAGGGTGGTCCGGAAAGTAAGTTTCCCACAGCCAAAAACAAAAACAAAAATTAAAAAAAAAATAAATAAATAAAAAATAGAAGAACCATATAAAATTTTCTGTAAAAATGTATTGTAAAAGATGCAGCAATATCTCAGCTTTCTATCAATATAAGAATAGCCTGAACTGTCACACTTGTCATATCGTAGGCTAATTTTGTGTTGTTCAGTGCTTCAGAAGCAGCCAGAGTGTCACAGTTTGTACAGTCTTACTCAGTGGAAAAGTGATGCCCGGACTGATATTTATTCAGGTGCTAGTATCCGGAAGGATATGTTACCCATAGGTTGCCGATCTTGTTTCCACTGACGAAGACTGCAAAAAAATGTTACACTCTGACTCCTTTCTCAGGCGGTAGACTTCTATGACACTAGACAGTAAAAACTTATCCCTCCATATGACAAGTTTTACAGCTCAGATTATTCTTGAGAAATATCTGAAATGCTACTGTATCTTTTGAAACAATTTTTTCCAGGCATTAATGTTACATTCCTTTTGATTGGCAGTGGGATACTTACTTTCCGGATGACCCTCGTATTCACTAAAATTCAATTCAATGGCGTAAAAGCCCACATGAGGCCAGGGTCTGCGCTAGGTTATTTTCTTATCCCTAAGTTAATAGCATTAAGTGCTTTTCAAATTTAGTATACCCCTATTTAAATAGTTCCTTAATAAACCACTGAATAACAAAGCTTTTTATTCGTCATTAATTACGATCAAAACTATTTTGGAAGACATGCACTTTTGTTAATTGAAGGGTTTTCAGCAAACAGGATTTAGCTCCCTTATTGGCCTATTTATGTTAAATGCACTTTCAAGTTAAGAAAAAAAAAATAATTTCATCTTTGGGTGCAAGAAGGAAGTTGCTAAGGTTTGATAGTACCTATGATACTCGTTAGATGGATCTGCCCTCCATGTCACGTCATATGCACACATATATTTTACAAACGTTTTACTGCAACAATTTTTTTAAATATAATTTTGTATATTGTAATGTACGTTTTAAAATATAAAATGAGTTAACTGACCAATTTTCGCAACACTATTTTAATTTCGAAAAATAATTTTAAATTTCAGTTTGGGATTATAAGATGAAAAAGGTGACAAACCATGCTCAAAGACAGGCAGAATATCTAAGAAAAATATAACTGAGATAATTTGAAAATTCATATTTCATTAAAAAATTTCTACAATTATTAAAAAAAAAAGAAATAAATCCTTGCTGCAAATCCTTCAGTTCGGAAAAATGATAAAGTAGCAAAGATATTGACAGTGTAAACACTCAGCACGTGCAAAAAATTGAAGACATCAGACTGCAGATTATTAAAAGGAAAAATAAAATGAGTTCATGTAAAGTAGTTTTCATAGAAAGATATTTGCCAAGCTATATTTCAATATATAGAATCAGTGTCATGCCGACCATGGCCAAAGCTTCTGTGCAAAACAAATGAAGCACCTCATTTAATTTCTTCCTGCCCATCTTACGGTGGTCCCCCCTCCCACCAAAGAAAAGAAAGAAAAGAAAATTAATTGTTTAAAAACCGCTTTTGGATTTACTTTATTTTTAATACTGTTTGATCGCAAAGAAATATAATTATTTGTCAGATAGTAAAGACAAATATAATAATCCAACCTATCAATGTAATAAATATCATTCGAATTTTAATTCTTCAATCTTCAAATTGAACTTGAAAATCTACAGATTAATCTGAAGGTTGAAAATATTTTATATATGCGTGTGTAATAAGAAGGACAATTTAAAAGTTTCAGAAATCTATTATCATTTGTAGAAAGTTTTTACAAAATACTCTGCAGCTAGACAGAGCTCGTTCTTCGTTACGTCATCCGTAAACATTTATAATAGACACAAAGGGTGACTCTCGTGCCATAAAGTCGCATAGCTTGTAGACTTTTGGCGCTATTTTATTTATAGGACCAGAATCTTTTGCTTTCCTGAAATTAGTTTTACGCAACAGGATTAGAATTTCGCAATCAATATGCCTGACCAATTGGAAATCTTTCCGTAACTGGAATTGCCTCGAAAATAAAGTAAAAGCCGCTAAAAGTTTTGAATATGAGGAGAAGATCTCTAATGGTGCTCTCTCACTTGTTTTGAGAAGCCTCTTTTTGAATTATTTGTTACATTCTGTAGACCAGTGTAGAGTTCTGCTGAGTTTTTAGACTGTGGAAAGATCTTATTCCGTGCCAAATACAGCATCTAAAAAAATATGCAATCAGCTGACTCTTAAAAATTGACTTATTGCATGCTAATTTCTGGGAATTCTGTTTTAAAGATTGTTCGTTTAAATTTTAGAATTTTTTTTTTTTGTCCTGCCAGCGTGACGGATTACTGGAACATTCGATACACAACACACTGGACTTTTAAACTTACGAACGGGAAAACTCAGAAGAGATTCCGCAAAAATACACTGTAAGAAATAACTGTATTTTACCAGACATATTGCAGTAAAATAATGCAGCACAAGTGCTGCAGCTGTGGAATACAGCACTGTGTGTTGTAAATCCACTCTCGCAATGACGTAATGACATTGATAAGCCAACCACGAAGAACCTTGTACAACAAATTGACACTGTCTTTATGTCTGTTGGACTTACGTTTACCCACACGTTATGTCATAATCCAGGAAAATATTCTTTGCAGTGTAATATTAAAAGAAAAAAAACATTCAGTTTATTCAAATAAAAATAAATTACTGAAATATTCCCATTTGTATCTTCCACATCAAGATTTTTCTTGAACAAAAGGTGCTGGCTGTTTCGCCAGTAGACTAATGATTGCGTTAGTTTTTCTTAACCTCAGGGGCGCCCCTGAGTACCCGGCACCACACATCGCACAAATACATTGGATGGATTTTCTTATGAATTGACAATTTTTTTACAAAACCCCGTGCTTTGACCTGTATATATCTTGTGTTGTATAATAAAGTTAATTATTAATAATATTTTACTTTAAATGTTATGATAGTTTTTAAGAGGTTGTAAAATCGCAAATAAAGTTTCCTTTCCATGCATAATTCTAAAGCTTCTGTGATTTTTTTTTCATTTAGCGTGAATGATGAAGCTAGCACAATAATGTTACGTAGAATACAGCTTTGCAGTTACTCAAATATGTTTGCAGAATCTGATGCAATGTGATTCCTTTAGGATTAAAACACTGACATATCCTTAATGTTTTTCTAGGAAGTTGCATTAGTCCATTATGTTGGTTTACCTAAAATTTGCGTTGTTCATTCATTTCCCACAAAAAAAAAAGTTTTACGGAAAAAGTACATTTCAGGGAATTTAAAAAAAAGAGACAAAATGCTGAATTTTTTAAAAATAAACCGAAAATATTTTTAGAATTCGAAATCCGATTACAAACATTTTAAATTTTTTTCTCATTGAGAGTAAATATTACTTCAAGATAATAGCATTTTTCACAGGTTTAAAAAAAAATCGTGAGTGTTCTTTAATGGAACTTCCTAGGCTTGAAAACATGAGCATCATTAAGATGTTTATTTAAATATAAAAATGTCCCTATAGAAATAATTTGAAATACAAAAAAGCCCTTCTAAAATTTACTTACCCACATTACTTGTAACTTAATATTTCTGAATATTTTATATTAATAATGCCAACCTATTCTAGTATTTTAGTTTATTTTTGTAAATAAAGGAAAAGAGGAGAAATCCCCTGTTGATCACTTTTTTAGCTTCACATGTAGCTGGCTATCCTCACGTATATTTCTCTCTTATTAAGACTTATTTAACTATAAAAAGCTGCACATATATATATATATATTTAATTTTCTGAATACTGTAAGCATTTGCATTAAACTATCTAGGACTATTTAACTCTCTTTTATTATTTTAATAAATAGGGAAGACCAGGAGCACATTTTTCATTGGTCACCTTTTCCAGCTCACTTTACTTTTGAAATCAGACGGCAGGGAGTGAACTGGCTCAAGTAGCGACACACTACAGATCTTGTACGAAAGTTTCAGTTCAGTAGCTGCTGTCAAATTCTCGGAAGACGCTAATTTTTGCATCTTTTTGTAGTGAGTAAGCTTTCAGATCTTTATTGAAACTTACAAAAACGTTCTAGTAGAAAACTTATTGTTTTGATATTGCTTCTATTTTAAAAGGGTTTCTACACTTACTCCACTACATCGTCGAAGTAGTATCAAAGTTCCAACATGGCAGACTGGGAAAGTTTTCCAGCAGCATACGAGGCACGTTTTTCTACATGTATCTCGTGGGAAAACTTGCTGTCTTCCTTCTTACGAAGAAAATACGACTTGGAAAGAAAAAGAAAAGCAAGTCAGCTATGCTGACTGATACTTCTGTTAAGAATAAGCCGAAAATCTATCTAAAAAACTACAAAAAGAATTAAATAAGAGAATAGAGAAGCAAAAAGAAATCCCTGCTAGGAAGCTGTTCGGACCTTTGTCTTCACATGTAAATGGCATTAAAACATCATAACCTAAAAAATGGCAAAGAAACGTGGTTGAGGTGCACGAACTGCAAGAAATGGGCTCATGAAGACTGCACCAAAGGAGATGTTAAACATTTTGCTTATTTTCACGGTGATTCAGACAATGACGTCTTTTGTTTAAAAAGAACTGCCATTGTAGAATTGTTAAGTGTCAGTTTCTGTAAAATCATTAAATGATATTTGTTTTCCATAACCGGTTACTTTCTCTATTACTCTGTTACTGTCTTAACTACCATTATTATGACTTCTTTGTTAATTATAAAAAATTCATATTATGTAACAATCAATGTTTCTTGCCCATATTTGTTCCTATGGAATAGACCCTGTAAATTTTTGGTAGTCTGGAAAACTTGCACCGCATACGTGACACATTTTACAGGGTGATTAATTTAAGAGTATCGGGTGGTTTTTCTAATAACTCTTAAATCCAAAGGGTGTAACGACGCGATTCTAACGCTGAAATATAATTGTTTGAACCTTGTTTAAGTGTAGGAGACAATTTCCATCACTGTAGGACAGAAATGAAGATGCACAATGTTACTTAATACTGTGATAATTTTATTTTTGAAAAACTTAATTCAATTAAAATTTTTTACATTATCATTCCTTGCAGCAAATGTTGAAAATGATCGATATAATTTTCAATGCAAACATTAATTACAGTTGTGATTTGTTTTAATTCATCGATATTTGGAGGAATACGCGATTGTTTTCATGTTTGCATTCAAAATGGTGGCAAACATTTTCAAAATTTGCTGTAAGGAATGATAAAGAAAAAATTTTGAATTAAACTATGTTTTCCAAAAACAAAATTATCACAGGATTGAGTAACAATGTGCGTCTCGCTTTCCGTTTTACCTCATAAATAAAGTTGTAACAGTCCGATACTGTTGGAAATTGTCTCTCACACTGAAGGTTCGACAATTTTACTTCAGCGTTAGAATAGTTGCCACATCCACTAGATTTAAGGGTAATAAGAAAAATAATCAGGTAATCTTTTAAATTGATCATCTTGTGCAACTTAAGACGAACAGACTTAACCACTTACTGACAAAAGTATATTTACTTTTTGAAAAATAATTTTGCTAGTTTGTAGATAAAGTCATAGGAAATACAATGATATCCTGTTTACCTCAAAATAGATAAAAAAGAAATACAAAAATTAAAATATAAAATGCTGGAAAATCTGCCCCGGCCTCCCCTACTGTTCTACAAAATTTTACACAAACAGGTATGCATGAAAACATCAAACGATACTTGCATAATAAACACTGCTGGTACGTATTTTTAATTAAATATCTTAATCAGGTTTGCACCCAGAGCATAGGCAACACACACACACATATATGAGCCCATCAAAACCTCAGTGATGTAACTCCATTTTTAGGTTTATTGGGTTAGGGTCACAGAAGTGTTCAACAAAGGCCATATTAAGAGATCAAATTGTATAGGTTTTAATTCTCTTAGCAAGTGTGTACGTAGCAGCACTAGTTGCTGTGTAAAGCTGAAAATACTATAACCTTAATAAAACCTTAAAATACCGAAACTAGAAAAACGTGAGTTATAGAGTTACACCACTTGGGCTTTAAGGGCCTCAAATAAAGCAGGTCGTTAGGGTTGGTCAATAGGGTGGAGCGAAAAATTAAATTTTGCCAAATTGTTTTTTAATAGCTATAAGAATGTGACCCAACCTTTCAAAAAGCGTATCCTAAAATATTTTTTATTTATTTTGAGTCTATCTACCCGCGCATTTGATTTGAATTTTGTAACGTTCGCCAATGCAAATGGCCAAAAGAAAGAAGATTTGCGAAAGAAGAACAACTTTTCTGTCGGATCAGAGGACTGAGAGGAAAATGGTTATTTGTGGTATAGACGTTTCACAAACGAAAAGAATAGAAAAACGAAATGATAGAAATCCAAAACTAGAACAATATTATGCTTCTGTGACATATGCGGATAAACAGGAGAATAGGGTTGAACTTTCCCCACGAGCCCCTCTTATATTGGATGAGTCAGAAGATACCGAAGAAATAGACGATGGCTTAGAACTGTGTTCTTCAAAGCACCAAGGGTCCAAGAAAAAGCCAAAACTCAGCTTGCCATCTTTGTCAAAAACATGTGACCGATATGGCGTATCTGATAGAGCTGTTGCAGCAATCGCATCAGCATTTCTTCATGACATTAAGTCAGATGTGTAAGTAATAGATAGATCAAAATTGCGCCGTGAAAGATCAAAAGGACGCAATGAAATATTAGCTAAAAATAGAGTTGTCAGTGTTACAGCTATATACTTTGACGGCAGAAAAGATAAAGTTTTAAATATAGTAAAAAAAGGGAGTCAAGAAATACCGCCAAGTTATTGTAGAAGAACGCATTTCTGTTATCAAGGAACCTGACTCTGTTTATGTTGGATATGCTGTCCCAAGTACTGGGACGGCCAAGAGCATAAAACGTGCTATGCATGACTTGTTCTCTTCTGAAAACGTTTCATTGAGAGAAACTGTAGCTGTTGGTTGTGATGGAACAGCAACAAACACAGGGGAAAATGGTGGTGTAATACGGTTGTTAGAAAAACGTTTGAATCAACCATTACAAGGGATCATATGCCTTTTACACACGAATGAATTGCCTTTAAAACACCTTTTTTCAGTCTTAGATGGGGAAACTACTGGGCCAAGTTCCTATTCTGGTACTATTGGAAGATTGCTAGAAAAATGCGAAGAAAATCCTATTGTACGGTATGAAAAAATAGAAAGCGTTTTGCCGGATATTTTGGCCGATATCATCAAAGACCTAAGTTCTGACCGACGTTACTTGTACGATATTACATCAGCTGTAATTAGTGGCGATTGTCCTCCCCGAGATCTGTGCGCTAGAGCTCCAGAGAAAATGTCGCATGCTCGATGGTTAACAAAAACCAACAGGATATTAAGGCTACATATTTCCACAAGTAAATCATCTGAAAACCTTAATCATCTTGCCACGTTTATTGTTAGAGTTTACGCTCCTGTTTGGTTCCAAATTAAAACTCACCCGTCATGCAAAGATGAATCTTGAAATTTTTGGAAATTGGTTTCTAATTCTCGATACCTTCCAATTAAACTAAAAAAAGTAGTCGACCCTGTCATTCAGCGGAACAGTTTCTTTGCGCATCCTGAGAATCTTCTTTTGTTGATGCTCTCAGATCCTGAGAAACACATTCGTGAACTTGCTGCTAGAATGATTTTAAAAGCAAAAGAAGCGACTAATTCTGAAAAGTTCCCTTGTATTTTTGAGGTCCCTAAAACTAAGCTTAATGCCAAATCATACACAGACCTTATAGATTGGCAAGAAAAATATTTTCAACCTCCCATCCTTAGAGACGTCAAAAATGAAGATTTGCTTTCGATGGTGGAAACAAAAGGAAGTACAAAAATACCTTTTCTAAGACTGCCATGCCATACCCAGGCTGTAGAACGTTCAGTGAAGATACTAACAGAGGTTTCTATGCAGGTATGTGATAAGAAGGCCAGAGAAGGTCGCATAAAATCAAAAATTGAGTCAAGAAACTCATGCCCAAATTGGACACCAAAAGTGATTTTAAGGTCTCTTTTGACTATTTTTATGTATGCTTATGTATGTTTTATGTTTTAAGTGGCTCACATTTTTAGTAAATTAGCATTAATTTGTTCTATCTGACTTGTTTTTTCATAATAATAAATAGTTTAGTAGAATTTATAAACAATACGCTCCTTCAAGTTTTATCAGTATGGTAGCACAAATGTAAATTTTCAAAATAAATGCGCGGGTAGAAGGAAAATACTAATTAAAAAAAAAGTAATGCTTTTTAAGATCCTCTAATCTTGGGTCACACTTTGATCACTATTATAAATGAAAATTTAACAAAATTTTTTTCCCATATAAGAGTGCTCCACCCTATTGGTCACTTCTTTGACTTTTGCTCTTAACGTTTCTTAGAGAAAAATTATTTCAATCTGATCCATCATTTCGAAAGGTATAGAGGACAGGCACATTTATGCTTAGCACAGAAAACGGAGAGCGTAAAAAAATTGAAAATGCTAGAATTATTTTTGAAAAAAAAATAAATAAAAAAATGGTGTCATGGATGGTCTTCGCTGTTTAAGTTGCCTCGATGCTATGCATTAGCCAAATACATGCTGAAATGATTGTAAATGAATCCGAGAAATGAATTTGAAAATAAGAAGCCAGATTTCTTGCATTCTTAATATTTTTTAATTAGATTGGGCAAAAATTCACAAAATATGTCGTAGGTAACTCTTTGAAATGGCCATTATTCAGAATAACATTTACGTAAAATAAACTTGCACCCATTTTACCTGGTGCACTTCAAATGCACATTTTTATTACATTTCATGAATGCAACGGAAAACTAGTTAATACGACACAACATTGCTGCTAAACATATGAAGCAAAAGTCTTTATCAAAGAGCTTTTCTACGATTTTTTGACTGAAAAAGCTCATTTAATAGATGCTTAAGGGCGAGAATCAAGTGAAACGCGTGCTGTCGAGTTCGAGTCGAACGTTTTTCAGTCCCCAGAATGCTTCCAATGAACAAAGCTATTGCACTTTCACGTGATCAAAACACGATTGTTTTGTTTCAGTTGAATAAGAATCATTGATATATTTCGAAGTTTCTCCTGTTCGACGCGGAAAACGTTCGAATTGTGTTTTACTTGAATCTCGCCCTTAATGGAGGACTTCATTAGGGTTCGTGCTAGGCTTGTTTTGGTCATATTCGAAGCTTTTGTAGTATTCTATGCAATACCTAAAAGTTCTCAAGCAAATTCAGATCTATGTTTGTCATTGAGGGATTCACATTATTTTCTATTCAGTCAATCAGTCAAAAATGTGCATAATTCAGATGGACCAATCGTGACTATACACAAATGAGCCAAATTTGACTATGGGTTCCGCAATGGAGCAAGTTGTGGAATTGAATTTTCCACTCGTTTATTTTTTCAAACATGAAACTCATAACACAGTCACCATGCTTGCCTTGAAGATTGTATATTTTTGCTTCATGATGTTAAAAACCATAAGTGTAAAAAAGCATGGTAAATCTTATCGGCTCGTGGCAAAATCGCCTGAACAGGTTTGTTGACGTTAAGTTATTCTGAAGTCTTTTTTTTTGTTTGTTATTTCACTTCTTAAATTACCAAAAAAATTCATTGAAATAGATCGGGGTCTGCTTGAAACATGACTATTCTTTTGAAATTTTCAAAAAATGGAGTAAAAATGCGGTACCATTCTAGGGATTCCGAAGGAACCAACCCTATCCTATATTTTAAACTAATTTCCCTTATTATAAAACGCCATTATTTTCATAATTTACTTTTATTAAAAACATGCATGGATTTTATACTATTTAAGTATGGATAATAAACAATATTGATAAATAACTATTTCTTAAATACATTTCCAATCAATTTTTAAATACTTAGAAATACTTAATGAAAATTCGCTGAAGTATATATGCAAACTAATTTCTATCCTTAAAAACTTTTATGCATAACATTTTCTGGTATGCATTAACTTTCTATGAAGATCTTAATGGAAAATTAACACCGGTTCGGAGAAATTTTACATTGAAAATTATTTGCTAATTTATTTCTACAATTAGAAAGCTGAAATGCTCTCAAGAAAATAACTAAACTCTGGGGATACATTATTGCTTCTCGACAAGTCATCAAGATGATAATTTGGATTATGTACTTTGCGTTTCGTTATTACCTGCAATAATATCAACAGAATTGTTTTTAAAAGCAGACCGTAGATATTTTACATAATTGTGAAGAAATAATGGAAATATTAATGATGATTTCGCAATCTGAAATAACAAATATTGTGATTCTTTTTAAACTTACATATTCAGTTTTATAATTCTTTTACATTTTTAAAGGGTATACTGGACGAAACTTAGTCAAAACCAAGACATTATAATTGATTTACGTAAATATTAAAATATTTCATGTGGCATTCCATTATAATTTGATTATAATGGAACATTATTTGCTTTTCAAGACGTTTCAATGAACTATCATGTTTTCTTTTTACCATTATTTTGCTTAGATATATATGTAGCCTCATGTCAAAACTTAATACGCAGCTCAAAGAAATATCAAAAAGTAAATTTACTATTTTAAGGCGTCTAAAGTATAAGCATTATAATGCAGTAAAATGTTTTTTGTACATTTTCAACGATTAAGAAAAAAATAGTATTAAATGGAACAGTATAATTGAAGTAAGTGTACGTACTGTTTTTGTTGTAACCAGAAATAAGAAATGGATAATTTAATTCACCTAGTACATAACACTATTTTTAAAGTCAGTCTAAAAAATTATACAGAAAATAATAACTCTCACTTTTAGACATACAGTGGAGGGAAAAAGTCCCGAAAAATCTTTTTTTTTTGCCTACTTTTTTTGATTGAAATCCCATGAAATCATTACTATTAAGTGAGTTATTATTCTGATACTAATTCTAAGGTAATGTTTTTACGAATTTGAAATTTGATACTAGTTTTTTTAATGACACAAATAGTTTTTAGTACCGACTTCATAAAGTAAGAGGGTATCATTTCTTAGTCATCTTTTTTTGTATATATATTGAGCGGTAGTTTTTTAACAGATATCTGCCAATTTTGATGATTCCTTTTTTATTGGAAAGGGGATACTGTATGTGTAGTCTCATACTAATTTTATCACATTTTTACAATATTTGCATTCGGAAAAATCGAAAAATCCTGTTTTTTACTGTTTTCAACTATGGGTTGCTAAATGGAAAAAAGTTAGTTGAAATTCAAAAGCTGCCAATGTTGGCCACTTTTTACAAGTTATCAACAAGTTTGGCAAATAAGTTCGTAAAACTTAATCAATATATCTGGTTGGCTACAAATTGCCAAACAGTGCTATTTTACTATGGAAATGACAGTAAATCGAAAAGAAACGTCTTTTTAACCATTTCCTAAATAGTTTACAGTGCAGTGTTCGTAATACTGTGCCGAAATTCACCAAGGTTCTCTACTTTATTTGATTTATTACCACATTTGGTGTCAAAGAATAAATTTTTTTGCTGTGTACTATAATTTCAAGTCGGATTTCTTTTTTCTTTTTCTATGCCAGACTCGTTCGTCGTATAGCAGTCTTTGGTCTTCTATTTCTTTATGTCATACTTGTTCGACGTACAGCCGTTTTATTTTTTGGAACTTATTTATCAGTGCTAACCTTGGTGATAAATCGCCAAAAGAGGCAAACCTTGACGACTGTTTATTTTAAATTACCACTCATTACTGGCTATCCTTTAGGCAATGGTTCAAACACATGTTTTTTCCGAGTTAAAATAAATGCATGGCTAAAAACTTCTAGGAATAACTAATCCTTATTGTCTTTTAGGTGCAGTTTTGAAGAGTTATCAGAAAAAAAAGTATATATGTGTCCCCAGTTCTTGTGTGAATGATTTTCTGTTGTTGAAGATGTTAAATGCATATATATATACAGGGTGTCCAGCCTTAATGTGACCCAATAGATAATTCCCGAACCATTTGGTTTAGATATGCACTTCCAATTTGAAAAATGTTTTAAAAAAGGTAAAGAATGTTTTTTCGTGGTTTTCGAACCAAAAAACCCATTTAGAAAAAAATTACAAAAATTAAATTTTTATACGGTCCCCAGGTCCTATCACTTATATTTAGAAAAAGATGCAGTACACAAAACAAAGTAAACACAAAAAGTTTCATTTTATTACGATAAAAACTGACCAAGTTATGGAACTTTGAAAATCATGCATTTCATCCATTTTCTCGGCCAATTTTAAGAAGCTAGTAAGAGACCGTCTCCAAAGTGAAATTAATTGGAACTCTGCCAGGAACCATTCGCTCTTGCACGTCACTCTTATGTAAATCGTTTTTATATTTAAAAGTACACGCATTACGTTAATATTACAATAACTGAGTACTTAAGAAACAAAATTTATTCTGTGTACGTGTAAAACATAGATAAAATAAAATATTTTGGACGAAGAAAACTTTTCAAAAGCAGTTCCAAAAAATAGACTTATTTGCCTGCGGCTTCAGACTGATTTGCTGCGGTACTGATCATGGCAAACGTTAAAAAACTGTTGTGTAGTCGCTTGCAATTGCATACAGTCGTATTCTAATATTGCGAATTCTAGTACAGGAGAACGAGATGTATACAAATGAAGAATACTGCGAAATGGTACTGTTGTATGGGCAGTGTAATCGAAATAAGAGAGAGGCGGCAAGATTTTATGCCATTAAATTTCCCAGTCGAAGACATCTATCTTATTGTACAATTGCCCGTGCTGTTCAACGCTTGTATAGAACTGGGAGTTGTCATAGACGTATTCCCTTGTCTCGTGCCACACCATCAGGCTTGCGGATACCCGCTGAGGATGTTCTAGGATATGCCCTGGCTCATCCTGAAAGTAGTGTCCAGGATATTAGCAAAGCTTGTTCCTACTCAAAATCGACGGTGTGGAACATATTACATACGTACAGTGCATTTCCTTATCGTCCAGTCCTGGCGCAGGAGCTAATGCCTGGAGACCAGTTGTATACATCTCGTTCTCCCATACTAGAATTCGTAATATTAGAATACGGCTGTATGCAATTGCAAGCGACTACACAACAGATTTTTAACGTTCACCATGATCAGTATCGCAGCAAATCAGTCTGAAGCCGCTGGCAAATAAGTCTATTTTTTTGGAACTGCTTTTGAAAAGTTTTCTTCGTCCAAAATATTTTATTTTATCTATGTTTTACACGTACACAGAATAAATTTTGTTCCTTAAGTACTCAATTATTGTAATATTAACGTAATGTATGTACTTTTAAATTTAAAAACGATTTACATAAGAGTGACGTGCAAGAGCGAAAGTTTCCTGGCAATTAATTTCCTCCAATTAATTTCACTTTGGAGACGGTCCCTTACTAGCTTCTTGAATTGGCCGAGAAAATGGATGAAATGTATGATTTTCAAAGTTCTATAACTTGGTCAGTTTTTATCGTAATAAAATGAAATGTTTTGTGTTTTCTTTGTTTTTGTGTACTGCATCTTTTCCTAAATATAAGTGATAGGACCTGGGGACCGTATAAAAATTTAATTTTTGTAATTTTTTTCTAAATGGGTTTTTTGGTTCGAAAAGCACGTAAAAACATTCTTTACCCTTTTTAAAACATTTTTTAAATTGGAAGTGCATATCTAAACCGAACGGTTCGGGAATTACCTATTGGGTCACATTAAGGCTGGACACCCTGTATATATAATACGTAGGAAGATATAGTGATTGTTCTATAAATACTAAAAATATATACATCAAATCATTATTTGCTTTTCTAACAGCATTTCAATGAATTAGCATGTTTTACTTCCTTATGTTACGATTCTTCAAATTCAAGCATTATTTAAATTCTAAAAGGTCACTATTGAACTAATTTAATGAATAGGAGGCATTGTAATAATGATGTAGATTTATAATTAATATGGAAAATTCAACATCGTGTCAATTAGCAGGTTCATCAGGCTAAATGTTTATGACGGTATTTTCACTTATAATTGACTGTCGAAATTGCCATCAGGAGACTTCTCTTCAGCTGATTGCCCGCTAAATTCTTTTCCTACTATAAATGATTTGAATGGGTAATTAGTTCTGAATTGAGAGGAGAAATTTTATTGCATATTCCCTCAGGCTTCGAGCCGTTCTGTGTATTGCTGACGCAAACATAGAAATAATAAGTGTATCGGTTTTAGATTTTCATGCATGAAAGTAACAGAGCATGCAACAAACATTTTGTTTTAAAGCAAGTGCATCGTGAAGGAGAACGAATTTTATATGTAAAGCGTTTTATGAATCCACTTTAATAAAGCACAATATACATGGATTTTAATGACTAGTTTAACGATTAACAATTCAGTACTCGGCCCCGCCATGTCGGAGTGGATACAATACTGAACATGGTATATGGCTGAAGTGTGGAGGTTACGCGTTCAGGTCTACCGCGTCTGTCGATCTAATGGCCTGTAGTTTTGGTGAGCGGTTTTCTCCAGAAGTAACGTGAATACGCTGCAGAACCCCATAAAAGCTCCTCCGTCCAAGACTCCCGCACAGTTTAGGTAGATGCCAATCGTGATGGCTTGCCATAACACAAAACACTCAATTCGATACTATTCAATTATATAAAATAAATATTTGAGTTTAAATGCAGGTTTATGTATGAATGTCTCTCATATCCATTAGTATAGGCATTTAAACTAGGAAGAAACCCAAAGTTTTGGCGTTTTGATTTTTTTTTTTCAACTTGAATACGAACAATGCTTATTTTTAAGACTTTTTTGAACTATCTCTTCCCATGTATATGTTCTTGCTGTCGGTAGCCTACTAAAATAAACAGCAAGAAAAAATAAAACTCACATCTGTTACATTTCCATTCAGCTGTCATGTCTATAAAATTTCAGATAATGGCCAGAATAAAAACCTACTGATTTCATAAGATAAATTGGTTGCATTTGTCTAGAGACTCCTTCCCCATATACATATAGCATTGTGATGTGGCAAAATATATACATACTGTTCACTTTGTGTCTTGTTCATCGTGATCTGCTCGTCGCAGAGAAATTGTGACGAGTACAAATCGCCGCCTAGGTCAGATTTTGTGATCTACATGAAGTGAAAAATTACACTAAAACGGCGCTCTGTAACATGACATGTTTGACAAGAAAGGACGTCACATGAGTTGTGCACTTGCATCAACAAAATGTAACGTACACCCGCAGCGTCATTGCCAACATTATTATTGTATGGGTCCTCTTATGAAGACTGGAATTACTTTTTTTCACAACAACGGATACATTGAATGCATTGTAATGCATCCCATAGATTGCATAAGAGAAAAAATAAAATTTATAGAAAAGTATTAACTTTAGTTTTGAACAAAAAAAAATCACAGATTATAAAGTTATCTTCACGTATTCAATGCAAAGAGTTGCAGTCTTAAGTTTGTATGGCTGTCATATATAGCTGAAAGTCCTCCAATATTTAAAATATATTGCTATTTATTCTCAAATGTTCGAACAAATGATTTATCCTACGAAAAGAAGCTCAAAATTGTCAGTAAATTAATTATGCCAATTTTATTAAGGTGTGAAATATCGTATTTCTTATATGGAATAGAAAAATCATTATCAATATTATTTAAAGACGGTTTTCTGTACTTAAGTGTTCTTGTATTTAAAAAGTATTCATTTCTTTACTTCATATAAATATCGTCTGACATTTGGCATAAATCCAACACATGCGTGAATATTGCGAACTTTTGTGTTTGCGGGCGTGTTTCAAATGAGAGTTCTGTTTATGTAGAGCAGAATGAATATAAGCGCATATTTTTCGCTGTATGCATTTCTTTCTTCCTTAGATTATCTGTCAGCGTAAAAATTGAAAAGACTTGTTAAACCTAAAGAAATATTCTTGAATTGTTGTTCATGCTGATAAGTGGGCACAGCTACGAAAGACAGTTTCTATTAAGGAGGTATTCTTAAACATTCAAATTTTAAACCATTGGAGATCTAGTGCAAACTTTCCAGTTTTCTTCGTGACAAGACAACGCTTTTCAATCTTTGTCCAATTTTGAAAAAGCTGTGATCATTCTCAAATCTGTCAAAAACAGAGCCCATTCTTCTTTGCCGAGTCTGAAGCCTCCGCAAAATTGCTATGCCAACAGTTTGCGTAAGAACCTAGTCGTAAAAAAAGATGTATTGATACACCAGATTCCGAGAAGGAAAATATATTTTACATGTCCGATATTTGAAATAAACCAGTTTTATTCATTAAACCTTTAAATGTGGATGACATAATAAAATTTATTGATGAAATTTGAAAAAAGAAATTAGTTTTAATCGTGTATTTTATCTTTCTGCCTACCATTTTTATATAAAATCTTAATTTTAAATAAATGGTAAATGACTTTTTTATTATTTTCACTGAAAAGCAAACATAAAGTTATCCATTTAGAAAAATGCGAGTGTGATTTGGAGTAACATATGAAAAGTATTCTGATTGATTGGTAAGTTATTGCATTTCGCAAAGTGGCATGAGGGCAATGTGCCTAAGAATGGAAGCCTTGCGCGTAGGTTTGATTTGATTTGTGGTATTACGGACGATTATCTACGCAAGGGATATAGGCCGAAATAGGGAGTGTCCTCCGTGGGGGTTTTCTAAGAGGTCCTAACCCGTATTTACGCGAAATTTCGGTGAAAACTACAGAAAACTCCGAACGACTAAATCGACGGACGCAACCTGGGTTTCAACCAGGCACTTTCCGTCTTCCAGTTGAGAGCGCTTTGCGCCCGCCCGCTTTTAGAGCACCTTGGCCGTAGGACTTTTAACGAGTTTGAACGTGTATCAACGTTTCATCTGGGGAAAACCGCAAACGAAAGAACGAGAACCTCCAGATAGACATTAATGAACCTTCACACTTTATGTCTACCACAGTGTCTTATTCATTTGGCCATTGATGGCCATATCTGATTAAATATATGAACGCTTAACCTTCAGTTTGATCTTAATTTTTACTGAGTGCTGAACCTCTTAATTTTTACTATGTGTTTGGCTTTTCAAGTAGCCTTGAATACTTACTCTACACTGTACAAGTCACATATCTAAGAATACGACGAATTATCCTCTTAGGCTTATTTGTCACAAAATGTTAAAGCAGTAAACGAAATATGCAAAATAAATTACAAATATTTCACCAAGTTGTTTTACCAAATATGTTTCTGGATTCAGCAATTCACAAGAGGGAAGATTGATAATATTGTGCAGTAATATGCAAAAGAGTTTTCAGTACATCAAAATTTCATCTTAAAAGTCGCATTATATAAAACGCAGTGATATTTTCTCGCATAGCAAACAGGATTATAAAACTGTAGATAAACACTAATTCACTAATGTGGATCTGTGAAGAATTTAACTAAAAAAAGTCGCTGAAAGATTAAAACATATTAAAAATTATTTTTTCTTGGAGTTACTCTCAAAAAGTAAAAGAAATTACTTAGGATGATCCCACGGAAAAAAAAGTATATTCAAGTTTATTTTTTATATTTTTCTGTACCTATGTTTTGAAATGGTGCGAATTACACTTTCGAACATCTTCCTCTGTAGTTTCAAGAACCAGGAATTTTGCTAAGCTTTAAATAATAGATTTTAAAAAAGGTCATGCACGAGAACCTACATATAATTTGTTAATATTTCATTTTGTTGATATTCAAATTTTGAAATTTTTAGCTAATTAATTTACAAACCGACTTCATTCAACCTAAAGAGCCAATCATTTCCTTCATTTTCTCCTATTCTTCTTTTGAATGGTTTATCTAAATATGGATACAAATCCAAGTTCCTAATTCCCTTAATTTACATCACAGGGCATTATAACTCACATTAGATTTTGTAATTTAAGTACCTTTAATGAGATTGTACGTGATGTAAGTTTTAAAGAGCATCGTACTTATGATACTCCTTGCATATTGGCAAGATTTAAATAAACTAAGGTTTCCATCATAAGGTCCTTTTTGGTTGTTTCTTTGTTTTTCAGTCTGATTCATTGGAGTGTAAGAGACAATAATGCTTTTGTGCAATTTTTAATTGGCAATTTTTCAGTAATGCATCAAAACTAAGGAATCTCGGTTAAAGGAATTTTATCATATAGTCATTCGTTTTCAATAATGAGAATTACATTTATCATATCCGTAGCTTAGTACGACTTTTGAAATGGGATTACTTGGGCCTCATGATTTAAAGACAATAAAATATAGCAAAGGTGTTGTTGCTAGCTTCTAATAAATATTATAAAGAGAGTTGAAGTATTCCATTTCCATTGATTTCAAGATTGCGTAAAACATATATTTCAAAAGACCTGCACGATAATAATCATTACTACAATATTTACATATCACAATATTACATACTACAATATTACAATATTTACATAGACCTGCACGACAATAATCATAATAATTGTATGTTACCATAATTTTCCCTTATGCTCAATTTACGTTCTAATACCTTTGTATTTAAACAATGCAAATTATGTTTCATAATTCATATATATATATATCAAACCTCTTTCATTTTTCAAACCTTTATGAAAATTTATTTGCAGCCTGACAATAATTCCAATTACATTTTACATCTAAATAACTTGTGAATATTATTTGTGTATTATAGCAACATTCGAATGGTATGTACAAATAAAAAAGATAATTGGAAAATATATTATTCTTTTTATTTTATTACAGCAAATTGAAATTCAGAGCATACATGAGTGTATTAAAACTCTTATTTATTTTTAATTGTGTTTTAATCACGTAATTTTATATACTATATGTAAATATTAAAATTCCCCAAATTTGTTCCAATTGATTTTTAGAGTATAAACAATTAAATTGAAAATAAGAATTATTTCTATCAAATTACTTTTGCACGGATAAAAGTACGTTTTTTATAAGACAATAGAAATTTATTTATAATAAGCGCATATATGCTTGTTAAACTTGTAAAGAGAAATTAGAGGAGAGTGGAGAATTCTTCACAAATTGAGAAAATTTTCATGTAAAGGGATATAATTTTTACACAAGACTAGAAAAGAACTTATAATTGTTTTTAAATATGTAAAAATGGTCATAATGGCACTGAAACTCAGTTGAGAAGGAAAATGCATTTTACTTTTTGAGAATTCGGACAAAACGACGCATTTTATATACTTTTAAACTGCTAAGGTAAAAAAAAAAAAGAAAAAAAAAAAATGTGTTATACCGCAAATATTCTGCGTGTTTCGATTTCTTATAATATTCGATAAAAAGTAACTACTCATGCTTATTTTTTAAACCCTACACTTTTACATTTAAAAAACCTTAAAAGTTAATAATACTAAACAAAATATATCATACTAATTCAAAAATACTTCAAATATGAACTTTATATTTAGATTGAAATAAAGTTAATTTCTTTCCTCGGAAAAATGAAAATTACTCAGTCTTAAGAATCAATTAAAAAATAACCTATCATTTAGGGCCTTAATTGACAAGACTTAGAATAACCAGGCATGAAACCACCTTGGATCTCATGCAGTTATTTTGAGGGGTCATTTGTAACACATCGTTCTGGGTCATTAATTCTGCAGATGCAACGCAATTAGGACATTTTAATAAATGTCACTACGAACACTGCCTCATTAACTGCAATCTAGTTTGGGATTTCACGATGAAAAGTTAACTATTGTAAGGAAGAGTGGTGTAAGATAACTGAATAGCCTCGTACAAAGTCATTATACATTCAAAAGGAGAAGCAGAAATCAGTTCGGCATTGCATTCTTGTTAAAACTATTCACAGAATATATATCTGGATTACTACAGGTTACGGAATGGTAGAACTTTTCATAAATTGTATGTTACCAATAGCAGAATGCAGACCTTTCTCGTACTTCAAGTTTTATAGGTGTGTAAATGTGACTTCGATTGATTATATTTATTTTCTCAAGTGTAGTGTGTGTGTGTGTATTGTGTTAAGGTAAAAATACTTAAAGGGATCTTCCCAGGGGTTGCCTTGCGCGGAGGTTTTTAAAGAAATTCTGAAGCGTATTCACGTCACATATGTAAAAGACCGCCCAAAAGTTGAAGACATTTAAAATGACATTCGCGTGATAGGAGAAATATCTGGACTTTCACATTTCATCCATCTGTGATGTTCGACTAAGCCTAGGGTCTTCTGCTTGATACTTTCTTCAAAATTCATAAACCTGCGAACGATCGGTAGTGCTGCCACCTATCGACTCCTGAATGAGGTAGAAATGAACTCTTCGGGTGTTTGTGGTAGAAATTAACACTCTTGGTACATGCTGTCGCTATTTATCTAATCTGGATTCGGGGTTGGTTCGAAATTCTGTAAAAAGCAGTGCCTAGCCACCATTAATCCATGAAAAACAGTCAAACAGAAACAGATTTTCCATGTTCAGTGTCTTATCTACTCGGCCATGGTGAATCCGTCTTCTCAAGGTAGAGGTATATTAACCATCGTGAATATTTACAGTATCAGTATTGCTAAGACGTTACGAAGGGCTGAAATAGGTTAGGGTTATAATTTCCAAGGATTCTTCTTTCCAGAGATCGAGGATTTGTGAAAGGTTCTTTTTAGTATCTACGACCAGCAAATTTTTGTCAAATGCATGAGACTTACTTTTTATCTAAATTGAAAATTTCAGATTATTTTGCAATATTATTTTAAATGACAGAGGTTTCATGAAGTTGTATGACATACGGAAATTTGCAGATGCAGAACGATACGTCTAATAGTGCCAGTTATAAAACTGGTACTTTTATGCATTTTATTACCTGCAGATTATTTCTGTGCATGCAATTTTTTTATGCGTAAAATTTTCTCATTAATTATTAACTGAAAAAACATTTAATACTCCTTTGCACTAGAGTGAAGTGACAGTAATGTGCTAATTTATTTACAGTAAAAAAATGTCTGCATTTTCTAGCAAACTCTTTTTTTAAAAAATAATGCCACGGAATTCAAACTAAGCCGTTTTCTGTGTATAAAATTAGTCGTAAATACTGAAAACGTAGTATGAAGGTATTACAGGTACGAAGTTACGCAATTGCACTAATGAGGTCACCATTGCAACATGTTATTAGATTTAGACTACGTTTTACTAAAACAGCATTTCGAAAATGTAGTCTTAAATTTGCATTTAAATAGAAAGGTGCCTTATGAAAGTGTTTGTAAATGTTAAGTATAAAACCTGTAAAATTACATATGCAAATTTGTTCACTAATGAATTCAAAAGTAATATTATTCAGTCAAAGTTTTCTTTTAAATCGATGTTTGTTTATTCGTCCCATGAAATTAAAAGATAGCCGCAATATGTGGCAAGATTAAATTCTGCGTAGTATTTACTGTTTAATTATTTACATTGTACTTCCTCTCAGCAAAAAAATCTTCATAAAACACGTGACGATTTTTTCGGATATTTTAGCTGTTTAATTCTTTCAATGTCAGAATTTTTTTTTATAGGATAATAGATACTTTCCTTTTACCTTTGTGAAGCGTGTCTAATGGAAGTATTGATCCTTAAAATCGGTAAATGCTATTGTTAAATAAATAAAAATAAGACTTCTTTTCAGTATGCAAAATTTAACAAATAAATAGAATAAATTTAAAAAATTGATTGATTTATGCTTATAATATCATGTAAAATTACGAGATCCTTGTTTAGTATTCAGTAGAAATATTTGATACTGAAATCTTTCTATTGAACAAGTGTTTAAATCGGTTAATGAGATTAACTCATACTAATCTAAATGAAGTTTATTTGTAGAGCTAAACAAAGCATGCACCTAAAATTGCTATTGCATAATTTTATTGTAAACGAAATCCGGAAGATTATTTTACATTAAAATCTCACTTTTTCATTTATTATTTTGTTTTAATTATGAATAGCATTTTTAATATACAATGATGTTTTATTTTTATTTTTAATTATTATGCTTTAAGGCAGAATTTTCTTGACTTGATTTTACTTAAATTCCTGAGATGACAATGCTACTCAGGAAAAAACAGTAATTTTATTAAAAGTACTATATGAGGAAACATACATCAAAATTTTGCATTAATGGTAACTTTAAGGGTAAGGCATAAAATAAGTATTCAGATTCACATACAAATGTGGGGTTGGAAACGTCGTCTTCATGTTGCTGTTGATAATCACATTCAAATAAATGCTGAAATAATAGTGAACTTTCCGACCACATTGTTCTCCAAAAACAAATATATTTTCGTACAAAACACGTGATTAAAACTGATAGCTTAAAAATTCTATTTCATTTCATTAATGAAAGCTTCGGAAACAAGCCCATTGTTTATAAAGCTTGGATAAGAAATCAAACAAACCCTTCAACACTACAAAAAATAGAGGTTAATAACAATTAAATGAAAACTGCTTTTTTTGATTTCATATTGCTGTTTATTTTGATTCTTTCTTATGTGCCTTACCTCACCCTAAAGTTTTTCGGAACTATTTTCAAACACCCTGCATATTAATATTTCTCGTTGGGACATTTTTTATAGAATTCACTAGAACTATTTGATATTAAAGCAATAAAGTTGAACAAGTATTTTGAAATGAGTTAAACTACTTAAGGTTTTACTTTATTAATTGAAATTCTCGGCAGTGTTCCAAAATAATATTAGTTAAGTTTCTCCAGAAAGTTCATTTTGTTTCACTGGATCTTGAAAATAAGGGATAACATTTCAAAACTGGCTTTTATTTATAATGCTAGTAGTAAAATTCAGTGAAATTGAATCACAAAAGATATAGTAAGGAGTAAATATTAAAAAAAAAATTGCCAGGAAATTGTGTTTTAGGAATTTGCGCAAATACAAAATTGACAATTCAGATGTGTCTGTTCGGATCGGGAGAAGTATATGTAACTTGTATCACGATTACTTAGGCAAATCAGTCTGCAAACCTAAGTATGATGCTGCGAATTAGTTGGGTAGAAATAGAGAGGGATTTCACTTTTAATGTACACTACTGTAAGAAATTAAGAGAATTTGCAGACTTGATCAATTATCTCTAGAACTACTGGACGAATTTTAATGAAATTTGATATGTATATACTTTGATACAATACAAAACAAATAACCACTCAATAATTGTAATACACACGCATGATCGTGCGTAACACACATTGGAGTCGGAAGCTATGAAACAGAGGTTGCAGAATAAGCAAAAAAATGGGTTAATAGATTGGTTAATAGGGGGTATGGTCCCCTCGTACAGATACACAGGTATCGCAGGGTGATTTCATACTTGAAATAAGGCAGTTTCTCATTTCCAGTGGCAACTGATCCCACTCGTTCAGCAACGCTGTTTCATTCCCTGGATGGTTCTTAGAAGGGGGTTGTGAGTTGCAATTTCCCTACCCAGAGCATCCGAGACATGCTCTATAGGGTTAAGGTCTGGAGATCTGGCTGGCCAATCCATCCGGTGAATATACTCACTCTCTAGAAATTCGTCGACCAGAAGAGCTCCATGTGGCCTCGCGTTATCGTCCATTTAAATGATCTCAGGGTCATCTGCACCCCTGAAAAGGCGAACTTAGGGATCCAAGACCGCATCCCTATACCTCACACCAATCACAATGATTCTTTCAAAGACATGGAGAAGTGTGTGACCATCCAATATGATGCCTCCCCAGACCAATAAACTTTCCTCGGCCATAATGGTCGATTTCGTGGGCATTGGAGGGTAGGTAGCGGGTCCCTTGTTCTCTCCATACGGTAGGAATCGGTGTTTAGGCTGAGCCGGGTCTCATCAGTCGGTCAAGAGAACGGTCTCCCATTGATCCATACTCCAATCTCTATGCTCTCTTCACCATGCTTAACAGATTCCCCTGTTCGTAGAAGTGAGCGGGACGCAAACAGCAGGTCCTTGCAAACAGTCCTCTCTCGTAAAGTCTTTTGGAAACAGTCACCCTTGATACACGGGTTCCTGTGGCTGCATACAAGTCACGGGAGAGCTGAGAAGCTGTAGCCACTCATGTTACGCTTTGCAGTAATGGACAAATGGCGATCTTCTCTGGCCCTCGTGGCTCTTGGACGACCTTATCCAGGCTTTCTTTCGATGGATCCGGTATCCTGGAACTGTTTCCATACGTTACACAGTACGCTGGGTCTTATCTCTACTCGAATACTTTATTGGAGGGTATATTTGGCGTACAAGATTTGCATTTTTGTCTAAAAGCATTGATTTTACATTCAGCTCAGTTCTTTTCATGAAATTCGATAAAATATGCAAATTCTCTTAATTCATTTCACCAGTGTAGTTGCAATGGTGACTAGCCTCCGAGGAGAAGGTGGATTGTGTAATAACTACATGTCTTCCTCAATTATCCCAAACATGCTTTTTGAGAAATTTCAGCATGAAATAATTGCTAGTTTAACCGGCATAAAGACTCAGATAAGCATTTTCGGTTCTATGTGAGAAGAACGAAAATCTGTGTTCACTCAAAAATATAATTCAGATACTCACTTCAGTTTCAAACACTTAATCTTCCGTATGAATCTCTTTCACGAATGATGACAGCCTGCGATGATAACCTGTTTCAAATTCGCTCCAAACGAAATAATGAAAGCTCAGTCTCTATTCAATCGTAGATAGTACAGCCACAAATTTATCCTCTGTCTTTAGCAGCAAATTTCATGATCCATCTGAAATATTCCTTCCTGTGACGTGATGTGAGTGACAAGCAAATAGCAGATTGCCTAGAGTTCAGACACCAAACTTCCAGAGGCTGCAGTAAGGGAGGATTTGAGTTTGAGTTGCAGTCATATTCCTTTTTGCTCATATAATATCGGTAATGAACGCTCATCGTAGCTGTTGGCCATCCTTGGCTAGATACCTGTAATTCGTTTGAAATTCTAGAAAAAGTCTGTGGATCACTGAAGGATTCGCACTCATTTGGCTGACTGCGTGTGTCTGATTTCGACCTGCCTTTGGTTTCTCAGTACTCCCGATAGCAGTTCTTTGGAAAAATTCTGCTGCTTGGAAATGGATGTCCCAGCTTTCTTCTTTTACTATCATGACGGAATTTTCATCCCCACTCTCAAATATGCCTTTTTATGCTCCTCGCAGGTGTCGTATTCCGATTTCATAAAAACACATTTGAATAGTGCAGAATCATTTAGAACCTCTTATCTAACAACATAATGGAATCATACACAGATTGACTTATTTTTGATATCCTATCGCGTTTTTAGTGATTTTTCGTAAATTATGAAAAACAAATGTAAAAAATTCTCAAAAAATTAGTTTTTAAATTTAAATTTTAACTATCCTTCATAAATTATGAGACCTGTTTTAATTGCTCATGAGACATTATTGTTGAAACCACACAAGCGAACAACTTTTCAAATCATGGTCTAATAGCATTAAGTTATAGTTCATTAAATGTAACTCACGATAGCATCTAGAAGAAATTATCTTAAGTAGTCCAGCAGCTTCTGATTAATCAAGCTTAAATAGCTTGATATCGATAATCGATTTGTACAAGTGATAAAATTACGACATCCACATTTGTAGGGAATGCATTTTATTCAGAGAGCTAAACATTTATTTCAAGATATTTATTCAGATTTAATAAGATTTTGTTTAACGTAGATAAATAAAGAAATATAAAATTGAATTCATTGAAAAATTTTAAAAAATGAATATTTTATTGTGCTTGTAATAAAGAACACCTGATCTTCTATGATATTGTTGATGTGAAATTAAAATCTTCTAAATAATGTGACATATTTATCAACTGTTTTTTTTAAGGCAAAAATACTTGACTTAAATAAACATTTATTTTATTGATGCAAATTATTTTCTGACACAACGCACAAGTAAGGGTGAAAACAGACACACATCAGATACATTATATATACTAAAAGCATAATTTTTGTAAATTTGTGTTCTATATACTTTTTTCTAATATTGTATTAGTTTGTCTGTGTCTTTTCAAAACACAAGAAGCTACAATAAAACAATCACGTTTGTTTAAATTCTTTGAAAGTTAAAATTTCCAGATATTTCGAATGTTGAAATTATTTATGCTTTCCAAATAAAAGTTGTAAATCTTTTGCTGAAAAATTATAAGATAACTCTCCTTAAACTTTTGACACTCATCTACTTAAAAATATTTAAATTGTGTTTAAATTTTAAACTAATTGCATGAAAAGTTTATCAACATGCATTTTCCTGCTTACAAATTGCTATTTATTGTAGACACTGTTGTATAACTGCTAGAGAATATTTGCAACAGCTGCATAGAGCCTGAAATAGAAAGGAACTTTTGTTGCACGTGTCTAGTAATCAAAAGTTCTTTCAAAAGGCAAATAACTTTTGGAATTTCAAAGCGTTTAGTAAATTTGAATATTGAAATTATGATAAACAACCTTCTATTTTCAGTTGAGAGACATTTGTGTTTGAACATATGTGTTAAAAGAAGTAGAATTCATGTGAAGGATGTCATAAAATAGCACAGAAATTGTCAAACGATATGGAACATAAGTGCAAGGGAATGAACAGTAAGTTATTAAAATATCTAAGATGATTTTTTTAAATTATCAGTGCATATGTATAAACATGATTGTAGTTAACCTACACAGTTTATTGATGTTTGTAAATATATTTTATCTACTTTATGAGTTTAAAAAAATAACAATGGTTAAAAAATCATTTGATCAGTGTATAACACTTCCACTACTAAAGGTATTTAATTTTAATAATCTATGAGTCCCTTAGTCCACTTCTAGTACGCAATGTTTGTAAAATTATAACGTACACCTGTTAAAAGTACCTATTAGTTGCATTCCAGTATTTGCATTACGATTGAAACTCAGCTTAATTTAGAGAAATGTACACAAAATATCAAATGCGTTTGAGTAAAACCAAGCAGAATATTCGTATATATATATCAGGGAAAGTGGCCAAAAACGATCCACACGTGTTTTCTTCCAGATAGGCAGCTCTATCTACTAGGTAGCATATAAACTAGTTGTGCCAAGTCAAGAAGAAGCAATGGCGATATCTAAGCCATCGGTGTATTACGTTTCTGAGTAGAATTCTTATAAAAACTCGGTTTTATCATATCTCTAATAAGGCAAGCACTAACTTTCCTATTTATTTAGAAATACAGTCTTTAAGGTACAGAAATGTTACTTGATTAACCTTTGTTTAGTTTGTTATATTTTTCGGAGTGTTACAGTAATATGACCTAAAGTGGGCGGCCATACTATCGGGTAAAATGATCCATCCACTGAAGAAAATCCAGTACCGGGTCCTAGTAATAATGGCATCCATTCAAACGTTCTCAAAATGTATGACTACTCATTACATTATTTAATTTATTTCTGCGTTAATTTTGGGACATTATTTTTTAATTATAATTTTGAAATACACCCTTTCATTGCTTGAGGCACTTTCTTACTTAAAAATTTTAATAAAATACATTATTCATACTATTTGATTGTAAAACCTACTTTATTTCATTATGTATAGTCATAATTACTTATGCATCTATTATTTTTTGCCTATAAAAAACAATTTACAATTATTTCCAAATGAAGGATCATTTTGCCCTTGCATGAGTGTAAAATGATCCTTTAGATTTCTTTTTTTTAAATTCTATTTTTTCGTTACTACAAAGGGCCAAACACTTATTTAACATTTATGTTATATAAGTTTAACATTTATGTTATACATATATGAAGTGTCATTTTTGAAGTGTCAGATATTCCAATAAAGTTCCAGAGCTAAGGCAGGTGAGACGGTTTATTGAACATTACCTTTAAGTTACAATATAGAGTGGTTAGAGGGGTACAAAAATCCACGTGGATTAACCAAGCAGTTCCAGTGGCAGAAGTCTCTCGATTTACGCATACTACACCACGTGGTTTGCTAAGACATAACTCCGCCTCTCTCTTATCTCTAATCGAATTACATGCATTTATTAACATGACCTGCATCCAGGATTACAAAGGCGTGGAAACACGTGTACATTGAAAAGAACACAGAATCCAGGACCTGGTATCTGGCAATTAACTAAAGAAATAAAACACAGCTCCAGAGCGCGCGTGGCAAGTATGACAGGAAAGCAAAAATTACAGTGAAAGTACCCGCTTGAACAATACCCAAACTAGTAAAACACAAATTACCCCTTTTTATGCATTGCATATATATATATATATATATATATATATATATATATATATATATGTTGAAATAAAATAGTACCTGTGATTATTTTTAATTATAAACTAATTTTATAAATTTTCCAATCATAGAGCTATATTTGATAGGCTACAAAGATATTTATCAGACTTGTGTGCTTGTTAATTCCAATCTTCTCTCCAGTTAAAAGTTTTCGATCGTTGATATCCTTTGAATGCTTTTTCCGACACTCAAACAGTTTAAAGACTGTATGCCGATTGTAAGTGATTAGACATTTCATCCAATTCAAACGAAAAGATGTCTGTTCGTCTTGCTAGTCGTCAAATATTATTATCGTTTGTATATTTTCTTAATTTTACTTTGTATAAATTCTGATCTTGATTTATCTACAGATTAATACACATACATTGTTACATAATTTCATAATTCAGGTTTTTTTTAAGCCCGACCAGTGGCCGAGCGCATAGCGCTCTCAACTGGGAGAGAGAAAATCGCGACCTTGTTCAAATCCAGGTCCCGATTTCTACAAAACTTTTCGTACATACGAGTTAGCACTCATTAGAAAAATTCCAAGGAGGGCAACCCCCCCCCTTTGCCTAGATCTTTCGAGGAGATAAAATGTTCAATGCATTAATTTATGAATAAAGAACACTTCATGTTAAATATAAGATAATTGCACTCTTTCTTGTAGCCCCAACAATCACACGTTTATCTGTTAATCCTAGTAGCTTACTTACAGTTTCTCTACTAGCTTACTTACAGGCTCCCTACATATTGTTAAAATGCGTGTTTACCATTGGTTACCTCCAGATCCAACATATAAAATATTTACATTTCATTGGGTAATTCTGGATCCCATCAAAACCTATATATATGAGTGACTGTCAGCCAGTTTTACCTTTTCTTATTGTTTTCATTTCCTTTTACATGTTGTGAGTGTCATGTGCTGTATTTACTTGTTAATGAATTCCTTATTCGGTTCACGGATGTATCTCTTTACACTTCATATTTTATCACAGTTGAGATGATATTCTTTCTAAAAGTGAACAGCGATATAATTTTTTGTATAAACATAATGTGTTTCAATTATTACTTTTACTGAGACTTACTTTTTCGTCAATCCTTTCATTGGTATTTTATAGAGCGTATAACTGCTGCCGGTCATTGTTTTGAACACTTAATTTAAGGACCGTGGTAGCCCAGTGCTTAACGCTGTGGACTCCTACCGGAAGTTTGCGAGTTCGATTCCGATGTATCACTAAATACCACCGTGTATATACGGTGTACTTGCACGTTAATTTTGTGGTTCTGAAAACTCTCTCGACGGTGGCTGGCAATTAACGAAGAGTGCCATTTTTTGACAAAGATCCAGATTGTGGCGGGAAACTCTTGAAAGGAAGTATGTAGCTCTAAGCGACGCATTCGGTGACGTTCGCTTGTACTCTCCTTGAAAAAAAAAAAAAAAAACACTTAATATAATCACATCTGAACTTATAACCAATTATTTTTGACATTCGATTACTCTTTGTGTGTTTACTCCTTATATGACAACATCTTCGGTGACCTTTAGTGACTTTCTATTTTAATTTCTACTATGCATTTTTAGATTAAAGTTGTTTTTTCGATGTGTACTATCACCTTTTACAGTTAAGTCATCTTTTATAAAACATTCTATATAAACACAAAAATTGCTTTTCGATTGTCTCTTTTCCTATCTCTCACAGTACGAAAAATATATTTTTTTAAAGTAAAAATATACAATTCTATAAGAATTATACAGTAGCTAACGTATCACATATTTTAAAATTTGAATGCTTTATGATGGATTGGTTTCTGAAGCTAAATCCTTTACCTTACTTATTCTTACATATTTAGAAAAAAGGGTAATCCTACTGTATAGAGAAATTGAACAAGGAAAAACAGAATATTTGAAAAAAAATAAATCCGTTTACAAAAATTCAGCTACTTGGACTATTTTATCATCTGTATGCGTCATATACAAGGAAAAATTATTATTGCGTGAATTGTTGTGTTTGTATAGATAGCTTTATTCTTTTTTTTAAATAAATAATGCATTTTAAGGATAAAGTATTTCCCGATGAAAAATTGCCATATTTAAAAATTTTATTGTTACGAACAGTTTCACAAGAATGCATTTAATTATTTTCTTTTTATATTGGTAAGTTATAATGTTCTTAACTGCAGATTAGACATTTTTGTTTCGCTTTATGTTTCATTCAGTAAATAAGTGATAATTTAGGATATTTCATACTACATTTAAAATCATATAAACTTTTTTCCTTCCATTGATAAAAATATAGAATATTACATTTACAGTAAACATGATTCCCTGTAAAGTAATAAAAGTCCAAGTGCTTTTTAAATTTCCTTTTAAGAGATTTAGATTATTAATAACATTTTCTATCTTCAGATCACCTGAAATTTATAAAACTGTTTTAAAACAAATTTAGAATATTCAGTCTTGTAAAAACAAATGTTTTAAAGCTTCGTATATGAAATATTTGTTGCTATAAATGTTCTTTAAATTGTTTTTTACAACACAATAATGAGGTAAGAGCATTCGCAAAAGTATTTTTTTTAATCACATAATTGTTTTCATAAAAGTGATTTATTATAAACGAAAGGGTTCACGGCTCTTTTAAAGAATAAATCGTGAAAATGTTTAGAAGTCATTAATTGGCTCTCAGTGACTATGGATTGCCCTTTTAATGTTTAAAGGGTCATTTCTGTTTTGTATAGTTGAATTATAAGAAGAAACAGAGGCCACTGTAGACATCTAATTCTCTTAATGAATTAAATATTCTAAAGATGTCATGTGCTAAAGTCTTTCTCAGAATATGGCAATCTTGTGATAATATAACTTTAAGTATTGATGAAAAACGATTTGTTTTAAGTCTTCAGGTGTAGAACTTTGTGTTCATTGTTTGCTATAGAATGCATATAAATTATACGGAAGCATATGAATAACACTTCAAGGCTGCGATTCTGAAACATAGTAATTTTTTAGCCTTTTTACCTTTATAAAAATTAATTGCTCTGTGAAAGAAATATTTAGCTTTATAACAAGCTTTAGCTTCTCAAAGTAACATTTTCTTTACATTATGAGAATGTTAAATTTCTCTAAATTTTTACACAGTTTAGAGATATTCGAATTATATTAAAATATGAAGGTATTGTATGTTTTTGTGGAGAAGCTCCTGTGAATATTTTTTGTTCATAACGGGTAGTCACGTGCCGAGTTGGCATTCGACACTGCAATGGCCCAAAGATATTGGCCATTCTATTATGAGGACTCCGAATGGGCGGCCAACAGTACCTCCTACGAAGGGATGGACCAGTTATCACCCAAGCCCAGAATCGAACCCGGACCCAAGGCATGATAGAATTGTTTTTTAGCCAATACACCACCTGGACGGCAATTTTTCTTGATTTCTGTTGTTATTTGTTTGATGAGGTGAGGTGGAAAATAAAGTTGTTGCATATCTGCAAAATAAGTCTGCAGGTCTGTAAATATGCAAAAACAAGGGGCAGTTTCTTAAATGTAAGCCAATGTAATAAGTTAGGATGTACTCATAAGTTCCTCCTAATATCACCTAATGAAATACAACACATGCTATAAGCTGATAAATTATTCTTGATTCTCCTCATGATTTTGTACATAAATGAAACAATTGGATGTCATGAATCCCACTTATTGTTCATTTCCATTACCTTCTTAACTTTTACATTTTTTAATACTTTCCAACAGTTTTGAAAAGCTTTCATATTAATATTCCAATTTCTCGACTTTAGAAAACTGTTATTTCTCAGCTACTCGTCTTGTAAAAATTGACGTGTCTACATTAGCAGGCTAAACTTTGGTGGAACATTTAGGGATACGTTGCTAAAAATCAAGATTTCAGCAAGATTTTGGACACTGCCCGTATATGTGGAGTTACCATTTGGAGTAAGTATTAAGGAATTTCCAATATAATCGCCTAACATTGAAACGAATAGAATCATCTGGAAACAAATTGAAGGGTTTGCTTCAAAAAGGGGGCAGCTTCATATATTTAAATTTGAGGACTACTGTAAAAATCGTTTGGGAATTCAATAAAAACTAACGATACAAGGAGCTATATATATATAAAATTCTATAATATATGTATAATTATATATATATATGTATATAATTATATAACAATTTCAGCACATTTGTAGCAACACACTTATTTAAACACACTTATAATAAAGTCTGTTGATTACAGCTTGTAATTATAACACATTTCCTTGGCAAAAACTTAGGCTGTGAGTCAGAAACCTATGGTTTTGGTGATTTGCAATTCTCCCTCTGTCGAGACGTTGCATTGTATGCATTAATTCTGTGATAACAATGGCTAGCCCGGAGGGCATTTTTTCTAATATATGCTAAAGTATTTATATATTATATATATATATATATATATATATACATACATATATATATTACTGCAAGATAGTATATGTGTAACTTCTAACTAACTTACTGCTAAAATGGACCTCCCTCATTTTTGCAGATTACACTTCATTTACAAATATTCAACAAACGGCCGTTCAAAATCCGTACACAAAATGGGTAGCTCGCATGAGAGTCGGCACCATAGGGATAGTAGGAGCACTTGCCCCGGCTTCTTGCATGCCGTTTTTCTACTTCTTTTTTGTTCTTTTTAATATGGTAACCCTATGTTGAAGTAAATCTTTGCCCCCCCCCCCGCTCTCCCAGGAAAATATCCTTCTGCTGCCCATTGTAGTTCGCGTCAGTCTCTGTCAGACGCTGAAACGTTAATACGGCTCAGTGCACTATAGCACAAGGCTATATCAGCACCATATCCTTAACGTTAAAAAGTGTTTGCTAGTTATGCATGAAGTTTGTTCTATGTATTTCTGGAAGAAATAAAAGAATGTTTTACTCCCTACAACTTTTCTCTTGGTTTCTGGGTAGTTATTTGATCTACTAATATTCATCCCTTTATCAAATCTCCAATGAAAGTTGTAAGATTATGCTCTAAATACTTGTTAATCATTGAATCAGGAATTAATCTTAAAGAAAAATAAATTAATTGTTAACTTTAAACTAAAAACTGAAATATTATTCATTGAATTGCATAAAATAAAACAAGTACAGCCCATAACTATAAATGAAATTCTCATTAAATTTGGAAGTATATAGAGTTTTTCCTTCGTCCGAATTTTCTGATGTACATTAATAAAATATTTTATATTTCTGCTAGATATTTTTTGGAAACTACTTTAATAAAACTGCGCAACTTTAAATACGGTAACAGTTCTACAAAAATGGTCTCAAAGAATTGGTAATCGTTTAAATATTAGTTAATATATATTAAACCGAGAATGCATTTTTTATACATTCTCTTTCCTTCAAATTTTCAATTATATTAATGAAAACCGTTTTTTTTTCGCCAAATGAATATCGTTTTCAAAACGTTAATTTTGTCATTCAGATGCTAAAATTCGTTCACGTAATTTTACATACTTCATTTCACATGCTGCACTTCATTTTCTGAATAAAAGTAAAAATTTTTGTTTGAACAACAAGAATATTTTTCATATTTAATATCTTTTTTTGTCATTTTAATTGAGAGGCAAAATCATTTCGAATAGAATCGTAAATTAACTTTTTGATTCAATAAAACAGATGTAGGAAATCGAAATGCTAGGAACATTTAACTTTTTTTTTCGAATGAGTAAGACTGATAGTAACTAAATTGCGATGCTTTTTGATGTCTCTGTCAATGAATTCAATTTTTATATTTAGATAATATATTTTAATAGAAATGAATTGAATGCATCTAGCGATCGATCGATTTACAAAAATAGTTTTTGCGTCAATCGTTAAAACTGTTTTATAACTTCGACTCAAAAAACAGACGCTGATGTTTAAAGGTTTCCCATGAAAAATCAAGATAATGCGTGCATGGATGAATGCTATTAAATCCAGGAACATTAATAGCTTTCAGAAATAAGAGGAGTAGAAACAACATATTTTTGTTCTAGATTATCTGTTTTATAGTTTAATCAATTTATTTAATTAAGACGGAATTTTATATAGATCAAATTAAATAGGTAATAGATAGAAAAATAATTAAGTTGATAATACAACATTGCGTAGTTTTCTCTTTAAATAAAATGAGAAATTTTAATAGTTCATACATATATGACAAGAGTCTATACTCTCCTCTGTCTAAGAAATTTGCTTCTTTAGGCGGCTTTTGAAGTACCGGAATTAACATTTTTGACGTTTAGAAATATAGAAAGTTGCTTAAGGTGTACAATTTATGAATAATTACGATATGATCTAAATTGTAAAATAAGTCAAAAAATGTATGCATGAAAATGGGTAACGAGACTGTTGAATTGCATTTTAAGTCGTGCTGCTCTCTCTATAAATTTCCAACGAATAAAATGAGGTAAAAATAATCAGAATGTTGCATCAGCGCGCTGTCTTAAAGAAATAAGATCTCCATTACTCCTTAACCCTCAAATGCCCATGGTAGCAAATTTGCTACCCTCCTTTAAACGCTATTTTTTTACAAGAAAAATGTTTCGAAACGTTGTTTTATTTTCATTTTTTAATCATAAAACCACTAACTATACCTTTGATTACTAATAGTTCACAAGTAGTTTGGATCCACAGATACCAGAATTAATAGATGAAAAATATTAATATTTTAGAAGCAACATTCTTATACTCTTTCACTCTACTTACATGTTTTACTATCAAGTTTTTCTACTATTTTAATAATATTTAGTACGAGAAGACAAAGGCCGTTGGGGAGGAAATTACAATGGGCGCTAGAAAAAGCATTTGACGAAATCACGTGTACATGCAATGTATTTGATCTTCGTCAACCTAAATAACTTCGCATTCAATTTTTATTATAGATTCAAATCGAATTTCATGTTCTGGAAACGCGGGGAAATTTCGCATTCGAACGATTTCGTTTTCTATAGACTCTCTTATAAGAACTTTCAAGCAGACGATTATTTTAGTAAAAAAAAATAAACTGTGTTATCTGAAAAAACTTTTAAACGAACTGACTTCCCTTCAAAGCTTGATGACCGTGACTTCAAATTTGACATCATTCTCACTTGAAAAATCTAATTTTGTCACGCAAATGATTAACTTTCTTTACTCTCAGAAATAAAATGGAGCTGAAAATAGCAAAAAAATGCCTTTAAAATGAGGAGGCGGGTTCATTTTAAGATTTTTAAAGTATCGCAGTTTGTTTTCTATATTTTTATACATAATTATGAAACTTTTCAAGTGGACCGTACAAACGGTGTAGATTTTATTGCTTTTTTCGTACTTAACTTTTTTATCTTTTTGGAGTAACGGAGGTAAAAGTTTTATATCTTGGATGAGTTGCCCCGAATGGTTACAGTGCGAGTCAGGGATCAGCGTAAGAATATAGTAGGATGAAGAAAAATTAACAATTACCATTTATATTTAACATTTTACAGGCAATGTTCTTAATTGGGAACATTGTATTAAAGGTTGGTTGGTTGCGTGATTATGGAAACGCTACACTAGGGCGATCTGCCAAAGGTTGGATGCCTTGGTAGGAGGAATTTCTAAAGGGTTCTAACACGTACTCACGTTACATCTGGAGAAGACCTACCAAAACTCCAGACCGTTAGATCGACAGCCACGCGATGGGACCCGAACCCGGGACCTTCACACTTCGGCCATCTACCATTTTCAGTGGCATAACCACTGTGCCATAGTGAGGCCATTGCATTAAAAATTTATTGAAAAATTAAATTTTATCAATATTTACTTGAAAGAATTAGCAGATAAAGTTAAAAGATGACTTGATTTTTTGAAATAGAGTTTGCATTTCTATCATTATTGGAAAACTGGAAAGAAAATCTTGAAAATAGCCATTTTCATAAATTTTTACAGAGCTATCTTGATGCACTCTTCACCCCTTCAAACGTAATATCTTTCATATCTTTACTTAAATTTAAAAATAAATCTCTTTGTTTTTAATTCTTAATTTTTCACTTATTATTTAAACTACCCACCAGTATATTCAGTTTTTGAAACTAATGTAAATTATAGTCAGAAATGATTCATGCTCCTAATTGGAAAGAGTGAAAATTGTACTGAAAATGTTTTTCCCCATTTAAATGACTAATATCCTTTAATTAACGCATTTGAAACAAAACATCCAAAGCACTAATGAAAAAATATGCGGTTTGTAAAATGTTAAGAAAATACACGCTTTTTCACTAGATACAAAATAATTTTGTAAAAAGTTTCATTTACAATTTTTAGAAGAGTTTTGAAATCAGAATTCTTCCATTGAAAAAAAACATATTAAAAATAACGTTTTTCTCAATTATATATTATATTTGCGTTGTTTTACTTAAAAGAACACCATTTCAACGAAAAATATTTTTTTGTTGCTTCGAATTTTCTCATAGTGGGCATTAGAGGGTTAAAGAATATCTAAAACAAAAACTGCTCCTTAACACCATCCAGTTATGGTTAGAAAAACATTGAGAAAGCTGCAAAAGCTTACTTGCATTGTGCATAGAAGGAGGGCGTTTCTTGTTTGGACGTTGAAAATAATGTGACCGACTTAACAGCACATCACACGGTCGCCAGATATAGCAGTGTTTCCCAACCACTAGTCTGCGGACCGGTGTCGGTGTCTGAGACTTTGCTGTCGGTCCAATTTTAAATTTATTCAATAATAATCAGCAGAAAATGTCATTCAAACTAAAACTTATACTTTTTAAACATTTTATTCAATAAAAAGAATACGTGTACATATTACAACGTTTGTTATTTTTATACTATGCTGGTTTGTGAAATATTTTTCCTATTTCGTCGATATCCTTAATGGGTAGTTGTGACACTGTGCTTAATGTATAAAAATTTCTCTTTTTATCTGGTATAAAATTACTCTTTTTATTTATTTTATTGCCTTAAAGTAAGTAAAATGTAAATTTTTTGTAAATTACACGGTGAAATGTTTCATTCTAAAATTAATATTGTTTGTATTTTTATTATGCTAATTTAATTGCAATACATAGATTAACTTCAGAAACAACCTATCAAAATGTCTAGAATTCAATCCTTACTTTTTGTACAAAAATCAATTAAATTCTGTCACATTTTGCTTTTGTTACTATTCATACGTATACAAAAATACTTTAAGAACCAGGGATTAATTTATTTTTCATTGCTACTCAATGATTCATACCATTTTATGTTTTGTCAGGTGACAATTAAAATAAGAATACACGCAAATATTCAAATGACAACGGCCTCTTTATTAAAACCCTTCTGTTGTTTCTATTTTCTTAAAGAATGCATTCATAAAATTGCTAAAAAAACTGCATATGAAAGCGTTATATTAAAGAATGTCTGTTTTTCTTCTCTTTATTATCGACGTGGAAGAAAATGAATATTGTTCTGTGATAGAATGCTGGAACTTATCTTTCTAATTTGTAACACCTCCAAACGAAATCTAATTAGTTATTTTACCTATCACAAGTTATTTTATTATGGAAATTGGAGTAAAAAAAAATAATAAGTAATTCGTAAAATAGATGTTTACTTTTGTATTCATATGGAAAGAAACGATAAATTTTACATAGTAGTGAAATAAGAATCCACAAAAATATAAAATAAAAAAGGTATGCACATACTTAAAAATTAAAATTACACCCATAAAGCACTTCCGAAAATAACACTACAATAAAACAATCTATACATATCCTATACAATTACAGAGCTTTTCTATGGAAACATTCATTTTTAATTAGGTTAACAGAACTATAAATACTAAATAAAGTACAAAATATCTAACTCTATTTATACAGATTACAATTTTATTGGCGTTGCATCATTTTAGTTTTTAAATAAAGAGCTTTATTCATTAATTTCATTAGTTGCATTGTATCCTCAATAGAAATTCAAATCTGCATAAACTTTGTAACAAACAAAAACTGAAGAAATTCTACACAATAATATGAATATGAATTATTATTATTATTTTTTACCCTTAAAAACACACTGTTTTTTAGTACTATCCAGTTTCACCTGATGAAACAGCCATAATATATTTTTACAATGTGAGCAACAAACTTTTAGTTTCGATAAAAAAAAAAATATATTTAAAGAGACTGAAAATTTCGAGAAATTTCTATGAATTCAAATACTATATTTCTGTAGAACTCCAAAAGTAGTATTTATGCCATATACCTGACAAACTAATCTTGTGTGTTTTTGTTTACAAGATTCTTAGTTTCTCTGTACGCTGGATGCGAAAAGGTAGACTGCTTTAATTGGATATTATTTCACTTTTACTTTGCTCTTTTTGATTCAGTTCACACTTACAGAATTTTTTTAAACCAGAAAATCTTTTATAACTTTTGTTTTTCTTTCTTTCAGAGTGAATAATCTTTTGTAATAGGCAAGAGTGCGAAAACATCATTGCGACAATTTGTAATAAATGCTTTTAACAATATGAAACACCTTGTTTGTTGTGTAATGTCAAAGTAAATGTAAAAATCCAAATAGTGGTAGATAAAATGGATACTCTTGAAAATAAATACGTAAAAGTCAGCAATGAGGGGAAACACTTGGAAACGAAGGTTTTCTTTTCTTTTTTTTACGACAGCCATTCCAGTTTTCCTAGTACAAGTTCTGTACTAAGCAGTGCTGCATTAAAAACTTTACTTGAACAAAAGCAGTAATTTATCGCACTAGAGGGTTTTTTAAATTCAATTTAAATAATGTCAATTGTGTAAATTAGTATTTACCTGTAATAAATTATAATATTTCATCTATATTAAACTGAATTTTAAAATATAAATTCCGAAACTCAATATGTTATTATTCCAACCATAATTCTATTCTATCGTTCAATTCAAACCATAATAACGATTCAAAGAATGCATTGTTTTAAAACTTTTTATCTATTACTTTTAATGATCTTATCTAAGTAAGTTTCTAAGTTCAAGCTTTTAAACATCATTGCAATTGCGATAAGTAAAATTTAAATTTGATTTATTATTCAATAACTGACCTTAAAGCTGTTAAGTCTGTTGAAAATTTTTAAAAGCAACACACACATAACAATAAAAAGATTTAGTAGAGAACAGAAAGTTTGCGAAAATCTACGCAAAATATTTTCAGAACTAATTACCCCCGTTCACTTATTTAATAATTTAGGATAAAACCATCTTCTCGACACAGACATTTAAAATTAATAAAGCACTTACGGTTATAATTTTAGTCAAATGAATTAACAAGAATATATTTAAGTATCATAGAAGCATAAAATAACTAAAGAATTCTGGAGCACTGGCAGATAGTTTCATTCAATTAAAATAATTAATTTATCAGAATTCATTTTCTTTTACCTTTGATTTTTGGAACATTTAACAATATGAATAACAGTTTAAATACTTATGTTCGAAACATTTTCATAAATAACAGTTTAGTAAGTTTGTTATTAAATGAAATCTAAAGTTGTGCATTTTTATTAAAATGTTATGAAGCATGTGTACCCCTATTTCATCATGCACGTACATTTAAAACTATAGATTAAATGAATATCCAGAAATTTAATTTAATTTTACTTTTATTTTTTAATCATTTTCCCTTTGACAAAAGAGAGAGCTTCAAACTGATCATTTAGATACTCACTGACCGTAAATATTAAAAGTAAAACAATTTTATGCATTAATAATTCTTGTATTATAAAATTAAGAGCACAGCACGGCAAAATATAACATTGGGTAAATATCGCTGCCATATTTCATGAAATCATTTCATAGTGCTTGAAAAGTGTCTACAGAAAATATAATATTCCAGAAATAGAAATTCACTAGTAGAATGAAGTTACTCTTCTAATCGTTAACCATTCGTAATAACTATCATTATGTCACAAGGAAAATAATGAATGATTTAAAGAAGGATTTATTTAAAGTGTCTTAAAACTGTACACTATTGAATCATTAATGCGTTCTTTATGAGACATTTATTTAAAGTCACGATCTTGAATATCACGAATTCGTACGTACTCAGTCCACAAAACATAATGCCTAAACATTATTTAAATCAGAAATACCTTCCAGCCGTGCATTGACGGCAAAGTTAACGAGAGCGTGATAAAAATTTACATACAGTGGTTGATTACAGTTTAAGGGGGGAAAATACTGACTTACAATTTGTTTGGTTTTGTTTTCTTTAATGAATCAAGTTTAAAATCAAAACATTTGATAAAAATAGTAATATTTTTTTAAATATTTCTTTTATTTTAATTGATAAAAGTTTTTATGCGAAGAGTCGTAAATCCAAGAAAATCGCATTGTGAACACAACTGAACGTCTCCGTTTTCATTCCATCTTAGCTTAAGTGATAGGTAAGGTGATGTAGCCGCTTGCAAAAGCTTTATTTTTGTTAACTGCATTTGTAACAAACCTTTAATTTATGTAAATGCGATATAACTGTGATCTGAGGTTGAGAAAAGTCAAATAAAATACCTCGTACTGAGCTAAGATTCGTTTACTTATTACAGAAATAAAGAAACTTAATCATTGAAAACTAGATCAGACGACAGCACTTAACTTAGATTGGATGGAAAATCTAAATCTGATCTGAAATTTTGAAGCAGAAAAAATCGTCAAAATATTTTCCCCTCATAAAAGCCGTAGTCACATATTTGACCTTTATTTAGAAAATGGAGAATTATCAGCTGTACTCTTCCCAGAACTAGCACTCATAACTAGCACTCTCGCGCTCTCGCGTGGGTATACACTATAGGCCGAACGAGGCAGCTAATGACCCTGCTTCAATAGTTCCAGCCCCATTCTTGAGTTTCCATTCTTTGCTTAAGACACAAGGGACCTTGCTCAATAAGCATTCGTTCGGCTGCCAGGTTTATCATCAACTTCAAACTCATTTTTTCCACGCTTAGTATATTTGTAGTTCCCGTGTATTTACGCATTTTTGACAGGAACTTCCCCAGACAGCACATACCCTTAAATCAAGCTTGACATTTCTTTGAATTTTACGTATTAAAGCAAACTTGGCAGTTCAATTCATCTTAACCTTGCAGCAAGCTTGGAGATTACAAACAAATGAGTTAGCAAATATTTTTCCCGCCGAATTTAAGTTATTTGAACTGTCAAGCTTGAATACAACTTGATTACTGCTTGATTTGGAAAGCGAAACAGGAAGTTGCGCACCCATTCTGGATTCCACACAGAAGCAGACTACAGTAAGTTTGAATCAACCTTGCTATGCCAAGCTTAATGCAAGTTGGGCAAGTGTAAACTTGAACACTTGATGTTGACTTGCATTAAGCTTACACGCTTGAAATATCAAGCTTAATGTAAGTTTGATGCAAATTTTCTCTGCTGTCTGGGAAATAAAGAAAATCGTTATTTTTCACTCATGCCCTTCAAATGAATATTCTAGACAAACTATATTCTTGCTGTCTTGACCAGAGCATATGTTAATTTCTCAATTTGTTGCAATCTGAGCGTATGACTCTCAAATATTGCTGTTGAAATTACAAAAACGGAATTTTGAGAATAGCGTGCTAAGTGAAAAAATCTCACTATTTTTTTGAAATTTTCCGCCTATGGAAATCTATCCTCCCTCCGAATCAACCCCAGCAGCACAGCAATTGCGATATTGGCCAATCTCGTCAAAAGTCGGCGGAAATCAGTCGTTTGTCTCGATTTTGGCAGATATTGCGTAACATGAGTGTTGCGATATTGAAAGTTTTAAAACGTGTGCTGCGTTTAATTTTATATTATGCTTATTTCCCTATTAGTAGAGTCAATAAATCACACATAACATTATTTTAATTTTTATTCATCTCATGGAAAAATAAAAGATGTGGATCAGCATCGGGCAATACTGATAAATCTCGCCAAAAAACAGCGTGACAAGCATAACAGTCACTTCAAACTTTAGTTATTTCATCTCGAGTCAGATTTACATGGTGGTTAGGACGCTGGCTTCCCACACCTTAGGTCCCGAGATTGATCCCAGTCGCGGAGGCTAGACGGAAACAGATTGAAAATAACTTGAGCTTTCAGCGTAGAGAGAAAAATGTGTGGAAAAATAAAATATATGGGGCGAGTTCGCCGACCGGCGCCCCATGTAATTAGGAAAACTTTTTTTAGAGTGTAGCAAGTTTGAATCAAGCTTGCCATGTCAAGCTTGATTCAAGCTTGCTATGTCAAGCTTAATGCTAGTTGGGCAAGTGTAAACTTGAACACTGGATTCAAACTTGCATTAAGATTACACGCTTCAAATAATCAAGCTTAATGCAAATTTATTGACTTGATAAATCAAGCTTGCTGCAAGTTTGATGCAAACTTTCTGTGCTGTCTGGGTCGGGATGTACGACGCAGGCGGGAAAAAACTTATATTTAATTTTGTATTGTTTGGCAACTGTCACTTGCTATTTAGACGACAATGGACGGTAAAATCTTTATTTATTAACCAACCAATATAAAATTTTGTACATTGCTATAGCGTTGACTGATTATGAAGAAATAACCCAGCGTTTAATTACGAAAATTATTCAGAATATGATAATCGATTACATTATCTAAAATTTTTCCATTTACAAAGATTACTTGTGAATTTTATGTCCCTAAAAATATTATCATGAAAAGAAAAATGCCTCTCTTTTGTGTGGAACTGACGAAAACAGCACATAACATGACATAAGTATAAGAAATTAAGTTTTAAGCAGCAGATAATCATACGGCTGTAAACACTCTAAACTCATGTGTTTCCTCTGCATACACACAAAAATTAATAACTTTTATTTTAAAATACACATGCACGAGAAACTCACTGTACAATATTTTCCAACCTTAAATGCACATTTACTTAAACAAACTCGGAAAACATAGACTGATTTTTGAATGCGATTCTCACGTTTTATTGCATGCTAAAGTGACCAAACTAAAAGGTTTTCCGTATGGTAATGAACGCGTCGTCTTAAAAGAAAAAAAAAATTATACAACGAAAATTCGTTCAAAATATCATCCCACTCTAAGGAGGAATCCCTCGGCGATTTTAAGATACACGCGGTGTCTTTTCCTTATGCAGCACAGCACAGAATTTTATAAAAGCTCACTGAAGTCTAAAAAAGGGAAAAGAATGAATGAATAATTTTGGAGGGAACTTCCTCAAAAAGATCAATTGAATATTTCCATGTTCCACGGTTCCGTTAAAAGTTGCGAGCTGTCTGTCACAGTTCCATCCTGATCCTGCACGAAATAAACTGGTGGTCACGAACGTCATTTGATGTTTCAAAGCTATTCCTTTCGTTTTTTTTCTCCTTTTCGTTTTCTCGTTTCATTAACATAAAGCTTGATGGGAGAATTCCCACCCTGATTCAATAAATTTTCGCCTCTCCCTCAACTCTCGGGCATTCTTTTCCTGTGTTTGGTTGATTTTTCCTTCTTCTTCTTCTTTTTTTTTTTTTTTGAATGGGATATTGACTGAGAATAGGAAATTCTCACGTCAGTCATGTAGAAAATGTATGATCTTTACCGCCGATGTTTGTTTGAAGTTTATTTGGAAATCTATTTCTCTCTGATTTGCATTGCTTTCCACGACCGACTGTTTCCAGGAAAAAGTCGAGCTGTTTTGTGGATAATAGATATTTTTGAAACACTTAACTTTAGTAAACAGTATACGGAGTAGAATTTTGGAAATGCAGTCGAATGCAAATAGGTGTTCAATACTGAAGGTATTTTAATATTTAGTTTTGCATTTGAATTGGAGATACAACTTTTAATTTTTTTACAGTTTGATAAAACTGGGGAAAAGATTTTCATTTATTGAAATGTTTAGAATCTTAAGAATTACATTACCATAATGAACATGTTAAATAAAATGGGAAAAAATACATGTGCATGTACATCTATATACATATTGCTATTTAATTATTTTTGATTACTTTTAAAATGAGACGTATGTGAAGGGATAGAAATATAGCTATGCATTTGAGTGATCTTCTACAAAGAGAGAACAAAAAATGAAAGTGAATTCTAAATCGAAAATCAGCTAAGAAATGTATCTTGAAATCAATAATAAACGAAATATAAATTTCAAAATCATTTTAGTTACTACTTAGAAGGCATATAAAATCTACAGTATTCAAAGCTTACTTATAAATTTCCTAAAATAAAGTAAAATCGAAAGGTAAACTAAAGTTTTTAATGTTATTGTCCCTACCTTAAAAGATTTAAAAATATCTTTTCAAAAAATGAAAATATGTGTCTTATATGTGAATGATTTTTCGTGTAATATGTGTGAAAATATGTGAATGATTTTTCGTGAATGATTTAGTTTGAGTCAAAAGATAAGTCTGAGTGTAACACAGACATGAGTCATATGCATTTCTGATAAGACTTCTAGAAATGCTATTTCATAAACTAGCCCTTATACAATTTTATGAGTCAAACTCTTATATATTTACTGCTACCAGCATGTTGTGTGATTGATCAAAAAATAATATAAACTTTATTTCCATGCTTGTAGATTTAACCAAGTTTTGCAGATGGAAATTACAGCTGCAAAAGTGCAAAAGTGCACAGTTGCAAAAGCATTTATAAAATCAGTATATATAGCATACATTTTGTTTGTCAATGATTTATGTAAATTAAAAAGAGACCAGCATCATAAATTTAACTATCTTATTTCAATCATTAGCATAAAAATAATACGTCTAATGTAGCGGTTTTTCATCAAAAATGATATTAATTTAGAAAAGCTTGGATTCATCTAACAAATTATTGCTCAAAAATGTTATCAGAGGAAATGATTAAAGAAAAGAAAAAGATTCAAAGGAAAAACCTGCAACACTAAAGTTGGGAAACACGGTAATTAAAAAGCGACTTTTTGAAAATAATGTGACTGAAAATGACGACCAAAATTGAAAATTCGGGAAGAACTTTTACGGGTAAGTGGATTTAATCAGACCACGAAATTTTTTCTTTCGTTTTCCAACTCCATTTTTCTCCTTTATCATAAACTCTCTGATTAAAAATCTCGCAATTTTTCTCCAATCTTTATTCCTTATTCTTGGGGAAAATCGATTATTTTTATTATTTATCATTTTCTTAAAATTCTCGAATCTCGCAACTAAGTATTTGACTGCCGTTTTATTATACACTTCATTGATACCGGCTTTTCAAGAAATATTAATATCCCCCGAATTTTCTGAATGTGGGAGAAAACGTGGTTACTCTGGATATTCTGTGATTTCTAGCAAACTTATTTCCATTATTTCCTAAAATTAATTAGGGAATTCTCTAAGTTCGAATTCTGGTGTAAAAGGGACCAGGTGGTAATGCAACTAGAATTTATGGTAAATTTCGTAAGATTCTTTTATTTAATCTCGCTTATGATTATAATTGGAACAATTTCTCCAAAACAAGAAAAAAATCTCTTAGCGCTTTCTGTTTCACTATTTATATAACGGTGGAATGACAATAACATGCGAATTTTGGATTTAAGCTCCGTAATTCCTTACACGAAGACTAATGGATAGCTGCTAAAAACCTGCTCGTGTTGCGTTTTAATGTCTTTTGATCATAGACTTGAATATAGGATGATTATCAACGTATTGTACAAGAGCCAAACGAAATGTGCCTGAAAGGTGCTGATGTGCACCGTAATTATTAGGATCATGTTGTCAACACCCATATTAAAGTTTTACTTTCACGACATAAAACTGTTTAAAAAATTTTCTAATGATTTATTCAGGCACAACAATATTCTAATAACTTGAGATGGGAAGCTTAATTTTACGACAAATGGGAATTTTTTTTACCTATCACTAATTATATATATATAATATGATAAGGAAATATATCTTAATATTATATATTAACTAAAACTTTAATATGTAATGTTAAGATATATTTCCTTATCATATAGAAAGAACATTAATATTATATATTAAGGAAATTAATGAATCATTTTAAATCAGAAAGGTACTTTAATTATCGTTATATATAACATAAGATTTTCTCTAATATTTGTAACATTCACCAAAAATTTTAAACCCATTTTATCTCATGAAAATAAAACTTTCGATTGCATCATGATTCGACGCTAGAGGGCGTTTATGCAGATAATCATTCAAAGGGAGTCGAGTATTTTCCGTTGAGAGGCTGACGCTATTTCGCACGTATGATCATCCCATTTGCAAGTCTGTGATTTTGATTTATCGCAGCATGTCACGTTTTTAGAAATCGATGAAAGAAAAATTTCATATAGTAACTTCACTGCAACCACTTCTTTCCAGGCTTGTTGGCAGCAACTAATTATTATCGCTTCACTATCCTTACTATCAGTTCGAAATTTTACTGTCAATTATTTTCATTTCGGATGCTAAATGCATTGAACTCTTAACTGCATAAATTTTATTTCGTGACTTACAGTTTCTGTGGCCTTACAAGGTTTCTAATAGTCTACATTATGGTCAATTCTTTTTTCATTAAAAATTTTTGAGTCAAAATATGTTTTACATTGGTATATCCCTATTTCAATAAGTAAAGACAGGCATAGAGCTGTTTACCGATTGTTAGAATAATTGATTAACATGGCTACAATGTGAACAGAAATGAGATATTACACATGAGCAAATAAAATAAATCATCAAAAAACATGTTGTAAAAATTCTGCCTATTAAGAACTTCATCATTTAAATAATATACTACTACATACAAAATATTCAAGTAATAATTATTATGTTTATTACCTCTAATAAATGATAGAAAAATAAAACTGACAGAGTTTTATAATATCAGTCTATCAAATGTACAAGTTTTGTTTTTTCACAACCTATATTCTAGATTTCCAGTTGTCTCAAACTCAAGGAAATATAATACTTTAAGTATTTTAAAAATGAAAACTACTATGTATATTGTAATCCAAACGTAATGTTTTTTTTTGTTTTTTTTGTCAAATCAACACAAGAAATTGTATTTTTTCCACTCTTACACAATAGTTATACTCCTTTCATTTAAGATAATTTTATTTGTAGTTACGTTCTAGCTTCCTTTATAAACAGCCTGCAAGGTTTTACCTAAGTGGGTTGTGTCAACATTTCATAGCGCGTAATGTGACTAAAGTAGGGAGTTCCGTATTTAAACGCTCGAAATGAATGAATATTATTTTAGATTTACTTATCAGTCTGCTACAAAGCTGTTTTATATATTATGTGACTAATGAAAGTCCTCTTACAATGTACCTGACAGGCATTCACAGCAAACCTTAGAAAAGACTAAATACCGCTACTACGACCACCAAAACGCAAAAAATTACGTATTTGCCAGTATCCTCGGACCGGAGGTTTTAAATTATATTTTTCCGAATTATCTGGCTACCTTGTATTTTTATTTAAAGAAAAAATAATAATCGATAAAAATAAATCATAGTACGAATCGGAAACTCGGGCAATGTACCGTGAGAAAGGAGGACATTAAAATGAAATTTATCGAATTTGACTTTTTTCATCTACTTTGATACTCTAGCATGCCCGTAGGCAGCAGTCTTGGATCGACGTGTAATAAAAATGATAAACTTTAATAAAAACGCTGAAACTTGGAAGACGTGTCAAAATGAACTTGTTTTTCATTCCTCAATTTCCGCACTCTGCATGAGAAATCTTGCGATGCAAAAATTGAATCGACTTCAGCATTTTTAAGAATTTTTTTTCTTTTCTTTCCCTATGTTCAATCTTTTTCTAAGATTGAAATATTTCTAATGCATTGACTATTGAATTTCTGGAGTAATATTGTAGGAGTGTTAAGTTCAAATTATTTGATTTTTTTGAAGCTCTCAAGATTTTTTGAATAATGCTTTGGGAAAAAAAATGCAAATTCCATGCATTTTATTTTTTGCTCTAAACCTGGAGAGGAAAAATATTTTTATCTAAATAGGGAACACAGTATTCGTTTACTTGAAGTGTCAACTGATTGTAGTAAACATTTTTAAAGAAAACAATTTTTATATGCAAATGTATAACCTGTATTTTATTTTATTTTACGTTGTTAAGGTGTTGCATTTAATACTCAGTACTTTACTTTTCTGTTGAATTGGAATAAACTGAGTTTATATTCAGTTGTGACCCAAAATATCATTAACGTAATGTTATTGTTTAATATTCTCTAATTGTAAAATAAAATTATTTAAGTGGAATAGTAATTTAATTATACAGGATGGCCAGTGCTAACGGTGCCCAATGTCTATTTCCTAAACCGTTAGTCTGAGGCACATAGTTCCAGTTTCAAAAATGCTTTAAATTGTATAATCTATTACACCAGAAATACAATCGAAGTCAATAAATCAATCATTATAATAATTACGGAATTTTAATTATACGGTCCCCCGGTCCCATCAGTTTTATTCAGAAAATTTTTCTTTAAACATTTTGAAGCACAAACAAAAAAAATCGTCCTTCTACGACCAAAATTTACCGAGTTATAAAGCAGTAAATAATTTAACTAATGTCAATTTTCCATGTTTAAAAATGTCCCATTACGGTAAACCGTTAAGGGACCATATAAATATTGAAATTTTAAATTATACGTTTTTTTTAAATTTCATTTTTTGGCATAATGCGGAGAAAGAAGCAAAACTAATTTTAGAATACTAATCTTTAAGCAGATGGTTATAGTCAAGCTCTATAAAAATCTATCCGGGGTCAGACTTCATCGTATATGTGTAGCATGCAGATTTGTAGCACCGAGTATATTACGCAAAATACAGTAACAGTTTTCTACGCCGGTGCATATTTATATTGAAGCCGATGGAATCCACTTTTGAGCAAAAGTTCCGCTAAATGAATTTGTAACATTAAATTTCTAAAATGCATATATTTGTATTTTAAAATGTTTCATTTTCTAATTTAATCTTTAATGATGTGTTCATTTCCTTGTAATTGTTTCCTTGTAAAGTTATTTAACACCAGTGCATTTAAAAAACTTTTTTTTAAAATTCTATTTTCAGTATGAGCTATATTTTTATGTTAATTTATTAGATACACATAGTTAAATATGTTAATCTTCTTTATTGCAATCTATAACCATAAGATAGTTAATGAAATTGCTAATAAATATTACAAGGCTCAAAACCATGTACAGCTGCGGAAAAAAAAGTCCCACTTGCTCTTTATTTCACCATCGTTCGTCATACAGGAAAGTTATATATACCATTCGTTTGCAAATAACGCATACTTTAATTTGTTATTAATTTAATTTGCATAAGGGGCCGTCTTCATATTTAATTCTACATCAACTTCGTTTTTCTCAATGGCAACACTGTATTTTGACTTTATTAAACGAAAGAAAACCTTCAACTTACCCTTAATATCAATATTCTACAATAATTTACGGAGATATTGCGAAGTCTTTTTTGCGCGTTTTTAAGGGACTTTCTGCAAATTGAAAAACGCTATTTGTAGGCTCCGAGCTTTTCGCCTTTCATTCATTTCTCTCAAGAGAATTAAAAGAAATAAACATTATTTTCAAAGAAAATATTTTTCCATCTCTCTTAAAGTTTTTTGTAGTAAGAATATCAAGGGTAGAAATTAGAATATTTAGTCAGTGACCAATGACCCGTGAGTTCATAAGCTCCTTCGTTCGTACACAAGATTTAAAGGAAAAATGCAAAACGACTGCTCACGATTTTGAAAATCTTTCTAATTTTGAAATTGTTATTGAATATTTCCCTTGATGGTTCTCTTGGACAAGTGAAATGTTGGCAGGAGTGAGAGGCTGCTCTCTGCTGTTCTGACTACAAGAATGAATGTTACCAGCTACGGTCAAACTAGAATAATGGTTTCCAGATTGAAAATTCATTTGTTTGAATTCCATGTAAAAAACGCAATTACTTTTTTGCCGACCCAATATTATGACTGTGTTTGTTATTTCACTTTCTTCATTTAATATTATCGTCTGCAAAGTGCAATATTCTTATAAGACTTTTGGCGGAATTTTAATTTATATTCAGATGAACATTTAGACAGAAAAACGTGATTTTGAATGTTTTTTTGAATGTTTGATTAAGTATTGGGAAGTCCAAAGACCCAATGTTTCCAATATTAAAAAAAGTAAAATTCATGCCTCGAATATTGAGGATGTTAGTTTTTCAGAAATAGGACGTTGTATTAGAAGACATACATCTACTGCACTGCATCTAATTCTATACCTGGAAAATATTTTATTTGAGGGAATATGGTAGCGAACGCAACAATAGACGCTTTATAGAATCACCATCAAACTGTAAAAACCTCTAATTTATTTGCTTCAAAATTTGATATTTTTAAATACCGCTATCTTTACTGTGCTTTTCACAAAAGAAATCTAATTTACTTTTATTTTAAGCATTTTCAAAAACTTGCCACTTAATAAATTTATATATGATCCCTAAACTCATGAAAATAACATATTTCATTTAATATAAATTAAATTACCAAACGTAAAAATTTGAAATTTTGCACAGTCATGTAACATTACTTTCTACATCTACTTCTATCGAAATTTCGCTATGTTGCTATTCATAATTTTTTTGAATATTAATTTAATAATTCATAATTCATATTAATATTTTATTTAAAATCATAATAACATTAAATTATGTTTGGGTCGTTTAGTTCTAATAGTACGAATAAAAATCCGCTTCTTACTATCAATATTATATGAGATATGATTTAAAGTATGAAAAAATATTTTAACATATGGGGAGGGGAATTTTGGGTGCTCATAACTCACCCATTTTCTGCTCAAATGTATTGAAAATGGGTATCCGGGATTAAAATGAGCTAAATTTTTGCTATATGAAGTGAAATCTAGGGGTATCTATTGGGAAAAAAAGAGTTGGTGTGAATTTTAATATGTAGATGGCCCCTTATGCAATTTTTATGCATAGCAAATTAAAGTGTATGTGAATCGAAAACGATTGGTATCTGTAACTTTGCTGTAAGACGATCGACGGCCGAAAAAAGTACAAGTGGGACTTTTTTTTCCGCAGCTGTACATTCATTTTTCTGAAATTATTTTGTATACAACACCTATTTTGCTGCTCGAAAAGTTCTCTAACTTTCAGCAGCTTAACTCGGTGAATTTTCGACGTAGAAAGACGATTTTTTTTATTATTGTGCATGAAATTGTACAAAGAAATTTTTTCTAAGTATAACTGGTAGAACCGGGGGATCGTATAAAATTTTAAATTTCGTAATTTTGATAGGAATTGATTTACTGACATCGATTGTTTATGATATAATGGATTATATAATTTCAAGTATTTTTGCAATTGGAACTACGTGTCTCTGACTAACTGTTAAGGAAATAGCCATTGGGCACCGTTATCACTGGACAATCTGTATATACATATATCTATTATATACATTTAAGAAAATATTTATATACTAGGAGAGCTAAATAATTTCTATACCTGACGTAAGAAGAAAACATTTACTTTTAATTTAAAAAGAAGCCGAAATATGAGCAGACTAGGGAACATGGCACAAATCCTTAGCATATAAATTAAATTTTCAAAAAACGACGTCTTTCTTAAATGCATATAAAAACTAATATTTATTTACGCAATTAGGAAATTAAATATGACAATTTGAAGATTAGAATGGAATAGTATAATATAACATGCGTTCCCTTAAGGTTCCACTTTAACTGGTATTTTAGTTAAGTCTTCCAAATGACTGTTTGAAATGAAAAAAATTTTTTTCCTAGGCTTTCGTAAAATTCTGATTCTAATGAAAACAAAATTTATGTATATCTGATTTTTGAAATAGGATTTAATAATTTCTAAATGAAATTGAAAACTATTATTTACATTAAAAACCTTATGAGGTTATGATTTTTGAAATCTTTTTATACAAGTGTAGCGAAATTCTTTTAATATTGGGAGTTATGCTTAAAGTAATTATTTCTCTTTAAAATCATAATTTTTCTGCGATTTGAAACTCATATACTAGTTCTTAAGAATTATGTAAAATTTGTATTTTACTGACATACTGAATTCACATATAAAGTAAAAAGTTAGGGCGTCACGTTAAACCTTAGAAACATGGATTTTCTTTTAATATTTTTATGACTTATACATGAATTTTACAATAACAGAGATCATTAGCATTATTAGAGATATATATTAAAATTACTGCATAGAGTAACTCTAGGACAGATGACCATAGAGGAGAGATGGCATGTTAAAGTATTTCTATAACTTGATTATATACGACAGCTTAAACTTTGTTAATAGGAATTAACGCGTTCATTCATTGCATTCGTTCATTCATGCAGCTGTGTTTTTCCATTATAAAAATAAGTGAAATTTCAATGCTCATTTAATCAAGTGATTGAATATTTTTACTGAATTGCATATCTGAATGCCTTGAAGTCCATGCGTTATATATACATTACCTTTAACTATACGGAATTTCAAGGCACTCTTATAATCCAGTTTCTGCTTCCAAGCCTAAAACAAAGACGTACAGTGATGAAGTGACATTTTAAATTGGGTGACCACTATCCTTCAATTTCTTGCTAGGGCCACATCAAATCGAGGAGAGACGAAACATTGATCAATATATAAAATTATACTAAGTAAGGACTTTAACTAAATATAAGTATATTTTAAATATTAGTTTGTAAAGAAAGTTTCCCGCCACCTCAAATATCGTCTGCAAACAGTGCACGTTGGTGTATTTGCTCATATTTTGTCAAACAATCATGGTCATTTGAAAGAAAGAGACTTGATTTAGAATACTGTGTTGTTAAAAAATATTCATAAAGTACAAGGTGTCTAAAATGGAACTATCACGTTACTGGATTAGAACCATCATTTACTTCCAGTTCTGTTGCTAGAAGTCAGCTACAGAATGCCAAAGGATTATGTGTGTAATTTAGATTTTACTGTCGTATCATATGACACTGTGAAGGTTTGGTACTGAAAATTTAAAAAACAGGGCATATGACATTCAAGGAGCGGAGCGTTCTGGCCGGCCTACTGATGTTGAGAAGGGCCACCTGCGAGAACTTGTGGAAGAAGATTAGTATTTAACCACTTGAGATCTACCTAAAGAGTTCATTAATGCCATGCGCATTAGTCATGCTATGCATCACATAAACTTGATGTACACGCGCCGCATGCAAGACTTGGCGGAGAACTTTCGTTACAACCTGATACTTATACAGTTTTTATGTTTAATTATATATATATTTCAATCATAATAACATAATAGGGCCTAAGATTGTTTTCTTTCAGTTTCTTATTATATTTTTAATAAACGCGAAAAATAAATATATATGAACACAACACTTCCGCAGCGAAGATTGAAAAGCATTTTAGTTATCAGCTTCTAGATATTTTAAGAGAATAGAATTCGATGAGGATCACTTTATTGGTTGTGCAGGGTCGTAGCCAGAAAGTTTTCATGGGGGTAGGGGTGTTACGACTACTGCAACCCATATATATGTATACGTGTGTGTGTGATAAGGGAGTGAAGAATATATATTTTGTACGCAAAAAATTCTTCATGGGGGGGTTGTGAACCCCCGAACTCCTCCTTGGCTACACCACTGTGGTTGTGGAGAAAAATACCGTATCCCAACCTAAAAGAAATGACTAGATAGAATGCGTGAAACGTGTACAAACTACCAAGACCTTTGAGAAAAATGATTGAAAAGTTTACTAAAAGAGAAGGATTGAAATATACTTCAAATATTATTAAACTATTTTCCGTGACATTATTATATCTTTACAAATTGCTGTATCTTTTCCATGAATAAATATATGAAATGTGTTACGTTTTGGTTTTTTAATTTCAGTTTTCTTTCTTTTTTCTCTTTCTTCTATAACTCTCTTTGGATTGAGTTTTGTAAAAGTACACAGTATATATAGCTAGAAAAGGTAAAACCTAAATTTTGTCTGTAACCTCATTTAATTCCTTAATGTTATTCAAAAGTTGCAAGATTTTAAAGCCACAGCCAAACGCACGGGCTGATTACACCACAAAGCCACTTAAAACTATTAAGAACAATGTACATTTCAGCGTCTCTATCTGTAATTTATTCGGTAATCCTAAACAACGATTATTTTATCACAATTTTCTTGCATGAAAGTTATATTTTAATTGATATTTGTGGATTTGGTTTTGTGGCCAATTAGCTACACAAGGTCTCTAGGCCGAGGGGTGGGGTGCCCTCCGTCAAGGTCTTTCTAAGGGGTCCTAACCCGTATTCCCCCTAAGTTTCGGAGGAAACCTCGTAAAATTCCAAACGGTTAGATGGGCAGACGCGCCCGGGTTTCGAACCAGGCACCTTCTTACTCCTAGTTCAGCTCGACCGAAAGTTTAGGATTAATAGTATTTTTGATTTTTGTACTATAGTTTGAGTTATCGGTAACTATTTCTGAACTTTTATTACGCCAAGTATAATAGGCTTTTCCTAGCGTTAAGCAATATAAAGAAGTCTGTGTTTTTTAGAAATTGAATTTTTTCATCTTTTTAACATTTATTCTGTACGAATTTAAAAATTTTTCATGATGTTGATGTGATCGAACTACCAGTAGAATAGGCATTATAAAACACGCGTATGATATACAATCGATATGCAATTTAAATGCTAATTTGGTATAGAAGTTAGCAAAATTTTTGTTCAAATTGCTCTGCAGTAAATATTTAGAAGCAAGTCATGTTTTTAAAACTCCCCTTTCCCTTTAATCAAAGTTTAGTCTCAGACAGTAATTGAAATTGTTTACATAAAAAGTATTGCATTCAAACTCAATACAAGCATGCATTAATTAAATGTTCACACATAATTTGAGACTTAAACTTAAAATGATGAAACCATTTCTGCAAAACAATAAAACGAATCAAATTACTATCCAATACTTAACAGTATGATTGCATTGAACTGTACGTCTAGACACTAAATTCCAAATTAAAGTATCCAGGCGTAATACATAGAAACATTTATAAATATGTATGCCTGAGAAGTTTTAAAACTTATGTAGCAAGTTGTCTGAAGTGCTACAGAATAAATTAGAATTTGATTCTCTTAGAAATGTAAATGCAATATATTTAAAACGTTTTAACGTATGCAACGGAAAATGAACCAAATAAAGTCGCTAAAGTCACACAGATCAATACCGTCGTAAATCAAAGGATGAGTATTTTAAGATTCTGTTTCTTTCTCTTTTCAATCATTGAACCTCTCTTGAATAGGAAAAATTGCTATGTTACTTGATATGTACGTGTGTTTTATAGGAAATTAACGTAATGGTACACTTATCGTTTCAAAATATATTGAAGTATTACATTTTGAGAAGGAAGAAAACATTGCAATTTTTGTTGAAAGAACAGTTTCGTATGAAAGTGAATACTACAAATGATTTTTTTTTTTTTTTTTTACGGAGGACAGAGTAATTTATTATTTGTCATGCCATAAAAAAATATTTTTGAGGACTTGAGAAATATAATTTTATGCCTGTATCGAGTTCTATTATTTACTTAAAAATATCCCCTCACCTTCTTTTAATAATAAATAAGATTTTTTTTAAATATTTATCGCCAAAGCTGACATATAAGGATCACGAAAAAATTACTTTTAAATATTAGTTCAGCCATGCACCCTCTAGAATAATTTTGTTTCTTATGCTAGCTTTTAGAGTAAATTATTTAATTATTTTAACTAAATTAACCAAATATTTTTATGATGTTAGTTGTCAAGCTTAAATATTTTTTTCTCATTTTTAATAAAGTTACTCAAATTTTACATATGAGTTTATGTAATAAAAGTTACTTTTTGAAATATATTTAAAAACGTCATTTATTCCGAAATATAACAATATAGAAATTGTCTGTTGGTTATACCAAGTCCTAAATAACCTTTAGAGATAATTAAGGAGTAGTATGAAGCGTAATCTCATGATTTTGAAGCCGTAAGGTAAATGCTCCAGTAGTGGGCCACTTAAGGGTAGTTCCTCTACTAGCACCTTAACTTTAGAGAATTTTTGTTGATCTATATTTTTTATGGTTGTTCAAACTCATATCTAAAGTAATAATTGTCTGAGATTCCAAAATATTTGTATTGGATTAAAAAAAATTAAAACTTAGGTCACGTCTATGCACCAGAAGTGGGCCACCTAGATTTGTTAAATGGCTAAGGAAAATAGAATAAAGTCGTTATATACAGTAATAATAACACTACATTAATATTATACTCTGTAAAAAATACACTAAAACTGACAGATAAACTTTTATTTGTAGATTCTAGCCGCATGAGATTTGTATTTTTTTTCTCAAACAGCCAATCTTTTATGAAAGCTTTATGTTGATTCTGGATCTTTCATTTAAGTTCTGATTTGGGCTTTAAGAATATTATTCGGTTGGTATATAGTTATCAGGTGTTTGTAAATTTTCATTTAATTTATTAATCAATTAAATTATTAAATTAAATTAAATTAAATAAATATTTTAGGTAAGAGAGTTTACATAAGAGAATGTACGTGAATTGCAGAATAATTAATCAAAAATATTGTAAATTTTTATTATATATAGCATGTCAAAGAAACGCCTGATAATTATGCACCAACCCAATAAATCTTGTGAATAATTATCAGGTTGTTATGTTGAATAAATCGCTTTCAACTATTACAAAGTCCTTTTTATCTCTAGATTTTCGTCCTTAATTATATATTACTCTATTCTTTATTTCGTGGATTCTGTACAAATACACATATTTTGTGCATTTCTTTTACCTTCTATGAGGGACATAAGAGAAAATTTAACATCTTTCGGCTCTAATTTAGCAGAGATCGACAATCCCTTTTCATCGCTCTCATCACTACCCTAATAGCACAGTGACCTAAATGTAAAGTCACTGCGACGTGCAAGACCGTCAGGGGCATCGCAAATGTGTCACAAATTAAGTCGCCTTGGCTGTCTAATGTCCTTCTGCGGCAACGTCACAACGTGACGTCACCATGAAGTCACACTGTGACTTGTGCACGACATTATGACTTCAATCAACGTTACAACACATTCACAGCACTGTCACATTCACAGCACTGTGACTTAAATGTTTCACTGATTTAAAACAGAAAAAAAACCTTTCTTTTTGAGAAATTCGCAAAATTACTTAAAATTCACAAAATCATAAAAAAAGTAGCTAGAAAGTAACAATATCGCAAAGTCATAAAATTTAGTCGCATGGTGCTTTCAAAAGTAGCAAAAATTGCTAAAAGTCGCAAGATCTGGCAGGACGTCACAAACGATCCGTCACGTTGAAGTCGAAGTCACAAGCTATTGTCACTGGCAAATCACACTACGACTTCCAGTTGACGTCACTTATGGCCACCAGTATGACTGCGACCTATGTGACTCACAGGGACGTCACGGCGACCTAACTGTGACGTTTCGTGCTATTAGGGTATCAAAGTCACTATATTCATCCATGATAGAATCTTCAAATGAAATTGAAAAGACTCTGATGAAGAATTTCTGGTGCTTTTTGTGAGCATGTATTTTTTTTTTTCAGTTTCTCTTGTTTCAGAAGCATATGCATTTTCCGAATCTTCTTTTTTCTTATAATACATAAACATTAGAGGTGAAATATTACCACAGCAAAAATTTTCTCAGAGAGCTTCTCAGGAAGAAAAAAGAGAAAACTTTGTTTTATCATCTGCCTTATGTGGCCAGAAGATAGCTCTGTTAAATGGGGACGGAATGTATTTTAATGGCCGAGGAATGGGATAGTCATCATTGTCTTGTTACAGAACCAAACTGATTCACCAATTGTTACAAAACCGACCATTTGTTCACTAACTCTTGCCTGACAACCAGAACTAAGATTTGTTGATTGTCCGATGGTTTTCATGTATTTTTACTATAAACTTTTTATTTCGGTAGTTTGGCTTTGTTACAAATATCTTGTTTTTAAAACAAGCATTTACGTAGTAAAAAAAAAAAAAATGCGATGCAGTTTCATACTGTAGGTGTGTGTTTCACTTTCAAACAAAACTTGAGGTATGGTCCAGTCATTTCTGTGAGTGGCTAAATTTTGTGTAGCCCTACATGAGGGTACGTAGTGTACCAATACTAGGCTACCCAGCCTACTTCTGGAGTATTTAGTAAACCATTGATCCAAAAGTGGGACACTCATCACTATGAATAAATTAGTATTATAATTTCATTCAATGATTTTTATAATTCATTTAGTATATTATCAGATAAGATTAAGTCACAATTCATTAAAAAAAATAGAATGCGTATAAAAATGATTTGAATAAAAACTTGCCTCTTAAGGAAATCACTAAAAATAGACTTGAAATGTTTCCATAAGATATCAACTTCAGTTACAAACACTTTCTTGTTCCCAACTAAACAGGAAATGAAGGTGCTACACCTTAGGCATAGTATATAAAGGTTTCAGCCAGTCAGAGGTTGTTCTCTTATCTCAATGGATAGTTGGAATTTCTTGTGTTTACAATTAATAATTTCAAATGGCCCACTACTGAAGCATTTACTTTAATATTTTTTTAAATTCAAGTTTTCTAATTTCAACTCAGGTGTTGTATTTCATTATAAAACATGGCACAGTGGTTTGTTTCCTTTTAACACTACACTGAAAAAGATGTTTTGTTAATTCAACAAAATATTTTTTTAGTATAACAAATATTTTGTTAAAAGCCAACAAAATTACACGGTTGAAATAGCGCCAAACCAAATTTTGTTGTATAAATAATACATTTTTTCTGTGCAACATATTTTGTTTTTCATCTCATATTTGCACATTTTAAATATTACTAAAATTTAATTGTAGCTAAAAGCCATATGCAACAGAGGGCACCTAACAACAAAGATCGATTTATGTATAGTTAGACTCAGTGTTGGGACGGCAAGATTGATTTAAATCTCTAATAAACTGTAGTGTTTAATTAACCAATACTCAAGATCTTTGCATTCGAATTATTTTGGAACAAGGTTAAAAAGATTAGTATGCAGGTATATTTCACGAGCTTGTGCAATAAAAAGATTTTCATCGTACGTATAAATATAATATGTATCCCAACTATAAGGGGTTTAGTTATCAGGCAGCCTGTAGCCTTGCATGCTGGACATTATCTTAAAATTTAATTTTGGCATAAATATAGTTAGTTGCATTGATATCATTCCATTTTCATATTGGCATACAATAATTTTGTAGCATATTTAGAAAGTTACAGATTCAAATGGCAAACAACTCAAACGTTTTCAAACGCGAATAAGGAAGACACCAATAAAAACAAGTTTTCCAAACGGAACAACTTAATCGTGTTTAGATCACGTGACGTTATCGAATATTTTCTCTAAATTTAATCGTATAAAAAAATGAAAAAAACGGGGGATAATCAGATAGTTCGTCGTAGATAGAGGTCTGCGCCGCACGGAAATTCGCGGCGGCGCGCCGCGGTAAGGAAAAATGTTTGAAAAAGAGCATAGTGAAAATGGGTGCGTACACACACACACATGCATAAACTGGCCCCGCTAAAATAAGATTTTTTAAAGACTAGAATAAGACTAGAATTTTTATGAAAATTAGTCTTGAGTGTGATGTGCGATTACGGCCGATTAGCTACACGTGGGCTCTAGGCCGAGGGGTGGGGTGTAGAGATCTCGACTGAGTTCGGGCTGGAGCGGGCTCGATTGCATTTGTCTTTAATTTGCAAAAATGGCAAAACTTATGATATTCTGTCTAAGAAGCAATTGACTTTTATTTATCTAGCTTATTTCGGGCTCGGGCTCCGACTTAAATAATACTCGAGCGGTCTCAAATTAAAGTCCTCGGTCTCGGCTTAAAAAGATGAGCCCGAAATCATGTCTATTGGGCGTGGGGGCCCTTCGTGGGGGTCTTTCTAAGGGATCTCATTCCGTATCTACCGGAAGTTTTGGTAGAAACCACGGAAAACTACGAACGGTTAGGTCGGCGGACGCGACTTGGTATTGAACCAAGTATCTTCCGTCTCCCACAGTTCATAGCGCTATGCGCTCGGCCACTGGTGGAGCTCCAGAGTATGAGCGTGCCGTTGTGGGACAGTTTAAAAATATTTCTAGAGCAAAACAGAAACAATAGATTTTATCAAAATCGGATAGGTTTATGTTGTTTATATAGCACATTCATGATTCATTTAGTTATCAACATACGGTCGATGCATTATTTGATTTTAAGCGGTTTTTTTTTTCTCCACAACCTTGTCATGAATCATTCTAAACCTATAATGTTCTTTTGAGGTATAATGCAATGTTTAAGCAGTTTTTAAAGCAAACAAATTACGCCATTCTCTCAAAAAATTTAAATTGCATCTTTACAACTAGAGATAAGAAGTATCCAGAAAAAATTAAGCAGTAAAAAGTTTGGAACGATTTTAAAAACAGTTTTGAAGCCGATTACACGTCAATGTGTAAAATCAGCGTTCTTCGTCAGCGCGCGGCCTAGACGGCGAGGTACAAATGCCCGGCGGCGCAGACCTCCAGTCGTAGACTTAACAAGATTATTCCTCATGATCTTAAATTACTAGGCAATACAATGGAATTTAAACTATCAGTTTTGATTAAGTTTTTAAGTTGATGACTAAACTTTTTATTCATTTACATATTTTTACAAAGTGTGATTCAACGGAAACCTCAAAAGGCACTCGATACAACTTCAGAAAGCCAGTAGAGCTCAGTGGTGCGATCTCTTATTCATCCTATGTTGTTTACCTTACTTTTTTTAATTTATATATTTAGGAAATGTTACCTATTTCTATTTTTATTACTATCAAAAGTATGTATTTATCTATACTGTTTAAAATTTATTTTTATCATGCTGTATCATATTCATAAGGTAATAAAGAACATATACTGGATGTTTCAAAACACACCAATAATTTAAGGGGTGGTAGAGGAAACCAAAACGGTTTAGAATCACATAGGTGTGGGGTTGGAAATGTTATTTTCATTTACCTGTTACAAATCACTTTAAAAATAAATCTTGTAACCATTGTGTAATTCCTACTTTAGTAATCAATCCTCTTACTAATCAATTTCAATCAAGTGCTTTTTGTGAAAGATCCGTTAGTTTTTGACGAACCATACTCAGAAAGTTCAATATTATTCCAAAATGATTATTAACAGGTGCATGAGGACGACGTTTCCTACCCCAGATTTTTGTGTGATTCTGAAGCTTCTTGGCTCACAGTACCACCCCTTAAATTTTTGCCCATGAGTTTCGAAACACTCTGTAAAAATCGATGGTTTATTATATCGTGGCAAAAAATTATAAAATAAAGTAATAAATTAAAAAAATATAATTTTACAGCAAAATAAAAAAGAAAAGAAAAAATTCAGAATCAAATGATTATAACTCTGAAGCATTAACCTTTTTGTTTATTTTTATATTTAATATTTAATTCATTTTTTATTTAATTCACTTACTATGTAATATATTTTTATTAAAATTAAGCACAATGCAGACTGAAAACACTAAGAAAAAAATTAAATAATAAAAAAAGTTTAAACAGCTTCTATTATTATGATTTATTCAAAAATATGCTAAAACTTAGTTTTGTTATACTTTTGAAATTGTAAAAAAAAAAAAATTATCGAAAAAAGTTAATAAATAAATAATTAAATGAATTTCATTATTCCTGAACATTAATTTCTTATTGAAATTAAGAAAATAATATGCTCAAATAATTACTAATTGTACTATTAATTAAAATATATAAATAATATTTTATTTTTGAATTAAAAAAATATTTACTTAAAAGTTGCATATTGGATATTGCCGCGTGAAATAAAAGGGGAAAAGAAAGAAACTTTTGATTGGTTGAATCTGATCTAACATGTTTTGAGATATGACGTCATCACTATTCGGCTGGTTTAGCGACATCTGACGTGATCACTGTCTACCAGGAAGTTTGATTGCGTCTTTCACTCCAGATTGAATTCCCCTTTTCAATATCCTACCGAATTGATTGAATTCTGGGAGGAAAAACTTTCGTTTCAGATATGAACAGTCGCGTTTTGTTTGAATCTAGCTCTGATTTTGGGGAAACAATATATAAAACTTAGACATTTGTTTTTTGTGGTAACTCGTCAGCGTCTGTTCAGACTTATAAAACCTAGAATGTCAGAGGAAAGGTTAGAAAATCACTTCTTTTTTAAGTGGTAGCAAGTTTTAACTAATAACTCTAAAAATAATTTTTGAAGTACTTTTTTAATTCCAAATTCATTCTTATGGAATTATATAGAAAGATAAGCAAATTTTAGAGCTTCTATTTTTAGAGCATATTCCATGCAAACACACATACGTGGCATTTTCAGACAAAGAGGAAAACATAAAGCGAAAACATAATTTTGTATTTTACCTGATATACCGTCATAAGTCCACCATTCTTCCCAGTTTGCTATTGCACCTAAAAGAATAACAAAATAATTACCAAAATAATATTTTATTGGAAAGAAATATGCATTCTAAAAATTGTACATCTTTATTTACGGTAAAAGATCAATGAGTTAATATCTGTATATATATATATATATATATACAGATATATATATATATATATATATATATATATATATATATATATATATATATATATATATATATATATATATATATATATATATATATATATATATATATATATATATATATATATATATATATATATATATATATATATATATATATATACAGGGGTCGCGCTGTCGATCGCCAACGTCGCAAAGTGCAAAAATAAAATTAGTTTGGCGAAAAAAAATACGTTTTGGCGAAAATATTGACAATTGCTTTTCTTAATGATGTCCGGAAAAATATAATTTGGCGAATGAATTGTCGAAATGTTAAAAAGAGCCAGCGCAACCCCTATATATATATATAATTTTTTCGTTTCGACTAACTGTAATTGAGGAAGACAAAAATATATAAATGATAAATGATTAAAATAAATTTTGAAAAAATTTTACGAATATTACTATCGAACTTATATCAAAACAGAAGTCTAAAATGATAGATATCTCAGATTTACTCCAGATAAACACTTGATGTCATATATTTATCCAGCGATAGAAAAAATTGAGGAGAACAAAAGAAAACGAAATAGTTCAAATTTTCGTGGAAGATATTTGAAGTATAAGAAATAAATGAGTGAACCACACAGTTTAAAATAATACAAAAGGTTTTGGTCAATATATAACTGCTTTTTTTCTTGATAAATTCACTCTGCTTTTCGATTTCTTTAAGTGGCAACCTTATGAAAATAACCCATTCTTTATCCTTCTAAATTTTCTTGTTTATCTTTGCAACCTAAATTGTAGCGCAGAGATCGTTCAAAGATCATTTTATCGAGTTCTCGAAGCTATATTTTTATAAATGTAAAGTTTTCGATTTAAAAATGCTTTCTGTTATTTCAGAGGAAAAGATATATTAAAAGTTAAAAATTGCAGAGTGAAGATATAGGTTTTCATTTTTTATTTTTTGAAAGAAATGTATACTTTTTAGCCTAAAGCATAATTTTATTAAATAAACATATCACAAAATTACAGGGGTAGATTATTCATTACGAAATGAAATAAAAGTGAAATAAAAGTCTTCTAACTACTTGTTTGTAACTTTTAATTTACAAATTTGACTTTATGATTATTTTAGGTTTATAATATTTTAACATTTCTTTTTATAGATGATTTCTTATAATAATAGTAGATGTGTCACAAAAACATTCACTTCGGATTTCATTCCTTAATCATGCATAATAACTTAAAATGTTGCGTAAAACAATATAGAATTTTACGAAATCGAAAAATGTTCAGAGGATCAAAGTTCAATAAATACAAAATTTCAATTTTAATGCCGTCTCCTTTCCAAAAAAAATTCCAATTAGTAAATGTACAAATTGAGACACCATGCACTAATGTGGCAATGCACACAATTTCGGCCTTTTTATCATAGAAATACTCGGAGATACGAAATATATATATGCTAACTTAAATCACTTTTCAATGGCCCTGGAAGAGTAAAATCAAGTCGAATGAATGTATTTCAGAGGTCTTGCAATAATTACGAAAGAAAACCACGATTGCATAAGTACATACTTTTAGTGACTTTGGTATTGTATAGCCCCTAGCCATCTATAGTTAAACATATCTGAGACATGTGATGAAAGACTGATATTTTGTATAACACATAATAATAGATGGGGCATATTTTACTAAATGCGCCTTTTTTGCTTAGGGACCGTATAGAAATTTAAATTTTGTATTTATTGAAATTTAAACTCCAGAAAAAAGTTTAATCAGTGCCACAAAATTCTATACCTTTTTCTTTTAAGTAGCTTAGTAAATTGTATGTTTTCAATCAATATTTAAGGAGTAAAAGCAGAGGTCAGTGTTTCTGTGCCACCCTGCATAGTGTAAAACCAAAAATTTTTGTTTTAAATGCAATGTTCTCCATCATCTACATACCTTAAAACTTTCAATGTACCCACTGATGTTCAAACCGAATTCGATGATGCTTTATCTGTATATATATATATATATATAATGTTTTTGGTAGCGGTAATGATTGTTTCAGAAAATTACATCTTAAACAAGAGACTGGTACATTGATTAATATACTGAATTGAATAGGGTTAAAATAATTAATTTCAAAAATAAGTGTATGGGTGGAAGCATCTGAAGTCTTCTAACTCGTGAGACTTCTATGATAAATAGCTCTCATTAATCAAACTGCAATCTGGGTTCCGTATATAGGTTCTAGTATGTGTTGCATAGTGAGGCTTTAAACACTTTCCTTTCAAAGTGTTTTCGATTATTAAACCACGTGTAAACTCGGTTGCTCTTTATGAGCTTGAAACGTTAATATTGTATTCCTAAAAGCACTCTCCTTGGTATAATGTAAAGCAATTGTTTAAACAGCTGCATACAGTGTGACAGTCCTATGCGAGCAAGTCAATTGTATGGCGAACAGTGTAAAGACCGATTTGAATAATGTTCATTTACGGCGGTTGCAGTTAATTAGAACACATATTATATGAAATATCTGGAAACAATAATTCAGCGAATAATGAAGAGTGTTTATAAACTACTTCATTTATTAATTTTGATATGAACATTTTATTCATATTGTTGCTTTAAAAGATTTTGCAAAATTAAGCAAATGTTATAAAAGTTTACTTTCGATAAAAGGATCTAAGAAATCTGCAACTTGTGTACATCTCCTCAAAGTACATATGAAACACTTCCCACTTACAACTGAATGTGTGACGCATGCAACCATCGCCATCTACAGCCTATAAGCCAAATTTCTTGATCACACAAAGAAAGATTACAGAAACTAATGTTTCAAGTTCTTTATTATTTTTTTAACTTCGTTTACTTTTTGTTAATTATAACTAACCTAAGAATTATTTACAAGCTAATTTAAAAGTCAGGTACAATTTATTAATTTGTATTTATTTTTCCTTTTGTAGTAATTGAAGCTGAACATTTGAAATTTGTTTAAAATTTAAACTTTTGAGTGAATTTAGCAAAATATTTCTGGAAATTCGATCAGTGAATTTCGATCGTTTCCATGAAACCAAAATAATGATAATAAGAATATTAATTTTGAATTATTATTTATTACTTCGAATTATTTTCCTGTTTACGCCAAAGAGTGTGACATCAATATATCGTTGAGATGTTTGGCTTCAATATCCTTTGTAGAGTTAATACAGTTAGTGTACAAAAACAATATTGATGAAGGCATAGTATGAATGTTTTTGGCAATTTTTCAGCTCGATTTGTACAGAAACAAAGTGTTAAAAGTTGTGAAAAAGAACGTTGATAATCATGTATATGTAAAAAAAAACTCCACTAATGCGTTTTAGTTAATATATTCTGTTTTCATAGCAAAGTAAATATTATTTTCCTGCTTCCTATTTACAGTTCGATTTTGCTATATTCTCACATTCAATATGACTCTGATAGCAGGCGTGAGTTTTTGTTTGTACGAATGCCAATAATTTCGACATTAAATTAATATTTTGTTTACGTTTACATTATATGTGAACTGCATTGAAAATTTGTATATATCTTAGTACAGTATATAGTATTTATATTATATAAATAAGTATGCATTTTATATAATATATAAATAAAAGAAATATAGTACTTATAATGCATAAATAAACTACTAATATCAGCTTAATTCTAAGTATTACCAGTCGCACACAAGCATACTCACACGTACAAATATATACAGGGATGAATACAGGAGCATTGTAAAGAACCAAAGACCGACAGAGAGAAGGCGCATGGACACAATTCGCATAATTCACTGGAATCGACATAGAAATGTTAAACTCACAGAAAGACACTAGAAAACTAACTCCAGCAAAAACAATTCTGTCATCGGTACTTTACAGAGCTCTTCTTTGAAGGTATTTTAAGCAGCCAATTTTCGTCGTACAAATATCGTTCCAATGCCAGTTATGGTTTCAATGCGTTGATCAACTTTCGCAGAAAAACGAGTATTTCCATTAAAAACTTTCAAAATTCTTTTCCACTGTAAACATAACCGTACGAGCTCTATTTTTTTAAATAATCCCAATCTGGAGCTCATAGCTTAAAATATCAATAACTGAAATTTTTGTCAGCTGGTTGACCGGATAAGTCACTACAGGTTCATTTGTATGGAGATTATTTTTTTGAAATCACCCTATATACAGAAATTGTACTTTCACATTATTATGGTTATTCATTACTTTTTTATTATATGTATTTTTTTCATAAATTAAGAAAATTTTAATTTTATTTTTAAATTCCTAAAACACATTTTATCAAAAAATTGTTTTACATTTAACCAAAAATCTATATAATTAACAAAAATCTCTAATAATTCCTTATAGTCCAATATAGCATGGTGCATGATAAGCAAACAACCTTTACCCCCCCCCCCTCCTAATTTTTAAATATCAATGCGTGCAGATTTGTCTGGACATCTAGATGATCAATGCGTGCAGATGTCTAACGTAGATACAGTATGCACAACGTAAATTCAGTATACACACAGAACTGTTCTAAAGTTCTGAGAATGGGTTTCTTAAATGCTCTTGGTCTGTAAACTCGATTCGGTTATCCTGGTTCGCTATGAAACAGAACACAAGTGAAGCAACGTCAATGATTGAGGGGGCCACCGAGTGCAACCCTTTAAGCAGATGTACGACTTAAACTGTAGGACTTTTTCCCTAGATTAGGTTATGGGCATCCAAGGATTTTATCTGTATTATCTTAATGAGTTTACTTGCAATATGCGTAAAGAAAAAACCACATTTTTCTTATCTCATGCAGCATTTTAATTATATACGTCTAAAATTGTAAACATAAATTTAAAGACTGTATTATGCAGATACAAAAACAGTTTAGTCAATTTACATGCTATTTCAAATGTTTTGTTAAGGGAACAAATTTTCATGAATTGAAGGTTATTGTTCATTGCAGAATCCGTCCTTGTAAATATAACAGAATATGAACCACCATTGCCCATCATGCATTGTGAAAATCAGGAGTGAAGCAAAAGTATCGGAATCCTTCAACTCATTAACAGCAGATTCCGTACAAGGTTTAAAATACCTCAACACGAGCATGAGACGTTTAGTTAATGAAAAACTGCACCAGGGCTGTCTGTCTAAGAGGGGTGCCTTGGATAAAGAAATTTCAAGGGGTTCTAACGCATACTCACAATACATCTGGAAAAAACTGACCACAACTCCAGACTGTTAGATCGACCATGGCGCAGTAGGCGAGAACGTTTGACCTTCACACTTCAGTCATCTAGCAGGTTTCAGAGTCTTATCCACTCGGCTATTGGTAGGCAGAGACGTTTAGACCATAGACCTTAGTATGTAATACAGGCTATGTGATATGTTTTAAAGCGATCATAAAATATACCTCTTCGTGTCGACGTGTGGATTTGCGCAAAATGCTTGTTATGCTATGGGGATGTGTATTTCAAGAAAATTTAACAACTACCATCTTTCATAGGCTTTTTCCATTGAAAATGGGTTCAATACAAGATGGCATTCTGAATTTATTATTTATATTTTATTTATTTATTTGTCTTTTTGTCTTCTTCTATAATCCATGTAGTGCTTCACTATGAAACAAACAAATCAAGATCGTTATTTAAGTATATTTAAACTTGTGAATTTTAAAATAAAGAATAAAATATAATAATTTTTTATAAAAGACTATTAACTAAACTAAATTGACAAACAAGAGTGCTTTTAATCATAAATAACTCTTCTGATCGTAAATAAGTGCCTCCAAACACAAGTATACAGCATATAACGAAAGATTATTTTTCATCGTCATTTTTTACAGGTTTTATTCAGGTATTTTAATGGCTGCGGATTTATTTTCTGGTAAAAATAAATTCCAAGTGATAATAAGCTAAATCAGTCGCAGTCTCCCTTTCTTACATTGTATACAATGAATTTTTAATGAAGCCAGATTTCAAGTCAATAAGATAAAAAGCACGCACACCAAATAACGCGAAAAAAAGGAAGAAAATATTTTCTAAAGTACATTTGTTTAATTGGTTTTTACATATAAAAAACATGAGCAAGTGCATTCATATCACACATGAGATAATCTTTTCTTTTAGTGCAGATAAAGTATTTGGAATTCTATTATCTTCTTGTCGTGACATCTGTACACGTTAGCTAAATATGCTCTTTCATGTAACCAGATTATGCGAAAAAAATCTCTGTTTCGTTTTGTGTTACTAGAAGAGTATTTCTTTTATATTTAGAGTATTTTTTTATCTTGGTTACTCTGTGTATACGGAGATAATTCAAGCTTAGATTTTCATTTACTTTTCAAGTACAGGTTATGCAAATTATTATTGTTTCTCACTTTGCAGCATTTACGGATTTGAAATTTCAACATAAAGCATAGTAGCCATATATTTTATATTACGAGTTTAAAGTAATTATAAGTATTTCAAATTTTCCGAAATAAACAAAGAATCTAACTTTATATGTATGCGAAATATTGTTCCCCTATGTCAAGACTGAAAAATCATGCGCGAGAAGCTGCATTTAATGATACTATTTAAAAAAGAGCAAAAAAAAACATGAATAACTAAATAACTAAATATGTAGTCTTAGAAAGATCCCTACAGAGGGCACCCCACCCATAGGCCTAGATCCCTCGTGTCGATAATTGGCATTAATCCCACAAAATAACAATATATATATATATATAGATATGTAATGTATAAAAAGGTAATTTGGGTTTTACTAGTTTGGGTATTGTTCAAGCGGGTACTTTCACTGTAAGTTTTGCTTTCCTCTCATACTTGCCACGCGCGCTCTGGAGCTATGTTTTATTTATTTTGTTATTTGTCAGACATCGGGCCGTCGATTCTGAGTTCTTTAGATGTACACGTGTCCCCACGCCTTTGCAGCCCCGGATGCGGGTCATGTTGGTAAATGTGTGTGGTTCGATCAGAGATAAGAGAGAGGCGGAGTTATGTCTTTGCAAACCACGTGCTGTGGTAAGCGTAAATACTCCCGCACATCGAAAATCGAGAGACTTCTGCCACTGGAACTGCTTAATTAGTGCACGCTGATTTTTGTATCCGTCTCCCCTCTCTTCTTCTCACACTATGTTGTAACTTAAAGATAATGTTTAATAAACCGTTTTACCTGCCTTAACTCTGGAACTTTACTGGAAATATCTGACGTCTCATATATATATATATAATAAACAAAATAAAAAGAAGTACTAAAATAAACAAATCCAGTAAAATAATATAAAACAGAAATAATCGTACAGTGATTTATCAGCCGCCCAGGTCGTGTAGTGGCTATAGAACTATTCTATCACTCCCGGGTTTGATTCCCGGCTTTAGCATGGATGTTAAATTGTCCGTCCCGTCATAGAGGGTAACTCTGGCCGTCTACCGGGTGCTCCCATAATAAAATGGCCAGTAATTCGGGCCTTAGTAGTGGCAAAAACCTTCATGAGCAAGAGCACGCCCATTCAAAAAAAAAAAAAATAGTGATTTGTCATATTCTGTTATAGAATTCATTTCGGCATAGAATTGTATAGAATATTTAAGATTTAATGTCATGGAAGATAATTAATCGATACCGTAAAATTCTATGGTTTTTTATGGAGTTTTGCAATTCCTTTTAAGTGTCCATGATCAATATTTAATGATCTAAAGCCACCTAAGTCAGGATTTTCGGGTGTCTCAAGAAACTGACTCAGGTTTTTATTTTTGCTTTTAATTTTATCATAAAAACATCATCTTACTTAATTTCTGTCTGATTACTTAATTTCTGTATGACCACTGAAATACGATTGGAGAGATATTTATTTTTAGTTCCAGAGCCATTGAAAAGTGGTATAAGTCAGCATATTTATTTTCACATCTGTGACAGCTCAGATTTTGTGCATCACGCATGGCATATTAATTCCTTTTTTTTACAAAAATTTTAATTTTGAATTTATTTGGTTTAATTTCTGAAAATTTTAATCGAAACCATGAAATTCTGCACATTTTTTTAAGTAACTTAGTAATTTGTTCGATATGTCTACGAACAAACTTTAAGGAATAAAAGCATAGCATGAACAATTTGATATAAAACTTAATAAGGAAAGTTCAATAAAAGCTTTCGTAGAGCGTACATTAACCATTGTTTGAAAATAATGTTTTTGACCTCACACTACTATGTGAACCCAGATCTTTCGTTAGTCATAACCTCTTTTAAATTTTGCAGCATTATTTATAGAAACACCCCATGTGTGAGTATATATATGTTACGGTAAAATTAATAAATTGGTGGTTATATATAATACCCAGCAATTTTGCATAATCACCACTAAATACGGTAAATATGATAAATTTTTGAAAATTTATCAAATTAACCGGTTTGTTTGCATAATGCCCAACTCGTAATGGTAAATGTGATAAATATGACTGATTGGGCCAGTAGAACAGAGTGCAGTTTTTTTTTCTTTTGTGTAGTTACTACTCAGGAGTATATTTTTTCGTTGGCCACTATGGCGTAAGACACAACGAATTACAATATTTTATATTTTACAATTAAATAGTCAATAAATGGTTATTTAAAGTTACATACATTTATTTAGTCTGAATGAAATTCGAATAAGGGACTGACAGGTGTTGTAAAATGAAAAAAATACAATTTACATAAATTTGTACAAAACAGTTTCACATAAAAAAACAAAATGAAGAAGTTACATATAAAAACAAACTAAGCCCATTTTCAAGAGAAAAAAACCCATTTTTTTTCAAAGAATGTTAAATGCTGTTACTGTAAATTACTAAATATTTTAAGTCTACATATTTAAGCATATTAGACTGTTATGACATTTAGAATTACAAAGTTTGCCAGATTTTTTTTTTTCATTTGCGCTTATCAGACTCGCATTGTCCCTTACAAACACATCGTTGATATCCCTGACCTCCAGAAAGAGATGTCTTTCTAATGCATTCTCGAAGTGATATTGCTAGATCTGGAACATCGTCAAGCAAAACAATTCTTTCTTCACAAATTGTGAATTGATTTCTGGTATACAACTGTAAAAGTTTCCTTGTTTCGTTCCTAACTGAAAAACTCTTCATTTTAAACTTCTAATATCACCTCTAATAAATTTTTGGGATCACTTCTTGCTCTGCCAACGTCTGTGATTCGTTGTTTCACTGTGTCACCAACTTTACCAGCAGGAAATTTAACATTTGAAACCTTCAACATTTTCTTTGCTTGAAATTCTAAACAACTTCTTTAGCAATCATTCTATGTTTTCTTACTTGCTCTTGCCTGCATAAAATATATGTCTGTATTAGAGCGACCGCTGCTTCATTCTCTTTCTGAGTCTTAAAGTTAACATCAGATGGAGGGTCATTTTGAGATAGATCGTTGTTGTCCACATTAGAAACATTTTCTATTTCGCTATTGGTGTTTTCGCAAGCATTATTAACTGTCTCGATTAATGCCTGAAGCTCTTCTTCAGTTCTAAGATGTTCTATCGAGTCATTCGTGAAATAAAACGGTTTCAAACCAAATTTTGCAGGCGTCCCAAGCACTGCTTCAGACAGAACACTTAATGCCTTCATGAAATGCTCTATTTTTCATAAATTGCACAAAACGTAACCCTTATGACCATTTACTGGTGTGAATGCTTTCCAGTCAAGAACTTAGCATATTTTCAATATCCTGGTTTGCACGTTCAACCGAACCTTGAGTCTGTCCGTGCCTAGGTTTTCCGTGCACAATTTTCAGACCCGGCTACATTGCACAAGCTTCTTCTACGATTTTGGTACTAAACTCACGGTCATTCTCACTTTGCTGTTGTCACTGGGGGCTCCAAATATAGCAAAAATGTCAATTACGTGATATACAACCTCTTCTGCACACGTTTGCGTTTTAGGGCACGCAACTGTACGAACTTCGTTAAGTGGTCTTGATAGAGAAACATAAAGTCTGGTTACGACTGCATGTCAATTAGGACCACGTGGCGTCTTGAGTTCATCAACAAGTCCTTTCTTAGGTACCTTGGTTTTTGTTTTGACAAATTTCACACAAATTTAAGTAAATCATGACTTCTTAGGTAGTAATGTTTCTGTACTTTTTTTGAAGTTCTTTTAACATCCTTTTTCTACCACCATGGCCTATTGATAAGTGCACCTAATGAATTATGGTAAAAATTTCTTCAAAGTACACGTAAAATAACAATGTTAGCTGCTGTAAGTAAAGACAGCTAACATTGGAGCTGTCTTTACTTACGGAAAGATAAGTATTTCATCGTTTCCCACTTTCATTACATCGTATCTTTTTACTCTTTGATAATCTTCCGGTTTTTTCCCACTACTTTTGTTTTTACTATTAATCACTTTTTTTAACAAATTATCATATCTTTCTTTCGTCAGAAAACCACTGTTTGTCTTCATAGTCTCTGTAATATTATACTAATTTGGAATTAAAACGCGCAAGCATAGCAAACATCATTCAATATTTTATAAAATACGGGAGGGTAGCAAGAAAACGTCTAGATGCAACAAATAAGACAGCTACAGAAATCACGTGGTTGTCACTTGTTGATAGAAGCCAATCAGTTATGCAAACTGAACGAATTTTCGTAGAGTTAGGGACTTTTATCACATTTACCATTACGAGTTGGGAATTATGCAACAAACCAGTCAATTTGATAAATTTCCAAAAATTTATCATATTTACCAAATTTAGTGGTGATTATGCATAATCACCGGTTATACATAATCACCGAATTAATCACATTTACCGTAACATATATATGATATACAGAGTGGCCGTAAAAAAAAATTTGCTGATATATGGACCTCTAGAGGCGGGTGTGCTCAACTGATGGAGATGAGATTTCACATTTAGTATTATGTTAGTTCGAGATTCTGTGAACGACAACAAAGTGGCCCACGCGGTTACGGTTACAGTTACAAAAACTCGAAATTTTCCAATGGCAACGCCTATTTTATGCCGCAGAAGAAAACAGAGCAAGCTAAAACCCTGAATATCGGTGGAACGGTACGTGCATCGCAAAATATGGACGCGTTATGCACTCACAAAAAAAAACTCGGTGTGGCTGCTGAACCTCTAACCAGGGTACACTGTGTTTGTCCTCAGGCTAAGTAGCAACTGTCGCCTGTTGTATAAGAGGGATATTTCGGCATGCGAATGCATAAGCCAGAACCGCATGCCGGTTCGTTTCTCAGTGGCAGCAGTTGCTGGGCGCCCGACGATATTATGTTTACTTAGAACTTGCATGCGCGGAGTCGAAAAATGTCATATACACTCTATGTGCCAACTTTCATCGGTTCGTATTGGTTGTTCATTCGGGAGCTCGTACAGGCCGACAAGATTACCTGCAAAGTTCTTGGTAAATTGGTAAAACTATCATCGTAATGGGATGAATGATGCTGAAGTCTTGGGTGTTTACCATCGCTAAAAGCATGGCCCGTGTACCTCGAAAGTTTCGCATGATTTAGTAAAGGAATTCGTAAAAATTGGTTGCACCTGTCATAACCGGACGACCAGGTGTAACTGAGGGCGTTGTTACAGAAGTCCAGCAGATAGTGACTTCAGGGCACATGCAAACTGCAGTAGGTACAGCTCGTGTATCAGATATGTCGAAAACAACGGCTGTAAAGCTACTGTGCTCTGTACTCCGCATGTTTCCTACTGGTTTCAGTGCATCCAGATGTTTAAACTTAGGGACAGCCAACAACGTATTGACTTTGAACATGAATAACTCCTCCGATAGATGGCGACAGGTCTCTTCTAATATTTTAGATGGATGAGACGCATTTCACCTTAACTGGCAACGTAAAAAACAAAAATTTTATACACTGAACCGATTCTTATCCACACGTTGTGGTATCAGTACTTTTATACTATGGTAAATTTACTGTGTGGTGCGTCATTGTACCACACAGTAACTTTACATACCTCCTATACATTGCACCACTTGCGTCATGCAGGCACAGTCGTTCTCGCCTGTACTCTTGAGGAAGCGACACCAAGAGGATTTTTTAATCCTCTGTGATTGCCTCTCGCTATAAAGCCACGCTGCAAAATTATGCTATAATAGATTTGCTGCGGCAAAACGCACTGAATGAAATCATTTGGATCCAGGCGACGTCTTTCCGTAGAGTCCTTTAACAACTTTTTGGTAACCTCGTCATCGCAAGTCATTCTCAATTTCTGTGGACTTAGCGATCCTCCGTCCTCCTGTCAATTTCTGATTCTGGGGATATCTCAAGTCTAGACTTTAAATGTGCAATCCGCAAACTTTGTCGGATTTAAAAGACACTATATAGCGCGAGATTGCGACAATTCGTAATTACCAGTGATAGCACACATGTGGAAAATTTGTAATCAGAATAAAAATAATTTATCAAATCCGTGTTCTTATCTTCTCTCTTTCGAATGCAAATTTTTCTTGTGCTACCCGAGCATATTTTGTTTTTGGTTTATTTTTTGTTTTTATGTGCGTTTACAGTGCTGTTTTTTTGTGCGTTCAGCGTTCTGCCTTTTGCTCTCGCATGTCGAAGGATTCCTCCTATACAAGAGGCGAGAATTGCCGTTTAGCTTTGGTAAGCGACCCAGCCAGAACAGCGTGTTTTTTGTGCAAAACGCGCCCGTTTTTGTGATGCACGTGCCGTTCGAACGCTCTTTAGGATTTTAACATGAGCTGATCATTATTATGACTGAAAGAAATGGGTGTTGCCATTCGAAAATTTCAAGTTCTGTGCTTATAACTGTAACCACTTTGTTGCCGTTAAAATTCCATGTATCGGATATTTTTTAGGGGCTTTTGCATAAAGTGTAATAAAATGCTAGATGATGTTAGGAGCTATATAAGACATTGAATGTAAACGTTTAGAGCTAGAGCGCCAAAAATTATTTTCTTCCGTAATTTCTACACGATTCCTGAAACGCAATCATATGAAGTGAGTTTTTCCCCCTTCGACATCTGTTGAAAAGTAGATTAAGTCAGCATATATTTATCTTCATATCATACTTTTTGTGATATAATTATCAAATTTTGTGTATCACCTCATTAATATATGGGGCACATATAAGCAATTCGAAATTTTTCTGTACGGGGGTCGTATACAAATTTAAGAAGTATAACTTTTCAAAAATTTTTGGAAGACATTTTTTCTTATCATAGTCGTTTTTCCTACCTTGTTTTGAATAATTTTTCAATTTACATTGTCCACTTATCTCTCATAGATAAAGAATTAAAGCTTGTTACAGCCTTTTTGGGACACCCTGTATTAGTATTCTATATTTATAATTAATATGCAAAACGCGAGGAAAATTACACCAAAAATGATATATCCCTACAGGAGAACTGAAAAAAAAACAAGCCATAACATCTTTTACAAACAGAAATGAATGGAAGGAAATTACAATCTCTGAGACACTCACAAGGCCATAGCGAGAAGATTATAACTAAAATCAACAAAATAGTAGGACTTCAGTTATGTGGCATATCAAAAGAGATATTCTCACCACATATATGATGAGTGTCCCAGAGATTTTAATTTCGTTCCATTCATTTCTGTTTACTTCATGGATCATGGTATTTTGATTTGCAACTTGCTTGGCTCTTTGTGTATGTTATTATGGTCTTTTTTTCCCAGTTTTCCAGTAGGGATGTCATTTTTGCAGTATTTTTCTTCGTGTTTTGCATATTAATTATATTCCATTCTGTTTGTCACAGCTGCATTTGCGGTTTATGAAAAAGATATATTCTCTCTTTATAATTATGGATGCGTGATTTGATTTTATATGCCATTTTTGCAGTGTGAAAACTTTCTGAAATATATATATATATATATATATAATAGCTTACTTACGTAAAGTGAAATCCCAAGATAATCCGTTGATAAAGTGAAAAAAATATAAAAATAAAAAAGTAGATAGCACATGGTGCCAATTATCGAGCTTATACCGGATAAGTGTTTAAATATAGCCTCTTAAGGCAATGAAAGAGTGGATAAATTGGATATAAAGCGCCAAATTAGAACTGGTGGGCTTTTTAAGCCTAATCACATGTATCCACAAATAGACGGAAAATGGAATGGATAATTGAAATGGTGTGCTCCATCATCAGGCGCCACCGCACATACATTTCAATTGAATCGAAAAAAACAATAATAGCTAGGTTTCTGCAAGTTACCTGACCAAAATTAGGGTCCTTTTGTAACTTGGGGGCGCTACCGTAGCTATTATAAATAAACAACGAGGAAGTGGACCGACAAGAAGATCGGAACTCAGTGATGGAGGCAGTATTAGTGCATGTTGCCATCAGAGAAGACTTAATGCCATCAATAGACAAGTAATGCCATGGTGTGGGAAAAAAATGATGTATTAATAATACTTTGGAAGTATGGAAAGGAAAGGAAAAAATAAAAAGTAATAATTAAATGAATAAAAATGGTAATAATTAAATGAATAAATAATAAAATAAATATAACACTAGTATAGCTAGCCTATGTTTAACGTAGTACTAGCTGCAGTAGCTAAGAAGTACTTAGTTGAAGTTGTGGAAAAGGAGAAAAACTGTAGAAATAATTATAACAGTAATGATATTGATAATAATTATACACATTTATTAATTGCTATTTATGCTAAAATTATTGTAAAATATTTAGGTAGAACAGTACTCTGTATGGCTTCATTAGTTACCGACTCACATAAAAAAGGAAAAAGTACTAGTAATCAACTATTCTTAATTATAGAATTTTTTTTTAAATAAAATATATAGATATATATATTTTATGATTTTTTTTTAAATATAGAAAGAACCAACAACCAACCCCATCCTCACCAACCAATATTCTGTTTAGGTCATACAGTTTTTTTTTTATTACATATAGGATATAAAATGGAAGTTAGAAATTTACTTGGATAATTATATTTTATAGCAGTTTTATATAGGTCAGTTAAGTTACTGGCCTTAAGACTATTGGTACATAGAGACTCTATTCTATATTTATGATTAGAGATAATATTTCTAAACACAGAAGTGTGCATACATGAAGTGAAATGAGTGAAAGTATTAACCTGAAAATTAAAGTCATTTCTTTTATTACATATATTAAAGGATAGACTCTTATCATCATTAATTCTAATTTGTAAGTCTAAAAAATTAATTATTCTATTATCATTAGGATTTTTTATTAGTTCTAGGGCTGAATGGTAAGCTATGGGTAGGTGGTCAGTATCAGGATTCAAGTATTGTCAGTAGCTATTGTTATTATGTCATCTATGTACCTATATATTATAAGAGAAGGATTATTGTAATTTTTTTCATAATTATATAAATATAGGTCTGCTAAGTAACTGGAATTAGAACCACCTTGTGGTATTCCTATAACTTACTTATATAATTTATTATTATGTAGAATATAGTTATTATAGACTATGAACTTTAAAAGATTTTCGAAATACATAGTATCTATGTAAGAAGGCAGGGTTATATTATTATTACTATGTATAAATAGATTCAATATTATATTGTATAAGTCGTCTAGTGGTATACTATTGAATAAGTCTTTAAAATCATAAGTTGATATATTAATTACATCGTGTAGAGCATTAATCTTATTTTTTAGTTCATAGCTATTACCTATAGATATAGAAGAAGTGTTAGATTTTATGTACAGATCATGCATAGAAGTAAGTATTTTTAGTAATATTTTGCTTGCTAAATTATTATAAGTGTTACATCCTATAGTAACAGTTCTGAATTTTAGTGGTGTTTTATGAAACTTTGGTATTAGCACTAAGTAAGGATATTTTAGATTGTCATGCTTGATTTTAAGTAACTTGTGGAAAGCTAAGATCTTTTTGTTAAATGTTATCTCAGAGATAGATGTTAGACTGAAATTTGGATTATTGTTAATGGATGAAGCTAAGAGATTGTGATATAACTGCTTACATATTATAGTATAGTTATTGCTAGACTTATCAACATAAGTAATGATAAAGTTATTCTGTAGCTCTTTTATTTGATTGCTTAGTTTTATATTTTTAGTATATCTAAATTTACAAAGTATTTGTTTTTTAAGGTCAGCAAGAATATTAAATTTCCATTCATTAAAGAAGGCACAAGGTTTGCTGTTTTTTATTGAAATGTTATATATATATATACGTCTATATTATATGTGAAAGTATCTATTATATCATCTATACAGTATTTAGTGATACATATATGTTCAGCAAAAGAAAAATAAAACATCGCTTTGATATCCTACACACGATATTTTGAAGTTCTGCAGTGAATTGCTGAGAGCATGTTTTGTTTTTGTTTTGAAACATTCTTTCGCACCGAAAAAATCTTTTATTTGAAATTTAAAAGTTAATTATTTTTAATCTTGGATTAATATTGAAGAATAAACGTTATCTACGAAGTTAACACTCTCAAAATGGTTCCGAATTTTCGGACAGTCGATCTCCCTACCCCTGGAATATTGTCAACCTCATATGCAGTTCCGAATGATCTGCTAGCGTTCCTTTAATGGGCATCGAAGAAATGCTGCCTCACATTCGAAGGAAGTAAAATGCAAAATAGCAAGAATATAATTAAAAATGGAAATTCTTTTAAAGAGCTGTTATGTTAATGCTCTATTTATTTTAAATTTACGTATTCGTTTTCAATTTCCCAGTTTAAGAAATCTAGAATTGATTATTCCCAACAAATCGGAATCTCGAATCCAACAAGATTAAGCAAACTCCATGATGGGAAGAATTATTTTCACATTGTATTTTGCATTGCATTGTGTTTTGTTCTCTACCAAGCCGCAATATCAAAGGAATTCCGAAAATTCTGGTATTGAGATTTTCTGTGACTAACCTCCCTGGTTTCGTAATATTGTGAAGGCGTAAATATATCCTTATTCTTTGATGCAAGTGCATTTTGTGACTGGATGTCACATAGCCTAAAGCCTCCTTCATTAACGGGGTATATAACGCAGTAAGAATTTTTCAAATCGAACTGTTAGTTTCTGGGATTACCGCGTTTAAAACCCTATCTCATTTTTAATTATAAATAGAGATAAATAATTGTGAAGGCGTAAATATTTCGATGTTCTTCAATACATGTTCACATTATTGTACCGTGATGTTATGACTTCAACGCCTGAAGACTTCAACGGGCTGTGTAACTCAAAGAGAATTTTTCATTTTGAACTGTTAGTTCCTGAGATTACCGCATTACAACAAAGTCTGCCTCTTTATTATGTTAATATAGAATACAGCCTCTTTATTATATCAATATATTTATATTGCAATGATGCATAATATTTTTTCTATGGGTTTTGGTCGACAAATATATAGGTTCTTACGCACGTAAAAACAATAATTTGATTGAAACATGACATAGATGATAAAAAAAAACGAATTTTACTAAGCTGTTATTAGAATTTAGCTGAATATTTCGGAATGTAGGCAATCGATAAAAAGCATGATCTTCTTCCATTACTGTACATATATTTCTTTAAAGCTGTATGGAACTGAGAAGCATATATAACTTTACAAAATACTATTTATTAAAAGTCAAAATATTTTCCAATATTTTATTGTATGTAAGTTCATTAGGAAAACTAGTGCATACTGATTAAACGTATTCTTATTCTTATGCCTTTGGAGGGAGATCCTTAATTTAAAATAAAATGTAGAACACTACCAACATGAACTGTACATGCACATAATCAATAATAAAGTTTTTATATGGATATACCTTTAATAGAATCGGTACGACTGTAAAATGATATTAAGATTATAAGTGAAACCAAGCACAGCTGAATATCAGAGGTTGTGAATCACTGTAACATTACGGGCATTCTTTTAAGACACATTGATGATTATTAAGTTAGCTTGCATGACGGCAAAAGCTAATGTCCTTTAGACATTTACTCGATAGCTACTTTTTTCGTTACAGCTTGTTTACGTAAAAACTACTCAAATGTTTTGGATACTGGCATTTAAAATGATTTAGAAACAAATATTTTTCTCAATGTAATGAAGTATAAGCACGCAATGTAATGAATATATCTGCTTGCTGTGCAATACAATACACTGAGCATAAATAGTACGGTTTGTAAAATGGTTCTTAGATCGATCAGGAATTTATATAAATTTAATATATTAAAAGATGAACTATCTACAAGTTATTTTTGGCGGGAAATGATTACTAAGAGATTAAATTGTAATATTAAAAGATATATGCAATGTAAAACAATTGCAGGGTGTCCAGTACCAACGATACCTGTGGCTATTTTCAAAACCGTTAGTCAGAGACATACTTTCAATTGCAAAAATGCTCTAAATTTTATAATATATCAGAAAAAGTTGCAGTAAATAAATCAATGTCTACAAAAATAATGAAATTTAATTTTTTTATATGGTGGCTCGGTCCTATTAATAATAATTAGAAAATAATTCTTTATACAGTGTCATGCACAAAAAAAAGTTTGTCCTTCTACCACTAAAATCATCCGAGTTACAGCTACTTAAAATTAGAGCACTTTTCGAGCTGCAAATCAGCAGTTGAATACAGGATCAATTTAAGAAAAATTAATGCACGTCGTTTTGAGCCTTGCAATATTTATCAGCAAGATAATTAACTGTATTATGATACAGACTGATGTAAAGAAGATTGACATTTAAGTATATGTAACCATTTAATTAACATAAAAATATAGCTTATACTTGAAACAAAATTTTTCAAAGAGTTTTTCAAAGGCCTTTTGTTAAAAATCTTTAAATAAAAAACAAGAGAATAAAGCACTTCATTAAACATTAAATTAGAAAAAGAAAACAAACTTTTTAAAGTACAAATGCGCACATTTTAGAAACTTAAAATAATATTGCAAACCCTGTTGCGCAACATTTTCTCAAAGTTGCTTCCTTCGGCTTCAAAGCAAATAAGCATCCGTGTAGAAACTCTTTTTGTACTTTGCGTAACATGCAAAAAGTCGCCCAAACTTTGCGACATTTCGGACATTTGGCATAATTTTCCCACTGGGGCTTGTAAAGGTGTTTTTCTTGCATTAACATCACATATTATAGTTGTATTCCTTAATATTTCCATGACGTAATCAAAACGCGTTTGTTTGGGGACCCTTTAGAGAGGTCCCGAGTTTTCTGGAATGTACATCCGAAAGTATAAATAGGTGCGGCTTTGCATTGACGCTATGGGCTGAAGGTTTTGTATTGACGCTATGGCAGCGGTATTATCGCTTGTTTTAAAAACTTTGTTTTAAAGTGCTAAGTGTAAATTTTTCTTTGCTGAGTCTTGAGGCACTGTTTACGATTTCCCTCGTAAGTTTCCCCAGAATTTTTGCCTGTGGAAGTGTTTTATTTTGTGTGAGAAATACAGCATTTGCGAACGCTTCTGTACTCAGCGGACGGTTATACGCACGTTATACTATCTGATTGTGCTTGTGAATTTTGTACAGATGATTGTCCGAGAAGTTCTAGAAGCTATAAAGTTCGTGTTCCATCCTGATTAGTGAACTCGCTTTACTAGAACTTTCAACACCAACTGAACTTTAGAACGACGACCCCAGGAACTAGTAGAGTATTCTGCAACAATATTTATATATAAAATAATTTCACAATGCAAAAATGGCATTTTTGCAGTAATATACTTTGTGATTTACTTATTAATTATAAGATGATTGCGTGGCCTCTCTTGCTTAGATAACCTGTAACAAACATAGATAATAAAAGTATGTACACCCGTAAGACCCAATTCTTGGCCCGACTACAAGTTCCAGCAGCGGGCGACCGGGGAAGGCTCTAATCCAGAGCTCGCCTCGCCTCTCCTGAACCCTAAGACGATATTACGCCTCGCCCGCTATGCTCAATATCGCCCCACCCGGGGCCCGACTACGGAAAACCGCTTCAACCACTCCAAGGCTGTGTGTTTATTTCAGACTTCTCCTGCACAACCTGATGATGATCTTACGCCGCTTCCCCCCAGCAACCACGATCTGCGCGAAGCCTCGTTCCAACCCCGGGCAAGCCACGACAACACCCTTCCCGTACCTGTGATGATATTTTATCTAGATAGATAGATAGATAGATAGATAGATAGATAGGGAGAGAGAAAGAGATAATTTAGAAGATTTATATATATATTAATTACATGTAGGAAAAGGTTTTTGAAGAGCTTCTGTAGAAAATTTTATGCCATTCTTTTTATAAATTAAAAAGAAAACCTGAAAGAGTGTATAGTAAGTGCAAATACTCAGTTTAACAAAATAATTAAAAACTTTAAGAAAATTTTAAATAAATTATTTTTAATTAAATCTTTTTATAACTTTAAGAAATACATTTAAAATAATTTCATAGCGTTTAACTTTCATTAGTTTTCACATTTCAAAAAAATTGTAAAATAATAAAACTAACCTTAGGAAACAACAATTTTTTTGTCGTATATGAATAGAAGAATGACTAATTATTTATTAATATTAGTATGTTCAAGAATGAAGTAAGAATAAGTTAAACATAGTAAGTTTTAACTAATTTTTTAATTGTATGAAATAACTAGTTTCAATTAAATATTTAAGCGTCATATTTTAAGCTTTAAATAATTATGCGATTAAAGAGTAATGTTAGGCCAGTGTTTGTATTAAATCTAATAGTAGAATCAGAAAATAGCCCTTTAATTGTAATTTTTTTAAAGCCTTAAAATGACAAAGCTGTGGTTTTTTGTGAGTTTTAGATAAGTCGAATCAGACTTTTATAGTGCAATTAGCAAGATTTTTACTTTCTCAAAGTCGCAACTAGCTCAAGTATGTATTGATCGAAAATATTTAGTTAGGTCTTTATGCTACACAAAACTCACCCAACTTTCGCACATTGTGGTGTAATCAAAATAAATTGAGTATAAAAAGAACTATGAAACGCAAACTTTCCTATGAAATCTCTGAAATAACACTAGGGTAAGTTTGTTTATAGCTTGGAACGGCCAGTTTGCCCAAGTTACCCCTCTCATTAGCAATCTGTCTGTTCTCGTATATGTGTTTATAATACTTTAAATGAGACGGAAAATAAGAAATTGGTAATTTCTAAGCACACACTGGCTCGAATAAATAATAAAGATCTGATTTCCGCTAGATAATTCTTTCATGTGATTTTGGAACGAAGTTATGTTGCATAAAGACAGTGAAATATCAAAACTTTGAATTACTTTCTATCAATAAACAAAATAAAATTTGTGAAATCATCTTCAATATACTTTTAGATACCGTTATATTACGTAGTATTCCATAATTAGTATCATATTAATCTAAGCAATGCAAGTTTACTTCCTTTTTTAACGAATACATAATCAATGTGAAATGCATTTATCATAAACTTCCGTTTAATGTAATAATGTGATAATGACCTCGACTTTCTTTAAACTGTAAAAATTTTATATTTATCGTAATTAAGAATGAAAATTCGTTTTAAGAGTAAACACGCAAAGTTTTCTAGAAAATCACGCAAAAACTACTTGTAAAGCAACCGTTTCAACAGCTTGTAAGGTTAAATAATTTTACAGTGTATAAAATATTTTGCGCTAGGATACATAGTTAAACAACATAAACTAACGCGAATACCTTTTTTTATTGCAAAAATCCACATCAGTTTTAATAAAATATGTTATCATATACAATAGAAATATGAAATTTGATCGGTTTTACGGGAGGAAGCTTATTATTCAAGGGGTCTCTTTCGTGTAAATGAGATCTTAGAATCTCATAACTGAATGTATAAGCACAAAAGCATAAATATGAAATTTCCACTTACATCTGCTGTAGTACTTTGAGACGATTGGTGAAAATGAAAAAAATTATAAAATTATCAAGGGTGCCCTGTTCAAATGGTGCAATGAACACACCTATTTATATTCTTTTGTTTCATATAAATGCTGATTTCAGTACCTACACACTTAAATATGTGTATTCTCGTACTGAAGACATAAAGAGTCAGCTGGATTTATCAGCAATACTATTGCTTCATTACGCTCTTGATATGCGCCTAGTAACATCATTTTTTTTAATTGTGTTAGTACCCCGGTTGATCCGAAGTAGAAGATATAAGGCGATTTTTTTTAAGGGAGCGAAAACATGCTTTCAATTATAAAAGTTCGTCAAATAAAGAGTAGCTTTCAGAGATATGGCATTTTTTTACAAAAGGATGTGTAATAAATTACGAAATTTCATTTCTATACGGTCCCTGGTCTACTAGTTGACTTAATAACATTGATATCTCTCTTTATAATTGCTAAAATATGCTACTATAAACAATTTTCCAGGGGCATTACTTTAAAATGTTTTGCTCTTCAAACTAGAGAAACATCGACATTACTTTTAACATCATTTAAAAGCTAGATATAATATTACTCTGCTAACATTTCCTTCTAAATTAAAAAGCACTATTTCCTGTAGAAACACAGTAAATTAATTACGTCAGTTCATTAGTGCTATAAAAATCCACAGTCCATTTTTTTTTAACTGTGAGAAACAGAAATTGAAGCGTAATCATCAAACTTTCTGCCGCACTACGTCCCTTATCCTGACAAGCTTAACGGTAGGAATTTCAACATTTAAAGGCAACCTTTGTGATATTCCTTCTAACAAACTACAAAGAGAAACGTGCACTTCAATTACGGGAAGCCAGAGATTTGGTATCGTGGTTACCACTTTCTCCAAAAATGCTGCTCAAGATTATGCTTTGGAATTTGCAAGTTTCTACTTTGTTTCGAATTGTTTATTGATGTGTTCAAGTTATCAGTGCAACACTTACAATATTGGAGTGCGATTAAACTAGACAAAAATAAGTTGTACTTTTATGCATAATTCAAAAATGTCAAATAATAAACTGAAACAATAATTAGCTACTTGGGTTAATTAGTCGAATATCACAAGAAATTAATTTAGAGTAAAAGCTAATATTGGTATTTTTCAAAAAATATGAGAAGACGGGTGCTTTATAAATGCCTGAATCAAATGGATGCATTGTGCGAATTCTTATATTTTGTATAACACTACATAAATAATTCATAGAATTAAGTCGATGCTTCATTTGTTGTTATTGTTTAGTTAGTGCAAAGCACACTAGGGCTGTCTGCCTAAGGGAAGGATGTCTTGGACGGTCGACTTTTTCAGGGTTTCGAGAGAGTAATCATATTAAATCTGGAGAAAACTATCCAAAACGCCAGACCTTTAGTACGCGGTAAACTAGAACCCTCTGACATCACACTTGATCTGTGTACGAAATTTTAGTGTGTTTTACACTTGTCCATTGATCAACAACCCACAAATGCAGTAGAACCTCGATTATCCGATACGATAACAAATTTTTACTTCTTTTTAATGAGCCCTGAAAAACACGGTTTTTCGTGATACTAACGAATGGATGGATTTTGAAATTCGTTTATTAACACTTGGAAGGAGAGGCACTTGGATAATGTTATTAAATATGCAGATCATTAGCTTCGTAAAAGTTTTATTGCATCTATTAAATATTTCGTTGATTCCTCATCGGGCATTCATGATGTTGACTAAGACCAAGACTTTTAGGATTCAAGGAATATAAGTCACACCGAAGGTATTCAAGCGTTAATGACTGCCCTAAAATATTTGCAGCAAAGACGCGATGTTATGGCGATAAATCGTTTGTCACTCAAAAACTCACGTGATGAAGCAGTTTCTGATAGAACTTCTGGACTTTTACAACGAAAAGCAACGAACATTTTTTTAAATTATGTAAATGTAGCAAGTTATTGTGTATTTAAATTAAAAATGAAATATTTTCTGGAGATTTGTATTATTTTTGATAGTGCATCTTTCAATATTTAACTTAGTAGACTCAAAACAATTTCAATTTACTTTTTAATATTTACTACTACGTAGTTCATTTCATTTTTTTATTTGATGAGCTTCTAAACAACTTTATATACGTTGATTTTTATCATTTGAAATCTGTTTTACTGTTTTTTAATTCAAGATATTCTAAATTCGGGACTATGACGTCTTTTATACGCAGTTTCTCTTAACCGGATTTCTGATATCTGAGGTGCTAGCTTCACAAGTAGCTCGAATAATTGAGGTTTTGCTTTATTTTATTATTTGTAGAAATATTAAAAGAACCGTTTCACAAAATGTAACTTGATAGTATTATACACATTTTACACAATGACAAATGAACCTATCTGCATTCATTTTCTTTAATTTTTGCTATAAATATTTAATATTAACGTATAAACCTACTACAGTAAGTAATTAAAAGAAACTGAAAAATCAGAAAGTGATTAACCTCGGGTATATTATGTAGTTCTGAAAGTATAGTTTGTTTTCTTCATATTAAATATATATATATATGGTTGACAATCTGAAAACCTAAACATACTCTTATCTTTGTTCAACCACTAATAATTAGGAGCATCTTCAAGAGTACGTTTATCTGAGACATACATGTTCATTCTACATGAATATTTATATGTATACCTTTCATGAGAGAATTATTAGTTTTTTGCAAAATTAGTGTAGGTAGTTTACTTTTAAGCCCACAGTGCTAAGGTTTTTTAACTGGCATTTGAGAATCGGCTTTATATGACAGAATATTCAGTTTGTAAGATCAGTCAAGGGCAAATCCTTACCCACATAATCGGAATTGTTATTCTGAAGACCACGTTCTATGTCCCTAGTATTTTGCAGAAGTGAATTTAGGTACGTTACCTACGTTCGATACATAATATCTAATTTATAATTACTCTGTAAAATGAAGATCGCTACTTTTAACAACCTTTGTTACATTAGAAGAGCTCAATTACTTTTCTAATTTATTAATTCGAAAAAATAATCAAATTCAGGTTGAAACTTGTATAGTCTGACTATAACAAAAAAAAAATGCAATAAAACATTTTGGTACAGATTGCAAAGTTATGATCATGCACAAACGCATTTATATAGACCTATGTTACAAATTTTGAGATACATATGCTTATCCTATATTTCACTTATTTCATTAATACATCTTAAAATATGAATTACTTATTAATATGCTTCTACAACTTATTTGATATTAAAGTTCCTTTCAAAACTTTTATTCATGTGGCGCATTATAGTAACATAACATTTCCACAATATGATGCATAATGCTTAAAATAAATAGATAAATAAATAAAGTACATAAATAAACTGCGCTGACAGATAAAAAATAACATTGATTTCTTAAATTTCGGGGACGCTCGTAATGGCTTCATGTTTATACACAGGCAAAAGAATCTATTTACTTCCAGTTGCAAAAATGTTTTGTATGAAGTTCACATGCGTGTTATAGTAATGTATAGTCATTCAACCAAATAACCTTAGTAAAATTTAGAAATTTAACATTTTATATGCTCTTCCGATTCTTAATAATAATCTTGTTCCGGCCTCAACATTGCCGTGTGGATAAAGCACTGAAGGTGATAGACGGCTGAAGCGGGAAGGTTCTGGGTTCGGGCCCATCGCACGGCTGTCGATCTAACTGTCTGGAGTGTTACTCGGTTTTCTGTAGATGTATGGTGAGAACCCTTTAGGAAGTCCTAAGATCAATCCCCCCCTCCTACGTAGATAGCTCACGCGTAGCTTTGCTACAACAACACAAGCAAACATACAATAAACTTGTTCCTTAGTATGTAGTAGCAAAAACCGTCTGAGACTTTCATTTCTAACTGATATCAAAATGAAGGGGAATCCGTTAATTAAATATCAAAAAGCATTTCATTTCTACAAAAAGCAAAGCAGTAAAAGTCTAAATTTTGTATCTCAATAAAATTTTTTTAACCTGGTTTTTGTTTGTACGCCAATAGAACCAAGAACGTGCATTAAAATTGGGAGTGTTTCAAAAAGAATAATTCATCCTTTTAATATCGAATATAAAAATTAAAAAAGAAACTTTTGTAAAAAAAAATACGCTGTACCATTTTGCTTAGTATTATTTATAAAAAAAACAAATGAACATTTTAATAATTAAAGACATAAAAGCCTAAAATTGGGTCATAATTTCACATTGGTATTGTTATATAAATGTGCAATTTCTCTTATACGTTGTCATATTTATAACGGGAATATAACCAAAACACGTGGCTGAATATTTCAATGCCTTTAAAATATGAAACACACTTAACGGAACTAAATAAAAACGTCAACTCGACGTTACAGATTTAAATAAATCTTCGGAGCATATAATAAAATATGCAAATCTAAATATATTTGCATAAGTTTGAGAAAACGTGCATGGATATGACGATTATTGATTTTTAAAATATCATGCTTCATAAATTCTGACCGATGAACAAATATCGCTTCAGTGATTTTCGAATGATAGGATATCTAATCTCTAATAACAAATGGTATGTTCGAAGGAAATAAGTTACCAATGGAGATGTTTTTCGGACATTCCTATACGCTGGAAGGAGATGTTAGACTGAGAGAGTTGGGAATATTGCATTCCTGAGATTCGCTGTCACTTGTTAAACAAGCAAAATAAGCGAAGCGAAAGGTAAAGGAATCGAGTCTCAAAAAAGAAGTTTTTTTTCTGCAGAAAAAACAATAGAAGTTCGACGATGTACAAAAAACAATCTTAAATTGAGGACTGGATATATTTCCTTTTACGACTATTAAGCTAAGCTGAACAAAACTTCTTTGTAGAAAATAATTATAAAATAATTCTAAATATAATCAAATAATACATTTAGAAAGAAAATATATAGAGCAAGCTGTTGCAAGTGCATTCACTCTACCCTAAAAACTTAATACTTTGGCGTTAAATTTGTTTTGCTATTTGTGTGTTGCATTTGAAGTAAAATTTTATTTGATTTTAATCATATTATCTTTTGTACACTTTAATGTCATTTCCATAACTTTAATGCTAACTTCTAATATATTTTAATGTGCATCTAAGAAACAAAGGAATGACATACAAAAATAAACTGTAAAGGAAAGCATTTTTTAGCTTGTTCCACCGAGTAGCGGGTAAGCATTTGGGTGTAATAGAGGAATTTTTACTAATATACCATTTTCTTAGTAAATTTTTATTTTAAAATATTAAAAATACAAATTTTTGATTTTAATTTTCCTACATTTTATTAAATTTATTTAACTAAATATTTGCATTATAATCCTAGTTGAGCATGTTCCCAAAATTTTGTGTATCACCTAGCTTACGCTCTCTGTTAATGAACTACAATATACAGACTTCTAATTCGTAAACGTAAATAATATACAGCAATATATTGAAATCGTCATTGAAAATGGTATAATTAATTGCAGTTTTCTAGATGGATGTGTTAGTTGTATATGTTATAGGAATGTTTTTGAGGAAAAATGTATATAGTATGTATTAAAAAATGACAAAGAAATATTTCGCAAACACAAAAAATGGATTGACCAATTTATGTTCATGTGTTTTTCTAAAATCTTTAAGGAAAACCTCAGAATATTTTAAAACGAATGCAAAGTACCTTTTGAATCATATATATTTGCTTTTTTTTAATAATGTAAAGCTTAATGCACAGTAATCGCAAAAAAAAATATTTCTTCATAATTATTGGGTTGTCTATTTTACTGGGATAACATTAAAAAGCAAACTAATGAGCTAAAGCATATGAGCTGCAAGAGCTTAACATTAGTGTTGATGATGAAATGCGGTATTCCCAGTAGGAAACGAACTGATGAATATTCTGAGGGCTTAATTAATCAATAGTTGATAACCAATGTTGTTGCAACAGTTCCAAAATCGAATAGGACCACAATTCAACGAAATCTACTTCTCGTCAATTTAATTCCTATGGTTTTGATTAAACTTTGGTGTACCAGCTAAATATATATTTTTTATAAACTATGCCCACACATTTCTGATAAAAATATTATTCTACAAGATTCGTATTTCTGTAATTAATGGAGTATTGCTTTAGTAATGAAGTCTGCATCATCTTACTTAAAGGTACTAAGTGCAGTCCATCTTTGATCGATATTGGTCAACAGTCTTGTGATACTGGTATGTTACTCTCTACAGTTTAAAAAAATGCATGCTATTTTTTGATATTTTTTAAACACGTATGTATCTAAGTCATATTCTATTATTTTTTTCTACAGATTATTCCTCATCATTTGCTTCGACCAATAACATAAAAATAAAATAACCTTAAAATGAAAAGTATCCTTCAAAAATACAAAAGAGTAGTTTGTGTTTGTTCGTAAAACATAACATTTTAAAGAAAAATATACCTGACTTTTAGTAATAGTTTAATCCAAAGTACTATTATTGAAACGTTTTTATATATTTGTCATTCGTGATTTTATTGATTTACTATTTTTATAGAATTAATACATCAATGTCAATTCACCACGGTATTGTAAAAAAAATCAGAATCACGTTACACGTGCTTCAAGAAAAAGAAAAAAATCACTTTAGTTTAGTGCTACTAAAAAACGCTGTATTCAGGAGTTAAGTGCGAAATAAAAACTATGTTTTGAAATGATTTTATCGTTCTTTAAGACTATATTTGTGGTACTAAATTGCTATTGGAGTAATTGCTTAAAAAGTGAAAATTTTCAAGTAACGCACTTAACACTATCACAGTTAAAAATAATCTAAAAATTCATATTTCTAGCCTTGTTGTTCAAGAAATGAATTCTCCGTCAATTTGTAATTTTCTGTTAAAATAAGAAAATGTTTCTTCAGATTTTTTTTTAAAAACGGTTGTCAAATCAACGTGTTTTCTAATTGAATGTTTTGAATTATATTTATGAAATGATTTTCATTGGAAATTTTCATTTGGGTAGATTTCCTTGAAACGCAAAGTGATGAGTAACTGTATCATTAAATCAAGCTGTAATTAATTAATACTTCGATAAAGGATTCTCATTATTTGCCTACAAGGTCTGTCCTTTATGTTTATACTCTTTCCCATTTTCAGTCCTCATCTAGAATAAATAGTCTATTTAAAAAGTGCAATATCATTCACTGAGCCGATGTTCGGAGCATCGCGCTCATGGCTGAGTGGATAAGACAATCAACATGGTAGATAGCTGAAGTGTGAAGACTCCAGGATCGCGCGCGGGACTATTGCACGGCTGTCAGGAGATGTCACATGAATGCGCCTTAGAACCTTTTGAAAATATTTCGCCACCCATGGCACCCCCTTAGGCAGATGCCCGTTGTGCAGGCTTGCCGTAACACACACAAAGACAAACTGTCAATGAGCAGGTAAAGGGTTCTATTCCCTTTACCTGATCAAATATTTTAAGATGGCAAACCACTCTTAAACTATTTTTCGAAGTCCTCAAAATAATAAAATATCATTAATTAAAAATTACCATTTTATCAAAGCGATAAGTTACCTCCAGATCTTTTGAAAACTAAAAAATGACAAACACAATGTATGTTTTCTGGCAGCTGTGCTACCAGTCCTTTGTTCGCTAATTTAAAGATATACTTTAAACAGAATACTTGAAGTAAGATATTATAAAGCAGGAAAGGAAAATTTCATCAAACACTGTTTAGTACTTACCGTTCATCTGAAAGCAGTGCACTGTGTACTTAAGCCAATATGATTTAAATTTAAAGATCTCCTGCAGTAATTCTTTAAACACATCGCTCTTTAAGCAAACAGTTACTGCTTTATACACATAAAATAGTCTACACCGAGTGGCTTTTATGTTTGCTTAAAGACTTCTTGTACTAATATTTGATTAGATGTCAATGAAATTTGTGAATATTAAACTAGAAATAACGCTTTTGTATTCCATTAATTTTTCTCCTTTAATAAATTTATTCAACAAATATTAGACATTGGAACCGGTATGAAATTATTTAAAAATTTGCTTAAAAATAGCTTTAAGTTTAGCTCTGTTTACTTTTGAATGTTCTATAATATATATTTTATTTACATCTCGCTGGAAAGATTCATAATTTGCATTCATGTATAACTCTTAAAGTTATACTGTAAAATATAGAGACCTTTACGTCGCTTAGATTATATAAGTCCATCAACACTTACGATAAAATAACTTTGATCATAATAAATATTAATCAAATTTCTTTTTCAAGTATGAAATAAAAAATAAATTAATAATTTGGTCCATGATTAAAGTGCATACGATAAACTCTCATCTCATTGTACACATAATTTGTTCAAACATTATTTAGTATGTTCTATACGTAATTTTTTCAGTCCTGTACTACTCCTGGAATTATATCATATAAGCTCCAACTATTGATCGCTCCACAGGATCTTGGGAGAGTTCTTATGTTACATATTTATTTATTTATTCATGGTAAGGGCACAGTATAAAAACACCTTGGTTGAATTCTAGCAATGCAAAAATACACAACTTAAATTTTGTTTATTAGGCATATTTTTAAATATGTCACCAATAGCACTAGTCTGCAAATCTCCAATTATAAATATCAATATTTTGTTTTTATTTAATCTTGATTTAAGTTTGTAAACAAAGTTGTAAGCATATGAAAAGCATACCTAAAATATTTTGCTTTTAAAACAAAAAACAATTTGTGCTATTTGAAGTCAACAATTTTATTAATGCAAATAGTTCATTTTTCGTTTTATTGTATTGTACTTTATTTCATGCTTTTAAGACGATCAGTTTGCGTAAAGATAATTTTATTTTTTAAGTTATTTGAAATGCATTAGATAAGATGGAATTGACTAATTCAAAGGTACGCAAATAAATAATGAGCTTAGTCTTTTAATAAAAACAAAGATCACAGCTAAGATAGGTATATAAGTATTAGAATTATCAAGTTAGCAGACAGCTGCTGACGAAGTTAAAAAGTCCTCATGTGTGTTAAAATGAAGTAGATAAAAGAATGTCTTCAAGTTAGTCATAATTGTGAGCATCTATCAAAAGTCAGAATATCCATCTAGACGGGCACAGTGGTGCTGGTAGGTGTTCACGGGCATTTGGAGCCATGCGCACTCAATTCCGGGGCCAGCTTCCAGAAATTGCATGATTGATGATCCATGGAGCGAATAACCCCATCGAGTTGATCCAAAATATTTTCGATTGAACTAATGTCCCAAGTATTTTGAGGGAAAGGAAGTATGGTTAACTGAAGGTAGTTCTTACTGGAAGTACTGGAAGCTAGAACCACTCATGTAGATTTCAAGCAGTATTTTAGATCTCATTGTCCTGCTGGAACATGCCATCGTGATAATGGAAAACAGTTTGCACGTAAGTGTATCCGCCAACATAACTACATAACTACTTTTGTCGATAGAGCCTTTCAAACCCAGAGAATACCAGGAAAGCACTTCCCAGACCATAACGGCGTATTCTCTAGCTCTCGCTGATAATTGAAGTAATGGTATGGGAAAGGGAGTCAGTCAAATATATCCTGTTCCTGATTTTTTAAACAAAAAGCAGTTTGTCATAACCTACGCCCCGAATACCGATGTTTTGTTACAAAAAGGATGTGGCAGTGAATATGAGTGTTTTGTGCCTGTATTGCAAATAAAACTCATTATTTAGTTGTATACAAACTTTTTTGGGGTCTCCTGTATAATCAGCATTTTATGACAGTACATTTTCCATCGTAATGCCTCAATTGCAACAGTGCCTGAATATTTGTTTTCCGACGTATACATCTACGTCCATCCATGTGGTGGAAAAAATAAAGTGATTCATTGGCAACTACCACATGTCACCACACACTGGATCTCCAGTTTCGGTTCCTTGGCTCATTTCTCTGGCTGGTTTTCATAGGTGTACATCGATCTGGTCAAGCGCAACATTTCAGCCTCCATTCAATTCTATCATCTATGGTTTGTGAGGCACCACAATTTCATAGATCGCTTATTTAAGATTATACCGTTTTGCCATGCACTATATACTTTCACTAGGGTGTCACGTGAAAACTTCATAAACTGCACAGTTTTAGCAATTCTACCACCTTTAACCAGGATGGCAGTGTTCACGATCTTCGAACATCCGATAAATTAATGTTTCTCATTATTCCAACAACTGAATAATTCACAGAAGGCAAATGGCAATACCATTGCTGGTATTGTCTTTTGCTTCTGTGATTGGGTTACCCACGCTGATCTCGTTCAGTAAGCAATGGTCACATTAATGTGACCGAATTAAGCATCATGTAACTCAAGTATTAAAATGTTTAATAATTTCTTCTGCTTTTTCTATTAGTCTATTAAAACAGAAAGATTACAAGTAAATTTCATTAAGATGATAACAGGCGAAAAAAAAATGAAGGTAGATCTAATATATCCAAAACAAAATATGCTAAAAATATGGAAATGTAATATCATATACTTCGAAATAAGTTAATTTTATGGACATACTCACTTAAACTCTAAGTTTTGGCGAATGAATTTGTTGAGACTAATGAGCATCATTAAAATTTAGGTATGAATGAATAGTACACTATTTTATTTCAACATTCAAGGTATTTTGTCAAAAAATGGTAAATCACTTTGTGTGTGCACATACTGAAAGATAAAGGGAGGAAAACTGATTTGGATAAATCACATGTGCACAGACATCCCTATATTATTAAAATCCCTTCACACTTAATACTCTCTTTGCATTCAAAGATCATTGTTAAATGTAGTCGCTTGAAAATCAATGCTTAAAATTTTCTAAAGGGAATGGTACACGAAGATGGCTTGAAATTGAAAAGCAAACTTTGTAAACATTTTCATTATCTTTCTGAAAAATGAGTATGTTCACCGAAAATTAAATCATCCAAAATAAAATATGATTTATAAAACTTCAATTCAAACTTACTCTTCCATGAGTGATTGCTCAGTAATTAGTAAACAACAGTTATTGATGATTTACAAAATGTTCATGTTTTTTTGTAATTTATGCGATTATTAGGTTGTGTGAAAAACAATAAATGTCCCTGCAGTGTTAAGGCAAAGACATGTATTCATCAAATTTTGTAAATAATTAATAACATTTTTGTACGATTTACTAAGCAATCTGTGTGGACACTAAACGACGTTTGCTATAATTGTTAGTCTGCATGGAGCAAGCACTATTTTATGGAGTACATGCATTTAAACACTGAACTCTAAATGTTCTTGTCTATAGAATGCTTAGTAGGAAATTTACTAACATTTGCTATACTCATCTGAAAACATGCAAATACAGATTCGATAAACTTATAGCGAAAAAAAAATGTCAGCCCTGTAAAAACATTATTCAGATTATCTTAATTGACATTAATGGGACTACGTTCCCGGTGTCAACGATTTTTTGAACGAATGCCTAATATTAAATTCCTTTTTTCTTTTAATTTCCCTGAAATATTTAATAAACAATTACACGCAAAAAGTACCATTAAACTATTTCCCTGAAGCACAGCTTTGCAATTACTTAATTTCATGCCAAGTGAAAAGGATTATTTTTATTCGTTTCGATGCTATAAACTTTTAATATATATCCTTTATAAATTAATGTAGATTAAGCTGCCTTTTCCATGAAAATCGTATCAGTGTCATCAAGCAAACCTAAACATATTTAGGTAGATAAAGATAGTATTTTTCTTCGTATAACCTTCCATTTCCAAAAATTGGGAAATCTAATTAAATTAATTGAAGCCACCCTCATTTCCAAAAGTGGGCGAACGTATAATTCACTAAATGCTGTAAAATTGCCATAGCTTATGCTATTATCCAGCGAACCATTTGTAATGATTACTCGGTTACCATTTTGAGGTCTTCTGTTAGGAGAAACTGTATAATTTTTATCTGGCCCGTAATGTCAAATCTAAGTGTGAGGCAATTTAAATTCGACCAAAATTCATTATACAGCAGCAAAGGGCAATCAACTTTTGTTTCATTTAGGTAAAGAGTCAAACTTAAACAGCACATTTAGAATGTAGTGTAAATAATGGATACTCAATTTAAATATTTAATTATTTAAACAGTGGTATATTGATGCAAAACCAGAAAACTACAGATTGAAATAATAATTAATTTGTTTACGATAAAAAATGTATTTTAATGTTTTCAGGGTAAAATTACCTTTACAGCTATCAATATGTAACAAAATAATTTGTATGCATGAGCAAAACAAGGGACGTAGTCACAAAATCTTCTACTCTTATAGAAACTGAATTAGTATGCATAATATATGTATTAAATTAATAATCAAAACTAAAAGATCAACATGTTTTAATAAATGTATTGTCTTGTTGTTTCTCCTAATCTGGAAGAATTAAATATAATTAAAACGGTTCTTTAAAGACACAAAAAGAAAAAAAAAATTGGAATTTAAATAACATTTAAATGCATAATAAATGTCATAGGAGTACATTAGTACATTTTAACCTATTATACAAAAGCTGGAACTACAATAACAATTCTCGCATGTTTTGGATAATTTAATTTTTTGCTTTCGAAATTTGCTTTTCTTGATCCTTTACTTTATGTTTTGTGTACTGCATAAATTAATAAATATAGTGGTTTTTTGTTAGACACATAAAAATAACCTTTACAAAATATTTCTTCCTCAGCTTAAAAATATTTATCCTAAACTCAACTTGGTATATTGTATTCAGATAGTCGGTTACAAGAGATTTTTAAAAAAATTATATTTTCACAATAAAACTAGGTCAAAGGATATATTTTTTACTTCGGAATTTTGCATAATGCTTACACAAACATATTTTACGAAGCAATTCTTGAAACGCTTGTTCAACTTATTTTCCGCAAATATTTGTGGTTAAGTTTTAAACAACCTCTTTGAAAATCGGTTATCCCGTGGTTTTAAAATTTACACGCTTTCCATAAGCGTGTAAATATCTTATATTATCCTGTTTATCGTCAAATATCTTTTCTTTTAGTTCTGTATACTATTAAAAGTTATCAGTGATTTCATCACATACAAGAAATGAGCTTAAAATCGGAATGTGTTTTAGTGCAAAAATAACTTTTTCAAATATTAAATGTATTATCTTTAATAATATGCGTGTTTTATTGATACCCCGGATATTACAAAAATTTTCATGTTAACAAAGTAGCATTTCAAAATCTTTAACATCATACTGATATTATATTATATTATACTATATTATATTACACTGACCTTGAGTATATCTATATATTAGTTTCATTTTTACCCTTTTTTTGTTTCATTTCACTAAAATCTGTATTTGAATATTTTATAGATTATTAATTTAAATAATTTTCAGACATCTACAAAATTATTGTCATTATGGCGGTTGAAATTCCTTTTGATTGTTTATTACATTTATCTTTCATCTAACATTTGTTTGATTATTACATTTATCTGTGATACATTTATATTTTTACACATTTTCCTGATAACGTACTTCACATTTTTATAGCTCTTTATATCTATACTATTTCCTCTTCCATTCATCTACTGCAAAATACATTTCTCCAATCCCAAGCATATAATTTTCTTCACATCTTCTTTTTAAAGCAGAATAGGTATACATCGAATTTCATTTACCCTTAACGAAGTTAAGTAGCATTTTTTCTCTAGTATTTTAATATTATAAATTATACATTTCATGTCAGTTACCGTACATCTCGTTTCGAACTTTCCCTTTTTTTAACTAAAAATAGCTTCAAAGTATAAGATTCGGCTCCCTAGTGAGTTAGTGTTCTTTGTCGAATTCATTATTTCTGTCGATTTATCAGCTATCACCATTATCGCTAACGTACACTTTATCACTGATGATGTTCAACAGTTGCAGTTTCCATCTTTCTTGGGAAATATCCGGCTGTTATTTTATATTTCTATGTCTCTGTACTTAATGATCCTGATTTCGGCATGTTTTCATTTCACTACAGTATTACAGGTTTTTTTTCTTTCTTTCTGGTGTAGCTCTCATTTATTTCGGAACAGGGAAAAAAACCTTCAAGGAATACATTTCTAGAAGTAAAATGCCTAGTTTACAATTATTTGAAAGATATGTATGTGATGGCACTATAAATTTTATCAAATTTATTTTTAACATTTGCCAGTGCGCTCTTGCATATGATGGCTATACTTTGCAATATATTTGGGTAAATGTATTTATTGAACAATTGCAAAAATGTTCTTCATTGGTTTTTCTAATACCTTTTATAGGTTTATCATTTCTACAGTTGCATTGATAGAAAGTTTATATTATAGTAATGTTTCAAAAATTAGCATGTGTACTTGTAACTGTAAGATTTCAGCTGTCCATTTTCCAATAACGAGCATTGAACAACGATTTGAAAAATCATTATTACGAAATTTTACTAGTATTGTTTCTGTTCAGCACTTTGGTTGTAATTAACTGTAAAGGATGTTCAAAAAATATCTGTACGAGTTTTCAGTAATGGTAGGGAATGCTAAGATGAATTAGAAGCACATAGCAATATAAGGTCGTGAACGCAGTCTCTATGCTTCAGTTATGCCTAGCGTCCCTTTTTTGGGACGGCAATATCGCTATCATTCGAAAACGTTATTTATTTTTCCTAGCCTTTATTCGCGAGTATTGAACCTCAATTCCACAAAATATTTTAATATAGCAAGTAGGATGTTGACATTTCAATTTTTATACATAACGATTTTAAATGAAATCATCCCTTGTTCAAAAAGTTGACATCAGAAATTTATCAATTACTTCTGGTGTTAGCAAAAATCGAAGAAAGTCGCAAAAATATCCAGGCACGAATGGGTTAATAATCCCTTCTTAAAAGCTGCTGATGTCTCTGTCATATTTCGTAACTGAATTTTAATTATAGATTTGTTTCCCAAAATTTTTATCGTTTAAAAATAAATACAGTTTTCCGACTATCTATTTTAGGTTGGCCATTTCACCGAAAATTAAATTTATTTCTCAGAAAGGTATTAAAATATTTCACACGAGCTTGTGGGGTATTTAAATTTGCTTGTATACGAACTCTTTTTCTTAACATTTCCAGAACTCACAAATAAAATTCAGCAAAATGCCATTGATGTCCATCTAGACATGCTGCATTGAATTGACAGAGGAGTTGTGTAACTCTCCTTAGTTGTTTCATGCCAAGTAATATATGTCCTGTTGATCACTAGTTGTATAAATAGATGAATGGAATGAAGAGTTGTACTGTCATAGCTCCTCTTCATCCTCCTTCACTGTAAGCCTCATTTGCATAAACTTACTACATTTTATGTAGCGTATTGCCATCTATCGGTAATTTATTAACTACAGCTTTTTTCTGATTAAATATTGTCTCATCTCTCTCTAATCCTATTGGTACAAACTGAAATTTCACTCCTATATTATTTTTTCCCTTTTAATCAGTGTTTGAAATTTTAATGAATTTTTCATGCACCCATTTTAAGCAATTGTTGTGATGTTTCATCTTCAAAATTGGTAAAATTAAATTTGAATTCTTTATCGCAGTACTTTGAACTTTTAGCAAAAGATCTATTTGAGCCGTAGATATCTATTTGAGCCGTAAGTTATTTTCTTTCCAAAAACAGTATTAATACAACAAAATATAAATTATACATGATGAAAATTCGATCGGTCCGTTTTTGTGATTGATGAATTTAAAATAAATATATCTTAATATCTCTCGTGCTCTGAAAGTTTTCCACATCAATCTGATTCAGAATTTTTACAATAGCTCATTTTACTGCTATTTTTATAAGGCAAAAAATCTTTCATAAATCAATCTTTTTTAACTGCTAAACTGTAAAAACGAATAATAAATTCGAATTTTCTTATAATTTTGATAGAACGCGGCAGTTTTCAAATGAGCTGAAAATATTTTCTATATAATATTTTTACAGTAGCTCAGTTCGAATTATTTATATATCGACGTATCTTCAATGTAAATAAGCATTCTGAGAAATTCGATATTAATTAAGAAACTCACGAAAATCACGTATTAATTAAGAAACATAGTACATCCCGTTATAATAAGAGAAAAATAATTATAAACTTGGGGAAAATGTCTTGAATGGCTACTATACATTGAAACCTCCAATTACTGGAGAATTAAACGTAAGACATCGCTTCAGAAGAGAAAGACAGCGTCTCAATAACATATAAGACGCCACGCCCTCTTTAAGCATTATTTAAATTCTAGACTTAACATCACGCACGCCGCGACCTAAATGAAAGGAAAATCACTGGTTGTTAGATGCAAATAGCCATGAAAATCTAACAACTAGAGAAGAAAAACGTTCTATTGAAGAAAGAACATGTAAAAATGTTACGAAATCAAATAAATACACCATTAAAATATACTTTCTGAAAAAAAAACACGATGGAAATTTCAAAAAGGAAACGTAAATACCAGTATATTCTGTTTCTATACTATATGCAAAAAGATAAAAATTTATTTTGCCATTTTGAAAAAAGACATTTAAATTTTTGATTTATATATGGGGAGAGTGGCTTTGAAAAATCATGTTAATGAACAATGTTAGCTTTCTAGGTTGCCTAAGAGCACCCAAGTAAAATAATTTAATCAATAAAAAGTATGGTAAGACCAATTAAAAGTTTACTAGTAATTACGCAATGTCTTGCTTTCAAACTAGTTTTGACAGTTAATTAGTAACAACAGAGATTATTTCCCCCCCAAGTAAATATTTATTACCGTTTAAGCTGTTAAAATTTAATTACTGTATTCGTAGTTTTCTTAGAGCTAACTCAATTTTGAGATCTAAATTTAGCGCCATGAACATTATTTCATAGTATGTTTATTTTTAAAATATATGTTATAATATGAAAGTAATTAATCATTAAATGACTATATAAGTAGTGAATGGTCAATAAATATTTAAACGCCTGAATTTTCATGATTAAAGTGTTAAATTTAGATAAAAATAGATAACAGATTGGGTGAAGTGTTTGGCTTATAACGATTAATAGTACCCTGCATTTAATCTAAGTATTGAAACTGGCATTTTGTTTTTAATATAAAAAGTTCATTAAGCACTAAATTCAAACAGTGAACCATACAACATTAGTATTATTTATAAATGTTATCTAGGTATTAAGTATATTTAAATTTTTAAAGACTACATATGCAGGTAACAAGTGATGCATAAAAATAAACTTTTTTAACTAAAAGTGTTCTACGCTTTTGTAATTGAAGGAAATACATTTTTCATTCTGGAAAAAAACACCGACGACGCTGCGTGTCTGCTTCAATTTTATAGTAAATATGATTTTCAAAACGATTTGGCTGCTAAGAGGCTTTGTTTTAGTTTGAATTTAGATCTAGGAAAGAAATACTGTGATAGAAGATTTTTAAAAATTATTTAACGCACAATCAAATTCCGGTTTCATCTAGTTCCAATATTAAATAGTATCTACTAAGCAGCAGATAAGCAAACTGGAAGAAGAAAAACCTTGTATTTCTTACGTTACAGGTGCTTTGTTTTCAAGCACATGTGTCTAACGTTTCCTTCAGATGGCCCGAATTTCAGAAAAAAGTTTAATCGCCGGGCAAAACGATGATTTTTTTTGGCTATTGTTTCAACCACTTCGTCACTTTGCAGCATGATTTTTAGGTCAAACTGTTCCCTAATCTAACGAATAACAATCCGAATAACGAATAACCCTAATCTAACGAATAACTTAAAATAAAAGGTACTTTTTTTAAGAATATAAAATTTTACTGCACCTCAAACATATTTATTACTTCAATTCAAAAATATATTAGAGATGTTTGACTTAGTTTTTCAAAACTATTCTTACTAATCTCGATTGCGATTATTCCTGCACACTAATAGTTTTCCAAATGAACATCAGTAATTCATTTTCTCAGTGATTTCATACGCTCAATTCCAAAACGCTATTCACAAGTATACGTGTTTTCAAATAACGAAACCAACTACAAGCATGTTTGTGAAATTCAAGACAAATATCCTTGGCCAAGTACACTTTTATGAATCTCTTACATACCAACCTAATGAAATTTCTTCTTTAACTATGTGTCCAGAGACATTTCACTATGTTCCATTTGTAATACTCCTGGTAATAAGTTTAAATATCAATCAAAAGTTCTTTCAAATGCAAAGAAAAACACATGATGTTTTTTAAATTCCTTAAATTTATTTATAAATTCAAAGTTCAAGACAGATATCAAAGTATCGTGCATTTCCACCAGGTTGAGATCTGATTGCAATGACAATATCGGAAAGAGAGTAAAGTTTTTTACCTTCAGTTAGTTTTTCTAGAAAGATTTTTGACTTGTTCTCAAACATTGTATTTTGTGCTACAAATGACTTCTTTCAACATTTAACGCGAGTTAATCCTCATTTCTCTATAAAATGTTGCGTTATCACTTTCAAAATTCACAGATTTGAGAAAGTGATAGAAGTCATGTCGATTCAACTTCTTTATCAAGTTTACTGTTTTACGACGACGACTTTCAAATAACAGGATCTATTATGAAGGACTTGGAAGTTAAATTCTTCTGATGAATAATAAATAAAAATTTAGTGCCGACGTCTTATAAAATTTGAAGGCCTTATATGTTTTACTTAACCTTCGTTTTTCCCGAACATAGCTAGCTGGAGTACGATCACTTGTTAAGCCTGATAGCTTGTTAAGTTTTAATGAACAGGAATGTTTCAGAACTGTCAAGAGCAGTTTTGGTGTGCCCACCTCTAAAAAATCTCTTGATTTAGTAATTTCGTAGAGTAAATAAGAACTCCCAATTATTTCTCTCAGCATTACTGATAAAACTTTAATTTGAGTAGTACTTGTCATACCTATACTTGTATTGAACACTTGGTCTCAGTATATTAACTCTGATGTTCGAGTTTAAAAATTACTTTGAACATGTATTTATTTCAATCTCTCCAATGGTTGAACGACTGATTTATTTTTCAGAAACTCCTTTCCTTTTCTGCTCCGGCATTTGGGCGAAAAAAAAGTTAACACTTTCGTTCATTCAACCCAGCTCCGCGGGCCAGAAAATAACACCTTGCAGGCTGCGTGTTGGTCACGCAAGTTTTAAAGCTTCTTTACTCGTATTAGTTTAATCTCACGTAGCTAATTTGTGACATACACTGGACAATAAGATAATTGTCACATCGCTCATAAATGTGGAAATTGATGGAAGGAAACTAACATTTTGTTTGTTACGTTACGGGTACTTTATTTTAAAGCTTCTTCACTCGTGTTGTCTTAATCTCACGTAGATAATTCGAGAGAAACAATGGACATTTCACAGAAATCCGAAGTGTTTCAGATTGCTGTAAAATGTAGAAATTTATGACATCTCAAAAAAATCTGTAAATAAAATCCAGATTATAAACTATTAAATAAACCACTAAAAACATATTCTGAATAATTCAAATACTATAATCTTTTATATTAGTGTGACTTCGTTTAGTTTAGAAAGTTATGGCTGAGTATATTTCTGGATGTTATCATACCACTTTCATTTTGTTCATAAGAAGTTTTCTTTAGAGGTTTTCTTAACTCCGAGGTCTTAGCATACCTTTATGTATACCTGCACACTATTTCGATGCCTTCGAGAATTTGCAGATTTTTCTTTCAGAAAGCTAATTAAAATGACTAATACACGTTGCGCGTTTCAATAGTATTTAAAAAAGAACCATTACAGTCCAAACTGTAATATGCGATTTTGGAAACTACGGATTTAAACATACTGTCACACGACTGAAATAAGATTCTATGTTAGTTCAAGCATTCTGGAACGAAATAATATTTCTTTAGATATGCTATTTCGAAGTACCATTTTTTAAAAATAATGAAATCCTTTGAAATATTTCTTAAAATATGTTATATTTCAAAAATATTGCTGATATGAGCATAAAATAACACATTCGAACACATGAATAACTCCTTCGCTCTAAATAATGAAGAAAATACAGGATAATCTTATCAACCTAGTCTAAATATTTTTATCATCGCGCTCGCCTGACTTCTAACATTAATAGAGAAAATATTGACAAATCATATGAAAAATCCACGATATGTTTCTTTATGCGTTTATCTAATATTCCAAGAAAGCCGTTAAGAATATTTTTTTTCATCAAAACACGCATTTAAGAATTACGATACAAAATTATTGTTTTCGTTGGAATATATTTTGCTTCCAGTTTCTTACGTATAAATAAACGGGTAAGGATATTTTTTATTCTTTCCCTTAGACGCTTGATGCTTGATCTTGATTCATCCTCAAGGCTGAATTTTCCATTTCATCCAGTGAACCGGGAGATATGATTTATCAACTCAGAAAACACATTATTTATTCTTTTGAAGGGAAATTTTTATTTATCACAAGATCGTTAGTATTGACTTTCCTAAACCTTTTCAGGAATTCTCTTTTTATAAATTTGATTTCAAATCTGTTACTCTATTGAGCTGTAACAGGTTGCTTCTTTACCCTGTTTCTAGTTTAATTTATAACTTCATTTAGCACAGAAAAGTACAATCAAAAATTAGGTAGCAAAAAAAAAATATCATAGGAAAATAAATGCAATTTGTTATGCCCAATGTCGTTGTGTGTTCTGCAGTCCATTATTAAATATAATTAAATAAAACGTTGGATTATAATTATAATAAGTAAATAAAACGTTGAATAAGACGAATTTATATTTCATACGAAAAAAGGTATAAAATTTATTTTAGTAGTTTTTTTCATTCAAAATTACATATTCAAAATAAAATTTAAAATAAATGCAAGTCATTTATCTTTAAACAGCATGAGTAAGTGCATTTCTAACTGACGCAGATTGGGTACTGATGAAAGCTAAAACTGTTTAAAATTTCATAGTCCAAATCACTTAAGTATCCTGCTGAAGATGCGTTGTTACATAATTACATATCTCAGTTACACATATCAGTTAATAAAAAAATGTTTGAATTTCTTTATGAAAAAATATTTAAATATAAGTGCATTTAAAGTTATTATTGATCTGTAGAATCCTGTTTTCCTAAGAGTTTATCAGAAACAATATTTATTCTGAATTAAAAAAATAGAATAAATAAAATATAAAATAAAATTTTAGATTTTAAATTTTAAAAAATAACAAGTGATATTTAGAACCACCAAAATGTTTGAAATTACCCGAACAATCTTACAAATCTGCATTCTAAATACATAATCTCGTTTAAGTTATCAAATTTCTATATTACAGTGAGCTTGAGCCATATTTCTCAGGTACTATTAAATCACTAAAACTGTGCTTCGAAAACAATATTTAATATGGAACGATTAGTTCTCGGTAGAGTGCGCATAATTTCTTTGAAACTCTTAAATTATCTGTTTTGTCGTTCATGCTGAAAATTAGGGACCTATATCCAATATAATGTGTCGACCACAAGTCAACACAGAGAGAGTATGCATTGGCAATATTAGGATTCATTCACTGGGAGTAGAAACGTTAAACTAACAGTAGGGCACTTGAAAATTTTTAATTCAAATAAAAACAATTTCTATCGCCTCTCGCGGGCTGCCTGTGGTTCATTACAATGCTCTTCTTTGCAAATGTGTTACACTGCCAATTTTCATGATACGTGTGTCGTTCCAACACCATTTATGTTCTTTTACAATGCGCTGATCAATTTTCGCAGGAAAAAAGTGAGTGTTGTCATTGGAAAATTTAGAATTTTTTTCGCTGTAACCGTAATCGTGAAAACTATTGTTTTAAACCATCCCAATCTCGAGGGCTCATTCTGAATAGCTTTATCTGAAATCTCATCTCGACTGGGGGAAGAGAACGACGGCTAGAAGTTCATATATCGGGAAAGATTTTTATGACCACACTGTATATATACATATATATTACAGTTAAACCCGAATTAACTAGGGAAACGCGTTCTAACTGAGACTGTTAGGCAAAACTCGTTTTCCCAAGTGAATTCCGGTATGTTAATGCTTTATGCACTAAAAATAGGGAAAATAGATTTCTTGAAAAATTACAGTTGTTAAATAAGAAAGAAAATAACTTTAATGTTATAACAAGTGATGAATACGGACGAGGGAGCTTTCCTCAGACAATTTCATAAATGTAATGAAAGAAAGAATTCTGAAATAACAATTTATTCAAGTGCAATCGGTAAAAGAGGGATTATTTTTTGAAAAACCATGGTCGGAAATTTTACTATCACTTGAACACTTCTTCTAAAGTGATTATTAACAGGTACATAAAGACGACGTTTCCGACCCCGCATTGCTATGTGATTCTGAACGGTTTCTATACTCCCTACACTCCCTGCAACTTTGTCAGTATGGTAGCGAATCATCCTGTATATGTATATACAGGGTGTCCCAGAATTCTGGAGACAGACTGTATGGGGAGGTAGGGCACATAATAAGGATTCAGAATCACATAGCAATGTGGGGTCAAAAACCCCGTTTTCCCTTACCTGTTAATAATGACTTTGGAAAAAGAGCCGAAGTGTTTGTCTAATTTTTTAACCAAGTTTCATAGATAACGGGCTTTTCTTCAAAAATTTCATTCATGAAATTAAATGGAATCTTTAACCCATTTATGCCTAGCGTCCCTTTTTTGGATCGGCATTTTCGCTATAAGTCGAAAACGTTATTTATTTTTCCTAGCCTTTATTCGCGAGCATTGAACCTCAATTCCACAAAATATTTTAATATGGCAAAGTAGGATGTTGACATTTCAATTTTTATACATAATGATTTTAAATGAAATCATCCCTTGTTCAAAAAGTTGACATCAGAAATTTATCAATTACTGCTGGTGTTAGCAAAAATCGAAGAAAGTCGCAAAAATATCCAGGCACGAATGGGTTAAACTATTAATCTTAGTCACATGTTTTCTGCAAAAGATACATTAGTTTTGTATGAACAAGGGTCGAGAAGTTCACTATTATTTCAGCACTTGTTCCAAAGTGATTATTAACAGCTACAAAAATACATTTCCGACCCTCATGGCTCTGTGATTCTGAATCGTTATCTAGTGCCCAACCACCCCTTAAAATTTGTCCCAATAATTCTGGGACACCCTGTATATGCGCGTCTTTCATGTAGTATGTAATATATGTCTTTTTTTTTAAATAGAAAATATGATCTAAAACAGATAGAAATGTTTCCCTTTTAAATAATTACAAAACACTTTCACTTTTTCCAAAGACTTACATTTCACAGCAGCTACATCGCACTAGGAAAAGAAAAAGTTTTCCTTTATGTTATCGTGTTCCCTTTGATTTATGATACATTCCTTAGTTGTGAAACGATCTGGTGGTACTATTTAAATTAAGTAGCTTTATGCAGTAACATTCTAAACGCATTTGTTACATACTAGAATCTACCTAATATGAAGACTGAAATGGTTAACAAGTTGTTTACAATATAAGATGTAACAAACATAAGTACTGTGCAATTTACTGAAATGGTTAACAAGTTGTTTACAATATAAGATGTAACAAAGTACTGTGCAATTTGCTGCCATGTAATCCTACTGATGCCACCAAATAACTATTAACTGTGTAAGAGTATTTCTTAATTGAATTAACCATTTGAAATAATTTGCTAATTAATTGAAATTTGCATTAACATTTCCACTAGGACAATAAAACTTTGTATACGGAATTTCGATAAAATTTTCACGAAAACTACAACACACACATTGATAAAACAACGGTTTTTGTTAGATTCTTTAAATAGAAAGAACTGTCTGGCAGTTCCGCTGTTCAGTATCTTGAATTTTTATTTATAATAGTAACGAAAAGATGAACATTTGGAATTTGTTACAAAAATGTTATAATTGTATCATAATGTCAAATGTCACACCAATTTGAGTCATAATTTCACACTAATTTGAAAATAGGCTATGAGACGGGAATTATTTTAATTTTGAGATATACTATATTATTTTTAATATACTTCTCAATAAATGGTGATTTGTGTTGTTCACTCTCTTAATCATACATGGCCGACCAATGCCCGAGTGGATAAGGTACTGAACATTGGGAGATGGCTGAACTGAGCAAGTCCAGGGTTCAGTCCTCCAGCGCAGCTGCCGATCTAACGGTCTGGAGTTGTTTGAATGTTTTCTCCAGATGTAACGTGAAAACAATTTAGAACCCCTTCAGGAGTTTTGTACCTTTTAAAAGTGATGAAAATCGAAAAAGGGCTTTCATGTATATGATAGTATATTTACATAAATAATTTATTTGCATGTAAGAAAATTTGCATGTCAGTGCAATAGCCTGTTCTATTTACATTAATGTCTTCAAAAGCTCTCAAAGTTTATTGGGAAATTTAAATAATTAGCTGGTTAAAAGCAACTATTTTCCATTTAGTTCACTGCGTGCAGCATAACATATGAAAAATCATTTTATGAACTCAGTATTTTTTCTACCTACACTAGGATAATGCGTAACTAAAATGAGCTATTTTTATACCCGGCTTTACATATTTTTTTTATTTACAAATGATTTAATTTGTTAATTAGTGAAAAAAATTATTTTTTTGTAGATAGGTATATATATCATCTACATAATATAGGTTATTTTAATTATGTATTATCAGAGTCTATGTAGAAAAAATATTGAGTCTGTAAAATGATTTGTACATGTGTTAGGCTGCGCGTATTAAACCAAATGCTGAAAATACTTCCTTTTAATCAATGAACAAATTAATTATTCGTAATTAACTTAAAAACCTTTAGAAGAGCTTAATAAAAACAGAAAACGTCATTGTATTTATATACAAAATTTTGTACATCTAATTAAATTACTTTTATAAATATAGGATCATATACATAAAAGAACATTTTTCGATTTTCATCATTTTCAAAGGGTACAAGACCCCTTAAAAAGTTCTCAGCCTAATGCATCATCCCCTTAAGCAGTTAACCCTCGTGTTGCTTTGTCTTAACTAAAAACAAATAAATAAAACATGTATGAAAAGTTTGTACATAAATCTAACAAGGATTTTCCTTCAAGCAGACAATAGAGGCACATTAAAATTAATTCACCTTAAACTTTAAATTGTTTAATTTCCTAACATGTTATGTAATATCTTTACATAAGTATTTCTTTTATAAATTTTTCGTTCATGTTAACTATATAAAATACATATTTTTACAAAATCGAAATGAACCTAAATTTTACGTACTTAAATTTTGCTCTTGGAAACTTTAAAGCAGTACAGGGTGGTTATAATTAAACTTCCCCTACAAACAGCATTCTGCGGCTGTAACCGGTCAGCAGTTTGCTACCAAATTTGGCGTAAGGACTGTACACAATATACGCTTAAGGGAATTTTCAGAACGTTTAGTTAAAAACGTTCTGTTAAAACGTTCAGTTATAACGTTCCGTTGAACGTTCAGTTAAAAAAATGTCCACTAGATGGCACTTTGCATGGTGAAATCAGCTCATTACCCAAATTAGGGAATAAATGCCCAAAAAATATTGAATAAATGTTAAAATTGTTTGTATATTTCGAATTAGCCATTTCCATCATTAAATTTTCCGTTTTTCATGCAAAACGCCACCTACTCGATATTTTTTGAGCATTTTTTTTTTCGAAATTCCTTCAGCTCATACCATGTATAACCACCATTATACCAATTTTGGTCACAATCCGTCCGCCCGTTTAAGCTATAGAGCACTGTTCATAGGGGAAATTTTAATTACAACCACCCTGTATATTAACACTGCTTTTAAATTTAAAAAAAATGTGAAAATATTTTGTTTAAAGTTTCAAGTATTTTTGTAAATGATAAAAACATATAATTAGTTTTTTAAACTAATTCTTCTCTTTCCTATTACGTGTTTGCAGTTTTTCATTCAATTATTTTAATTTAAAAAGTTTCTCTGTGAAAAGGAGAAATACAATTAATATAAAAGTGATAAATAGCGTTTGTGTTTTAGATAAATGAGATCAGAAAACTATTAAGTAACCTAAGTCATTTCTCTTTGCATTACATGTTATTAATTTACTAAGCTAAAAATAATTAGTAAAATTTTCATTTAGAGGAAATTTGAAAATATATCATAAATTATGATGTAAAATATTTCTTTTTAATTGGATAACTGGAAAAGTTAATTGAACTATGATCTACGCTTTTTTTTCTATGGATATTGAAAAAAAAAACTTTATTTTGTGTTCCGAATAAATTTCAGTGTTTTTAAAGGCCCTATCAAATAATGCATTTCATTTGAATAATAGTTTCTGTTGTAACTTCTTCAGTACTTTATACATGTACTCAAATTAACCTGCTGTGAAATATTTTCAAATTAACACAGAATCTGTTCTATTCTTTTTCATACGGCATACCACTTCGACTATATTTACTAAAAGAAATCATTCATATGTTTTATCAGTCGAATAAAAAAAAAATCAACATCAAAATCAAGATTTCTGCTTTTGCTGTTTTTGACTTACCAATAATAATAATAATAACAAGCGACCAAATAATACGAATAAAAACAATCATAAGCTTCCTCGTAATTTTATTTTTTGGTTTGTACTACTTTTTAAAAGGTTATATTACTACGTTTCTCAAAATATTCAGTGAATTCAATGAGTGGACCGATGAATATTGGATCCTAACATACCTTTTATGCTGAATTAAAATCTCCAATTAGAATTTTTTATCACCCTCAGGTACTGTAAAATTACTTTTTTTAATTATTGCTTTTCGGAACTTTTAGAGTTTTTTTTTCAGGAATAACTGTACGTATGTAGAATAATACTTATTTATTTATACATTTATGGTCACTAAAAGATTACACTATTATATGTGCTGAATCAAAATTACGTAAAGTGGTGATGTAATTTTTATGGCATCAACTATATGTGTTTAACAACAAGGAGTAAATAGAATGGTGGAATCGTCACATTCGTTCATTAGAGTGCATTTAATAAAATGGAGATATGCCTCAGAGATAAGCCATCCTTTTGGCGCACGAAAACACTTTTTACAATTACTTCTGAAGATCGTAGTGAAATACTTCTTTAATTAGGGCATTCTCGTTTTTAATTACTTAACAGTGAACGCTGGAAGAAGCTCACAGATGGGCAGACTATCGTTTACTTTTGACTCTTTAGAGACCTGTAGATAAAAACAAGGTAAGTGCAATGCGGGTACGTCAGTTAACCGGAATTTATCAGTTCAATTAATAGGCTTTAACTCCTTGTCTTTTTATCCCAATTATTCTTCTAGTTTCAATTTATTTAAATCTTGATTTATTAAGACGCCACTTGAATATCATTTGCAAATGAAACAGACTGAACGTTTATGGCAGTTCACTTAATAATACACGCAATATAGAGGTATGTTATTTAAAAAGAAGTTACAGAATGCGAAACTTTTGCATATCTTTTGAAGAGATTCTTCTTATAACTTTGATTTCCATATAATACAACATTTTCGTCTCTTCATATATTCGCGATGCCATGGCATCTTCGAGTTACAATTTTGCGGCAATAAAGTGAGTTCAAACTCACAGGGAACATCTCTAAGTAGTATCCGAACAATTTACAGGAACAAATTACATATCCTCAGGGAATTCCGTTTGATGGATTTTCCAAGTGGCTCACATTATCGGTTTTTCAGATGCCCAGACGACTCTTTTGTTAAGTACGTTTTGATACAGTTGTGCAGTTACAGTAATCCTGCAAGGGAATTCTACAGAATGGTATACTACAGTTGTATGATCATATATTCTCCTTGAATATTTTGTACTGTTAAAATATAAATTGTGAAACATAGAGGACGCGCAATACAAGCCAAATATGTGGTGCATTACATGAATAAAAACAGTTTCTTCCACGTCTTAATCTCTTTTCAAATGTACACTAGGAAGTCGGGGGTAAAGGTCCACACGGGGCAAAAATCCGATTTTTCATTTTTAAATGTTCTTTTTATTAGTCTTTTTCTCATTTTGAAATCTAAATTAGCCATACTGATTTTTTCACAAGTTTTCTGGATGACACTGGTTTTGCAAACAAAGAATCACGGATGTACGAATTTCAATTTTCATACTATGAAATAAATTACTTTTATGCTTATTTAGATATACTTGAACTAATTGAACTATACTTGAATACTTGAACTATACTTAAAATTTTTTTAACTTATTTTTTAGCCGCAATTTTACAGATTTGTGTATTAAGGTTTGATTGTTTTTTTTTTAATGTGAAGCTAACTTAATAATGATCTCATTACTTTATGTTTCAAGTCATACAACTTTTGTCCAAAACCCCAGGAAAGCAATTTTCATATATCTTCATCAAATGGGGCAAAAATCCGCATTTACGATGGGGTAAAGATCCGAATGCGAATCTTGGTCCTAATGCTTTGGGGTTGTCATACTTTCATTTGTTTGATATTCGCATGTTTAGTCAAGTCCCGAGCCGTCCAATAACCAACCATCCTATTGTTTCAAGTTCTGCGCCGTCTAATGGTGATGTCCATCAGGGCCCGAAAAAACTGTTACCCGACATGCAAGGCCATGTAAAAGTCTCAGCCAGGCATATATTTTATTTTATTTTTATTATTTTTGCCCCTGATTCGTTTTGTGATTGCAACATTTGCGTTCACATCGGTTCCTTTTAACAATATGATACGTTTTTCTACTTCCTTAGAAATTTGAGTACCTTTCAGTTCTTTAACAGCCAACTGCCCCCCCCATTCTGTTAAGTTTCTCAAATTAAATTTAACTGAGAGTGATGTTTTTCCTTTTCTGTTTATTTGTTTTTGTTAAACTAAGTTTACAATATATACTTTACAGATTGTTAACATATTAAATCAAAATTTTCCATGCAGTTCATAGCAAAAAAAAGGAAATTTAATTATGCTTCATCAGTATTGAAGGTGCTGATAGCAGTCAACCTCACAACCCGACAAATAATAATTCTGCAGCAAAGACAATGTTGCATGTTTTGAGTTTTGTGCCCTGTCCATTACCGCGTTTCTTTACCCCATTAGATGGGTCAAATATTCGAAAATATCAAAGTCTGTAAAGGTCACTCCCAGATTTTATGTATTATATTTTAGATAAAGTAATCATTTGAGATGAGAAGTAAAGATCTAAGCTATATTCTAATAAAAAGTTTAGGTTCATAACCTGTTGCAATATTTCAGAAATGAGTTATAATTCAAAACTGCGGACCATTGCTCCACCTACCCTACACTATTTTTAGTGTCCCTCCCTATCCTCAAGATACTGTTTTAGATATAATGTGTGTTTTAAATACTTTTAAACCATACTTAATCATCTGCTCCCTCATCATTTGAATGTGTGAGCATTTGCAAATGTATACATATACGCTAATATAGTTCTTAGTTATGTTTTAAATAAATAACGTTATATTGTATCATTTCTAAGCCTAAAATACAGAAAGATTTTATCATAAAACTTTAAAGGGAGCGCTCGTTTCAAATTATTAGTCCATTTTTCTGAAGTGATTTTGCTCTTTAGTTTCCCATAACCATACTCAAAATCCCACATAGAAAAAGGCATAAACTTTCATAATTAAGCGTTTTTCACATTTATCATTTTCACACTCATGCTACAGTTCATAATATCTTTCAAGCTCATAAAAAACATTTGCATTAGATTTTGAAACACAATGAAACATGAAGTAAGAGCAACGGCATGGATAAAAGTTGGAAAATTTTATACTCGCTGCTGCCTTTTTCTGGCTTAATTAATGCATCACGCTTTCCTTACTGACAAGCTACCAAAATAAAGACCTTAATGGTCCATAAAAAAAGTTCCACCCATTTTGGACGTTATTTAAATTCTAGCTTAACTTCTACGTATTCCATGTTGCTCTGAGGGTAGAATTACTGACTGTAAATGTAAATAATAAGAGAGATTAATTAAACATGCAGGCGGACTTCTAAATGCAGGCAGGTACTGATTTTTAACTTTTATTATTGTATTCCTTATCTTTAAACTCCTATGATAGCATAGAGGAAACGTGTGAAAATTTCAAATAGCTTTTTAGCTCTTTTGAAAGTTCGACTTTTATCGCAACTTCTTTTTATTTAAACTAACACAAGATGTACTTGGCTACAAAGTGAAATTTTAGGTTTTTTTTACGTTTAGAATATATTAAGTTCTCTTTGTTAAAGAAATTTTTGCAACGTATTAAACCAAATTTTAAAGGCATTTTCACTTTATGCTGGCGTGTTTAAAAGAGTTGTTCTTGAACTAAGTAAAAAAAAATTCGGAAGCAAAATGCAAGTAGTTAAAATGTTTAAAGTTTTAATACATTAAAAGTAAAAGTTTTTAAATATGTAAAATGCTTCATAGAATATCCATTTTATAAATCATACGACAATAGTTTAAGTATTAAAAATTATTTTAATGTAGCAATCTAAAATTTAAAAATAAAATTGTCGGTTCAGTAGAAATTTAAAGGCAATTTAATATAAAAATATTATAAAATCATGAGAAAACGGGTAATTGTTTTTTAGAAAATTAATCATTTTTATGGTTTATGAATGCGCTCACATCCGTGTTCGTGTGCATGAGTAGCACAGAAATAAATAGGAAGTATATTTCCTATTTTAAATAAGAAATTTCAGAAATACCGTATATTGCATAATATAAGCCGATCTGCGTATGACAAAATGATTTTTTTTCAACAGTGGACACAAAATATGAAAAATCTACTGCATCTCGACGAACCTAGAAACAACCCCACTAACCATGTTTGAGTGACATAAAATTTTGTTACAGAAACTGCAAACAGTCCCTGATCACATTGATGTGACCACTAGACACTCTCTACCCAGCCCTACAATGTTACTATTATACATTATACTATTACACATTTCTACTATTACACATTATACTTCTGGCAACACTATGTTGCCTCTTGATTTTGGCAACATTCTTACTACAAAATTTGCTGATTCGTGTGACGTGATCTGCATAATTGTTCCTGTTGGATATGTCTGTTTTGTAGTGTTTTTTTCAATTATTTTGCTATCAAAATACTTCTGTTTTTAATTTTCTTCATTTTTCTTCTATAGTAGGATAGAGCCTAACAGTGAATATCTCTTTCGATATGCCACACAACCAAAATCCTACTATTTTGATTGTATTTCATTATAATATACTGGTTATGGCTCCTGATGATGGTACCAGTGGTTATTATTTCCAATCCATTCATTCTATTGTTAGTTTGTTTAATGTACTTTGTTCTGCGCAGCATGCGTTCTTTTTTTGTTTTTTTCCACACGAGATATGTCATATATTTTTTCTTGCGGGGTATGTCATATTTGCAGTTTATACTTGGTGTTTTACCTGTTAATTATATATATATACCAAATTTGAGTTCAATCGAATGCACTATTTAGGAGTTATTGTGTTCACTCTCTCTCTCATACACACATACAGGCATACATCACCATAAGAACCGTAAGAATAGCATAAAGAAATTCTGAATCACCTCAGAACTCGTAAATATTACCAAATATTGTAGTCGAACTTTTTCATGATCACAAAAATGTCTTTACATTGTACCTTTTCGGAAAGTAAACATTATATATCTGCAGGTACTCACATAATGTGGCCTAGGACTGTATATCGGTTATTTTTCTGGTTCATATGAATTTTTAAACTTTCTACAAGCCTTTTGCCTATCCTGTATGTCATCTTTACACATATCGTAACTAAGAAAGAAAGGTATTTTTAATTTGTAAAAATCTTCTTTTACATTTTTATTTGTATTATTACATTTTTTGCTTATATCTCGAGCAGAATTTTATTCAACTAAAATATATATTTTTTGAAGTATGTTAATTTGCTTTCCATGAAATGAACATTAATATTTATGTTTTTCTCTCTATTTATGTTTGAACGACTGTAAAATTTTACCACCTCATAAAAATATGCTTTTTTAATCAATCGGTAAATTATGGTTTTAATTAATAAAACCTGTTGCACAATGATACATTTTTGGAAGAACTGCATTCACAAATCTGTATTTTTTCATAAATTTAAGTTGTTCTCTCCACTTTCTGTATTAACTGAAAGTGACATTTATTATTTTACTTTGAAGATAGTAGAGTTTAAAAAAAAAACCTTGTTTTCTGTTAAGTCTCAAGCTGCGTTTAAGTGTTCCATGTTTAAAAATTAATTTCTGTGTAAAATTATGGCAACGTTAAGAAAGTATTTTCTTGACGTATCCTAAGGACATAGTTTTACTGATTTATGATATTTTGCTTACATTTAATGTCGTGTAAGATTTTGAAAGATTTATCGCTTTTTTTATAGTTTTTAAGTTATCTTGAGCTTCAAAAGTCTTACTTAGTGATTTATCATCGTTTTTTTATTATATTAAGTTGAAAGCATGTAACAGCATGTTTAGATAAAGGGCAAGAGTTATCATTTCTCATCTGGATCTTCTTGCATGAAAAAAAAAAGAAAAACTGCAATATGATGATGCAAAGAAAAATGTTCTCACTACAGTATCATTTTTTACATTTCTTTCACTACAAAACAATGACAGAAGCAGAAAATAACGAATTCCTTATCATTATATTTTTAATTGTGCAGAGAGTTTATTTAGAAAAACTGCAATAGCTACAAGAGAAAGAAAAAACATTAATGCGAATGATTCTCAATTAATTTTTTATTTATAATAGTTCATTTATTTATTTTCATTTAAAATGGACTGGAAACTGAATCAGTTTTATACAGTTTACTATTTTACTAACTTGTAGTATTATTAAACAAGTATCTAAAATGAAAAATAGTGTGAGTTTAGACGTAAATTTCTTGGGTATGTCCCAGTCAATGAAAGTGCTAAACTTACAGAATGCTAAAAATCTAAAATACAGTTTAGTTCCCTATGCAACAATTAAATTTCAATGAACGCTGTGCCCATAATATCAGAAATCGAGAGATATTTCTATCTGTTGAAATGTCATTGAACTGAACAGCTAATGAAAAAAAAAATAACGAAACTTATGTAATTTCACTTTTTATTTTTTTTAATGTTTGTTCACAATCTTTTTTAAAGTTGTATCCCCCAGCATGAGGGAGATAGAACTTCGCACATGTCATGCAGATAAGAAATCAGAAGTCACACTTCCGTATTCAAGCGCAAACGCGCTAAGCGTACTGAGGAGTGTTTTGTTATGACAAGCCTACAGGAGGGGCATCTGCCTAGACGGGGTTGCCTTGGCCGGAGGAATTTGTAAGGGTGCACTCAGAAGACGAAGGTTGCAGTTAGCTGTTGCTACGTACGTAAATGGAAAAGCTCATTAGAGTTGAAATCTTCGACTGATAAACTTGTGCATGATCAACTGTTTCTTTCTTTTCTGCTAAATAAATATGTGTCTCTGCTGTGAGGTCTCTTCATTTCTTCACCCAACACCGGTTATGGGACCACGGATACATCTTTGCTGCAAGGTAAATAATCGGCAGCAAGTTTTCTGTAGAAGGTAAAGCATTAGTTGAATTATTTTATTGAAGCTATGATCTGTATCGAATGCCGCGCCGACTCTGTGCATGCGTGTGGCGTACATAGGCGGCAGATTCTCAGATGCTCCTGAGGTTAGAAAAACTGCAACGCAATCCTTCGTGTGCAGGTAAAACAGCTACCTCCTTTTATTAAAATTAAGTCTTTGAAAATGAAAGATGAAATTGGGAATTTTTCAATAATTCAATTTTATTTGAATTCACTCTTTTTTTTCTTTTTCCTTTTTAGTGTTCAGAAAACTGTCCTGAGTCTTCAGGTCAATAAAATTAAATGTCTAGGGTGTATGGAATATTCCAGTAATCACTACTCTTGGCAGGACGAAACATAAACTTTACTGGTTCTTGAAATTCGATGAACAAACTTTAAAACACAAACAACAGACATTAAGTTGCAATAAGTCGATCTTTGCGAGTCAGCTAATCACAGACTTTCTCAAATACTGTAGTGCGCATACAATCAGATAATGTCTCAGGCTAAAAACTGAGACAAATTCCCCAGTAAAACTCATAATTGTTCCACAGAATATAACAAATAATTCCCAAACAGTCTACAAAGAGAGGCTTCTAAAAACGAGCTAATACTAAAAAGCATAATAATAAAAATGGAACGAAGCAGAGCGCTATCTCTGTTAGTGCTCTCTGCATATGAAAGTTGATAACTGATTCATAACTCTATAGATATGGTAATCTCTAGATTTAGATTGAGCATAACGAAAGAAAACTTGTTGCCTCGAAACGGTAGCAATATTAGTGGCATGCGCATTCGCAGACACTAAAAACGGTATTTTCAATTGTTTCAGAACAATCTGTAATTAAAAAGTACTCGTGCCTAAGTATTTTACCTCGAACTTATTTATTTTTTCAGTAATGCAATTAATGTGCCATTTTAGATTGACGGCAGCCATGGTAGTGGCACAAAGGGAGTTAGTTTTTGGCATCAAAAAGTAAATGATTAAAAGCATTACATGCTTCATCTAGGTATTTCGAAATGTACGTTTGAAGTAGATGATGATCACAAAATATATAGAATAACGTCATCGAGAAGTACATGAACGTGGTGCCCTGGAAGTACAGTATATTTTTACCAACAAAACGGGTGCACACAATTTTATTAAAGCGTTTACTCCTCTTAAACACGATAAGTATAAAAATATTGTTTTGGACATGGTTTAATATGAATATTTCTTTTTAGGAACGAGAGGATAAGCGTTGAAAGACATGTTGACAACTGCTGTTGAATCACGAAGAATATTCACGTCTGCATCGTGTAGTTGTCAAGCAGGTGAGAAGCCGCAGTTGACTGTTAAAGCGCAGACGCACCTATTGCATTGAGGAGCTGAGCACAGACGCGCCAATGGCATTTGCGTTAGCGTTGTTGTGTGCTTAAATGGAACAGCTCATCTGAGCTGCGTTCACGAACTGATAAGAATGTGTACTGAACTATGATATAATTTTTAGGCCAGTGAAAGTTTAAAAAATTAAGACTTATTCATAAAAATGCTATTTTGAAAACATGATTGTTTAAATTTGAATAAATGTACTGATATTTCGAAATTTTTATCGTTTATTTTTAATGATATACTACTTCATAATATGGAATTTTTAATGTAAAATCAATTAGTTTTAAGATAGTCATTAATTTCATATATCGGATTTATTCGCTACAGATTATGTACCACAAGTCCATACCTTAATCGAGGGGGAAAAATTCTTTCTTAAACATTTCACTAGACATTAACAAAAATTAAGCATTTTATAAAAAAGTAACGGACGTCCGAATGTCTTAAATACTATTTTTTACCCCAGGCAAGACCATTTGGGATGGCATTCTCGTTTATTTTTTCTTAAAAGTTCCTCTTATTTACAACTACTTAAACTTCCCACAGTTTCCAATTGTTGCATTCCGTTGTCAAAAGAAATGAGGACATTGAATTTAAAAACATCAGAAGATTTAAATAGAAATTCATTAATTCTAAATGCAGCGTTAAGAATAAATAACATTTAGTGGTCTCCGTTTCTAGAAATGCGAGTAAAGGGTTGCTGTCTAGAAGGATTTCTTTTGAGGTAAAATGAATAGATTGTTTAATTCTAAAGGACGCTAATCATTTTTGTTAAAAGGTTTGTCGAACTAAAAGGGAAATTAAGGCTTTTAATGATTTGACAGTGTGAGACATTTAGCATTAATATAAGGAAATTTATTCAGCATCAATTCCTGTAACTAATTTTAAACACACATGCACTGTTGAACTTTCAAATTCTCTTTTCTTGATTCACATTTGTACTAAGCTATATTACCAAAATAAACTACTCTTACATGCTTTTTTTAAATCCATGAAAAGAAAATTACGAAATAAAATAAGATATAATATTTGTTAAAGTAAAAAAATTCTGATTTATTTAGTATAATTTAAACCTTTTCGGAATTCATTAAACCAATATTATTCATTAGACAGCGAAAAGTATATTTGGGCTTATCAAATAGCTTGTCATCTTTTAATTTAAAGAATATCAATTAAAACGGTCGTTGCTATTTAAATTTCAAATTGAAAGAGAACTATTTTATGCTAGAACGATCTTTCATATATAGACTCCAATGTAATTATCTCATATTAGTTTGAGGGTAAATGAAAAAAAAAAAAAACGTATACTTATATTTACCATTCAACATTTTCTATATAGTCGAAAATATCTGAATAAAAATAAACTGGAGGCCAAACATTCCAATAAAATGCGATTTTTATGTCAATATTATTTGCTCTAAAATTTTTGAAAAACCGCAATATGTAAGTTTCTGCAGCGGAAACATTCAGATATTCTATTTCAATCAGAATATCGCTCAGAATACTCTGTCCAGAAAAATGGAAACGAAGCCCAGAATTTTTATTCAAACTATGTTTTTATTTATTTTTTAATCTTTTTGTTATACTAAATAAACTTCTCTTCCATAGTCTACATTGAGTAGATTCTGCTCCTGTGTTTGAACTTATCTTGAGTTTATGTATACATGCTAGTTTATCTAATAGTTACAATGGTTCTTTTACTTTACAAGAGACGGTCTTGTATGTTTATTTAGAAATGATTGAAAGGTTCTGAATTCCGGGGCTATGATTTAATCTGTCTCTATGACATAGATACTTTACAAATCTGTTCTAATGAAGTTCCTTTCTTCGAGTGCATAAAATGCCTATTTTAAAGTTGTCTACAGACGAAACTACCCTAATAGCACAGATGGTCACAAAAGAGTCACTGTGACGTCACAGAGGGTCACAATTGTCACAGGACTGTCACATACTAGTCACATTGTGACTTGTCAGTTATGTGACTCTACTATGTGGTCACTGTAAAGTTTATTTGTGACCAGTCACCAGGTGACGTCGCCGTGAAGTCACCATGGGACTAGTATGTGATCGGTCACTACGTGACTCCGCTGTGAAGTCACCATGTGACTAGTATGTTATTGGTCGCTCCCCAGACAGCACAGCAAACTTGCATCAAACTTACAGCAAGCTTGATTTATCAAGTCAATAAACTTGAATAAGCTTGAAAATTTCAAGCGTGTAAGCTTAATGCAAGCTATCAAGTGTTCTAGTTTACACTTGCCCAGCTTGCATTAAGCTTGACATTTCAAGCTTGACAAATTTTCCTAAATTCAAGGGGCGCCGGTCGGCGAACTCGCCCCACATATTTTATTTTGCCACGCATTTTCCCCCTCTACGTTGAAATTTCAATTTAGTCTGTTTCCATCAAATGTCCGCGACTAGAATAGAACCCGGGGCATTTGGGTTGGGAGGCGAGCGCCATAACCAGTCTGCCAACCTGAGTTGAGCTAATATGACTAAAGTTTGAAGTGACTGTTCACGCCGTTTTCTGGCGAGATCTATTTTCCGATATGTTGATCTGTTTCTTTTATTTTTCCATTGGATGCATAAAAATTAAAATAATGTTATGTGTGATTTAGAGACTCTACTGATAGGGAAATAAACATAATATAAACTTAACAGCAGCACACGTTTTAAAACTTTCAATATCGCAACACTCATGGTTGTGTCGAATGAGACAAACGACTGATTTTGAAATCAATTTCGTAGTATAATTGTATTTTATTTTGAAGAATTTCCATATTTGTAAATAGAGAATCTTTTTTTAAATTCTATATTCAAGTACATTTATGACTGATGATAAATTATTTTGCGGCGGCCAGAGCCTGACCCTAAGTGGCAGGAGATTATTTTGGGGCCCCTATACTACTATCACAAGCATTTTAACTTATTTTTGTTTGCTGTTGCATTTTCCCGACATAAAAATAAAATATTAATAAAGAATACTAAAATTGAATTAAAAATTTCCTATTTATTTATACTTATTTAGAACAAGACTATGTATTTAAAAGTGATTTTAATATTTTTTTTTAGTCCGTTTGTATTATTAGCGCATGGGTGTGATAATTCCAGGAATGGCAATTACGAGGCATGGGAGCAAAGTTTCTCACTTCAAAAAATTTTCTTGATACACCAAAAATTTCGAAATTTTCTTTCCTTCATCACGAAATAAAAAATGTTAACTAATGGATATTTTGTGATAAGCATATATATATGGCCATACCATACGTTTTCAAAAACTCCTAACTTCTTGTTTATTGATCTATGAGTCTTAACTAACTAAATTGTGTTAATTATATTAAAATTTATTTTACGGCTAATTAATTAGTTAATGGAATTAGAAATGTTAATTAGATATAAATAAAACTAAAACTCCCCTCGTGTTACACTTCAGAGGGGCTTATCCCATTCATTCCTTCCCTTTGCGTGTTCTAATGTCCAGGTTTTGTGCGATATAATAAAATAAAACACAACTTTTACGAACTTTTCTTTATTTAATGTGCAGCGACAGATGGCGCCATCCCAAGCTTCCTTTTCAAGCTGTAATCAAGTTGTATTCAAGGTTGACAGTTCAAATTGACTTCTCAAGCTTGATGCAGGCTTAAAATTGATTGAACTGTCAAGCTTGTATTAATACGTCAAATTCAAAGAAATGTCAAGCTTGATTTAAGCTTATGTGCTGTCTGGGTCAGTGACTCCACTGTGAAGTCACTGTGTGACTATTTTGTTACTGCTGATTTTTTTGGACTTCAAAATGACGTCACTCTGGCAGCTTTTGCGACTTTGGAAACATACTCAATTTTTCTAATATTTTGTGGCAATTTCTTTCGTGAAACATTTAATAAATAAATCCGAAAATAGTAATTCAATAAAATCTCGCAGTTATGTAATGGAATTTTGTTTAATTTATTAATTTTTAAATTATTTCGTTTAAACAAGACAGTATTATTTATAAAAACAATATTATTCTTAAAACTATTAGAGTTGAGAGTTCTAATCACAATGGTGAAAATAAAGTATCTGTGAGTAAAATTAACAATTTCCTTCATATCCCATGGCATATATGTTTCGATAGTGTATGTAGGTTTAAATTTCGGATGGGAGGGGGGACTATCCGGTATTTTCAACTTTATTGTTACTAGAGTAAATACAAATGTCTGAAAATTGCTGTTTTTTAATAATTGCTTTAAGTTTTCAGATCCCCCCCCTTTAAATACGTCCCTGGTATGTTTGAAAGTTCCACTAGGAAAAATTTGAGGTAAAACTATACTTTATTTATTTTATCTAATGCATGTTTTTCCAAGTAATTTTATTTATTTTTATATGAAACCCCTTTTAGGCAAAATATAGCAAAAATATAAATATTATCCCTCATACCTTAATATACATCAAACCCCACATGTCGCACATTACAAATTTATTTCATAACCGAATAAAAAATTTCAGTAAATCATTAGTTTTTTCGGATGAATACTTAAATAATATAGCACCTTATCTCCTGAAAATAATTTATGTGGAAAAAGAAAGATTTCCAAGATTTTAAATTTATATTAATTAATTACGGTATTTTCCTTCCATTTAAAAAGTACTCACAGAAAAATTTTAAATTTCCAAACGAAGCCATGCCAGAAGTAGCTTTTGCAGCAATTAATTAACTTTTATAGTATTCCTAGCAAGGTAATCACAGCCTTGAGGTAAGATGCTTGCCTTTTAACCATTGGCTCGAGTATTCGATTCTGGACCTGAACTTTTTCTTGCCTGAGAGTTTGGTATTGCAATCTAGTGGATGTTTTCGGTAACTCTTTCTCCCCGAATTTTTTCGCTGTCGCAAAACTGTCCCAAAGTGTCTTCTCTGAACGGTCGCAATATGAATACACAGCGAGAGGACATAGGGACTCTGGCGTGACTTTGCTGCGGAGTCGCGGCGACTGTTTGTAACTCTATTGTGACAGTATTGTGGGGTCGCATTTCAGTCACAGGAGACTGTTGTGCTATTAGGGTATTGTTCAAAAAGTTGTGGAATTTTGTGTAAGACATAAGGAAGACATGGGAATTTGTTTGAGCGAATAAAAAAAGTTCAAATGTTCGCCACCAGGTGGAGTTCCATAGCCTCCGCGGTGTCCAGGCCTCTATCAATGAGACTTTTGACTTTGAGGGAGTTAGAAACATTTGGCAAGTCGTGATAATCCACGAACTTTGCTTGATCTTAAAGACAACATTTCACAACATGTTCGTAACATTTCCCCGAACACACTGCAGTCAGCTATGAATAGGTCGGGCCGAAAATGCACTTTTGCACCGATTTTTGAAATCGATGAGAGCGTAGTGCGGAAAAGTTGTCCCTTGGCAACCCAAGGGGATAATAACAGTGTAAAATTTTGTTGAAATCGGCCAATACATTCAGGGGGCGCCGGCGCCTTTAAAATCGGGAATTTCGGCCGAAATAGACAATTTTTCCTCCCCGAAAACACAATTTTTCCTAATTTTTGAAATCGATAACAGCTGAGTGCGGAAACGCTCGTTACACAATACCCTCTAAAGCTGCGAAACAACTTTATCTCACGGCTCTTAACGATTTACAAAATCCGGTAAATTTTATTTTCGAGAAAAAAGTCTTTTTGGTCCAAAATACCAGATTTTAAAAGTGTCAGCGCCACCTGAAGATATTGTTCGATTTCATTTTTGCACAGTTATTAACAAACACAAGAAACAACTTCTTTGCACTTGGCTGAAATCGATTTCAAAAATTCGCAAAAATTGTGTTTTCGGGTAAAAATGTCTGTTATAGTCCAAATTCCTAATTTTAAATTCCCCGGCGCCGACTGAAGATATTGTCTGATAAAAAAAAAATACATAGTTATTAACCAACCCAAGGGACAATTTTTCCTCACTAGGCTCTCATGGATTACGAAAATCGGTGCAAGAGTTCATTTTTGGTCCGTCCTATTGTGGAACATGCTTTCTTACGATTCCAGATAATGGCTGAAAATGATTGCCGTCATGTTGACCATGTTTTGTTCTAATAATATTTGTAAACTATCATAAATGTATGCTAAATGTGTAAATCATTTAAAACGTCCCCTGGTGGCGAATATTTGAGCCTCTTTTTATTATTCGCTCAAATTCCCGTACTTTCATTATATCCTACACAAAATGTCATAACTTTATCAACGAGGCTCCTTGTGTATAGCAAATGCGTATTATACGTTAATATATATTTCTCGAATTTTCTTTTAAGTATTTAGTTTTACAGGCTACACAGATTATATCTAAAATTATGTATATTTTGGAAAATCGAAGAATCTCATTAATATTCATTTCTTCAATCAAAATGAAAATATCATTACTTATACAGTTTACTAAAAACAAACAATAAATTAAACATGCAATTTTATTTACTTATAAAGCGTTAACTTATTATTGCTAGCAATTCCTATTTCCATGGAGAAAATGTAACTATGTTTCAGAGATATTCACGAGTAGGAATTAATACAAAAACGTAAACTGTTTCTATACATTTTCATTTAATTAAAGCTACATCTAATATTTCTCTTACTTATGATATACCAAAGATATTTCTAATCGAATATTAAACTGCTTGCGTCTCAACATTATTATTGTACAAAATTCATAAAACATTCATGTAATTTATGATACATTGGCATAAAATCTCTTGAAAAAATCGTTATTAAGGTTATCCAATTTGTTAAAAAATGTTCATTTTTCAAAATACATACAAAATAAAATAAAAATGCCATTAGATAAAGTAGAATATTCATTCAAAATTAATATTTGACTAAAGAAAGGGGTATATTTTGGACTACCAATTTGGTGGTAACGATATCCGCTCTTATATTAAACGAGGAATGTTTGTGTGTGTGTGTGTGTGTGTATCTCCTAGCGATCTCGAAAACTGCTTTAAGGATTCTTTTTTAATTTCGTACCTGGGGTTTTTTTGGGTCCCTGAAACGATTGAGCAAGGTCACGTGATTGAAAAATCTCTAAAACGGTCAAAATTTAAAATTTAAAATTTTTGGATGGTAGCGCCATCTATTGAGCGTTTGAAAAACACACTTGATGCAATCTTCCTAAAAGGGACGCTCAAATAAGTTTGGGGCGGATTAAAAAATACACGTCATCGATATATAATAGTAAAAATTAATTTCCAAAGAAACAAAAGAAATGGAACTTGATATCCAGTACACAGACAAATAAATATTTTAGTAACTAGATATATTACACCTTTCAGCTACATAAATATTTTTAGAATTAAAAAGTTATTTTTATTTAATATCGTCCTGGCAACCAGCAAAAGAAAAAGAGAAAAGAATCTTCGTTGCCATCCTCGCAAGCACCTTGATGGAATATACGTAAATAATTTAATTATTTTTAATTCATAGTTATTAATACAAAACTATTCGTAAATCTTATGTGAAAAATTGCAGCATTTATTACAATTATTCTTTTGTAACTAACGTAAAGCCAAATGTATTTTCGCGTATATACTAAAACAATAAAGATTTTTCATATATTTTATTGATCCATATGATGCGAATTTCAAAAGTGCATAAAAGTTTCAGCTCAGCCGAATAATTTAAATGAAAATGACACCTTTTTCAGTCATTCACAGTAAGAAAAAAGATCCTGTGACGTAACACGAAAATTCCATTTCTTTTCTTTTTTTTTTAAATAACGGCACTAGGATGAATTCTACTTTAACTGCCTTATTCCGCCATGTTGACAATAAATATTTAAATGTAGTTACACTGATGATTTTTTTAAATGTGACAACCGTTTATAATGAAACGATCTTTGAAACTCCGATGAAAAAACTTATAATGATACAATCGATTCCTAAATTGGGCTCGCAGCCGATATTCAAATTAATTTTGCAGGTGATCAGCCATCAGTTTAGTTTTCATTCACTGCAGTTGATGATTTCAACTCATTTCTTTTATCATCGTATGGACAACCTTTGAAAAGTTGCGGGCAGAACTTTACGATATTAGCGAACTCCTGGGACTCACTTCAGGATGTTAGCGAAATCGCGGGCCGTATAATTCGGATTTATATGGAAGTTTGAATGTTTTATATAGGTTTTATACAGGGTTTTGACTTGTTCTGCGGGCTGGTCCAAAAGCCATGGTGGGCCCCATCCGGCTGCAGGCTGGAAGTTGCCTATTTGTGGAAGCAGTAAATTGGGAGGCTGAAATCTGGTTACTAAGATTTTTTCTAATAAATTTTCAATTCTTATTTAGACGTGGATTAGACTGTGTTGTTTTGTGTTGTGTACTATCATTAAACTAAAGGATAAAGGCCTTTGTGGAGACAATTACAGAGGGTGATAGAATGTCTACACTCAGAATATTTAATATTTATCCACTTAAAATCAAATAACTTCATATTCAATTTTTATTATATATCGAAATTTGAATTGTATAATCTGCAGAAACATTTCGTATTCGAAACATTTCGTTTGGTATCAACATCCTCTCCTATATCCATGCTTAATGCATAGAAAACCATTTTATTTTTGAAAAAAAAAAGTTAAATTGAGTAGTAATTTAGAAAAGCTATCTTAAGCGAATTCGAATCGTAATTTCCCCCCCAAAGCCTGATAACCGTGACTTCTATGTAACGTCAGTGTCACTTGCTAGATAATTCTGACACTCAAATGATTAGCTTTTTTTTATTCTCTTAAATGAAATAGAGCTGAAAATACAACCAAAAAAAAAAAAAAAAAGCCGCTTAAAAATCAGTGAACGGGTGGATTATCAGATTTTTTCTTTTTCTTTTTTTTTTCTCTCTTTTTTTTTTTAGATAATTATGATAACTTTCAGGCTGATCGCACCAAGGAACTGTGTAAATTTTAAGTTATTAGACAATACATTTTTAATCTGTTCGGATTAATGATGTAAAAGTTTTATTTTGAGTGGTTGAACTGGAATTGTGACAGAGTCAGGGATCAGCGTAACTATATAGGAACGATGTATTTTTGATTTATTCGAGGTTGGAAGTCCATTTTCTTCAGTCCATCCGTTTGTTCTATTATTGTCAACGTTTAAGTAGTTGTTAGGGTTACTATAAAAGAATATTTTTGATCTATTCTGTTTTTGATTTCATGATTTCGAACTGTCCTTTTGTACTAATAATTTAAATTACGTTACACTTTTTCTTTTCTTAAGCGTGAGTTTATAAAAGAAAATTATGTTTAAAGCATATTTATGTAAGATTATACTTTTATGGCATCTATATTTATGTATCTATAAGATTGAATTTACGTTTGTAGAATTTGTTTATGCAAGATGTATCTTCTTTGAATTAGAAAAAATAAGTATTTTGTGTTTGAATTGAAGCACTATAGAGAAATTTACAATTTCAATCGTAAAGAATTATCATCATAGATGTATTATAAAAACGTAAATGCATGAAAGTGTAGCTCAAAAACGATCTGTGGAAACATTTGATCACCGGCAGCAGCACTTGGTTCAAATGTCTGAACGTGCAGTTCAAACACAAGCAGATGAAACAGATGATTAGTATTTGGAAGGAGAACGACATAGAACAGCTAGACGTCAACAAATAGTTCGGGTAAACAGTCTAAGTATCTAAAAAGCTGCCACAAATGTGGAAATACTATCATAGTTGAAAACTTTTTAACATGGATTGCATTCACCGTGGAGATTTGCATTTTTCTGAAGAGTAAAAACAAAACTTAACCGAAACCATTTTGGGGACTGTAAGATTGATGTAGGACATTCCGAATTTCCTACTGAATTGGTGTGGTTGCTTCTTCGATGTCACCCATATTTCAAATAATTTCATAAAAGAATTCGAAATTTGAAAGCATACTTTACAATGGCTTTGTTCACAGTATATGACGAGTGAAACTATTAACGATTTTGGTGTGTACTGCTACGTTGCGAACAGTGTATAACAGACTTGATGAAATTTTTTTATAAATTCATTTATCTGACAGTTCAACCAACTCAAATTCTTGATGCTAAATTTGAACGTCCTCAATATCGACAGATATATTTCTGAAGTAATGAAGACGCTGTTAGTGAATGCATCGCCCAAGATCTTCGCTGATACCCTCGCTGATCTGCTACAGAAGGAAAGGAGGCACCTTACGTTAAACTCCTTTTTGCTCAACTCTGATGGCACCGACCATTGAATATTTAGCATCCCTCTTCAAAACAAAGTATATGCCATTGTAACATTGAATGCCGACCAAAGCTTACCTGATAATGTATTAGTGATGCGACAGCGATGAAAATCTTTGGCAACCATGAAGGTTATTGATACGTGCCAAGGCATTTACGTACTCATTATTTTACACTTAAGGAGCCTTTAGATTCTGAGCATGGCTCGGTAACCTGGTACTATTTTATTAAACTAGGATTTTATTCTTTACTGGAAGAACATGAGGAGGGAGAGGCCATTTAAAAATATGTGCAGATTTTGGTGCACTGTTAGATGTATTTATTAAGCTCATAAAGCATGATTGTTATATCTGGGATGAAAAGAATCTTGAAACATTTTTTTTTAAGTTTCGAAAATTAAGTGTCTATAAAAACATTTATCATTGTAACAATGGTATAATTAAACAATCGCCCACTTATTCTATTTACAAATACATCGCCTTCTAAAAAATAATTGTTTAAATTAGTTTTGCTTGAACAAATTTTTAAAGACAATTTTTTTTTTGCTCTTCTTTTACCTCACAGACTGGCACGCACTCGTGTGTGTGTAAATGTAAATGGCTTGAAAATAGTATCAAATATAGCTCATAATCTTGTAGATTTATAAAACAATTAGTGTAATATGCACAGGAACTATTTACAGTATAAGAAAATAAAACTGATTACGGAATTATGTGATTATCCATGAGAAAATGCGAAACAAATTGACCTACGCAAGATTCGTATTGATTTACTGTTCATTTATAAGACAGTTCTTCTACCGTAAAAAGTTCTGACTCGTCAGGTGCCACATGCGCCATGATTGTAAAGAATCAAATGGTAGCAACGTCTCTATGATGACCTCGAATATCACTTCCTCCGGTTAATGAAAACGTGTTAAGCCCAAGGGTGAAATAGAAAAAAATATTCTCTAAGCGCTACAAAATTTAAAGACAAATAGCGAGGGACAGATATTCAGTTTAAAAATCATGAAGTTTCTTTTTTTTTCTTTTAGAAATCGGCAAAAATAGAAGCGTTCTAGAACTAGAATTCATATCAGCTAACCATAATCGCTTATGTAATATATTAAGTATAACTTGCAATATATTAAGTAATGCAGAGAAAATGAACTGCAATTTAAGGATAGAAAAGCGAATGTATGGATTAATTAAAACTATAATAGTGTTTCTTTGATTTGTAATGTTGTCAATCGATTTTTAAGCAGGTTAATGCCAGTCTAAAAGTGCAAAATTCAAAAATATTATACTGATATACTGGGGTTTATTAAATAATTATCTCTATTTAGAGTTTCCAGTAGCTTGAGGAATAATCCGAATGAAACGAATATCAGTACACCGAAGTAATTATGAGTAAAATCAAGAAGTGTTTATTTCTGCCAGTAACATGCTACGAGATTCCTCGTAGTTAGCCAGATCGAGCTTTGATTTTAAAACTCTTTTATGTTAATAGCTCAAACGCTGCAGTTACTTTACGTTAATTTAGGCGTGCGAAAGGAATGCGTATAGGGAAAGGTCCTTTGACAGAGTTGCATGAGAAGGTGGTAAAATAATAAGAGGAGGCTGAATCGTTTACTGTAAAACGTGGAAATAGTAGGAAACCAATACCTCTCCCCATACAAGTAGAAATTGCCAAGTAACCGAGGAGTCATTAGGGACTCAAGCCGGTCCCTGCAGGTGGTCCATATGCTACTGTTCGACAAAAAAGTAATCAAATTTTATCCGTATAAAATTAGTCGTCTTCAGCAATTCTCAGTACGGGGCGAGCAACACAGACTGGATTTTGCTCAAATGTTTTTAACTCGAATGGATGTGCATGATGCCTTCCCATGGAAGATTTTATGGGGAGATGAAGCCCACTTTTACATGAATTGGCCAGCCAATACGGAGAACTGTAGAATATGGGCTTCGGAGCCACCGAATGTTACTCAAGAAAAACCCCTCTCCTCTCCAAACCTCATGGTGTGGTGTGGCTTTACGGCAAGTTTTATTCTTTCTCCTTATTTATTTATTTATATGGAGAGCTACGGCCATTAGAACCTGTAACATGTTCGATTACTGCACAGCGGTACCTGCACATGTTGCAAATATTCCTAGCTCCTAAACTGCACCAAAGACAGTGCCTTACTAAAATGGTTGTCATAGAAGATGGAGACCCACCCGGTACTGGGCGAGCAGTGCAACATTTCTTACGACAGCATTTCACAGATGATAGAGTCCCAAACAGCACAAACAGGTTCTTTGAACGTCTATTTAAGTTCAGAGAATGTTTTCTGAACGTCAATAGACGTTCAGGGAACCTGTATGTGCTGTCTAGGGTGCCGTATGGCTTGGCCTTAATCCCTTTATCTGATGCAGTGTGATTTGTGGCATGGAGGTACTTAAAATATAATGTGTACCATCGAGGTGCCACAAACCTCAATGACCTAGAAGATCGCATGAAAAAACGTGTGTGAAACACCATCCCCTATGACATCAAATTACACAATTGAGCACCACCTGGATTGTGTCTTCCAGATCAGTGTCCGACCCATACAGCGTTAATAGTTGAACGTTAATAGACGTCCAGAGAACGTTATATATATATATATATATATATATATATATATATATACTAGCTCAAGTACCCGTCGTTGACGGTTTAGTGCATAATGTGCATAATGAAATTTTTAAAAAGCTTGAATCTTCGTCAGCATTGTAGGGTATAAAGAATGGAAATAGCATATTAGCACTAGTATAGAAATAAAAATTATATCTTCGACGTATTGTTAAAAGATTACAGGTTTGGGAGTAACTAAGACATCAGAAAATTTGAATATTACATAGAATTTCTATCTATTTAAAAAAACTAAATTTTATTCTGTTTGAATGTGTTTTTGAACTCAAGAGGTCATTCCTAACCTGTATTTGACTCACTGTAGATATTTTAGCACTATTCCTCGAAAACATTTAGCACAATTTTCGCAAAATCTAAAAAAATAAAAATAAAAAAATAAACATTTTTAAAATTATTTAATTATTTCAAAAAATTCCCATTTTTGTTGTTTTAGCCGTTGCTGGTCATGTTCCTAAATTCCATTGTATTCTCTTAATCCATTTTAAAGAAGGAATGCGAGAAAAAACATTTACACGATTTTCGAAAATCCCAAAATCTATGAAATATTTAAAACTGTTTTGGCATCTGCAGTTCAAATTTACTTATATCTAACATAATACCAATTTTTTTTTTGTATCCCATTTCTATTTTTCACGAATAGCACAAACATGTACTGAATTTTCAGAAAATGTAAAAAATCTAAAAAAAATTAAACACTTTGACGCAAAGAGTTCAAGTGACCACCAGTGACGATACTAGATTTTATTTCACTCGCTTCAGTGGTTTATACGTAATCGTTAAACATTTTCATATTTTGAACAATTTTTGCAGTATCTCAAAATCTAATCAAAATTTTTAAATTTCAACACCTGTAGTCTTAGTTGAGTGACCACCTATCATGTTACTCAATTTCATTTCAATCCCATCAGTAATTTTTACGTGATGAGCGAACATCAATGTAAGCAGTTTGAAACGATTCTCACAAAATCTCAAACTGTAATGAAGATTTTTAAAGAAATTGACGCCTACATTTTAAGTTGAATAACCAAATTTTATTTCATCCACTCTAGTCGCTTTTACGTGATGCGCGAACAAAAATTTCTGCAGTTTGAAACAATTTTCACAAAATCTCAAAATCTAATCAAAAATTAAAAAAAAGACCTATTTTTTTAAGTTGAGTGACCACCTATCATGCCACTAAATTTCATTTCATCCGCATCAGTCATTTTTACGTGATGCGCGAACAAAAAAAGCGTCACGGACAAAATGACACAATGCCAAAGACAGAACGACAGAATGACAGACAGAAAAACTTTTTTTTGAGGGTCGTACTGGATTCCTAGGTGCTTGCAACAGATAGAAATCGCAAAATTTTTGAATTCGAAGTACTGTACAAACAAAAGTCTAATTTTATTTATATAGATATATCTTCCTCTTGAAAATAGGTTGAACAACGCTACTACTACTGACAGCATCAACGGAATCGTTGTATTGCTGACAAAGGCACATACTTTGAAGATTATTAAGTGTTTTTCTTTGTAATATCGATTATATAATTTATACACAGGGTGTCCCAAAAAGGTGGTAGTGGGTTTTAATTTTTATCTATTAGAAATAAGTGGGCAATGTAAATTGAAAAAAAAATTTAAATTAAGGTCAGAACTCAGACTTCCTTAAGGAAAATTTCCTCTCGTTCATTTACAATAAGTTACATTTTAAAATTTATATACGACCCCTATACCAAAAAATTCCCAGTTAGTAAAATGTGCCCCCCCCCCCACACTGATGACTTGGCATACAAAGTTTGTGAATTATATCTTAAAAACTGTCAAGTATATGAAGACGAATATATGCTGACTTAAACCGTTTTTCGGTGGCTTTCGAAGGGGAAAAATAAAAAGAAGGCAACCTCGGATGATCACATTTCTGGGGTCGTACAGAAATTACAAAAGAAAATATTTTTTCCACTCTAGCAATAAACGTCTACAGTCAAATTCACTTATAGCCCACGATCATCTTTGTTTAAAGATATCTTTGAGAAGTTTTATGATGAAAGTCTGAAATTTTGTATATCACATCTTTAGTGCATGGGTCACATTTAACTGATTGGAAATTTTTTTTGTACGGAGGGTCATATAAAAATTTCAAATGTGTAACTTTTTGAAAATGAACGAGAGGAATTTTTCTTAACAGAGTCTTATTTCCGACCTTATTTTGAACATTTTTTTTCAAGATACGTTACCCACTTATCGCTAAAGATAAAGAATTAAAGCCTATTACCACCTTTTTGGGGCACCCTGTATATAAAGGTGATTCACTACCAGACTCTCAAACTTGCAGGGGATGTAGGGGATACAGAGACGGCTCCTAACCACATAGCAATGCGGGGTCGTTAACTTCGTCTTCATGTACCTGTTAATAATCACATTGGAAGAAGTGTTGAAGTGTGCGTCTAATTTCTTAACCAAGTTTCATAAACAATGGGCTTTTCTCAGACAATTTCATAAATGTAATGAAAGAAAGAATTCTGAAATAACAATTTTTATCAAGTGCAATCGGTAAAAGAGGGATTAGTTTTTGAAAAACCATGGTCGGAAAGTTTACTATCACTTGAATACTTCTTCTAAAGTGATTATTAACAGGTACATGAAGACGACGTTTCCGACCCCGCATTGCTATGCGATTCTGAACGGTTTCTATACTCCCTATACTCCCTGCAACTTTGTCAGTATGGTAGGGAATCACCCTGTATATATTTATTATTTTGGGGACAGACATATACCGGGTCCACCGTGATTCTACCGGGTCTAATTGTGCACTCCGATGAGTCATCCAAAGAGGCTTACGGATGCTCACTTATTGGTTCCAGCACTTAGATACGTCATCTAACGGCCGAATCTAACCAATGAAGAAACGTCCGTAGGCCTCTTTCGGAGTGCACAAGTAAGCCCGGTAGAGTCACGATGGCCCCGCATATACATACAAAATGACAATAGTAGTGATAGGCTAATATACGCATGGGGATTCTAATAATTAGACATACTTCTAAAGATGGTGCAACACAAGAGAACATACACTTTTTATTGAGGAAAGTACACCCTCGAAAAAAAAAATTATAGAGCAAAAGATAAATTTTCTACGTTGGTTTGGTACATTAAAAATTATTTATCATAGAAAATTAATTAGGCTATGTATAAATATGAATTTCCATATCTCTGTTGTGCGTTTTCCAAAAACTCAATTATTATTCGCAAATCTAAAATAAGAAATTTTTCTCTTGCTCGAATACCTTTTTTGGAGGGTGTACGTTTCCGAAAATATAGTTCTTCTACTCAAAAGAATTATTTTAACCCATTTATGCCTAGCGTCCCTTTTTTGGGACGGCATTTTCGCTATTAGTCGAAAACGTTATTTATTTTTCCTAGCCTTTATTCATGAGTATTGAGCCTCAACTCTACAAAATACTTTAACATGACCAAGTAGTAAGTTGATATTTCAATTTTTATGTATAATTATTTTAAAAGAAACCATCCCTTGTTCAAGAAGTTGACATCAGAAATTTATCTATTATTTCTGTTATCAGTAAAAATCGAAGAAAGTCGCAAAAATATCCAGGCACAAATGGGTTAAGTAAGTGTAACCAAAACTTTCTAACAACAACTGGGGCTCATTTTCACTAATAACTGCATTATGCAACATAAAGAGAGATTTTGAACTAATATTTATACTTCAAGGTCTTTTTTTAACAGTCTTATTGATGACTAGCTGAAGTACCCGTCATTGACGGGTTAGTACTGAATGCAAATTTCTAAAAAGCAAGAACTTTCGTCAGCATTGTAGGAGTACACAGAATGGATGTAGTATGTTGCCAAAGTAAAGAAAGCGAAGTTATAATTTTTATGCATTGTTAAAATATTACAGGTTAGAGAGTAACTAAGTAATATCATTCCATTCGCTTTATTCGTAATTATGTGATGCGCGAACGAATATTTACGCATATTGAAATAATTTTCGCAAAATCTCAAAATCTAATCAACATTTTTGAAAAATTGGAAGCCTAGAATTTAAGTTGAGAGACAACCTATCATGTCACCAAATTTCGTTTCATTCCCTGCAGTCTTTATTTCGTGATACTGGAACAAAAATTTCAGCATTTTAAAACGATTTTCATAAAATCTCAAAATGTAATCAAAATATTTTAAAAATTCAACACCTATAAATTAAGATTAGCAACTACCTATCATATGACCAAATTTCGTATTAGTCGTTATTACGCGATGCTTGAAGAAATATAACCGTATTTTGGGAGAATTTTCACAAAATCTCAAAATCTAATAAAACTGTTTAAAAAATTGGACACCTATACTTTATGCTGAGCAACAACCTATCATGTGACCAAATTTCATATCATTCGCTTTAGTCGTTATTACATAATGGGTGAACAAAAATTCACTCAGTTTGAAACGATTTTCACAAAATTCCAAAATCTGATCGATTTTTTTTTTAGATGCTTATAGTTTAAGGTGACCACCTACCTATCATTTCACCAAATACCATTTTTTCACCTTTGCAGTTATTACGTGATGTGCAAACGCAAATTTACGCAGTTTGAAACGATTTTCGCAAAATCTGAAAATCTAATAAATATTTTTTTTTAATTCGTCGCCTATGTTTTAAGTTGAGTGACCACCTATCATGACACCCAAATTCATTTCAATCGCTGCAGTCGATTTTACGTGATGCTCGAACACAAATTTACGCAGTTTGAAACGATTTTCGCAACATCTGAAAATGTAATCAAGATTTTTTTAAAATTCGACGCCTACGTTTTAAGTTGAGTGACCACCTATCATGACACCCAATTTCATATCATTCGCTTCAGTCGTTTCTACGTGATGATTAAACAAAAAAAGCGTCACAGACAGAATGACAGAATGGCAGAATGACAGAACGACAGAATGACAGAACGACAGACAGACAAACTTTTTTTGAGGGTCGCATCGGATTCCCGGGTGCTTGAAACGGATAAAAATCACAAAATTTTTGAATTCCAGGAAATGTACAGACAAAAATCTAATTTTATGTATATAGATATCGTGTTTTATCTATTTATTTATATATTTACTTAGATATTTTGCGTAAGCAGAATTCCTAAGTTTATGAACTTAACGCCACAAAAGGATTAAAAAGGATTTTCTTTTCTTTAAGACGCCTTACACTGAGAAGTAGTCATTTTGTGGACTGCACAAAATAAACAAAAATGTAAACTTATACACCATTTTTATTCAAATACAGCCCATTGTGATGTTTGCTTTGTTTGCTTCCTACATAAATCTACGTTTAACATTACCATAAAGAGTAATAAAAAGTGAAGTCACTGTCATGTCTGGCGTTATTGGATTATATAAAAGAAATGCATACTCATATATACGAAGTATTTTACATGCAAGAATGGCGATGCGAAATGAGTCTGAGTGATTTAACAAATAAACAAGATGTGAGAATACATTCAGGAAAGAAGAAAAATCTCAAAGTACTCAGAGTAGTGCTTTATTTTATGTTTTTAAGTGGAGTTAGACAGCAGTGTATTCATTCTATGATTTCACATAGCCCATTTGATATTTCAGACAAATAATAATGGATTCCAAAAGTTCAAAAGATGGAAGTTTGCGAAGAAATAATCCAAATTAAAGTGTTAAAGGAATAATTTGAACACATTTCTGTTATTTGCATGAAAGAAAACTTAAAAAGCTCTATTCAATTTTCCTGGAATTCAGTCTGAGTATAGTACATCTAAACTATATTTATATAGCTAGATTTGAGATAAGAATTTGAATATACTTAGTATTTTTATTTTCATGAGCATCATAAAAGGGCGAATATAGAAATAATGTTTTTACTATGAGTTTCACATTTTAAAATGAAAATGGTAAGTTAAGCATAGCATATTTCTAACATAATGTTTTGCAGTTTTAATTTATACAATTGCGTGACCACCACCAAGTGTGTCTGCATACTTTAAAAATGAATACAAAAGATTTAAATACAGAAATAAGCTATATGCAGCCATAATTAGTTTTCAGATTTTCCTTTATGTAGTCATTAATTTTCTACTAGTTGAATTATTCTACCTATTAAATTTATATAATTTCCAAGTTTTCTAATATGTATCACACAATATAGTATGTCCTACCCTCATGTAATGTCATGGCGGATTTTTTTTTTTGTTGTTTTTAACTGAAAAGATTTGTTTCTAAAATATTATTTTTTACTCTGTAAAATTAAAATTGAATTAACTACTTATATTTTGACATTTATTCGATTATTTAAAAATCACTTTTGGCAGCATTCATTAAATATTTAAAAATATTAAAATTTCCGAAAAGGCATATTCTAACTTTCAAGAGTAATTAGATATTGGAGTAAAAAATAAGACACCATATTAACATCTCTGGAAAAGAATGAAATAAGCTTTTTCAATACAGAACGTAGAATTTGGCAGCTTTATGAGGGCGATCATATGTCACCTTAAGGATTAACTGGAATTTGGAACATTGAATAAGACCATGACTTATCTTATCCATGAACTTTATCTGATCTTGAATTTCAGATTGAGATAAGATTTTTGTTGCACATACTTGCACATTCCCAAGGAAACTCTCTCTTACACTGTGGAATATGCTTTATACCGATATGAGTTGTTGATGATATTATCTCGTGTCAGGTGACGTTGCTTAGCAAAACATTAAGGGTTTATTTTTCTTCTTTTCTATACAGTTCTTTAAATCCCTAATTGGTATACTGAATATGTAAATTTATTTCATCTACTCAAGTCATCATTATTAAATGGAACATACTTTACTGTAATGAAACTTTCACAAATAAAATATAAATATATGTGCGTAATTTAAAGTACTCGTAAATCTTCATCTGGTTTCAGTATTTCTAGCTATTGTTCTTTGAAAGGTTTTTCCAATTCCTTATTGTCACACAGTCACATAATTGCTGATCTTCAGCTTTTTCATGCCACCACATAAATAAAATGAATACTAAAATTTGAACTCAAAAAATAGTGTTATGTTTGCATTCAAAGTAAAAATACAAGAAATTAATTGAATGTTCATTATAAAATAAGAAAAAATAATAAATAGAGATCCCCAAAATGAGAGACTTGGCACTTAATGGGTTTTTTAAGATGTTATTAAATTCAACTCGAATAAATTACACCAAAATTCTTTCTAAAAAAGTTAGTTGCAGGCAAACTACTGTTTGTTTTGATAATCAACCATTTTCCTATCTCTCTCTCACATTTTTTTTATCGGTGTGTGTGTGCCATGAATAGTTTTCTTTAAAAAACAAAATGTCACCCCTGCTAACGTATTCACTTTAACTAGTTTGATATTTCCTGATTTAAAACATAATTAAATCAGTTAAACTGCTTTTTCGAACATCATTTTATGAACACACAATATTTGTATTGTAAGAAATGCAGGCTTTCCTTTTAGAAATCTACCGTAATTTTACCTTAAAAAAGCAGTCTTTGAGATCTTCCCATCTCTTTTTTAAACAATTACTTAATCTTATTTGGATTAATTCCTAAAGCCAGGAAAATGATTCCGATATTTTGTTCCTTTTCATTTGAGAACAAAATATGCATCATTCCCACCCAGTTTACTTCTGTATGTTTTCAGCACAAAAAGGGTTGTATGCCGCTTGGCTGCTTTTAGTCTCACACGCGGCGTACTCTTAAAAAGTTTATTAGTGAAAATGCAGTTCTACCGTACAATTGATAGGCTAGTCAGTGCTTTTCAGCCAACCTTGGAAAACTGCTTTTTCGAACTCACAGCAGGAGCTCTGTTTTTAAAAAACTTATTTCTCTCCGTACTCCATCATGAAACATTTCTAGGTTCGAATTCTTTAGTTCAAATTTTGCCCTCACGAACAGGCCCATCTCCTTTTTATTCAATTCACCGTGCAGGTATACCACCTTTTTCTGTTCCACTACATCAGTATTTTTCTAATGTCAACACCAGTACCAACTGCAACATTCTTTCAATCATCTGAAATAAATATTTGTTCTTTGTAAGATTATAGTATCTCGAAGACTTTATTGTGAAAGTTTCATCTAATCAGGTTATAGAACGTGGATATCCAAACGACGTTACAGTTTCTAGGTGAGAGTATCGTTGCTATTCTTTCCTTTCCCTTGAAGAAAAACTTAGTGATAATTAAAATCCTCCAGGTAGTAAATAGTTCGTTGGACGCGACTGAGTAGAGTATGGGTTTTCCATCAAGAAAAATCAACGCAGTTCTACAAATAATGAATTAAGCAGTTTTAAATATCTATCACACTGTTTTCTCTATTGTGATAATTATTAAGTCATTCATTTTAACTAACTTCTAATGAATGTTTATGACAGTAGCAGTCTGTAAATACATGTGGATTTCTTTAATCAAATTTCACTTGTAATGAAATTCCTTTGTAACTAAATGTACCTGGCGAAAAGAGTACAACACATTTTGAAGGGCGTAAGTTTATAACACGAAAAATTTATTCATTTGTTCTTTTACATTTTGTTGAACTTATCACAGCTTGGCATGTTCTTGTAAACAATATTTCCCTTAAATGACAAACTCATGTTCAAGGGAGTTCACCGAAAAGCAAATAAAGCAAATTCAGAAAATTACCCTGCCTCATAACAATGGCTGTCTAAAAATACTGCCTCAAAACTTAAACTTGAGCACGTTCTCTTCAAGACACATTGCATACGAAATAGGCTTAAAGAAAGAAAGCCATAGACATCCTGTAATTCCTTTTAGCATTCCTTCAGAGAGTAATGTTGCAAGAAAAGGAATGCGCCAGGGATATATTTACGGAGAGAATAAGTTTTGCATATCCTTGCAAAGACACTTTCATCAAAACTGAACACAATACAAATTTTATGCAGGAAAGCTGTAGAAATTTTTTTAAATGAAATTAAGTAAGAAAAACAACTCTTTCTTATAAATATGTCTCATAATATAATTATTAAACTGCTCATTACAATGCAATGCTTACAAAAGTCGTTATTTGCTAATGTAGACTAAATGAAATGCGTTAAAAAGAATTTTACAGGAAGTCATTTCAAAATTTTCATAAAACATATCATACAGGTATGCTTATGTTTATAACCAAATTTTTAGTCACTTTTTAAGATTTTCTCGTCAAGTTTATATTGATCTAACATTTAGAAACATTGGGCAGTTTAAGTAATTTATTAACACTTTTCCTAATAATATACAATTTTTAACATGACCAGAATATATAATTAAGAGGACTTTAAAACTATTTCTTTTAAACTAATAAATGTGTATGTCTTAGCTTTTTGGGGCATTCTGAATTGAAATGCTGAACTAAAAAGCCTAAGTCATCATGTAACTTTCAAAATTTGGACTACACTTTATTATGTAGGAAATTCTAAAACAGAATTTACAAAGAAGTAAAACTATTCCTTTATTTTTTATCTTTGACAATTAAGAGTTTAAAAATATTTATTTATAAAACTCTATGCAGCAGATACTGGTATTTCAATAACAAAGGAACAGCCAAATGCGGTACATCGCACTTTTAATTTGAGAAATTTTTCAAAAACAATGCTACAATAAAGATAGAAATGTCCACTACGTATGATTATCAACTTTCTAAAACAATATGTTAACAAACAATCTGTTATGAGATGGCTGATAGGATTCTGTCTTCCTTTCAATATCGGTCCTTTCAATTGTCAAGTATTTTCTTGAAATACCGTATCTAGATTGCGTTCTGGTTTTTAATGGTGTGATGATCATTGTGTTAAATTATACAGAAATCAATTTTTAAAAAGTAATCCATGATTTTTTCGAAAATAAAAAACTATTACTTTTGGAAAACAGTCAAAATGTATACTTTAGACTGTAACGTTACTGTCAAATAATATTTTCTCGATAAAAATAATAATATACTCAATTGTACTGAAATCGTTATGAAAGATAACTATATGAATATCAGTTCTGTGTTATCAAGATAAATTATTTCTAATAATGGAATGTTGTTTCTTTTTACGTGAATAGTTACTGCAGTTTATTAAATCTAAAAGATTTCCAATATTTGCCGAGCACTTCCCTTGAGATTCTCATCCTCCAGGGAAAATTCTCCCCGCATTTTCAGTTTGATATGAATAATTTTTATATTTATTGCTCTGCTAAATTCTAGTTTGTTCCAATTAGATTATTTGAGAAAACAGATTAAACTGAATGAAATAGTGCTACTATATGACAAAAGAATTGGATTCTGGCACGCAAAAATAGTTTTATCAATTGGCTAAGAAGTACTTATTGCTGTTGAGTACATTTTGAAATCTACTTACATATCTTTAATTTTGCAAAATAAAGGAATCACTTTTGAAAAAAAGGATAACATATTCAATATGGAACAAAAAAACTGAAAAGAATATATACATATCTCCAAAGAGCAAAATTCAGAAAGAAGTAAACGGAAATTTTGGTTAATACATGATAAGAAGACAAGCTCTGCTTATACTTTCTTTATTATATAATAGTAAATTTTACTCATTTTATAGGAAAATTAAAAATATACTTTAATATGTTGCAAATATTGGATGCTGGCACCTCTGAAAATATTTATGTTCAAAATTTCAAAATTTTCACAACTAAATATTTAACAGTTTAAAATACAACACTAAATATTTGAAGCAAGTTTTAATTAAATTTAAAAAAAGAAATCCCCAAAAGATTCGTGTCAGTTTAATTGAGGAAATTGAAAGCTGCTCGTGCAGATGATCAATGTGCTTCAGAATCTGGCTGTGAATTGTAGAATGCTAATAGATTCGAGCTATTTTAGGGTGGTTTTCAAAATTCAATTGACGTTCCTATACGCAACGGGAAATAATCAAATGTAAGGAACAAGAAACTTTAGTATACATACGACGAAACCACTGTTTGCTTTATCAGTAACTATGATACGAGTATACAGGATAACATTCTAATTAAAAGAGAATTTTCTGGTTATACGTATACAGACACTACTTATCCTTGTACATGCCAAGATTTCTTGGTACTTAGACAAATAATACTTCACCTTTCAGTTTTCAAAAGTATGTTTAAACTTTTGTAAAAATTTGATACTTAAAGGCGCAATAAAAAGATTAATTACGCTTAAAAGAAATACACTATCGTTACTTAATATTGTTTTAATCTGTATATTACATAGGATCTTTTATACTGACCACATTTTTCTGTATACAGGATTACAAAGGAAGAAATTTTCCTCTTCAAAGAGCTGTATAATACATTCTATTGGTGTAAATAAGATGGAATTTGAAGTATAGATAAACCAGCTAATGCGGTTGACATTTATTAAAGAAGTAAAAAAATAGTGCCAAAATCAGACAATATATGAAGTTATAACAAAAGGAGTATTTATTTACACATATTGAAAAAAGTGAAACTTTTTCCCTTTACACAGTATACCTACTAGCTTTTATTATTTATTTTTTTTATACGACCATTAGTTATATCTCTGCACAACATGCCAATGTTCCAGAAAAAGCGTTTTTGGTAAAACTGTTCTACCATATCCAGCAGCTTTAAAATGATTCCCCGTTCTGATGCTAATGCGAAGAGGCCCAGTGTTTCCATATGCCCTACACAAGATGATACAGAAATTCGACTAACTGGGCAGCTTGCCTTTTTTACAGGTAGAGGACGAAAGCAAATCCAGTCTTTTAACCCTTTAACGTGCAGTGTGTCCGCTCCGGGAACGCCAAACTCTGACGTTTTGACTGTTGCCAGTCACGAAGAATAGATTTGATTTCTATAAAAATAGTTGCTGGTAACATCGCTTCACGAGAATCCTTTACTTTTAGCTTTTACATTTCCCCTCAAAAAATGGTCACGATTATTTTTAACAGCACTGACATCTGCCGAAAGATGGAAGAACGCGAGAACAGCTGGATAGATTGCCCAATGCTGAAAAAAGGGCAGCCGTTGCCATCGCTCGACTTAACTACTAGCAAGATGGCGGGCGATCGAAACGTTCATCGCGTGCCACAGATCGAGAGACCCTTTTTTTGACGCCCGGCACAGCCAGCTGTCGTCAAAAAAGGGTCACTCGATCTGTGGCACCCGATGAACGTTTCGATCGTCCGCCATCTTGCTGGTAGTTAAGTCGAGCGATGGCAACGGCTGCCCTTTTCCAGCATTGGGAAAGGGTTGTGCCTCAAAGGGTTAACGTCGAATATGCGGCTGTCGAAACCAACGCTTAGTCGTCGCTCGGTAATGTGAATGTGCCAGTTGTGTTCCGTGCAGCATATTATACTGGGTTGTCCGAATTAAACTTCCCCAACTCATAGGCCTGCTCAAGATGTTGTATGGGTCACAATGTGATGAAATTTTGAAAACAGACACTTCAGATCACGTGCTCGTGATTTATTTAAAAAAAAATTAGTACAAGAAGTTGCCAATAGGTGGCGCTGTAACACTAGTAATTTGAATATAGCAACAACGTGATTTGCAGAAAATAAGCTTCTGCACAACGTATCCAAAAGACGAGCCCTACAAAAGTGGAAGACAGGCGCTGCACAGGCAGTTGTTTCCAGCTCGCTGATGCACAATGGCGACTTTGAAAGACAAAGCTCTGTTAATGAAACTTTTCTACCAGAATGAAGAGAACTCCCGTGCTGCGATAAGAGCATTCCGTCGTCTGAAGAACTTACGCCGCGGACCAATGACACCACGCGCTTTACGAGACATGATGAAGAAGTTCGAAAGAACCGGACAGCTGGGAATTTATCAGGTAGAGGACGACATATTGTGGATTCTGCACGTGCACAAGACGTTGTATGGACAAGGCAGTCAGCGTACTTTGGCAGTTGTGGACGCTACTAGCCTATCGTCACATGGTGTTCTCAGTGTGCCAACTGTTTCTCTTGCTGTTGATATGCCCTATTCGACCTCGGCATACATACATAACATCTGTAGAACGTCTTGTTGATCTACAGCGCCACCTATCGGCAAATTCTTGCACTAATATTTTTTTTAAATAAATCATGAGCGCATGATCTGAAGTGCCTGATTTCAAAATTTCATCACATTATGACCCATACAACATCCTGCACAGGCCTCTGAGTTGGGGAAGTTTAACTTGGACAACCCTGTATGTCTTTATCCCTAGTAGCAATAACCCATCGTCCGATGAGAGGCGAGTGAGTTAAATCCGAGGAGTAGGAGCAATGGCCGATCACAACTTTTCATCCAAAAAAGGGGAAATTTCATTGGCAACTGGTACAAAATGTCCGCTCGGGGGGCCATAAAGCCGATCATCGTTATCCGATGAAATAACGAAAAGAAACCGATAAACTGTTTAAAATGTATTTGTTAATAAAAAAATAAACGACTGGCAGCAAAATTTTCAAAAAATGTCCGTTATGTTTATTATGTTTTCTTTTTTTGTATGTTAAATTTCCGTTTTTCTGAAAAAAAAGAAAAACAAAAGAAAAGCAATTCTTCCACCCCCGGGCCCGAACCCTGAGCGTACTGATTCCGAGATAAGCGCGATACCACTAGACCATCGAATCTTGTCATGAGAAAAGCAAAGTGTGAAGAACCGGTTATTTTAGTCTCAGATTGGGACTAGGGGTGAAATTTTGACAAAGTGCTGTTTAGCTATTATTAATAATAGTCAAATTATTCGATTGGTAAGAAATTAATTTAAATTTTTACAAATGTATGTAAGTAGAAACAACATTCATAATTAATAATTAAAAAACAATATTTTCCAATTGTATAGGAATTTTAGTGTGATTTTAACTTTCATATTTCTTGGATAACTTTTAAAAATTAACTGATTTCTCTTCTTGCTGTTTACATTAAAGAGGTTTCAAAAGAGTTGCTCATTGTAAGGAAGTTTCCGTTTTTCTTCTAATGCAGCTGACGCTCAAATAGATTTTCTTTTATTTTTTTTAAACAATTTTTTTTTAATTATTTAAATATTACAAATGATTTTTATATAATAAACACTTACATTTTTTTGTAAATATTTCTTTTCAAATTTAAATTTTGTGAGAGGGAGCAAGGGGGGGATACCATCCCCCTGCCCCCTCCCAACCCCAATACAAGAAATTTGAAGTAAATTATGCGATTAATTCAAGAATTGTTCAAAATTTCCCTTAGATTATGCAAAGGCACGTCTAAATTACGCAAATATTTATAGGAATTTGGATAAAGTGTAAACCATTTTTGACACCTGCGAGGCCCGATGACTATAGAGCTGCAGTTTCGGATAAGATATTGTTTTTCGGTTTCCCATCGGCGAAACTGCTCGTCTAGATCACTTCTATCCATGAATAAAAATTCATCTATTGCAGATAAACAAAAGTGCACTTGCCGAAGACTGAATTCGACGAGTCGATGTGTTAACGATGAGTCGATGGACGACCGAGCAGAAAACAAGCAGTCATTGCTACTAGGGATGTGTTTTACAGTGCCATATATCGCAGAATTTTTGTACAAGTTTTGCTTTATGTAATAAATGTCCAGAGCATCATTTGATCTGTCTTTAGCTCAAATTTTACCACATTTGGACAAACGTAACACAATTCTAGAGCACTCTGAAGTTGGAAACTTATTTCTGGCTAACCTTGTACTTTTCTTTTCAGAAGATATTGCTTTATTAATTTAGATGTCGAAAGATAAAATAAATCAATTCTATCTGAAGTACAAACCGAGAAATTTAAGAACACATTTATTTTTTTTTTAAATTTCAACAAAATTATATAATTTGTAGCTTAAAATGTTGTATCTCTGGGGCGAACAACCCTCATTATTTCACTTGTTAATAATAAAAATGTTTGTATAAGTATTAATTGGAAAGTAAAAAATTATTTACAAGTTTAAAAACTATCATATATATAATTAAAAAATTTCATTCAACAGTTTGTTAGGATTATAAACTGGATTCTTAAAATATTGCGAAAATACGAAATGCCTTTCTGAATATTCAAGGTGAAATATTTTAAAACTTGTGTATGTTTTATTAATTTTATATTGGAAAATTTCATTTAAACAGTCCAGACATTCAGTAGTAATTTCAATTAAAATTATTTCCAAACATCACTTGCAGGGAAATTGAATATTGGAAAAGTTTTTCCCTGCCAAAATCCTTATTTTCAGAAAAAGTACTTCCAGTAACAACATGCAGTAGATTTTCGCGAAAACTTCAATGTCCATTACAGAACTTTCAGATGTAGCCTAAGTAAAAAATTATTAAAATTAATTGGTAAAGTTAGACATAATAAGGATGGTTAGGAAAACATGTACCTGAATTTTGAATTTTGTGAATTATTTATTTATAATTCTTAAGTACAATATCCTATGTAGATAAACAAAAAAACTTCTTTCCCAATAATTTTAATTCAATTTATGCAAGCTTAGTTGTAAAAATGGATTATACGAAGAGATGTTTCGAAACTTCACAAATTTTACACGGCAATGTCTGTAATTTTTAAAAATAAAAATAACAATAAATCTATTATTGATGACGGAGTGATACATTTTATATATTTATAATTAATCGAATAGAAAGTACAGAGTTAACAAGAAATGAGTTACGTATTTCAGAAATCTCTAGAATGCATTGTAATTTTGAAATTTGGTTTATAAAATTTGAACTAAAAATAATTTAAATGATGCATGAATATTTTTTCTAATATACATAAAACATTTAATTTTCTACATGGGAAGCAATTGGAACACTCACACACCATGCGGCAACTGACTGCTGACTTCAAAGACCACGGTAGCCACATTTTAGAGGCTAGAAGACTGGGTTTTCTTTCGTTTTCTGCCTAAAAGAAAGTCAAATTGCTCAATTTTTTCAAACATGTAACATGGATACATTGGACCACTTCGTATCTTCTTCGTTCAGCGGAATCTTTTTACAACTGCAACGGAGTTCTCCTGGTTCTGGTTCTGGTACAATAATTTTACCAGTAGCACTTTTTCTTGTAACGTAGCCAGGGTGCATAGAAAACTAACTAATATTCGTGCAGAATCTTCGTTTTATTTACCCAAACAATAATTTTAATAGCCAGGCGCTGTGAAGCAAATGATGTTTCAGATTTTCAATATATGCGTATAACACCATTTGTGTTATAGCTCCACTTATTGATGTATTTAGGAACTATTTTTTAAATAATAATGGTCTAGCGCGTCGTGTGATTTATCTGCAGTTCATATTTTATCTCAGTAATCATTTTAAAAATAATTGAAATAAACTTTTTAATTTTCAGATATATTACACTACTTTCCTCAGAAACAAATTTAAGTTTTTGATCTCCGCAACGCTCCGTTGAATATTTCTAAGGAAGAGGCCTTTCTGTATCCTATATAAGAGAATCACACTCAAAATGTCCTTTTATGCCTCGCCATAGAACAACGTCATTACAGAAATCCACCATTATTGAGCTCCTATCCAATAGAACGTGATTCTTCTAGAGCAATCTATATGATGTATACTGAATAGCAAGAGCAAATGTGAAACAACAACTATTTTTGCTCCTATTGATGCATGATTCTTTAAGAAAATAAACATCATCGAAATGCCTGAAATACGAGGTTGGACTGAGAGTTTTAATGCTGCTTCGGATGCGAAATATTTTATATGAATTCTATTCGTTTCATTTTACAGCATATTACTGTGCAGGGAAATACATTTAATTTAAAATATTCCCTATTTTGTTTTTTATAATATAAGCATAGGGTATTACTGCTATTAATAAATGGCCTTACCATGGTACAGTGGTTATGCCACTGAAAATGGTAGATGGCCAAAGTGTATAGGTCCCGGGTTCAGGTCCCATCGCGCGGCTGTCAGTCTAACTGTCTGGAGTTTTGGTAGGTTTTCTCCAGATGTATCGTGAATATTCGTTAGAACCCCTTAGAAAGTCCTCCTACCAAGGCCCTATTTAAATATTTATGATTGAAACATAATACTTTTACTAATTATTTTTACTAATAATTTCATTTTATTGATTTTATAAGTTTTCTTAAATGAAGGTTCTTACATGGGAGCAAATGATGTTTTTCAGAAATGTGATTGTGCGTGTGTATGTGTGTGTGTGTGTGTGTAGAGGTGATTTGAAAGGCTCACACTATTATTTTTTAATCAAACGTAATTTAACATTCAGAAAATAACTGATGAATATTACGGATTGTATATAATACATATATCGGAAATAATATAGATATTTTGTTTTAGGTTGATAAGGCTTTTTATTATATGGGTTTGCATATTTACGCGATTTTCTGTTTTACACAGGAAATTTTTCTTTTCTCGGTTTCCTATGGACAAAAAATAAAGTTACACGCAAGATTAAAGACAAATATGAACTTTTATCAAGCGTGTGGAGCAAACATAAACTTTTTGGCATAAACGCCATGACGATTCAAGCATCTGCCTTATCCATAGGTGTGATTTCTGAACCACCCCTGTACTACTCCCAAAGTATCAAATCAATTGTGATGTGAGTGAGCCTGAACGTTGTTATTTAGCTCCACACTTGTTTGGGCTTATATCCAATTTTTCAGATCAGTACAGACATAAAAACAAATCGCTATATTAATAGAGACGAATGAGGAGCTCACAATAATCTCCATGCCCGTTTCACATTACAAGTTCCAACGTTCTTCGAAGAGGGAAAATAAAGTACGTCTACAAATAAAACAGTTAATAAGGACGACCTAGCTTGGTGCAGAAGTAAATAAGTATTAAGGAAAGAACGTATCAACGTGCTGACTCTAGCACTGACGACGGCATGTAAGCATGTCGAAAACGGAAACGGGATGCTAAGAATCTTCAATTATTGGTGCTGGATACGTTTTTTTTTTTTTAGTACTTATTTAAATAAAGCCTGAATTTTGAGAGCAATCATTTAAAAATGCAGTTATGTTTACCAAAAACTGTCAATTTGGTAACAAATTCATATTTTACTTTATCTTTTATTCTAGGAGGTTAATGAATTGGAGGCTGTAAAGAAGAGCATCCTTTTAATATTGATTAGAAAATAATGTGATTTTTATCCATTTTCTACTACCACTGATAGTAAATTATGTTGTTTTTTTCAATTCCGGAATTTCTACACAATTTTGATGTTACCTGTACTCTAGAAAATTTGTTTTTGGCATATAAGTGTTTCTTGTTTAACACGCTTTTATTAGCTTCACCTGTATGTATGTATGTATGTTTGTATGCTTGTATGTTAGTAACCGACTCCTTTGAACTCGATTTTGACCCACTTTAAACGGTCAGATTTAATTTAAACTTTGTAGATATATCAAGGATCGATGACAATACAATAATTTGATAAGTTTATCCCATTATCCTGATTTTAACACGCTTTTATTTATTAGCTTCACCTGTATGTATGTATGTATGTATGTATGTAACCGACTCCTTTGAACTGGCACACTTTACACGGTCAGATTTAATTTAAAAATTGTATATTTATGAAGAACCGGTGACAATACAATAATTTTATAAGTTTATCTCATTATCCTGATCAGGATCGCCAGGATTAAATAATTTCCTCATTTCTTATCCTGATTGAAAGTAGAACACTTCCAAAGATTACAATCTTAAGAAAACCTTTTTTTTACTGTGGCCGTGATCGTATAGTGGTTAGTACATTACGTTGTGGCCGCAATAACCCAGGTTCGAATCCCTGGGCACGGCATTTTTTTTTTTTTTTTTACAAAATATCGTGATCCATCACATTATGGAAGAGTACAAGAACATGTTAAGGCCATTCTTTTTAACACGCTTTTATTTGTTGATTAGAGACATATTTTTCCTTTTTACTGAGAAAGGTAGCATTTAACTGCAGGTTGATTAATACTTTGGTGAACAGCAGGGGCGTAGCAAGAGGGGGGCTCAGGGGGCTGCTCCCCCCCCGAAATGGGACCCTTTACTTAGTTTACAATTTGATAGCTTACAATTGAACTTTAGCTTTAAAACTGATACCCAACCCACCCCGAAATAAAATCCTGGCTACGCCACTGGTGCACAGTGAAAATAAATTATCTCACAGTTTGTACTTTCCAACTTAGTGTTCCTTAGTGTCTTATGAGAGATATCGAAAATTAAAAATAAATTTTAAATACATACAGTTTAACAAAAACTAAAAAACACGCTTTTATAGCAAATCGAACTAAAAAGTGAAAAATAAAAATATAGTTTAAAAAACCAAAAAACACGCGTTAGTGATAAATTGAACAGACTAAAAAGCGAAAAATAATTCTTAATATAGAAATAAATTAATGAGCGAAAAATAGTATTATTGTGAAAAAAGCGTGGGGTGCTCCATATATCAGTTCTTGAGAATATTCAATTGGTACGATTAGTACAAATTTGATACAAAAAATAAAGCGCCCCACGCTTTTTTTACAATAATACTATTTTTCGTTCATTAATTTATTTCTATATTAAGAATTATTTTTCGCTTTTTAGTTTGTTCAATTTATCACTAAAGCGTTTTTTTTTTTTTTGGTTTTTTAAACTCTATTTTTATTTAATTATGTTTTGTACTTATAATTTATAATGTTTCGTCAGGATTTATTTTCTTAAGAGCTTTCATATTTTTATTTCTTATTTGTCGAGTCACACGATAAACACTTTAGATATTTTGCACAGTCTCAACAGTTAGACCGTTAGTGTAGCTTAAGCCACAATGTACAGAGAAAATCAAAGAAAATTGTTTTGGTTTTCTCAAGTTAACTTTCCGTTAAATTTGAAGTACCAGCTACATTCTTCATATCTTTTTTTCAAAATATGAATCAAAATGTGAGTAATGTATTCCTTAATAATTTCTCTAAATCCTTTGAACACAATAATTCATAAAACTTATTTTCATTATTCTCTCCCTCATTCATATTTTAAACAATGATTAAAATGCAAATTTCAGTACAATTAATAATTTTGTCAATTTCAAGTTATGATAAATAATTTTTTCATTTGAAAAAATATAAATTAACAATATTTAATAGGTTTTTTTTTAAATTATTCAAAGGTTTACATACATGTATATACTAAGTGTTTTTTATGATTCGCCAAAAAACAGATTTGAACACAGATACATTTTGTACATTCCAAAATTAAAAAAACTACATATACAAAATCATCAGAATCAAAACATAACATAATTAAAAGAATTTTAGATATATTTTATTTATTAGGTTTACTGTTACAAAAGTATATGTATTCATCTTTGTGCTGTTTTTACACTGTCATTTTTAAGATGAGTTTCTTAAATGGTTACAGTTTCGTAACATACGGATAACTACGCAAATTCTGTTATTTCCATATTTATAATTCTTATCTATTTTGATTTTAAAAACTATACATACAAGAAAAGGCAGCGGATTTATTTGCCACACTGAACAAAGTGAAAACAAATTGGTTAACGAAATGATGATAACCGAAAAGAAAGAAGCTATTCATATATAATAAATAATAATACAGCTATATTTTCTTGCACTGATTACACTAATGTCATTTATTCATTCGCAAAAATGTGGTTAGAAAGCAAAGTTAAATTACAAGAGCAAGAATACAAGAAGATCAGCGTAAGCAAATTAGATCAACTACTTTCTTTGTTTTTCAGCACTGCAGAAATAACAACTGTTCAAAGTTATGCTTTAGTCTTGTAGATGGTAATTACTGGATTTCTTTTGTTAGTAAGAATAACTTTACCCTATTTAGGAATGCTCAGTCAAAGGATAAAGAAAATTGTTGAAATCCTTTCTCGTTGTTGGGAAAACAAGAATATTGGATGATATAAAAGAAAATATAAGTCTATTTAAACACCCTGTACGTAAAATATTGTCTCAATTCAATAGCTCTGGGAATACCGCTTGTAGGATTTTTAAAAAATAACTTTCGACGACTTTTTAAAAGATATGGATCATAATTTTAAATAATAACTTTCAGAATATTATAAATAATCATATTAATAGGTTGAATAACATAATTATCATTAAAATACTAATTTTAAAATATAAAAAAACACAGCACTATTGCGTACTGCTGCAAAAAGAGCTTCTAGACTTTTCAGTTTTGATAAAATCTGACGTGATTAATTAGCAATTAAATTATAGGAAGCAGCGCCTTCCGAATAATTTTAACGAGTAATTTTGAAAAAAAAAAGAAAAAACTGCGGCGTAAAATGATGTGAATCAACTATTTCATTCAAAAAATTACAGTAAAAATTCTGGTATTTTTGTGGATACACGATCCTGTGCATGACACTACTTTTCTTCAATAACATCAGACTTCAGTTTGTTTAGTTGAACTTATCGCAACTCACACGGTGTTATTAAGGGATAGAAGTGATATATTGATAAATGAAGTTCTACAGCAACGTACAGAACGTTCATAGTATAGATTGGATTACGTATATAACTAAGAAGACTGCGTAGTTGAAATAAATAAGCTGACAGATTTGCTTAAAGCTGTAAAGCTAGTGTTGAGAAAAGCTGCAAAATATCATGTTGCTGTGTGAATAGATATTAACATTTCTTTGAAAATACCAATTTGTTTTTTTAATTAAAATTACGTTTTTTTTTCTAAATGTCATAGCTTGTAAATGGAATGTAGTTTACTATATTACATTTTGTTATTTGGATAAAATCTGAAATATGAGTAGAAGGGAGCGTAGGAAACTTAACGTACTACATGAATGTAACTTTTATTCTCTCATTTACATAAACATTGATTAACCATAATTTTAAATCTATCATTTTTACGAAGCATATGTGAGCAAGCTCTTGAACTACAACTAATCTAATTCTATAAAGAGTGTTCGATAAACGCCCAAATATGCGGTACAGGCGCATAATATTTCTGCGTTTCTTTCTCAAGAATAACGAATGTGGCGGATTGTGGCGCAGTTGTTTGATTAAACATAAGGCGTTCAAATGAATGCAAGCCAGATTCAATTTACTGCAAATTAGTTTTTCACTTCAATACTTCCACTGTTGGCAACAGAATAGTTCGCATCAACCCTCGTAGCATTTTATAGAAATAACACTTTAATAATACCCACGTAAATTATTATTACCTTAAATACATTCATGCTAAAATAAACAAAATAAAAACAAGTAGATGAATTATATCGTATATTTTATGTAGATATCTAATTAAATGCTATTTAGATAAAATAACGCATCATGAAATTGGTAGCTTTAATTTCAAGAATAGCTTTTACAAAATTTATTCACACATAATCTTCCACAGATCTTAATTAAAATCAGTTCTAGTGTATGCACATTGTAGACATAACATTTTGCCACAATGCACAACTCCTTGAGCATGCTTCCGTTACTTTTTCCACTTACATTAATTCAGGATACTGCGTGAATGCACTACCTTGTAATTGGTTTTCCCATCTTTTTTTCATAAACTAGACCAGCAGTCAATATTACTGATAACATCTGTTATTTTTATTGCTATACATGCCGCTACGGAAATGTTTTTTTCAATTACTATAGCGATATATTTTTGACTGCAGATAAGTTAAACTTTTTTTGTTGGATTGTTACTTTCTACCCATGCCAGAAGCAATTATTTGACTAAAAAAGAGGAAGAAAGCTGATTTAACCATTAATTTAGATTAGTATTTCAATATCGATTGCACCCAAAAAACATTTTTTTCGTGTTATTAAATTTCTTTTATAGGTCTGTTTTGTTAAGAATTATCTGCTACTTACTTTTCTGTATCCTACTGTAAAATACAGTTAACAAAGAGAACAAAAACGTTTTCTTATAACATATAGATACAGTGGCCGCTCGTTTTTACAAACCGATAGGTAGAGGTCTGCGCAACACAGAAATTCGTGGTGGCGGCGTAACGAAGTCAGAAACCGGGCAGAGGCGGCTCGCCGCGGCGTAGAAATTTTCTTTAAAAGAGCATAATGAAAATGGGTGTATATGTAGATATGTATACCGGGTGTTTCAAAATAGATGTTAAAGTGATTATCTTATAAACCGTAAGTGATCGCAAAATACTTTCAATTAGAAAGGTTTGTCAAATTAAGAGTAGCTTTCAGTAATGGCTTTTACTGGGCGCTGTATGCATATATAAAATACGAAATTTAATTTGTATACGGTCTCTCCTTTACTATCACTTATAGTTAGAAAAATGTTGCTCTTTGTCTAAAAGGGAAAATAAAAAATTCCGTGTCTCTAAGTAAAATAGTTGGCGAAAAATTTGATGTTAAAAATGATGACGTACACCACTTTACCTACCGTATTGGCTGTTTTCAGGCAAAAAATTTTTACTTTAGAGGACCAATAATCAGTTGATAAAAGTTAAATAATGATCTCATTGTTATGAAATAGCAATTACACGCGTTCAAATGTGTGAAATTAACAGGTGCAGTTTCACCTGATTGGATCGGTACTGTGTTAAGAAATTGGTGTTAATTTAGTCTTTTAGGGATGTTGTCCACTAATTACGTCATGTTTCTCGAGAAGGGATTTTAAAGTGTAAAAGAGAATGACAAAAAAATGGTGTGGGTTACTATGGTGTGGGAACTTTCACTAGAAACTATCAAACTTGCGTTATTGGAAAAGGCTTTCTAAATTACGATTTGAGAAGTCAAATGTGTCTATCGAGTGACTATTAACATAAATTAACGTCAATTGAAAATTAATTACATTTTCTTACTTTGAGACATCTCCTTAGAGCTTGACGACAAATGCCAAAATTTCCAAATTGCAATATCTCGGAAACTATTTCATTATATACATGGGATTTTTTAATTTACCTTCTTAGACAAATAGCAAAATTTTTCTAAATATAAGGAATAGGAAAGGAGGGACCGTGTAAAAATTAAATTTCGTATTTTAATATGTATACAGCCCACAGTAAAAAAATTCCCATATCTGAAAGCTACTCTTAATCTAACGAACTTTTCTAATTGAAAGTATTTTTCGATTACTTACGGTTTAAAAGATAATCTCTTTAACAGCTATCTTGAAACATCAGAACATATATATACAGTGCTGGGCAAAATTGTGGACACTTGAAAATGTTTAGGTTTTCTAACTTTGTATGCTTATAGGCTGCCACGTTTCACAAAGTGCAAACTCATAAATGATTTTAAAGACAATTTAATACTGATTTCAATTCCCAAAACTGAATATATATATATGTGCAATCTAATATGAGTTATAATTACTTTAATCTGAAAAAAAATACGGTGATGAAGTGGATTGTAATTTCTAACTTTCGAGATCAATCACTGTTATTTTTCTGAGCTTAAAATTCTCGTAAGCTCAACGAAACATGCATGTGAAGCTGTAATAAATAATAAAGGCTAATGACTTCAATCTCCAATATCTAATGTATCTCGATAATTACTGTCGTTTAACTTTTTTTGTATTGCAAATATTTTAATTTTGCTTTTTGTACTGAAATCAGTATTAAATTATCTTTAAAATGATGTAAAAAGATTTTGCGTTTCGTGAAACATAACATTTTTTATACATATATGAACTTAGAAAACAAAAAATACTTTCCAAAAGTATCCACAATTTTTGCCACCACCGTGCACTATCTATCAATATATGTTTGTTCACCCATGCAAACGAGAATATCTGCGGTCCGGATTTTCGTCACGGCTTCTGTACTTAAAAATTGTGTAGGAAACAGCGTTGGCATTAGTTGCATGCAAGATGCCACGAAATACAGAGCTGTCTATTTTCGAAAAAGGCGTAATTGTCAGATATCACAAGAACGGTCGATAATTAAGGGACATATCTAGTAATTTAAACATTCCAAAGTCGACAGTGGCTTTTGTAATTAACCCATTTGTGCCTGGATATTTTTGCGACTTTCTTCGATTTTTACTGATAACAGAAATAATAGATAAATTTCTTATGTCAACTTCTTGAACAAGGGATGATTTTTTTTTTTAAATTATTATGCATTAAAAATCGAAATATCAACATCCTACTTGGCCATGTTAAAATATTTTAGAGTTGAGGCACAATACTCATGAATAAAGGCTAGGAAAAATAAATAACGTTTTCGACTAATAGCGAAAATGCGTCCCAAAAAAGGGACGCTAGGCATAAATGGGTTAAAAAGTGGAAGGTGGGTGGTGATTTTCCAAATGATGTGCTTCGACCCGACACACAAGCGAAATAAAGACATAGAGACCGACGAGTGTTGTTCAAAGAAATCGTAAAAACTGCACCGAACGTATGGTTCACGTACAGCCTTAACCCATTTGTGCCTGGATATTTTTGCGACTTTCTTCGATTTTTACTGATAACTGAAATAATTGATAAATTTCTGATGTTAACTTCTTGAACAAGGGATGATTTCTTTTAAAATCATTATGCATAAAAATTGAAATATCAACATACTACTTGGTCATGTTAAATATTTTGTAGAGTTGAGGCTCAATACTCACGAATAAAGGCTAGGAAAAATAAATAACGTTTTCGACTACTAGCGAAAATGCCGTCCCAAAAAAGGGACGCTAGGCATAAATGGTTTAAGTTCCAGCAAGCATCCGAAACTGTTGTTTCAATAAATGTATCCGCAAGAAAGCACATTTTCTTGGTTTCCATGGTCGTGCTGTGGCCATAAGCCTTTGATAATATAAACCAACTGCGCTGTTCAGTTGACGTGTGCAAGGCACGTCGAAATTGGACACTAAATGAGTAGAAGCAGGTTCTGTAGAGGGATGAATCAAAGTTCAATCTCTACCAGTAGGATGGCAGAGACTGGGTTTGGCGTATACCTGGAGAACGCCTTTTGCCAGAATGAACTATGCCTACAGCAAAGTTTGGTGGAGGTGGAATAATGGTCTGGGGAAGATTCCTGTGTTATGGACTGGGACCCTTGTTCCCTATTCATGGTAAGCTCAACGCCGACTTCTGTTCAACTATTTTAGCAACATTGTGCTTCCTACGATGTGGCAATTTTACGGGTCGGACCATTGTTATTTTCAGGATGACAATGCCACTTGTCATGTTCTGAGGTCCACCATGGATTGGTATGATGACAATGGGGTGAATCGACTGTAATGGCCTGCCCAGAGTCCAGACTTGAATCCTATAGAAAACCTCTTGGAGAAGTTGGAGCACCGAATTAAGGGGTGCAGTACACTTCCAAAGTCGGTGTAAGTCAAAACGTGAATAAAACCTGAAAGTCAAAACGTGACGAAAGAAAAACTCGCCTTCTCCAAGACGAGAGGAAAAAAATGCCTCTGTCCATTATCCAAACATTTCTGTAAAGCATGCCCCGGGGGATTAAGGCTGTAATTTCCCCCGGTTGAGGCTCTAGCAACTACTGAATATGAAAAAATTGTGTTTATCTCTTTTATCACAGTTGTCAAATTACTTATTGGTAGAGAGTGTATATATATTTTTATAGTGAAGTGATTTCTAAAACATTAATTTAATAATCGATACAAAAATTTACATTGCAGAAGTAAACTATTGATTCCTCTATTGAAATTTGCAATATTTTAAATTTTGCTTTTCTTTCTGAATGAAAGAAACCCATTTGTTGATAGTTTATATTAAACTTTTCTCTAAAATTATGATGCTGGTGCATACAATCGGCGCACCGCCGCCGTAGAACCTGTCGGAGGTGGACTGGTACAAGTGCGCGGTGGCCACCGTGGACCTCTACCATAGGGACCACTCAAATTGTTCGTAAATTCGAAAGTTCGTAACATTGAGTAGTGAAATCGTCTATGGGAGTGTATTCGGGCCACACGCTAGCTCGTTAAACGCAAGGGTTCGTAATAAAGAGATTTGTAAAAACGAGCGTCTGCTTCGGAGAACTTAAATAATTATACAATTTACATTTTTATGTTATTAAATTTATGTTCTTAAACTGACGTATTAAACATTTTAATGAAATATAAGTTTACCACAGTTTATACTTTTATTATTACGGTTCTGATAAACTCAATCAACTGTCAATTGATTGTGTTTCGAAGTATTTCCAGTTTTTGAGTGCCATAATGCTAGAAACTAATACTTAAAATTCAATTCTCAAAATAATATCACAACAACATAAAAACAATAATAATAGTATAAAGGAAACTTTGTGTAATACAGTAGAACTAAACTGTAAGGGTTAAGTGTAATGACTGTGAAACAGCTATATTAAGTAGGGATACCATTTACTAGTGCCTTTATGTTATGCAACCTTCACTACAAAATTATATCGTCAACCGAAGAAAAAGTGATAATGTGCTATTTCATACATCTGGAATAAGCATATTTGAGCTTTCTAGTGTCATGTAACCGATAAGAGTTTTTAATTTATAAAATTAAAAATATGCAAATATTTAAATCTCAAAATTCCCTAATAGAAAACTATTTTTTAATTTTTACAAAAGTATAGTCAGAAAGAAGCTCAAACTATTAAGCCGTTTAAAATGTCTTTTTGATTTATTATTCTATATTTTAACACTCTGCGCGTCTTGGAAATGTACAAATAAGATAAAGTTGTTTTCACGGAAGAATTTTCAAATTATAAAAATGAAAAGATCTTGGTAGGAAGATTACTTCTAAGTAATCTTCCTACCAAGATGCCTAAGTAGTCTAAGTCCTACCAAGAAGTCTAAGAAGTAAATTAGTTCTAAGCTTTAATACCAAAGCATATTTAATGATGGAAAAAACACTCAAAATACTGGTGTTAAACGATAAAGTAAATAAAAAACTTTGTTAAACACACACACAAGATGTTATAGGTAAGTAGATACGTACGTTCCGACCAAAAATTGTTTTGGTCTTCGTCAATCAAAGCCGTTCGTCACAACGAACACAAGGAACTGAAAAGAGATAAACAAGCAAGCATGTTGCCACAAGGGACAAAGAAAAGCCAAACAAAGCCACGGAAAGGAGGGGAAAGGGGGGGAGGGATAAAAAAGAAAGGAAAGAAGCACAAAAATACAAAAATAAATAAGAATAAAAAAATTAATAATAATTAAAAAAAGAACACACGAATACAAACACACAAACAAAAAGAGAAATAATAGAAAACAGAACAAACAAAAGAACTAAAAACAAATATAACATAAAAAAATGTGTTTTTATGTTATATTTGTTTTTTGTTTTTTTGTTTGTACTGTTTTCTATTATTTCTCTTTTTTTGTGTGTGTTTGTATTCGTGTGTTCTTTCTTTATTATTAATTTTTTTATTCTTATTTTTTTTGTATTTTTGTGCTTCTTTCCTTTCTTTTTTATCCCTTCCCCCCGTTTTTCCCCCTTCCCCCCTTTTTTCCCCCTCCCTTCAAAACACATGTTTTGAAGATAACATGTGTTTCCCCCTCTCCGTGGTTGTGTTCGGCTTTTCTTTGTCCCTTGTGGCAACATGCTTGCTTGTTTATCTCTTTTCAGTTCCCTGTGTTCGTTGTGACAAAGGGCAAGACCAAAACAATTTTTGGTCGAAACGTACGTATCTACTTACCTATAACATCTTATGTGTGATTTTTACAAAGTTTTTTATTTACTTCATATTTAATGATACCTCAGTGTTATAAATAATTTAAATTATAGATGCATCGCAGTGAAACTGGAATTAATTGGACGAGATTTTACGTCACAGCTGCTTGGTGGGTTAAACTACTACTTCTTTCACAGCATTTATAAAAGTACAAAAAAGTACAATAAAAGTATACGCTTAAAATAACATTTTCTGTCACTGATTACTTTTGTCGTGTTCTGAAACATAGTTTTTAATCGGTCTAATGGAAGTGATTTGAACTCATGCATGCACTTAATTTTTATATTCTAGTCTTTCCTTTTAGAAAATCATTTCGCCAGCTTTAATCTACAGTTAGGGAAAAAATCCAGCCGGAAACTAGTGATTTCGTTCTTTTTTTTTCAAAATAAGTATCGTGCATTGAGAATATATTCCTACTGGGAATAATTAAGCATGCTGCTTTAAACTAGTTATTTTAAGAGAATACTAATGAATTGCTTAAAATGCGTCCATTTTACACACACAACTCCAATATTTCTAATAATAAATCTTTCAATTAAAAAAAATGCCTTTTTTAAATAATGAATCATTTTTCATTCGCGTGAAAAGAAATATGATGCTTACTCCACAATCATATCGATACTCGAAAAGAATTTTCCCAAAGTACATTTTTTCCTAAGGCAAATTGAGAAGATACAGAATATATAATTGCTTTTTTCTATTCATCATGGAATTATAAATCAAGCATTATGATGGTAATTTAAAAAAGATTCTTCAAGTGCGAACAGTGCAGAAGTTAAGAAAGATAGCTAATATTTATATTTATTATCTGAATGCGCGATTTTGTTGAAAAATATCTTGCATAGATGTTTTTTCTGCGTTTTCAACTGCACATTTTAAATTTTAGAACATCAACTTTTATTTAAAAAACTCTGCGGTAAATATTTTATCAGAATATACTCAGATAAAAATAATAACATTCCACACTTTAAAATTTCTAGGAAAACTGTTAATAATAATTTTATTCGTTGAAAATTTTGTTAAATTAGATTCTGAACAGTAGTATTTATACAGTGAAGAAAAATATTTTAGAGCTGTAAAAGAACAGAATGTATAAGTTAAAGGTAATATGGAAGAATAATTTTTCGGTAAACAGTTGGATTAAAAAAAAATCATTAAGATTTTCGAAAAGCAACATTGCAAAATTTTTAAAAATTCCAAAAATCTAACGTATGAAGACTTGGCGAATTTTAAAATAACTCATCAGCGCCATATTTTTACATACATACAATATGTATACAACTTGTAGATATATTTTGAAGATAACATGTGTTCAAAAATCATTAAGGGGAAACAAATGCACGCTTCTCGGATGCAATATAGGGGAGAATGAGATCACTTTGGACGTGGGTTTGTTCTTCATTCACATTGATCATTTTCTTTGCTATAAACATTGGATATTCTGAAATTTTCAATGAATGATGTCATTGCATAAGGCTGACGTATCACTTTTGGAAAAGAAGAAAAGCAAGACATGAATTTACTCAGTTTTGGTGCTTAAAAGTATAAATGTCAAAACCTTTTGTTAATGCAACTACTTAATAATGTTTTAACACACCTGACGCCTGTAAAATGTGATGATAACGTATATAGTTGCCTTATGTTTAGTAAAATTTTATGCCCTTTATTCTTATGTTACTCTAGTGCCGTTTCACAAATGGTACAGAGTGAGGTTGATTCGGACATTTTTTTTTTTTTTTTTTGCTTCCAAAAGAGCCTCACCGCTCCAAGCCAAAATTTAAAGAGAGAATAGCGTTTGTACTTAAATTCAAAGATTGTGTATTCACATATTTTGTAAAAATTGGCTTTATTTAGAGTAATTATGTTAGTTGGTACACTAGAAAAGAGGAGCTTAACCCATCTATTGGTACTTCGATGTGTAAAGGGAATTAATATTATTATTATTTTGAAATTTAATATTACTGATAATTTAGGCTATTTATCACATATTAATTACAGCATTATTAAGTAATGCTGTATGAAGAAAAATAATACAAAATCATTTAGTTAAGATGCATTATAAAAAATTTAGGACATTTTGTTTTGAAGGACATTTCACAAATTACAAAAACTTTCTTTAATAATTTTATGCCAAAAATAACAGAGCTAGGCAGTACAAAAAGGGCAGAATTCAAGAATGGCTTTTGAAGTGGGCTTCCATCTTTTGAATATTCAATAACTATTATTGAATTACAACTTCTTTTTTTTGCTTAGTTTACATACATAAATGTTGAGTAATGCTATAATTGATGTTTTTTGACTAAAATGATTTAGTTATATGATTAACGGCTTTATTAAAATTTCCTAAACAGCCTCACGCTTATCCGAAATAATCAAGCCTTAAGGGGTTGCTTTGGACAAATTAAGCGTTACAAAAATGGCTAATAAATATTAAAAGCAACACTTGTATCATAAAGTTAAGTTCAGACAAATAAAAGCATAGATACACCTAAAACATTTTGTAAAAATATTGGCGTTTATTTTGTAACCCTAAAAATATTTATTTCTTCCGAAGCAGCCCTACATTCGCGTACAAAATTTACGTTCCAATTGAAGGTATTTTAAATCAAGACATGTTAAAATTCTTATGTGTATAAATCAAGGTGTATAACCTTAAAATTTATAATTTATTTCTAAACCTATTACATTTTAGGCAAGCACATTTTTATACAAGTACATCTATGAAGCGACACAGTAATACGATGCATAAATTAAAATTTATCTGAACGACTGTTTAACATGGAATAACTTCTTTTCATTCCACATTTTATATACATTTTTGAATAAAAGTAAGAGAAAATAATTAGTCTTTATTAAATTGCTTTAACATTTTAGAATTATACAAAGTGCTTTAGTCAAAAGCAGTTGGGGCAACTACGTGACTCAGTCTGCTGTTACTTGCAATTTTCGTACCATCAGAGAATTTGATGCTGAATTAAACAGTCTAATTGGTTTAACTTCTCATCAGCCATTCATATCTCGAGTGCATTCAGTGTAACTTTCCATTTCGACATGTTATTAGCATATTTATTTACTATATTTATTTACCATGATTTGCATCGCGGTTTGCAGGTCTTTAAAATAGCGGATTTGAAAGCTGGAATGCAAGATATATTCTTATATGCGAATAAGCTGATGTGAAATTATGCATGCAAGCACTGATTACTTTTAATATTCTGTGTACACAGAAGTAAGTTAATGAGTGGGATATGTAATTAACCTTTATGCTTAAAATAGCTTGTATTTTAACATGTAATTGTCGTATTCAATAATTCAAATTAAATTAAAACACGTGTCTTTATTTAAAGTAATTGAAATTATTATAAGGCATTCATGTAGAACGTTCAAATCATGGTCGTTTCATATTGATGATAATTAGCCAAAATTTTCATAATGTTTTATGATATTTAGACGTAATGTACGGAAAATTTATTAACCTTCTGAACGTTTTAGGAAAGGTTAAAAATATAGAGTTGTCTTCACTATTAATAATTTCAGAGACATAAGCAAAGGGAAAATATATAGGTATTAATCTCAACAAAGTTTGATACAAGGCTAAACTTTTTGAGCCCTGTCGTTCAAGGATGATAAGGTGGAAATTATTTCACTTTCTTCAGACAAAATTTTCGAAATCCTTGAAATACTTCCCCATTTCTGTCTTGACTGCTCTGCTGGGGTTTTGTCTTTTAAAGAATAAAAACGAATAAAATGATGATGATGATGATGGCGTGTCTGTGACAAGCCCAAAGTGGTGTCATGGCCGAAGATGAGAGCGCTGGAGCGATATATTGCACAGGTTCATCGCACAGGTTCATATTCGTAAAGAAGACCCCCAATCTGTAACAATTTAGCAATAATGAACCTCTAACAATAAAAAAAGGGTTAAATTGTTAATTCTAAATCAGCGACGTTAATTCAGTTTCTGTAGATTTTTTTTTTACATATCTGTCAATTTTCACTCCTTTCTGGCCAGTCCTAAGCCTGACTGCGAATTTAGTTATAGGTCGATTTCCTTTGATGATCTGGAGCTGTTGCTTTACTGAAATGTGTGATGCAGATCCCGTATTAAATATTAATTATCATTTGCTTGGTGTTTCTTTAATGTAATCTATCATATAAAAAATCATATATTCTAAATTATATTTCTGTTCTCATTTTTCTTTCACTTTGACTTTTAAATCTGTATATGCTTCTTCCCGTATGCATCATTTTTAATTGTTTATTTTTCCGCTTCAGTTGGAGCCGTTCTGGGATAAGAATAGATTGCATTACACCCGTTTGCAATAGCGATGACTTTTTACTTTCCCCCTCTTTGGCATGGTGTTGTCAGTGATTATCTTTTGTTGCTTTGCAACATCTTTAAAACTATTTGTTCTCGGTTTCATTACTTTAATTTTATCAGATTGAATTTTATGGTTGCTCTGGGATGTGGCGTTATTTATCTAGGCTAGGTTTTTGTTCTCGCCAAAGTGAAGTTCTGTGTTGGCGTCGATTTTAAGTCATTCCACCTAAATTGTACTGTCCGTGTAGGACGTATTTTTTACTTCGCTGAGCCACCACCAGCCATCATTGTAATACGTTTATTCTTCAATAGTACTTTAAAATAAATAGCTTTGATTAATTTAATGTCTTCGTCTTTTACTGCAACTTCGTGTTTCGAGCCTGGATTCATTCATCACAACGCAAGTTAATAATTTTAAAATAGCCAAAAGCAATATCTACGTTATAGAATGGAATCCCTCAAACTGTATCAGCAAGTAGGATAAACCTAGATTTAAGTCATCAGAGTGTCAGATAATGTTCTCACTGTTAATTTATTGAATTAGATCTTTATGATTAAAAAAATTATTAGGAGTCTTTTTGTATAGAAATCAGTGTTCATGAAACGCTCGTCCTTGTGAAATCTAAACGTGTTGTTTTTACACTACTTTCTGATCTTATTTCTATTTAGTCTTGCATTTAAAAAATAATCTAAATGCCTTTATTGTTTGTTCTTTTTTATAGGAATCCAAATAGAACGTTACTAAGGAGTAAGTCTCTTCAACAAATTTGACTTTTATAACACAATATTTTTTCCGGTGTATATTAGAAAATTGATCGTTAGCCAATCCAGTTACGGTGATAAGAGTTGTGGAAGAATGCCAGAGTTTAAGAAAAGTTTTGATTTAGAGTACAAAAAAAAGCTTTCGAATACCTCCATTTTTACATTTATCAGTAGATTTAAATTACTATCGATTGAACATAATTCTTCTTCTAAAAATGTTATAATATTTACGAATTCTTTGAATGCAGTGTGGGCTGCATAAGTAAACCGAACATTTTCCAAATTTCGATCAAATTGCATAAATAGAATATTTCTACGGAAATAATTTTCAAATCTTCTAAGTTCCCCTTTTCAAACTCCAGTTATGAATTTCAAAATATTAAAATATAAATTATATTCACTCCTCAATATTTGGGACAGAAGCTTTTTTCTTATCGAAAACTAAACTTTAATGCCAACGATTGTTCTACAAATCCTTGCATTCGTTGCTTGTTTAATAATAATTATTTTTAAATTCTGTCTTTTTTTCCTTCCTCTTATGCTTTGTGTATGTGTGTTTGCGTAGTTTTATTGTTTTCCTTTAAAAAGAATAAAAATAAGAATACATTGTTCAGGCCTCTCAGTCGGTCCTATTTTTTTTTAATTCCTACCTCTATAAATAATAGAGTAAAATGTTCTGCTGCTTCAACAGTTGTTAAATGTTCTTTTAGGTGTCAAGGTTTCGCCTACCAAACCATTAAAATACTAGGCTATGTAAATAAAACTTTGATGAAGGTAGGAATTTAAAAAAAATAGGACCGACTGAGAGGCCTGATGTAATGTACCTCCTGTGAATGTTGTTCTTTTCACTAGAAGAAAAGCTTCCTTTGTTAAAAAAACAACACAAAAATATATGAGGCATTCAAAAGTAACAAAAGGTTTCTAGGAGGACCCAACTGATGATATACCACATTGTAGATGGACAAACGTTAAATCTTTGGGTAGGTATGTTCTCTCGCTGGGTGGGTTGGCTGGTTAGTAAGAGAAATGCGGAACTTCCCCTTCCCGGAAATGCTATAAATTCTGGAGAACTGTGAAACTCCATGTTCTGGTGTAAATTCTAGGCTGGCGGTTACAGTATCAATGCAGATCAGTACAGGCAAACTGTCACCTGAATAGCAGCATAACCAACGAATAACCTGTAATGCTTTTAAACTAACGAACGGAAACGAAACGGGCTGAGTGTAGTGTTTGTAGATGTTACTAATAGTCTTACAGTTAGTCGCATTAAAAGTACACGCTAAGTAATGTGTGATATCACTTCCAAATAAAAGATGGAAAATTTTAGTTCCTCGTTATTGACATGTTTTTTCTAAAGTTCGTTTTCTTTAAAACGAAAAGGAAATGAGAAGCAATGGAAATTTATGTCTCACCCTGTAATTATAATGTATGTACATAGATAGATAGATAGATAGATATAGATATATGTGTGCGTGCGTGCGTGCATGTGTGTGTGTGTGTGTGTACACAGTGCACGTGAAAACAATTAAAATCACATTTTACAAACCTGCTTCCGTGCAGTAATTGTTACAAGACTTCAACATAGTACATTATCTCTAAAAATATTTTAATTTCGCGTAACGCCGCCACTCAAATTATTCGCTTAACTTTATTCCTCTAATTTTAATTTACTGGCTCAAGAGGAAATTTAAATACTATTTTCTAAGTCACTTTGGAACTAAAGTCAGCGCGGCAACTATTTAAATATCCAGTCACATTCATGCTCAAATGAGCAAGCAGCTTTACAGAGTGAAAGCGGAAATCTGATAGTCTTCAAAACGATTTAAGTAGGAAAGCTTCATTTTCCTTGTACTTTCAATTAATAACGCTGCAGGATTAACGAGGGAGATTTCGATTACTGTTTTAAAATTCGAACCTCGTAGAAATCTTAATCCTGGGCCCATCATCACCTCTGAATAATAATTATGGCAAGAGAAGCGAGCGGGGCAAGGTGGGAAGTTTCCATTTTGACACGTTTTATTTCTATCACGCCATAGCTGTTATCCTTCAATCGAAAAGTAAATTTCGGTACGGAAACGAGAGATTTAGTACATGCAAAGCAGACTGAAAAATGGGTAATACATTAATTTTGTAACAAGTTATGACTTGTGGTATTAAATGTAGCGTCGTAAAAAATAGTTATGCAAAATCTATACAACTCATTTGATAAGTGCATAAAAGCTGATATAATTTTGTAATATTATGACATATAACTTAGAATATTTAACAACGTTTAGCCATTTGTTTTACAGTTTTTTTTAATAATGTTTAATATCGTAATTTTTTGTAGGTGTCGGAGTGAAGTTTTAAAATTCGATTTAGGAATTTTTACCCTTTCAGTACAAGTGTTATTACAGGCGTGCCAACTGCTTGCCACATAAGTTTTCAGAAGTCACAAATGTAATGCATGGAAGATAATTACATAAGAAACAAAATGAAGTGTTTAGTACAAAAAACAGAAACAATTTTACATTAGCTCAATAGTTTAAAAAGTGATTAAACCTTATCAATCATGTAAACGTTCAAGATAAAAATCATGGAATAGCATCTCAGATTAATCTTACTAGATTAATATCACGCCTTTGTTTATTTTTATTGCATCGTTTAAAAATTGATACTCCGAGTTTTTAAAAATGCTGCTGTTTCGCCTTTAACAATTTCGATTCATAAAACTGCTCTACTTAAACTCGTTTAAAACATTTTCAAATTTGAAAAATGCCACGTATCTAAATAAAAATAACGTGTGTTAAAAACTCTCTGTTGGCAAGTTAGTCAAACAGCGATTCATATGGTGAGCACATTTTTAAATTTGTATTGATATCTTTAAAAGTACACTCTGTTTTATTTTTTAAGGGGGGTTTCAAAAGCGTGTATTCAATCATAAATAAGTATTCATTTTAACGCAGTGATTTTTTTCTGTTGGATTAATAAAATCCAACAGAACCTGTTCACCATTAATAATATAAATTATTGCTTGACATTGTAACACAGTCTACATCGATCAGTCGTAACTATATGCAGTTCGCGTATTAATGTTATTTTCTTATATTATTTGAAATTTATTCATTGTTTTATACAAAAATAAGTTAAATGTTAAAAAAAATACAGTAAACACTTTTATTCAACATTCCTTAAAGTAGGCATCGGAATCACAAATAATAAGCTTCCAGCCTTACTTTGGATGGCGGGTTATAAAATTATTGAATGAAGCTAAAACGAGTTATTAATGCATAAAACAGCATCTAAAACTTTTATAGAATAAATTTCATGCACAATATTTTTTTTTTAGCTAAAATATAGTATGCAAAATATCAGCTCAGTTAGAGATTGCTAAATAATGAAAAATTTATTTTATATTGTCCATTATAGTAACTTCCGTGCGATACCTATATTCAGGAGGTGTTTCTCTTATGTTTAGCATTTAACATGAGATTAATACATGAGATCCTCTCAAAATCATTTTGTTCTAAACGTCAGTAGACTATAGTATAGTATATTGAGATTTTTTAAGCTATATGTTGGTAAAATTTCAATATTTCCTTTAGAAATGGTACTTCCTTTTGCGACCGCAGAAGCCTTTTATCTATAAAGATATTTAACCCATTTGTGCCTGGATATTTTTGCGACTTTCTTCGATTTTTACTGATAACAGAAATAATAGATAAATTTCTGATGTCAAATTCCTGAACAAGGGATGTATTTTTTAAAAATCATTATGCATAAAAATCTAAGTATTAACATCCTATTTGATCATGTTAAAATATGTTGTAGAGTTGAGGCTCAATACTCATAAATAAAGGCTAGGAAAAATAAATAACGTTTTCGACTAATAGCGAAAATGCCGTCCCAATAAAGGGACGCTAGGCATAAATGGGTTAAATATAACACTCGGTTTCTAAAATTCCGGAGTTATATGTATTGGTTATCAGGAATATAATATTTAACTCATTTACAAACTCGGATTTCGCGGATTGAACACTCATGCACTCTAGTCACACGCATTGTCTTTGATAAGTAGCAATAATAAAATTTGAAAACTATTTATCCGATGCTGAAAAAGGGTGTTTGCAAAAGAAAACCACAACGTTGGCTACGACAAAAATAAATATGTTACAACTTTTTAGGAAAATAAGCTCAAAAATTACAATTTAAATATTTGAACATCCGATTTGTTCAATTTGATCAAACACCAGAAATCTACAACTGGTCTGGAATAACAGGATTAATTATTCCAACTCCTTCAATTCATTCTTGAAACGAATGTACTATTTATACAACAATACCCTCCAGAATGCGGAACTATGTTGTTTTGTTGAGCTGATATAGCCTATCAAATTTGGTGTATTCTTTTGTAAGTTGTATATTTGTATGGAAATCACAGGAAGGGGCTGAGGTCTAAAGCACACTTACGCTACGGCTTTCGCTTCTGGTGAGCTGTCACATTGTGCATTTATAACTTTTTTAAATTTAAAACAATACTTTTTTATTTAATTCGTCTAAAAAAGATATTAAATTAGTTTATGTAATTATAACCAGTCAAATTTGAACTATTCATCTGTACTGTATATCAATAAAAGAAGGAAATATATATACGTTAAAAATGGAATCTATTGTGATTTATAAATACAAAGAATTAAGTTTTGAATGCCTATTCATATATATATATATATATATATAGAGAGAGAGAGAGAGAGAGAGAGAAAGAGAAAGATAGATAGATAGATATAGATGAATAGATATTCTAAGCTATATATTTATTCCTTTTTAGTTTGCATGTCATTCCTTTAAAATACGTTCGCAATACTTACAATTCAACTCATTTCGAACGTAAAATTCAATAATAAAAACCATTCACTGCGAAAGTTGTCAGGACTTTGTACATTGACTCTCAATGCACCTTTCTAGAATTTATTTCTTTGCTATCACTTGATCTCCAACACATTGCTTCTTCTAACCACGTACTCATATTTTCCATTCGATAAAACCTCCATGGACAGTATCCTCTCTGAGAAATTTTCGCGATGCAGTGAAACAATAAAATATCTTATTTGCTCGAGCTAAGCGCAGAAAATCTCATCTTCCTTCATATTTATCATCCATGCTAATGCTGTTTGCTGAACTAGTCAGAGAGTTCACGTTATGAACGCCGGCTGGTATTTTTAAACTGATGGGTATACTAAGGAAATATTAATAGCTATTTTCGAAAAATCCCATTCTCGGTAGTAATATTGCGTTTTTTCTTCTTAATCCGCGAGAGCGTTAATGATATCAGTACGTTTAAGTATATTTTTTAAAATGTAGTGTGCGAATGTAATTAAAGTTTTATTACTTAATGCGATTATTTAAAAAAAATTGAATACATGAAATAGCAAGAGTTAGTTAATCTCAATTACAACATACACGTTGTATTTATCCCATAAATGAATCCTTTTACGAAAATTCGAAAGTTTATCTGATAACATCAATGGATGGTTTGTATGTTTTAATGCATAATTTTCGTAAAAATAGAAAATACGTTCAACTCCATCTTACACATACTTCTATTTAAATATATGAATTTACACAAGACTTTTGAATACCAAGTACACTGCAAATTTCTGAACAGAATATTTTTAGGAACACGTATTTTGTCAACTTTTTTCGCACACTTTTTAAAACACTTTTGAGAAAAGTTTTTTTGGGAATACACTTTGTCATCACACTTTCTAGCGCACACATTTTGGAACACATTTGAGAGCACTTTCTAGAACGCTTATTCTGTCCAGTACACAAATTCTAGTGCATATCCACCACCCTTCTTGGCCCCACCATGGCCGAGTGGATAAGGGACTCAAAATGATAGACAGCCTGTGGTGGATTAATTTTGTTATGGTTAAAATTTGATGAAAACTAAAGCCTAAGATGATCGTACAGTGGTATTATGCCGCGCATAACCTGCCTGGCAAGTACTCCTAGTATTACGCTGAAAAAATGAAAAATGATTGACATACACCAAAACACTAAAAAAAACTAAAGACTCTATGAATTGCAACTAAATTCCATTTATTCTTAGTCATTCCACTAATATTAATTAAAAGACGATATTGACATAATTTTAAACTTAAAAACATGTCTGGGGGAGATGTGGTTTTGGAGGATAAGGGGTATCCACAAAAGGTTTGAAACACAAATAATAAATAAATTACTTGGGATATTCACCATTATGATGAGGTAGCCATCTTTACACAGGACACGATCGACGCGTGCACTATTGGAACCGCTTTCTTTCTCTTAAGCCATCATCAAGCCACCGATTCCATGTTTCTTTTGAACACAACTTGATCATATTGATTCGAAGCACACACTGATTTTTTAAGCCCGTTCACACCTTTACCAAACTCTCTTCTGCTTCTTCTCTCTAGCACACTCGTTCTGTCGTCTTTTTTTTCTTCTCTCGCGGGGTTGTTTCCTTTTTTCTTACCCCCTCTTACATCATTGGCTGGAGTTTCTGATTTGTTCGTATCGGGGAATTAATGCATCCTCTCGTCGAATCCCAGACATGTAGGTGGGTCATCGGGGAATATACCCCGCCAAATTTGCATATCATTTTCGGCCGTAAATATTTTAACGTTGACAGTTCATTGTGCTATAGTGTCCAGACTGTCCATTGCCTGGCGCCTCTTCTAATTTACGGTCCACTTGTGTGGTCTTCCCATGGGAACCGTCTCAAAATTATATTTTACTGCTGTTTCACTTCACCACATCTCTCCCCCGTGTACATAAAAAAAACAAGAAAAAAAAATATTCAATGTCCACAGTCACTAGTTCATTACACGTAGCTACACATGTGCTACGTTTTAAAATTTGGCACTTGTCCTGTATAGTCCATGCGATATAGTCCATCATACGTAGCAAATTATGTGCTACGTTCTACCGTTTAGTAGTTGGAGTTTAGTCCATACACAATAGTCCATCACGCGTAGCTACACGCGGCAAAAGTTTCAGTTGTGATACATTTGTTCTCCCGTTGTGTCTCAAGCATTTTGTGGTTTCACGTGAACATTTTCGTTCTCCTTTGCGGCTTTGTTTTGTCAGATTTTGTTAAATCTGGCAGTATCGATAATGTTTCCGAACCACTTTGCATTGATAACATTAATGAGTTACCTTTGTATCTTGTTTCTCAATTTGTTCAAAATAATATATTGTACACCAATGGGATTGTACACACATTATTATGTTTGATCACACATTCTGTACCAACATGTACCATATTTATATTATTAGAGATGGATATATATATATTAAGAATAACATACAATATCATGTGTGTCTATTACTTGTTACACATATATATTTATCTGCATATCATAAAAAATACTCGTCTTCCTTCCCTTTTTTTTTTTTTAAATTTATTATTATTATTATTATTATTTTTTTTTTTGCTCAGACAGGGGATTCATTCCTATATTGCACACCCTTTTATTTATACGGTACACCTCACGTACCACTGTTCCAAAATATCTAGCCATAATCATCGATGCGTTCTTATTTACTCATTCAATTCATTTCTAAATTCCCACGTCTGTACCTGTAAAAGAGTTTCACCGCTAAACCCGTGCGTTCTGGAACTACCCTCTCTCCTCTTGTATTCCTTTTAAGCAGATCCTTCCGGCTGCGAAACTGTTTGTCGCTTGACAATCGGAACTCATGGTTGAAATTTCCGGTTTTTCACTGCGTATAATACATCCGCGCGTTTGGAAAAGGGGGAAACTGTAGCTCGACGACTCAACTCGTGCTGTATGCAACCGGTTTATCTCTTGCGCCTGGAGTGACTCGGCACATTTTTCGCCTGTGTTCTTTTAGGATGTCAACGTCGTGTAGAGGTAAGTGATTGTTATTTAATTATTTTGTTAATGAAAGCTTATGCCGCCCTATTAACTGTAATTGTGCACTATTGGAACCGCTTTCTTTCTCTTAAGCCATCATCAAGCCACCGATTCCATGTTTCTTTTGAACACAACTTGATCATATTGATTCGAAGCACACACTGATTTTTTAAGCCCGTTCACACCTTTACCAAACTCTCTTCTGCTTCTTCTCTCTAGCACACTCGTTCTGTCGTCTTTTTTTTCTTCTCTCACGGGGTTGTTTCCTTTTTTCTTACCCCCTCTTACATCATTGGCTGGAGTTTCTGATTTGTTCGTATCGGGGAATTAATGCATGCTCTCGTCGAATCCCAGACATGTAGGTGGGTCATCGGGGAATATACCCCGCCAAATTTGCATAGCATTTTCGGCCATAAATATTTTAACGTTGACAGTTCATTGTGCTATAGTGTCCAGACTGTCCATTGCCTGGCGCCTCTTCTAATTTACGGTCCACTTGTGTGGTCTTCCCATGGGAACCGTCTCAAAATTATATTTTACTGCTGTTTCACTTCACCACACAGCCGAATTGAAAAGGTGACGGGACCGGACCCCGGCGCGCGTCTGTCGATCTAACGCTCTGGAGTTTTGGTCGGTTTTCTCCAGATGTAACGTAAATACGCATTAGAACCCCTTAGAAAGTCCCCGACCAAGGCACCCCCCCATCCTAGGCATATACCTATCATGCAAGTTTTCCTCTTTATACAAAGCAAACCCAGCACACTTCTTAAAATGTAATTTGGAACACTTTCTTTGGTAGAATTTTGATGCATAGTTTCCGCCTTACCTCTTTTAGCTTCCGATAAGACAATAAAAGCATGGCGTCACTATCCAGTTAAAAAGGAATATAGTTTTTTTAGGAGCTAACATATATCCGAAAGATATGCATGGTCTCCTCAAGCGTATGTCTTGTGTTCATAGATTATGGGGGCTTAGGCACTTCTATTTTTACAGCATTTTGCACCTACCCTAAGCCCAGATTAGATCGATATCGGCTGTACCTGCCAAGGATGTTAATTTTTTGGTACCACAAACTCTCGAAGAGATCGTTGCTACATGATTCAAGAGCCGGTAGATGGCAGCACTACCGATCATTAGCGGGGTGGGGCTTCTTAATTTTGAAGCAAATACCAAGCAGAAGTCCCCAAGGCATAGTTTTACCACCCCTAGAGGTTTCAGTTCTGTAAGGGAACTTGAAGGACATTGCGACTACGACGTATTAACGTGCTCTAATCGCATTAGCGAGCACGGCGACCTTCGGTTGGTTCTAGGATCGAACTCACAATCAATCATACGAGATCGACGCCTCTTCCAACTGGGCTACCGTGCCGCAGCTTGAATATCTAGCTTGCCTGAAGTCAATTCACTGTGTACATTTGGGAACACTGTGTGTCCAAATGTGTTCCCGATCTGTTTTTAAATGTTTTTCCAAGTTCAGATTAACAGATATTCAAAGCAGAACATTTTCAGAACAGTTCTGGAACACTTTCTGTATAATGAAGCATATTCGGAACACATTTAAGAATAAAATTTAAGTAACTGAAACACTTTAAAAAAAAGTGTTCCAATTGTGTTCGCAATGTGTGCTAGGAATTTGCAGTGTATCATTAGCGTTCAAACCTTATAATCTTTAATATGCCTGTTTAATGGCTTCTTTAATATGGCTGCTAATTTTATTAAACACGGAATCTAATTAGCTTTTAACTATTTCATTTCTTGAAAGAATGTGACTTGAAGGCTATTCGTTTAAAATATATTCTGGCATGCAATACTTCTTGAATTATGTGCAACGCCAAACATCGTTTTTTTTAGCATTATCTATCCAGCCAGTATAATTTTTACTAATTTTGTTCTTTATTTTCCCTCTAAATTTAAGTATTGCAATAAAAACGCGATAAATATGTAATATTTATAAACTAATTAAAATAGTTAAGGGAATGTAAAGAAATATATTGAGTTAATTAAATTTTAGCGCTTTTCATTAATGCATAAAAGAGATAAAACCAATAAACTGAAATTATTTAGTGCATAAAAGTAATAGCTACAAAAATATTTGAGTAACTATAATATATTTAAATACCTAAGTATATATATGATGATACTTCAGAAAAAGTTCCTGAAAATGCCTTTTATTTTACAAAGAAAAATATTTTGCTCATCCAAATCTTTTTTCTTGTTTCTTCAAAATACATCAAACTATAAGCTCTTTAATTATTCATTGAAGCTGCTAAGATTTACGAGTTCATTGTCGATTACTTATCCAACAAAGAAAAGTACTTAACTTGAATAACAAATTAGATTACAGAACACTCTTTTCATATTTCTTCAAATTCTTTTTCAAACTCCAGCAGATTAACAATAAGCTAATTAAACGAAATGAAACATTTCCAAACAATTTTTCGAAGAGTTTAATTCTGAGCGAATTGATATGCAGAGAAATATTATGATAATATCATGTTTTTATAAAAGTATAATAATCAAATTTAATCTGTTTAAATCCGAATCCATACTCTGTCACTTCAATCTAAATGCATTCAGTGTTTTGGGATTTTTCTTATGAATAACAGAAATATTTTTCTAAATTATAATGCATTTTAATTTAAATGTAACGTGTGATTTCCCATCTGAATTAAAATTGTTTTATGTTTTCTTTCGAAATAATGTAATATAATTTAAAACCTCTCAAATTTATTTTTCTTGAGATGATTTATTTGCTTTTTGTATTTTTATGTCTGAGTGCTAAGTACTTCGTTCAGTTGAAAGAGTTGTTACTTCAAACATAGATGAGAGGTAAATATTGCATAGCTGTCCAGATAGTATTTTACAAAAATGGACTTTAATAATATTACATAAACGTAAGAAGAAATATTTATACGCCTAGTTAAATTAATCGACTATTTATGTTAGTTGCTTTCACCAAAAGGGCTGATGCGTTTTTCTGTAATAGTGCGCTTGTTCATTAAGAATTTCATTTTGTTGTATACACTAAAAAATGCTGACCAATTGTTCATTGCTAATTATAAAAAATATTTTGAACTTTAAAAAGTTACAAGATATCTAAGTAATATGAACTTTTAAAGGTGTGCACTAAATAAAAATTAGCTGAATTGAATATTTTTTTTCTCTTTATACTTTTTGTGCTTTAGATCTTGTTTACTGTAGTCTTTACGTTGTGCAGAATTTACTGACATCCAGGCACACACATTCTCTACATTTTAATTTAAGGAACCCATAGAATGGATCAATATTTCTTAGAATTCAGGCACCAGATAGTATTTTCTAGTCGAGATTCTATGTCTGAATACTTTTACTTTGTAATCATCTAACGATCGAGAGCCACTAAATATTCATACTTTCACACTGATGATTAACCTTCACATTTATGTTTTCATTGAAGGTCAAATCCACAGAAAATATTATACATAAGCAGGTTTCATAGTGTTAGTTTAAGAAAACTGCTGCACATAAAGCACACTAAAATATAAAGCACGAATATTAAAGATATTTTACAAAATAAGTATGTTACCAAATGAAACAAGCTGCGTATGTAAAATCAAGATAATGCATTTTAAAAAGGCACCTGATATTGATATTAAGTAACCTGTTTGTTCATCGCGATTGGTGCTATTTTTTCTAGTACAGAAAAAATCAGGGCCACTATCCGGGATCCGTAGTACATGTGTACCATTAATTTCTTCCCCCTTTACTTGAGATCTCTTTTATGTCGTCCCCTTCCGTCACCTCACATGGAGAGGAGTATTTGTTTTTCACAAAGGGCTGCGGCATCATTCAAAATGTCCACTCATATAGGTTTAACTATTAAACAATTGATAAGGCTTGTTTAAAAAAAAAAATGGAGGTAGGAAGATAACAAAATCTGACAGTCATTTGAATAAACATATGGAAGATTGCGTCGTATAGCTAAAAGATTAATAAATCATTTTTTGTAAAAGATTAATAATCTATATTATGAGGAAAATTTGTAAAATATAAGGAAAAAAGAATCGGGAATATAAATTGTTGCACCCCGTACATTTCTTACATCATAGACAAGCCAGCAAGTGCGCATCAAGAAGCCTGTTAGGGGATTAGCATTAGCCATAGAAATTCAAATATTTTCATTTATTTTTCAATACAACAAGTTAAAATGATTAATCAGATGCATCTGCCGAAAATTGTATGTAAAGTCACATTATTTGTTTAAACACGATCTTGACTTGGTTACTTTTACCTATGGAATTTAAACATACTATCCAGCAGATATGAAAATTCAAGTCTCTAACATGCTTACATTCAATGTTATCGTAATTTCTACACTGTAAAATTATTATAATACTACACAATTTGAGCGTATTAACACAATAGAACAAAGAACAATTTTCCAAGTTATTATGCGTATAATTACTTAGAAAACTTCTTATTCGTTAAAATGTCATTATCATCCCTAATTAAAATTTTGCATTCACCAAATAAAATTCAGAAGAAATATATAGATTGATTCATTGAAAAGTATATACAGAGTTTTACAAAAGAGTTTTGACAAAATATAAGGGGAGGTAGGGCACATTAAAAGGAACCAGAATTACAAAGCAATGTGGGGTCACAAACACCGTTTTTACTAATCAGCTTTATAATTAATCCAGTGATCAAATTAATATATAATCCCTACATTAATAATCCTGTTAATAGTCAATTTTAGTCAAGTGCTTGAGAAATATATATATATATATATATATATATATATATATATATATTGACAAACTGTGATCTCAAAATTCACCGTTTTTCCAAAGTGGTTATTAACTGCTACATGATGTTTCAGATTCTACATTGCTGTATGATTCGAATCCTTATTATATCCCTCACCTACCTTTAAAGTTTGTCAGAATTGCTTTGAAACACCTTGTATATACATAAATCGTATGCACATGTTAAAATAGTCTTCAAATTACCTCGTATATTTAATTTCTAATCCCTGGCACAAAGCGTTTTAAATGTTAATTATAGATTTTAATAAACACCAAATTAACAGTTATGTACGATTCATCTTTCGAAGATACGGTTAAAATGTGTGAATAATGTTTCCATATAATTAATTGAAAATAGAAAGATAACGTTACTCTTCCCTTTAAATAGCGAGGACTATGAATTTTTCGGTTGTTTGTCCCGAACCATCTTCCTTAGTTATGTATGAGATATTTAAATAACTTCAACACTGACTGCAATGTAACATGGAACTTACGATGGTATTTAAAATTTATAGCTTGAATAAAGTTAATGTAAACACATAGAACAAGAATTAAGGGAATAAACAGAAATAACAATGATTGAGTTAGAAGCACGACAGTATAATTTTTAGGGATGCATCAAACTTATGCTTCAAATGCAAGTTGTTTTAACAGAAAATCAAGTTTTAAAAGAATTAAAATGAGAAACTTATATTTTTCAGATTAATTCAATATACTAATTTCCTCTGATTTTTGTATTTATTAAGAGATAAGATGAAATAAATATAGCTTCTGCGTATGGGAAAATCAGTCGAAATTTAGCATAGTAAATAAAAAATATTTCTTAGATTTGTCACAATATTAATATATATTTTCCTATTGAAACATACTTAGATTTGTCAAAATATTAATATAGATTTTATTTATTGAAAATTAATTATTTTACTATCTTTAATTTTACATTTTATTTCATTTGGCCACAAAAGTTGTTTCACGTTTGCTTTTATGGGTTATCAAAGTTTGTATTTATGTTATTATGGTAACGTTACTCATGGGCGAACTACCTAGGATGAAGGGCGCCTTGTCGGGGGACTATCTAAGGGGTTCTACCGCATATTTACGTTACATATGGGAAAAACCGAGCAAAACTCCAGACAGTTAGATCGACAGCCGCGCGATGGGTCCCGAACCCGGGACCTTCACAGTTCAGCCCTCTACCATTTTAAGTGTCTTATCCACTCGGCCATGAGGGGGGGGGGGGCAAACGGCTTTTCAAAGATGGAGTGTGCTTTTGTAAACGGTGTGTGTTTAATCTCACCAAGATGTTTTCCCTCAAATAGAAGGCTAAAACATTTAAAATTGAGAGAAATAATTTACACATATTTTCCTTTTAAAGTAATTCAAAATTACTAGTCACCATTTTTATTTAATTTAAATAAATTTAAATTCTCAATGTAAAAAAGTAGGTAATTTGATTGGTGTCTTATTTAAGCTCTAGAAACTTTCATATTCAAATTTCAGAAGATTTTTCAAAGCAGATTATGCTCTTAGTATTTTCAAAATGCAGATATGCTAAATATTTCAAGAAATTTCCAAAACAAGTAATCAGTATGTAACCGAAAATAAAAAATAAAAAAATCTCACAGTACCAAACGGCTACATAACGCAGTGAAAAAGTTTTAATCAACTATGCACTTTTCCCCTTACCATTAATTATTAATAGATTTTAAGAGAAAAATAATTTATTTATCTAAACCCTAAGAAAAACCATTGCTTTTAATACCTTCGAAAGTGTTTCTTTAATATCAGCTTAATCAAATATTCTCGAAAAGCTCATGAAAAGAATTCTTTTGATGCACGCGTTCATTACCATATTCTGAAGAAATAAAGAGCTGTTCAGCCATAAATACTCTGGTGATGCAAAGAGGAATATTGTACTCTGAACACATTCAGAGACGTAGAAGAAAGATAAAGAAAGTGGTAACTATGCGCAATTTCATCCGCCCTTGTTACGTTCTTCTTTCATCGGAATCCACAGCATAGCTGCTACACATTTCTATGAAATGGGCTTGGGAATAAATATATTGGAAAGAAAGCTAAATTCCTATCAAAAATTCCAGGTGAAAGGGGAAAGAGCTTTAATCCATTATTTCAGCAATTTAATAAATCTGAATTTCAATTCCCCCGATATCTGCATCATTATGCATTTAAATTATTAAATTGAAATTCATATGATGCATTTGTGGAACATGTCTCTTGTACTTATGAATTCGATATCAAATTTACCGTCAAGCGAGAAAAGTTGGAACTTTTCGATAAACTTCCACACTTACGCTAAACTTTCTTCACTTTGAAAAAAAAACAAACTTCCTCAGATGTACATTACCTTCGAGACATCAATTTAAATGTTTCATGTAATTCATTATCTACGATAGAGAAGTTCAGTTGTTTTGAGAAAGTTATTAAATTACTTAAATGGCGAATCCGATTACCGTGATATGTAGTAGACAATTTTAGCTCAATTGTACGTTTTATCTATCTTAAATGTCAATCTGACAAACGAAGGAAATTTAACTGTTGAACTAATTGTGATAATACCTATGTTGAAAGTGAGATTGTTGTAAAAAATTGATTATGTCTGACCAATCAAAAAAATCAAACTGTATGTTCCAATTAATAATAGTTTTAGATTTTCCTGTTTGATGTTATCCTCATGGGAAGCCTTTGAATAAAAAAATATTTATATCATCAACTTTATTACTCAGTCATTAACAATTTTTTTTTTTGTGTGTGTGTGAGCATTTAGAATCAAACTCATTAACAGACGAAAATGATTGCAAAGAAACAGACATGAGATCTCTTTAGAATGACTTTTTTGTCAGTATCAGTTGTCAAAATCTGGAAATGATCAGCTCATTGTTCATTTGATAATGTAGTTATTGATCAAGATGTGCTTTCATCAGGCAAATCGCAACTTAATGTAGTAAAAACTGTGATTTCAGTCAATAAACTTCAGATGTTTGCTCTTAGTGGTGTTCTCTCGACCACACTGTCGACCTAAACTTTTATATTCTTATTACCTCAATGCAAAATGCTCTTATTTAAACATATATAACAAACAAATTGATTTTTCTTCAATCTTTGTACTTTTCATGATGTGAGTGTTTATAGTCTTACTTGTTACAGTAGTTGTTCATTAGAGCACTTCATTTTGGAAGGCAATTTATTTCCACAATCTTTTTAAAACTGCATGCACAGAAACATGGGTTAACTTCTTTTGAACTAGCTATTTTGAATTAGAAAACTAAAGTTAGGCATGCAAAACTGTTTTCTGGTAATAAGAATCATTATATTTTAACATTATTACATGGATATATGACGAAATAAAAAGCTAAAAAACTTTGTAAATCCAGCCCCTAAGTGATACATGTTACTGGGATATTTTCATACTTGAAAATGAGCTAGAAGATTGATAACAATGTAGTCTACGTCGCGTAAGATAGACTACACTCTTTATGATGTAATAGCTAAAATAGCAAAATAATTTTTGTCTTCCTCTACAGTAGGTGTTTCCTCAATGCTGTGGTTTCCTTTCCACCCCAAACATCCATCAATTTTGTCTCTCTCTCGACCCTGAGAATCTTCCTCATGTATTCTATTATCCGTCATGCCCCATATAAGCTTGTCTATCCCTTATAAGCTTGTCTTTACCTCCAGATTTCCAGCTCAGTAGAAGCTTAGGGACGGACGCGAGACCATGCCAGACAAGAAATAGCTCAGGTCTCGTCTCGCCTCGCACTTTCACATCGAAGTATTGTCTCTCGGTCTCATCCGTCTCGCGTTCTCGTCTCGCATTCGTGGGTATCCTCTCGCATCCGTAGGTATCGTCTCGCGGTCTCGTCTCGAGCGGGACCGTGAGACCAGTCTCGCATTGTCTGACGCCCAAAATGTTTTTATTTTTACTTTATTGTATGAAGTAAATAATGTGCAGTCGTCTCACGTTTATCGCGGTTTCACATATTGTCTTCATATCAATGGCGGATAGCGGATCTAGATTTTTTGTGGAGGGGGGGGGGCGGTACAAAACTTGAATATCATCAGAATTGCATGAAATATGCAATTGTCAGGTAAGAAAGTCATTTTTTACTGTAAATATATATCTCTCGGAGGGGAAACTCGACCCCAGTGCCCTCCCCTTGGATGAGCCCTTGCTTCATATTTATTTCCGGATATGAAGTATCTAAATGTAATTGCATGCAATGGAATCTCCTTGCAAATTACTTTTAACACGAACTAAGGATTGTTGCAAGACGTACTTGAGAACAGGGCCGGACTGAGGCATCGGGCGATCGGGTGTGCGCCAAGGACAGCTTCGTGAAGCTCTAGATTCGACAGCAACCAGCAAGGTCACGACTCATAATATGAAAGGGGACACATCTTTGAACAATGGTTCCCACATCTAGACTGACTTTATTCTAATATATAAATAGTTATTTGTTATATATAATTCTTATATATATTATAATCAGCGGCATAGCCAGAAATTTTTCATGGAGGGGGGGGGGGGTTATGACTACTGCAACTCTCAAATATGTATACGTGTGTATGATAATGGAGTCAAGAATATACATTTTATATGGCAAAAAACTCCTCATGGGGGTTTTGTGACCCCGTCTCTCCCCCTTGGCTACGCCAATGATTATAATACATTAAGTTTGCTTGTTTTTCCAGTATACAATTCTACACAGAACGATGGGCTTGAAATTTTGCATTGGTATGCAAAATAAATGGCACAGAGAAGCCCTGCCATAGGCTACTTTAAAATTCTGTAAATTCACCTGTTCCCCACTTTTCTGTAATTTTCAGCTCTGGAAAACTTCCTACTAAATTTATCAGAAGTAATGCATTGAAAATTACATTATTTTGTTCGGTTCGTACATGAAGGAAGATGGGGATCAGTCTGATCGAATCGACAGGGCCGTTGCAGCGGTCATTCGGCCCTGCTTAAAAGCCAATTTTTACGCCTGCATGTTATAAGTGTTTTTTGTAATGTTATTGCAAAAAAGGTTCCAGAAAATTCAGCATATGATGTCAATTGTCAAAAACAGGTCTTTGAATGCTTCATCTGCAGAGTGAACTTCCTTAATAAATGTATTTTACCTACACTCGACACAATACCCGTGGAAAAAGTTTCAATAATTCACTTAAATACTTCCAAGAAAAATTACAGACTAATTTGCAAAATGCATTTTTTTATATAAAGATAATAATTAAAATAGCCATTTGAAAGTTAATTCTAAAATTCTCGTTTCCTTACAGTACCTACTTGCAAGTAATGTCTTATATACCTGAGGTACTGACTATAAATATATTTGCCAGTTTTAGAGCGAGACCGCTAGTCTCGCGGTCTCGCGCGAGAGCTGATCCGAGGTATAGCCTCGCACCCGGTTCTATCGTCTCTCGGTCTCGTCTCACGGTCTCATCTCGCTCTTGGAGGTATCGTTTCGCACCCGGAGGTATCGTCTCGCGGTCTCGTCTCGCAAAATTGCGGAGCCGCGAGAAGTCTCGTCTCGTCTCGCTGTCTCACGTCCATCCCCAGAAGGGGTGGCATTTCATCCGTTGGACATACCCGTACCATTTTAATTTTTTTTTATCAATCTTCGTTTTCATGATTGTCGTAAGACCCATCCTTGCTGTTATTTTAACATTCGTCTGTTTTTTTCTGGTCTTGAAGTTCTAGCCAATCTTCGCCAGAAATCCATTTCTGTAGTTAACAATATCTTTACGCTTGATTGACCGAGTCTCTGCTTGAGACAGGAAACTACTTTCGGTCAGGGTGTTAAAGATGTTTTGTTGTTGTTGTTTTGATTTTTGAATAACATTTCAAAAAGAACGTTATACAAACTTAAAATATATATTAAATCATTAAAAAATTCAGGAAAGTTACTTATATATAATACATAGTCCTGAAGAAGTTTACATTTAAAAGTTACACTTTATTACAGAAAGGGGTTTTACAAGGAAACCGGAAAGACAAAAGCAGTATTCTTATGTACGCAAAATGCCACTGAGTTAAAACCGAAAGTTTACTTTTTCACCTTTACATCGTTTCGTGCGCATTTTGTCGGAAAAGATGATGGAAGATTTGATGGAAGAACTTTACTGCATCACAGTTAGACCTGAAATCCCTTAGGCTATCATTTAAAACTGAATATTATAAAAATGTTTAATTGAAATTTAAATTTAAAATATTTTACTGTAATGTTCGAACATGAATTTAAATGTTTTAAACACAAAAATATTTGCAAAACGTTTAATTAGTACGGCATGGATGAAGAATTTTCTTTGATTGGCATTGATTGTTCTTCAAATTTATAAAAACTTAAAAGCTTAATGTCTTCTTCGATCTTTATTTTTAGTTTAAAAGAAAGGAAAAGTAAAATTTAATTAATGTCGTCAAAGATGCTTATTTTTCAAGATTATTTTTAATGTTCTACAAAAGTAATATTCTTAGTGAAAAGGATAAAAACAAAATGCAGCAGATTTTAATTTTGAAACCGCTCTTTAAGGAAATATAATGAACGTTAATGTGTAGTTTGCCGATTTTCTTGATCTAATGCTAGTTTTCCAAGATCGGTTTAGTTTTCTTCCATAAATAAAAATTATGGATAAACATTAAGCTAAGAAATACCTCTTATGTATGTAAGCAAAAAATGTATGGCTGTTTGCGTTTACTAAAACGAACCAATTAAATAATTCACCTAGCTAACCACCATAATATATGCAATAGTTTTATAAAAATGAGGATAATGAATTATTTTTGATACAGGTATGTAATCAAAAAAATTTACAAGTACATTTTAAAACTACGTTTACGCAAGTTTTGTTTTCACTTACGTAAACGTAGTATATTATTTAAAGTATAAAAAATGATGCGAAATTGATTAATATATATGTGACAAATTTAAAACATGATATTAAATAACTCATGCATATGTAAAAAGTAATATTTTACTGTTTTAATTTAGTTTCATTAAAAAAAACTTACCAAAATAACTTGTGATCCTAATGCATATGAAAATTTCTATTAACGGGTATTTACAGACTTATCTAATACATACATATATATATATACATTTATGATGCTGCCCAAGGCTATTTCTTAAACCGTTAGTCTGAGATAGTTCCAATTCCAAAAATTCTTTAAATTGTATAATCTATTACATCGGAAACGTAATTGAAAGTTAATAAATCAATCCCTATAAAAATTACGGAATTTAAATTTTTATACGGTCCCCCTGTCCTGTTAGTTTTCTTCATGCAATTTGAAGAACAGTTTAAAAAAAATCGTCTTTCTACGAATAAAATTTTCCGAGTTATAAAGAAGCAAATATTTTGACTTAAGTCACTTTTCCACGTTTAAAAAAGTGCCATTACGGTAAACCGTTAAGGGACCATATACATATTAAAATTTTGAATTATAGGTTTTAATTTCATTTTCTGGCATAATTCCGGAGTAAGAAGTAAAACTAATTTTAGAATACTAATCCTTAAGCAGAAGGTTATAATGATGCTCTATAAAAATCTATCTGGGGTTAGACTTACTTAATCGTGTATGTCTAGCATGCAGATTTGTAACACCGAGTATGCTACTCAAAGTGCAGGAAGAGTTTTCTACACAGGTGCACATTTGTACTGCAGCCGAAGGAAGCTGCTTTTGAGCAAGTGTTAAGCAACAGAATTTGTAAAGTTAAGTTTCTAAAATACATATATTTGTATTGTAATATGTTTTATTTTCTAATTTAGTGTTTAATGAAGTGTTTTATTTCCTTGTTTTTTATTTAAAGTTATTTAACACCAGTTCATTTAAACAAGTCTTTAAAAATTTCTATTTTCAGTATAAGCTGTATTTTTATGTTAATTTATTGGATACACATAGTTAAACGTTAATCTTCTTTATTGCAATCTACATTCATAAAATGTTAATGAAATTGCTAATGTTACAAGGCTTAAAACCATGTACATTAATTTTTCTCAAATTCCTTTTGTATACAACCCCTATTACGCTGAACTTTACGAGCTTGTAACTCGGTGAATTTCGGTCGTAGAAGGACGATTTTTTTTTTTTTTATTGTGCATGAAATTGCGTAAGAGAAATTTTCTAAGTATAACTGGTAGGACCGAGCAGTATGAAATTTAAGTTTCGTAATTTGTGAGGAATTGATTTATTGACTTTGATAGTTTCTGTTATAGTAGATTATATAATTTAAAGCATTTTTGCAATTGGTACTATGTGTCTCTGAGTAATGGTTTAGGAAATGGCCATTGGGCACCGTTACCATTGGACACCCTGTATATCTATCTATCTATCTATCTATCTATCTATCTATCTATATATATATAAATATATGTATATACATGTGTGCGTGTGTGTGTGTATGTACATATACATATACAGGGTAACTCGCTACCAGACTGACAAACTTGCAGTGGGTGTAGAGGGAACAGAGACGGTTCAAAATCACTTAGAAATGCGGATTCGGAAACGTTGTCTTCATGTACCTGTTAATAATCACGTTGAAGAAGTGTTGAAGTGACGTCTAATTTCTCAGTCAAGTTCAATAAACAATAGACTTTCCTCAGACAATTTCATAAATGTAATGAAGGAAACAATTCTGAAATAACAAATTTTATCAAATGCAATCGGTGAAAGAGGGATTAGTTTTTGATAAACCGTGGTCGGAAAGTTTACTATCACCTGAACACTTCTTCTAAAATGATTATTAACGGGTACATGAAGACGATTTTTCTGACCCCGCATTGCTATGTGATTCTGAACAATCTCTTCACCCACTACACCGCCTGCAAATTTGTCAGTCTGGTAGCGAATCACCCTGTATAAATGTATTTATATATGCATATATATATATATATATATATATATATATATATATATATATATATATATAAGTCATTTCTGCTTCGAGTCTATTTAGTAAAGTCGCAGATATAATCCTCTATCTCTGCTCCGGTACAGTCAAGGTCAGCCCACTGAGAAGAGATAAAGCAGTGAATCCAATTTTCTATTCGTTGATCTTCGGATAATTTTCTGTTACAGAAGAAACATTCAGCATCTTTGTTTTCCAGTTCTTTAATTCAGGGTATGGAATCCATTACAATATTGCCTAGTGTTCAGAGGCGTAGCCAAGGGAGGGGTTAGGGGGGTCATAACCCCCCCATGAGGAATTTTTTGCCATACAAAATGTATATTCTTCATTACATTATCACACCCACGTATACATATATATATATATGAGTTGTAGTAGTCGTAACCCCCCCCCATGAAAAATTTCTGGCTACGCCCCTGCTAGTGTTCCATATACCCAACACGCCATTTAAGAAAACGAACATTTAAACTGATGGGCAAGACGCTGTCAGCTAAAATATAACCATAGCACAGTAAACTACAATTCTTTTGTGTGTGTTATACGTAACAGCAGTGTCCAAGTGAAGTGCATAATAATAGGTTAAAATGTTTCATAATGTATCTGAAAAAGTTTTCTAAAGTCACAAAACACACTTTGTTCTGTAGCGAGTAGTACGGCAATAATAAGGGTTAATTCTTACTGCATTGTAACAATCTTTCTTGAGTAGTTCATGGTATTCCCTCGTAAAAACAGCAAATAACAGAGACGAAATCTCGGTATTCCATATTCCCTCCTCTATAATCTTTTTCAATCTCTTCCCGCATCAGGTTTTGTTTTTCAATAACAAAAGTATAGATATGTTGCGTTCAAAATTAATAAATATCAGTTTAATTAATGAGGATCAGTTTTCAGAAAATAACTTTCTAATTCTCAAAATAAAACAAAGAATAGTCTGAACAGGTCAAAATTTTCCGAAAAATCAACTAGAATGGTGGCAATAAAAATTAATGAATTTCACCATGAACCGGCATTCGTATCGCGCATTGCTTTTTTGAAGGCTTACAGTCAGCTAGTTAAAAAACACGAAAGTTGCAAACATTTCTAAGAACGAAAATTACGTTAAAGCTGCTTGAACCAGGTTGAAACTTATGCAAAAAATTTCACTTAATTAGTAAAGGTGAGAAAGTAAAATATCTGATCTTTTAATCCACTACCATACACTTGAGACGAGACTAAGAGAGAATGAAAGAGGTAGTTGAGATGCAGAGTTCAAAGAGATGAACTTCTTATTTGGAGAACAGAGGGGCAGATAGGCATTTGAGTTTTCAGTTAAGCAGCAGCAAAGTTCTTGATGAGTTACAGGAGAATACAAGAGTGTGCTTGCTTTTTTATAAGGATGAATAAAAGCTGGAACTGACTTAATGACTAATTTGATGCCTGTATTCGGATCCAATAGTATAAAAATGATGAATGACGGTATTGTGTTGCCCCGGAATCAAATGTGCGTTTCCTATCGTGAAATCTAGCAAAACGTTCCACTATTAGTCGTGGTGATAACGATGTAATATTTTTAATATATTTACAATATAACTGTTGGTAGTGATGGGAACAATTACATCAGAGGAACTGTTAATCAAGAAGTTCTGAGCGTTAGTATATCGTGTACCCCCACCAAAATAAACATCGTAATGAAACTATTAAAATTACCAGTAAATAAAAAATAAGTCAGGCATCTTAACAAAGAATAACGGAATATATTTAAATAAAGTTGCCGTCTTGTACCAAGCCAAACCGTAGTTGTAAAGAGACTGCAAAATTCGATTGCGCAAGATTTTATTTTGCAATTGTTCCATCAAAAAAGACTTTTAAGTAGTTGTGTTACAGTGAAATGTATCAACAGAAAATACGTTTTAATGGGTTTTAATACTATAATTAAAGTATTGGACCTTCATCTATCCAAAAGTATGAAAAACGGAATTGGGAATCGATTGCAAATTTACTTAGCAAATAAATGTTTATAATCTAAAAAAATGCACTAAAAACGTGGGATAAGCATCACAGATAAGATTGATGTGTGAGGATTATGTGTATGTGTGTGTGTTTGTTAATAACGACAATTTTTTCTAGCTTGAGTCAAAGAGCCACCTTTCTTCCTCAGGCACTAAAGCAATATCCTAAAAGCTTTTTGGTTGATGTACAAATCATACGGTTAACCATTTTAAAATTATGAATGTAAAACATAACTGCACACTTGAAATGAATTTTCTCGATTAACATACTGTCTATTGTGTTCGCAAATATTTTGTAAATAAAAAATATTTGTTTGTCTATTTATTTGCTTTTTAAATCTGTATTGTTCATTTCCAGTAGTATTGTAACTAGTAATATATGAGGAGTTAAATTTTTATTGCGTTTATAACTGTAAAGACAGGAATGTGCTGAAGACAACAATGAAACTTATTCAAATTTTAAAACTTACACTGTAATATACTTCGGACGACGTGCTAAAAGGCGAAATACACTCAGTTCAGTAACTACATTTCTCAAAGAAGTATATTCATCGATATTTAACGCTTGTTTTTAACTTTAAAAAAAATCTATCACTGTGCATTTTTTATTTCCATTTCGTAGCAAGAAATGCATTATTCATACGTGTTTATATACACCTTTATAATAATTGCCTTATTAAAAATAAATGTCGTCTCACATAGATCTTCCAAGATATCAGTCGCTCTCGAGCTCATCGGAGAACGAATTGAAAGTTGCTCTGAAATAAATTATATTCTAAATACCTTTTAGAACAAAAGAAGCGAATCATTTATTGAAAACAACTCAGTCTTTCATCTTGAAAAATAGATTTCAAATAAAATACTTTAACAAATCAAAAGCCCATACATTTTTCAGTAACAAATTTTCATTACAGCATTATGTATTATTTTTAAGATGCTTACAAGCTTTTTAAATATGATATTTAAAATGCCTCTCTAGATATGAAATTTTGTGCCCTTTGAAGTTACGATAGCTGTGAAGAATTAACGACGTTTCTAAACTAATTGCAATATGTTTTTTTTTAGAATGTACAAATAAATGTCGCATTATTCTGGGCAAGACAGATGTATCTTAAAATTTCTTCATTTCCTATTTCGTTTACAATGTGGTATGTATAAATTCATTAATTATGAAACTTAAAAATAGTTAATTAAATATTATGCACTTTTATAATTTTCAGTCAGCATGCATTTATTTACATGACAAAAATCCATATTTGGTTTTGTGTTATTTGGATTTATCGAGTATTATATAGTACAAATATATGTTTCATTCAATTCGAAAAATATTTTATAAATGTCACATCAAGTTTTCAAAAAATACTCTTCATAAAAATGCATGGAAAACGTTTTAAAGTATATCGGAAATTATTGTAGAATGAAAACGGTTATATTCCCTGTTGACCATTTGAAAGAAATTTAAAATGAAATTAGATCGCTTGAAAAACATATATATAGAGTATTTCAGTTTATTTCCTAACTACTAAAATACGCCAGAATAAATCACCGTAAACAACGTAAAGACATTATCTGCATAAGTACATATTTTCGAACTGAGAAGGTAATGTAAATATTTTTAGTGGTATTTATTTGATGGCGGATTTAATGTCCCAATAGACTTGAAGATTAATGCATACACGCATATAGTAAAGCTTTCTCTTTCTGAAATTGAAGAGCAGTGGTTGTTTTTTTTTCTTTATAGAGGTTTTTTCTTACCAATTCCTACTTTCATTGCAAAATAAATAGAAAGGTTTGTTCGTGTATGGAGTGGGAAATTTGATGTAAGATACTTATAACCACGTACAGTTGGTTCATTAACGTGTGGAGAGCTCAGTTTTAAGAAATACAATATATGTTACATATGCAGGTATCAAGCAAAAAAGTCAAAAACATATGGATAGCGTATAGTTTTGCTAAAAGTTGTATTTTAAATATAGAAACTGTTAATTGAAGTTACAGTAATTCGATATTTAACAGCCATGTCATATATACATTCTTACGAAAAGAATTCCCTTCTAATTTTGCCTACCTATCAGTAAGTACAATTTAACATCATTTCGCTCTCAATATAAAGAAACTTATATGCAAAAGAAATATATAAATAACATTTAATATGTCCAAAGAACATTGTAATAGCATTTGTATTAGTTTGAAACGAAACGGATAGTTATAATTCCTTGCGCAAATAAATTCAAACTGTTCATTCTGTTCGATTGCTAAAAAGTGAAGGCACCTGTGTGTACAGCTGCGGGAAAAAAAAGGCCCACTTGTACTTTTTCGGCCGTCGTTTGTCGTACAGCAAAGTTACAGATAACAATCGTTTACGATTGATGTACACTTTAATTTGCAATGCATAAAAATTGCATAAGAGGCCATCTACATATTAAAATTCGCACCAACTCCCCCCCCCCCAAAGCAACCTCCAGATTCCACTTCATATTTCAAAAATTTAGCTCATTTTAACCCCGTATACCAATTTTTAATAAATTTGAACTGAAAATGGGTGAGTTATGAGTTTCCAGAATCCCCTTTCCAAATGTTAAAATACTTTTTCATACTTTCATAAATCAAATCTCATATAATATTGATAATAAGAAACTGATTTTTATTAGTACTATTAGAACTAAACGACCCAAACATAATTTACTGTTGTTATGATATATAATAAAATATTAATATAAATTATGAATTATTAAATTAATATTAAAAAAATTATGAATAGCGACGTAGCTAAATTTTGATGGAAATAGATGCAGAAAGTAGTATTACATGGCTGTGCTAAATTTCAAATTTTTACGTTCAGTAGTTTAATTTATATTAAATAAAATATGTTATTTTTCTGAGTTAATGGACCATAAATAAATTTATTACTTGACAATTTTTTGAAAATTGCTTAAAATAAACGTAAATCAGATTTCTTTTGTGCAAAAACACAGTAAAAGATAGCGGTATTAAAAAATATCAAATTTTGAAGCAAATAAATGAGAGGTTTTTCCAGTTTGATGGTGATTTTATAAAGCATCTATTGTTGCGTCCGCTACCATATCTCCCCAAATAAAATATTTTCCAGGTGTAGAATTAGATGCAATAGATGTATGTCTTTTAATACAACGTCCTATATTTCTGACAAACTAATATTCTCAACATTCCAGGCATGAATTTAACCTTTTTTAATATTCGGAACATTAGGTCTTTAACTTCCCCATACTTTATCAAACATTCAAAAAACATTCAAAATCACGTTTTTCTGTCTAAATTTTCATCTGACTATAAATTAAAATACCGCTACAAGTCTTATAAGAATACTAGCTGAAGTGCCCGTCCTTGACGGGTTAGTGAATGCAAATTTCCAAAAATCAAGAACTTTCGTCAGCATTGTAGGAATACACAGAATGGATGTAGTATGTTGCCAAAGTAAAGAAAGCGAAGTTATAATTTTTATGTATTGTTAAAATATTACAGGTTAAAGAGTAACTACGTAATATCATTTCATTCGCTTTAGTCGTAATTATATGCTGCGCGAACGAATATTTATGCATATTGAAATATTTTTCGCAAAATCTCAAAATCTAATCAACATTTTTAAAACCTCAAAATGTGATCAAGATATTTTAAAAATTCTCTCTCAACGCCTATAAATTAAGATTAGCAACTACCTATCATATCACGAAATTTCGTATCATTCGTATTAGTCATTATTACGTGATGTTTGAAGAAATATAAAGGTATTTTGAGAGAATTTTCACAAAATCTCAAAATCTAATAAAAATGTTTAAAAAAATGGACACCTATAGTTTATGTTTAGCAACCATCTATCATGTGACCAAATTTCATATCATTCGCTTTAGTCGTTATTACGTAATGCTGGAACAAAGATTCACTCAGCTTTAAACGATTTTCGCAAAATCTCGAAATCTGATCGTTTTTTTTTAATTAGATACTTATAGTTTAAGGTGAGTGACCACCTATCATTTCACCAAATATCATTTTTTCACCTTTGCAGTTATTACGTGATGCTTGAACACAAATTTGCGCAGTTTGAAAGGATTTTCACAAAATTTCAAAATCCAATCAAGATTTTTTTTAAATTGGACGCCTATGTTTTAAGTTGAGTGACCACCTATCATGACACCTAATTTCATATCATTCACTTCAGTCGTTTTTACACGATGCTTGAACACAAATTTACGCAGTTTAAAAGGATTTTTGCAAAATCTGAAAATCCAATCAAGATTTTTTAAAAATTCGACGCCTATGATTTAAGTTGAGTGACCACCTATCATGACACCCAATTTCATATCATTCGCTTCAGTCGTTTTTACGTGATGCTTAAACAAAAAAAGCGTCACCAACGACAGAATGACAGACAGACAAACTTTTTTTTGAGGGTCGCATCGGATTCCCGGGTGCTTGAAACGGATAGAAATCGCAAAATTTTTTAATTCCAAGAAATGTACAGACAAAAGTCTAATTTTATTTATATAGATTGCACATTGCAGCCGATAATATTAAATGAAGAAAGTGAAATAACAAACACAGTGATAATATTGGGTTGGAAAAAAGGTAATTGCGTTTTTTACACGAAAGTCAAACAAATAAATTTCCAGTCATGAAACCATCCTTCAAGTTTGACCGCAGCTGAGTAACATTCGTACTTGTAGTCAGAAGAGCAGAGAGCAGCCTCTCACTCCTGGCAACATTTCACCTGTCTAAGACAACTATCAAGGGAAATAATAAGTTTACGAGGAATTTTGTTTAATATGTTTTTATTATCAACGATATTGTGTTTAGAAACAAGATGGCTGAATTTTATTGATGAAAAACCGTAATTAGTTGAGAATTTAAGTTTTTTGAATACGCCTTTTACGAGAGGATATATTTGTGCAATGACTTTTTTGAGATAATTAGGGATATCAATTCGGAGAATTTTAAGCTTTAGGGAGTTTTGCATTGACTAAGGATTGCTGACAATTTTAGTTTGTATTGTTGTTATAAAAATGCTTTCGTACGAGGGGAAAAAGTGATAATTTTAAAATTAACGAAAAATATAAAAACTAGTAAGCTATAGCAAATGCATGCTATAGCTTACTATTGCATGACTAGCTTACTAGTGAATGAAAGGTAAACCTTTTACAAAACACGGCACTTGGGGAAGGTTTGGCAAAAAATTAAATGCCCCAGGAATGGCTGGTGGACGATACTAAAGCCGTTCCAGCATTTGAGTGCGTATTTAAAATCTGAAAGTGTTCAGATTTTCTTCCTTTTTTTTTTTTTTTTTTTAAATAACGGCCAATATATAGAAGATATATACAGAAATACGGCCAATATATACAGAAACTAAGTATAGCATAAAAGGGGGCGTCCTTTTTACGTTAGCAGGGGGCGCCACTTACCCTAGGGCCACCCTGTTAGTAACCATCTTAATTTTAAATTCCATTCAGAATCTGAGAGATTTCAGTGCCAAAGAAGCCGGTGAGAAACTGGATTCTCTCCGAACGGGATTTATAAACATGGCAAACTAACTGGTCGCCGTAGGCGGCTAGTAATGTTTATTTATTTTAACTCTCGTGAGCGAAATTAATGAAAGGCGAAAAGTTCGGTACCTACAATTAGAGTTTTTTAATTTGCAGAAAGTCCCTTAAAAACGTGCAAAAAATAATTCGCAATATTTCCGGAAATTAATTTCAAAAATTGGTAAAATTTATATTTAGGATAATTTGAAGGTTTTCTTTCGTTTAATAAAGTCAAAATACAGTGTTTCCATTGAGAAAAACGAAGCTGATGCAAAATTAAATATTAAGACGGACCCTTATGCAAATTAAACTAATATTAAATTAAAGTATACGTTATTTGCAAACGAATGCTGTATGTAACTTTGCTGTACGACTAGCGACGGCGAAAAAAATTGCAAGTGGGCCTATTTTTTCCGCTGTTGTAAGAGCGGATAACTGCAGTAAGACGCTTAAGCATGGATGAAACTAAATGGCTCAATATGTCCATCTGTTTCTTGGAGGTATTTTGACCCGTACTTGCAGCAGCTAATCTTTTAACTGTTGCATACTTCATGGACGACGCTGGGCAATCTTCCTCTTGGGACTTCCCTAAGTATTCTCAATTTGGGAGAGATATGGCAACATATTCTAGATAAAGAAACCTTACAACTGAAGTTTTGACGTCATCAGTAGATCTTTCACAAAGTATATCTATTTTAAATTTGTGGTCAAATTTCTCACTCATAAAACTTTTTAATAATTTAAGGTAAAAAAATAATTTTACGACAAATGACAATTTTTGATCATCACTAATTGTATAATATAATACAGAAATAGATCACAATTCATTATTTTGTATCAGAAAGGTGTATTTTAAGTTTTATCTTTAATTTAAGATAATTTCTAATATTTGCAGAAACTGTAATGACGTCATTTCAGAAGACCTAGTGATGACGTAAAAGCTTCAGTTGTTAGCCTTTCTATATCTAAGAGGTGTTGGATATGGGCTTGCGGATGTGCACTTTAAAAACATGTTCCCTCTTTATAGGGACACGTTTCATACGTAGCCATGTTTTTATTATCTTCGCCATATGATGCCTCATATGATGCCTCATGATGTCATGTTGGAAAATACATCGTTTTCTGCCAAACAATCGCTGCGCTGGTGGGCATATATTCACTTCAATAATGGGTATATTGTCTTGCACCTTAATTATACAAAAATGGAAATTGCCGAACCATATTGCTAGAAAGCAGCCCTACACCATCACAGAACATTTTTAAAGAACCACGCGCGTGTAACAGGCTGCATAGTGTGCTTCATATTTCTTCCCAATTACCTTTTGGACAATATTTCCATATAAAACCTGCAAAACAGATTCATTTGTCCCCAGTACCTTTTTTCTAGAGTCCAAATGAAGAGAGATTTGGCCTTTATAATACGACGACGTTTATTTGATGATGTGAAAGAGGCTTAGGTGCCTCTTTCTATAATGCTTCGACAGCTTTTCATATATAGACTCGCGGATGCTTTGGAAATGGTATTTCCAAAGCATCCGCGAGCATGGGATTCAAAGCAGCATGGGATTCCAATAGCTTTGTCTTGTCCATGTAATAAGATCTGTTTTTAAGAATATGTTGGCAAAGTAGGCGCACTTTGAGATCAGTCAACGTTAGCTTCTGTTTGGGAGCCTTTCCTGGGTGGCTGCTTCGAGTTGTGGTGATTCGTTTTATAATTCTACTCACTGTAAATTGTGTCCAGCGGAACGTCTGGCCAATTAGGAGCTGCTAAATAGTATTTTTCTGCTGTTGTATTGTTTGCGTAATGCAAGAGCAGTAGCTCTCCCCCTTGAAATGCTTCCGTTTACCACTTATAACGGTCGGAAAATACTCGCTTTTATATGCCGTGTGCTTTTTTTAAGTCACTGACTCAGAATTCAGAGCAAAAGGCTGAATTATTCCCCGTCATTCTAATGAACGAATTATATAGAGGAGTGTTAAAATAAAAAATGCAAATTATAAGTTAAATTTCAGTTCTTCCTCTGTTTTTACAGTTGTGAATTTTGTACATATGAAATTTGTACATTTGTACAGTTTGTATTTGCGTGTAAATAGTGTAAAACTACATGAATTTATGCATTTTACAATATTTCCCGCCCCACACCCACATTTTTGTAACTACGAAAAGCTTAGTGAATGAACTTCACTGACGTTCACGATGAGTTACAAATATTAATAACCATAATTGGTTATTAATATTTGTATTAATATTTGTATTATAATTTCTAAAATTTCCTACAAGAAATATTAAACCCCCTAAAACTTTTGTATCATTGATGTGAATACTTCACGACCATTTAGAAAAAAAGATCAAAATTTATAGATGAACTTTAACTTAAATGAAATTCCCTAGTTTATGCGTTAGGTCGATCATTAAATAAAAATCTGTTACACTAGTAATGAACATTTTCAATTATTCGAATACCAAATCTTCAAAATAAATTTTTGAAGCACAGGCAAAATTCACAGGCACTTTTATAAATATTCTCAATTGTAACTATAAAATATAGCTTTACAACCTTGACTACATTGTGACTCCCAAGTGACCCTTAAGTGACCGTCATAACCCGGTCACAAATAGTCGCTGCGATGCCGATGCGTAGTCACTGTGAGGTCGATAAATCCTACTCTCGTGACGGTCACCTTGGGAACCGACAATGTGCTCACAAGTTGACCACATACTGACTGGTAGAAGAAAAAAACGCTAATCAAACAGCTGAAAAATGCAGTGCTGTCATCTATCTTGATTATATGGAAATTTTTAAAGAGATTGGGGCTATTTCGGAGAGATTGATACGAACCCGGAATAAATCGTTGGAAGCAGAATGATCTAGTGTTATGCCGTACAACTTTGCACCATTTTCTTTAAAAAGTTAACTCATTGGAAAAGTAGCTTTGAAAAATGAAATCTTAATGGGGTACTTTTAACTACAGAAAAAAAAACATTTATTATTAAATTAAGATATAAATAAAAGTTTTAATTTTTTAGAAATATTTTCAGCCCCTATTCAAAAATCTTTTTTTTTTACTTCCAAAAATTATTTTCTAGGAGTCATTTTTTTAACAACTTTTGTCATAAAAACTGGCCAATAATTCCACGAATATTTTAACGAGGTTTTTGATATATTACACATACAAATTCAATTTAAGATTCATAAAAGTTCAATAATTTATACTTTTTATAATTAATTCAAACAAAAGTTTCCAAAAATTTTTTAAACAATAATTTTATCGTATTTTCTCGTTATTACTACCAGAATTGTAGGTTAAAATGAGTAACAATCGAGTCTTGTTGTTGTTGTTGTTGTTGCTAATGCCCGATGGCAACCGGGAAGAGGTACCATATCCACGACATAAGAAGATGATGGGCGGAAGAGGCGGCTTCCTTTTAAACGGGTCCTAGTGGGATGAAGACCAACTTAGCTCGTGGTCCCCTATTTTTGAACCGATTCCAGATGAGTGACCAACCATCTGAAATCGGTATCTCCAGAGGTAGCGTTAAACATGGAGGACATTCGAACCACGGCAAATTTTATGTGCACCAGCTCCCATTAGCGTACACGGTCCCACAGCAGCCCAACCGCGAGAGGAATTCACTCTTCCAAGAACTGGTCAAGTCGCGTGCTGCTTCACTTGCCTCGTTCTTACCGGACCGAAGTCGAGTCATATTTAAAAGTCACAAAAACAGTCACATTAGCGTCACTTTAAAGTCACACGAATCTGCAGTCACCTCGGGATTTCACATTGGCGTCACTAAGTGACTAATCACATTGAACCGTCACAATGACCGCAGCGAAGTCACGTCACTTACTAGTCACATTGTGACTATTTTTGTGACACTCTGTGGCACAAATATAGTGTGTGTGATCCCTATAACGTAACAGTGACTACTTTTTGGCTATCTGTGCTATTAGAAACTAACTTATTGTCAAATATTCTGACACATGTCTGTATTAAATTTAAACTAACAGCAGCAAGCCTCTTATTGATTCTTAAGAGGATGAAATCAAGTTATTGAACCCACCTGAAAGTCAAAAAAGATAATTAAAAATGTGCTTTATAAAAATGTGTAAAAATCTTTAAAGCTAGAATGCACGCCACGCAAGTATATGTTAGCTCAAACTGAACTGAAACACGAATATGGTTGAACCAAATATCCCATTAAATCTTCAGTTAATGTTTCCTAAAATTGTGTGTAGTGTATTTTGTTGAAAGTAGTCATCTACATTTCATAAAAGAAACACAGTTAGAAGTGGTAACATTATCATTTCCTTTCAGTACGACTAAGAAACCAAAAAATTTGAAACCAAAATTAGGAAACGCTTTGCAAAGCATACTAAAAGGCAATTTAATTATGAAAAGCAAATGAATGCTTTTCATACAATATTCATGCATCTCGCAATTTTCTTTATGAAAATAATACACAAGCTGCTTCAGAAGGGAATCTCAATTTTAAAATGACATAATTGCGAAACAGTTGGAGACAGAACTGTGAAACAATTGATATTTGGGTTAGACATGTCTGGAATTTATTATACTCCGGTTTGCAGAAATAATTCCAGGGCACCAGCACCACACAAAGCATTAACTAGTACTCATAAGTATAGAAAGTTCATTCGTGATGTGAGTCTGTTTCAGTGCTGACACGTGTAAGGGAAAATTCATTGAGGAATACTTCTGTGACCGAGTCATTGCTTTGAATTATTCCTCAGTGGTTGGCATTGGTATGGATTGGCCACCATATTCCCTGGATTTCAATCCATGTGACTTCTTGTGGTGCTACTTGAAAGACACTATTTACGTGAAGATATTCAAACTTGTGAACAGCTTTAACAGCCGATCTGTGAGGCAAGTGCATTATCTTCAGTAGGTATTTGTAACGAAAGACTTCGAACTTTATCCTTCGGTTGCGTCATGTTGTTCTGTAAAAGGTAGCCGCATAGAAAACATTGTAATGTGATTTGATCACAGTTCATGAAGCACACTTTCATACAATATTTTAAAGACACTGTTCTGTGATTGTAGCACTCTTTGATGTCCAATCTTGGAACTATTTCTTGAAACCAGATTATAAGAAATGCCAAATCTGCATGCCCAGCATACTACTTGCTTCATCTTTCTGCTTGTCATTTTCTGCAGCTATGTCATTTCAAAGTTGCGGATTTCTTTCTGAATCACCTTGTGCGAAGGCGAACACTTACCAATACCTTTTTCCACCTTGCTGTTCATTTTCACATCATACTAATTGTTAAATCATTTTCTCTTCATATGTATACATTTTAACGTAACCAATCAACATTTTCGGCAGTTTGGGAAGAACCGGACAGTCAGATGAACAACAGTAAATCAAACAGTCAGTCAACAGGTGTGAAATGAATATATGCTGTGTGCACTTTTTGGAGAATTCGACATTTTGACTATTACGACTAGTTTACTAACCGAATTTTCGTATCATACTAATTGTTAAATCATTTTCTCTTCATATGTATGCATTTTGACGTAACCAATCAACATTTTCGGCAGTTTGGAAAGAACCGAACAGTCAGATGAACAACAGTAAATCAAACAGTCAGTCAGCAGTTGTGAAATGAATATATGATGTGTGCACTTTTTGGAAAATTCGACATTTTGACTATTACGACTAGTTTACTAACCGAATTTTCATATAAAAAGGCTGTGTGAACTCTAAGCATTATACGATGAACTGCGATCGCTATAAAAAATATGCCATGTGAATCAGCCAGCATATTGTCAAATAAAAACTGTTCATAATAAATAAAATTTTTGCACACCGCAGATATTGGTTTGACAACAACAACATATTGCTTTTTTATACAACTTTCCAGTTATTTACTGATTGGACCTTGTATTAATGCTCGTTTAACGTATTAATCTCACCAGTTTAAAACCTAGAATCATTGATAATTAGTTTTTATATGTTAAGCTTAAAAATGATCAGATAGCTTTAAATTTTATGTACAATAAGATCTAATGTAATGTTTCACTTAGAACTCTGTGTACAAATTGTAAATCTGTCATTTAAAAGAGTTGACAGAGTTAAATAATCTTTTACAGCTCATTACTCATTAGAACCCAATTGTAACGATCACGTAATAATCTCATTTTTGAGTATTGCACTTCAATTTTGATAAATAATACTGTAAGTATAGTTGTAATTACGTAATCACAGCTGTACTTACTGTAACGATAAATATAACTCTAATTTCATGTGAAGTTTAGAAGTATAGAAGCTATTGTGAACTCTAAATAATTTTTATGCCGTTATAACACTGGTAATAAAGATTTTCTGGTAAATTATCTGCAATGATGCATATCTTTAATAAACTACTTTGGAGTTTCGAATCTTAATATATATTTTCTGTAGATAACTATAGACTGACGTTTAATTTTTCCATATTTTTAAACAAGTAATATTTCATTATTTCTGTAAGAGGTGTTTGTTTGTGAAGTAATATTTGCTAAAGCAAGATTTCTTTCTGTTTCACAATAGTTTATTTAACTTTATTTTTTGAGATAGTTTCGAAACAAAATTGAAAAGGAAAATGTTAGAAATAAATATGAATGCGCAATTCAAAATAAGCAAGTCTGATCAAAAATTATGAAAATATGCAGATCGTATTACGAAAGATAGCATAAGGGCAAATTTCTGCTCTAGATGGATAATGCGAGAAAAAATAAATTAGTTTTCCATGAAAATATCAAGTGAATGGAGTTTATGGAGAAACAATAAAAGAAAAATTTAAGAACGAAAACAAAAACCACAATAAAGAAAGAATAATTGAACGAAGGTAATCACTATAAAAACAAAGCTTATGTTTTTTTTTATTTCTTTTTTATTTAGACAAGAGTCCCTTCTAATAGTTATAACAAAATAAGATAAAAATTGAAGACTTTGTTTTTCTTATACACAATATTATTTTATTATGATTAGTTTCAAGCGCTATTTAATGATCCTTTTTTTTAATGGCGAGCATTAAATATTGTTTTTGAAACAGAATCTTTTCATGTTCTATATTAAAATAAATAAATATTAAACTGAAATTAATTGTGATGAATATAAGTTAATTCGACACATTAAAATTTATCTTTGTTTGCATTTTTGAAATGTTTTATTTTTTAAAGCAAAAAATAGAAACTTTTTCTTTAACTTTACATCTTTTTTTTCTGCTAAAAGAGAAAAGCATCATTCAAACTAACTGATCAGATGGAGATTTCTCATTACTATGCAACACATGAAAATTTTACTTCAAAAAAGCACTTTATAAAATGACACATGTTAAGGCAAGCAATTTTAGAATATACTGAAAAACTATTATCTTTAAGTCACCAATATTATATATTTCATAGGATATACAAAGATTAACCCTTTTCAAAAATTCACTACTACCCTGAAAGAAAATTAGGTTTACACGTTTGTCAGTTTTCCTGTCAATCAAGGTGCTAAATCATTTGCAAGTATTGATTTTTTCCTTTGCAATCTTAATTTTCCATAATGGCTTTTAATTTTTACAAAACTTTACCGTTTAACAAGCTTTTAAGAATATGGAAAAATAATAAATTTCTAGTTGTTTACAAAATGCTAATTAATTATTTTAGAAAAAAACATACTTGACACAACCGTGTGTGTTTACTCATTTCCTCATTACTCTTCATTCGGTGTAATTTTAAAGCAATCTCATTAGTGATATATTTAATTCCAGTAAGAATTCTTGCGAGCAGTAGTTATCAAAGCAAAAGTGAGCGATAAACTCTCCTGATAGGTATCTAATTAGTGTAAAACGGGTACAATGATATATAAGTCGATTAGAGAGACTAATGCGTAATTCATTAATGTAATTGTGATTCATCATAGATAAGTTTCTGTGCAGACGGGTGGTTAATTTAACTGCTTAAGTATCGATATTTTTAAAAATGTCGTAAACAAAATTCTTCTTGGAAGAACTAAGACAAATTTTTAAATAATCTGCTAAATTACAAAAGTATATTTTTTTAAATTTTATATTATTATAGTATTATTATCTATAATAAATTATGTGTATTTTGTTTGTAAAATCTTTATTTTATCAATATTTCAGTTGAATGTTCAATTTAATGAGAAAAATAAAAAACATATATTTTTTAATTGTAATGTCTGTATATTCCTAAAATATCGCTGGTGCTTATATTTCACTGAATGTAAATGTTATTCCACTAAAAATGAGAAATAGAAATATATGTTTAAACTTGGTTTTTTTACGTTTTTCATTGTCTGTAAAAATAGCTTTGGTAAATTTTGCCGTTAAAATAAAAGCTTTTTTCTAAGCTCTCTGCATTATTCGCAGTAAGAATGATAATGATAATCATTGATTTGACTCAATGTGCTGCCGTTGTTTAGTAATATTTAAACTCAAATTTCTTTGTGTGAGAGATATATTGCTTTATATAATATAAATAAAGATCCACAACATCTAATGTTTTTTATAAAACTACGTACACTTTCGCAAGAAGTAAATGTCATTTTCAAATGAATCTCTAAACACTACTTCTGCATATTTGAAATATCGAGTAGAGTGTTTTTCACGAATTTTTTTTTTCTCAAAATTAAAAAGGTGATACTAATCGCTATCTTTTTTTTTGTTTTATAGTTCATTCCTTGCATCTGTATTGCTAATTCACTCATTGTATATTTGGTTTACTTAAAAATTTCAAATATTGTTGATTTTATGCTTTTTTATAAATTTTCAAATACCTCCAAACGGAATTTACGAAAATAAAAGAGAAAATTATAACCTGGAAATGGAACCTTCTTTTATATACTAGAAATATCGCTATTGATATAGAATTTCGGTTGTGTGTTAAGAACAGCATAAAGACAGTTTTAAAGGATATATCTTTCCAAAGATATTTATTGGTAGTTTTTCTAGTAATTTTACCCACAAGTTTATTTAAGAGATGACTAAAGTTAAATAACATGTGAATGCCATAAGCTCTGCAGCATGGCTCAAAACTCGGTAACAGATTGGACTGTTTCTATTAGACTCCATACAAAAAAAAAAGAATTCATAATTTAATTAGGAACCGAAGAAAATGTTAAAAAAGTATTTTTATTAAATTAAAAATCTCTCAAAGGATTAATTAAGAAAGTTTTTTTCAAAAGAACGTCTTTTAATTATGTCACAAATTACACATATAAAAAGCCGAATACGCAAATAACTTTTCTACCTTTCGTTCTCAGAATCAAATTTTGATTACGAACCAGGTGAAAGATGTTTATAAAAATAGATGTTAATGCGTCAGTGAAATAGAATTTTCTCATAAGCTGCACTACGGTAAACGCTGCGCCCGATTTTTTTTCCTTTTAGAATTTACAATTTATGATTAAAAGATACACAACTTTGTTTCATGTTTCAAAGCAGATTCTCAAACGTAATTACTTTTATCACATTTCAAAATTGAATATTTCGCCCATTAATTTGCACTAAATTTCAGAATACTAATGCAGTTTTATACACTGGTCATGTTAAGGGAAATCGTTACATCATTCTTTGAACAAAAAAAAAAAAATCATTCAAAAAATGTCATTCAAAAGAAAAATTAATTAATTTCAAATTTAGAAACAATTTCATTTAACTGAATATTCCCTATTTTCACAAATAAAAATGACAGTTTAAAGTATTAAATTAAAAATAAAAGATATTAAAAAAGGATTTTTAGTGTTCAGCGTACTTTGATGAGGGTGGGATATTAATTATCGAATCTTAAAGTGGTAATATTATAGGTAAAGTTAATGATCTAGAAAATGACTATACAACAACCAAATCGATATTTATGATCAGGATAAATTACACGACAGTCTGCCAAAATAATAAGTTACCTTGTCAGTAAACTAGAATTTTCGTTGAATAATAAAGCTATTAGCTACATTTTTGATTTAATTATCGCAGCCAATAAGTATTTTTAAGTTTCATTCATTACAATTAAGTTAAACATATTCCACAAATATTCAAGCGCCAGAAGCTTTGAACTGAGACTATGAAACATAAGTAAATTAGATTACTTGCGAATTGTCATAAAGTATTAAGAAATTAAAATTAAATTATGCTTTTCCAGAGCACTTCATTTAAGGTCTCCAGAAATTTATTAGAAAGATAGCAGGAAACAAAAGAGCTAATTTATTTAGCTAGAGTAATATTTTCAAGGTACAAAGGAATAGAATAATTTAACCTTCTGAATGCCTGTTTTGTACACATACGTTCACTAGCTTACATGATTTCGAATAAAAACACGCAAATATCGAATTCTTTCCGAGTGGACATAACATGCGCTGTTGTTTAAGTAAACTATATTTGGAATTATGCTTGGTTACATTGAGAGGAAAACATGAGTTGGAAATTTGCAAGGGAAATGACGTGGACTGGGCATTTAATTGCTAAAATAAAATCCCAAAAAATTTCTGAAATACAAATACATTCTGTCGAGTTTCGTACCAACTTTTGCGGTTTTCTTAATCTTCATGAAATCACGCAAAATCCTTATTTATTTTATCTCTAAACACTGCTATTTATTTCAAAATTATTTAGAATAAGTAACATTTTTTTTCCTTTGTGCAATTCGTGTATGGGCTTATTCAGCTTAATCGTTTGATTACTTGGGGACGAAATATTTTAAGGTTATCAAACTTCATTCTGGTACCATTCAAATAGAACATCCGAAATTTTGATGACTACACGAAATTAATCGCTTCTGCGTCATTTTAATATTCTCTAGGATTCACTTCCGAGCACGCAAGTTTCAGATTCATTTACTCTGAATAAAATATCGTGAAACAACACAAAAATAAGTAAGTCTACTTTATTTTAGTGCAACCGTTAGAGATTTGTCATACGGACCCGCAATGGGGGTTAACTTTGAAAAGGTTTTGAGCTTGCAACCTGCTTGGTAGCCGAATAAAGCCGTTGAAAAGTCTAAAAATTAAAGCTCATACAGAGGGGACTTGAATTTATCCGAGTCTCTGCTGCATCAGTTTGCCGCGTTTTTAATGAGCGGTGCCGCTGGCAGTAAATTACGACTTTGAAATTTTGTAGTTGAAGTATTCCGCTGAAAGTTATTAAAGTGAAAGTTAAGACGTGAAACATATTCAACGTTCTGCTAGTCATTTTAAGATTGTGCTTTTCCAGCTGAAGTTAAAATGTGGGGAATGATATGAGGGAACTCTTCGGTAAGACTCTGATATGCGACAACCTTCACTGCATCAACATTTCCTAACCAGGCTGAAGTATATCTACTGACTATCTGGCTGATAAGGAATGATTTGCAGGGTCCATATTTGTTTCCCTGCACAGCTGTTTCATAATTTACTGAAAGTTTTATTTTATGGGGAGTTTAGGTTCAGATACAAGTAAAAAGGCTAATTTTGAATCCCGGATTATTTATAACAGAAAATGTTTTTTCCTCCAGTTGAAGAATTTGCAATTCTTAGAAGTGCTGCAATAAGGCATGAAGATAGTGAACGCACAAACACGGTTTTGTTAGTAAAACATCTAATACTTTATTTTATGCTTCTAAAAGACTATATAATACTATTCTACTTAATATGATTTTCGAAATTTATTTTTCACTCATTTGCATATGTATGATTTTTCTATAATGAATTCTAATGTTGGTTTTCCTGCGTTGTTTTTTAAATCCAGGAAACTGCGGTTCACAATAAAAGTTTTCATAAATCTTTTTCAATAAAATCGAACAGCCTTAATTCTGAAACAGTTTCAAATGAATCTGAAAATCACAATTTCAGTAAATATCTGTTATGTATTAACAAATATTATGAAAGATTGAAAGCATGGATTTTTGAACAGTTTAACATTTTTAAAATCTGTACACGAAAAATTTGTTATGAAGGAAGGAAAATATTATTTTTACAGGGAATAAAGAATGAAAAAAAAAGTATTTTTCCCAAAAATAAACTATTTGAACACCTGGGTGAGCAAGTGCTTACGTTTTGAATATTACCGACTGTAAATATCTTTTTATATATGTAAGTAAAAAATATTTTTAGAAATTCTTTCACAAATCTTTAAACACTAAGTGAAATTTAAAAAATTTTAGAACGATTATTTTCAAAATGTAACGTAATACTGTATATCTTTAAAATAAGTAAAAGCCTTACGAAAGATGAATGCATTCTCAGTAGGAGCTATCCAAATTATAGATTTTGTTGCTTTAATTTTCAAAACTCTTACGCTTTTCTGATGCTTTCAAGTATCATAAAGCCTCTGAATGTGATGGATAAGTTTTTAAAAAGTAGTTTTTTTAATGTACAACGAGTTAGAATTAATAATACACAATACATGCTGTAGTAAATACGTTGGTCAGTTATTAGAAACAAGTTTAAAACACAGGACATTCCTAAATAAGCTGTAAAACGTGGAAGTTTTCTGCAAAGTTACTGATTGTTTTTCTTTTAATCTCATTATGTTGGTAGAATAGAAATAATTTTTTAAATAATTTTGCAATAAATTCTCAGCACAAATAATGTAGCTAGTTAATCAATGTAACTGTATATACATACAAATTGGACGAATCTCAGTTTTAAAATCTACATTTGAATGGCTTAAAATTTAATTCACGTAACTCATAATATAACTCAGTAAAGGGGAATACATAACAATGAAATTGTCCTCTGTTTTTTTATTCTTTTACATATCATACTTCAGTGCAACAAATTTAAGCTGTTTTTGATCGCAGTTTTTTATAATTTAATCTACAATTAAATCACGTATTGTGCATATATATATATATATATATATATATGCACAATATGAATTTTTTCCGAGACTGAGTAATTTTGAATGCCTCAACTTTGTTTGTTTTTTTTTTTCAGTCAAGGAGCTCTATTAGATGATAGAATATTCGACGATATGACTATATTCTAGAAATGTGTTGATTAATATATTTAGAGAAAAAGTAATAGGAAATTTATTTTTATATAGATTATTCAACACTTTTTGTGTGTGTGTGTGAGGGGGTATATTTGAAAGTTCCCTACGTCCAAGATGTTTCTGGAAGCAAAATAAAATATACGGATTCTTCTAAGAGTAAACAAGAATGGGAACCTAGATATTCTTTAGAGTATGGAAACTGCTTAGGTGGAATAATATGTTAGAAATAAAGTTATTATTTAATAACAGCATAAAGTTATAAAATGAATTAATATTTAAAATTAAAAGGGAAAAAATTTGAATCATTAAATGTACTTTCCTAAAAAAAGAAGTGAGGAATTATTATTAACTGAAGAAAATATTATTATAATGCATAAAGAGATAACTCTGAATGAGAGATGAAGCATCTGTGAAGAAAACAGTTGTTATGTTAGTATTAAAAATGTTATTTTAATCGAATTTGACATGTATATATGATTTTTTGCTTTTGTCATTCTGTTTAATATAAATTTAAATTGATGTAATTGTTTCCCAAAACGAGCTCAGGGACTTCTAAGTTTTTTTAAATTTTTCAATTGCATTTAATTCTTAAAAGTGCATTATTTATATCTGTAACTCATAAATTTACCTGTCCCATTGATTTAGTTAGCATAACTTTTTTTAACCAATCAATACGGCTCATTATTGAATTTCTAGCGGATCATAAATCATCTCGGTATTTTTCATTTGATTTGATTTGATTTATTTCATTTTATTTTTTTCGTTTTATTCATTCATTACTTACAGCAGGCATCAGTTTTAACATAAAACTATTTCCACAGCTAAATAAAATTTATCTGTGCAATTACAGATCAGTATTTTATACACGTTTAGCATATGTGAATAAAAACGTCTGAAATATTTATTAAAGTGTAACTTACCATCTATTTGAAAGAGAATGTACCACAACATAAATGGGAAGTAAAAAACTCTCTTTTTCATCGGTAGGCCGAAGGAATAAGCAAGTGCCAATAAAATTTCAAGCGAACACAGATTAGAAATTAACTGCTCAAGAAAATTGGTTCCATCAACAGAATATTCAACACACTGATATTATTGTTAATTTTTTGAAAAAAAAAAGCGCGCAGAGTTTGTATATCCTTAAAGTTCGGAAAGTGTTTTATCACTTTAAGCAATTTTATTATCAGTGAAACATATTCTAGGTTTAACTCTGTTAATCTGAAAGAATTCCTGTAACAAGTATCAAACTCCGTGAAAGTTTTTAAAATCAACTTTTGGCGCCTAGGAAGAAAGAAGTCAAGCAGCGACAGTGGAAGTGAAAAATCAGGACTTCGGCGACTAAACCAACCACTCAGCGCTGAGCGGATAGTCTGCAATAAAAGCGGACACGGTGAGCTTTATTCTTCGAGAGAGATGCAGCGCCCTCTTTACGACGGAGTTGTAAGTTTCGCGCTCGCAGCTCTGCAAGTCTGCGAAGTTGAGAGGAGATAGTTGAAGTTCTTACACACAAGTTTATTCTATTTTAAACCGAGGAGAGTGGAAAGTTTTCTTTATCTCACTTTCACTTATCCATTTCTTTCATCATGAGGATTTGCCGAAAATATTTTACTGTTGAAACTCAGGTTAATAATTTTCTTTCTCTATAATATTACAGTTTGTGTTTCCGTCTTCCAATTCTTTTGAAAAAAAATTGCAGATTAGACTAACGTTAAGAAATATAATTATATAGAATCAAAAACCAATTAAAATAAACATTACTCACGAATTTTTTTTATATTTACGTCAAAATTACGCATAAGTAAATAGGCGAAAAGTAAAGTAAATTAGTAATTTCTGATTATTCCTTTTCTTATTTCCTTCCTTTGAAAAGTACAGGGTGCAACACGATTCCCTGCGTGTTTTGAAGGCTCATGAAAATTATATATTACCAATACAGTAACAAAGTTGATTTTGTTGGATAAAGAAACATTACAAGTTTTATTTCTCAAAAGTCCAATAAGTGAACCTTTCGTGACAGCGACGCATTGATGCAATTTTGTCGGGGGTGGGCAGTCAGTTTGTCGAATCATCAGCATCGCGAAACAAGGACGGATCATGGGGGGGGGGAGGTGGGGCGACTGCCCCAATTGAGAAAAAGATTAATGTAAAATATCCTATTTTACTTCCATAAAATGGATGCATATGCCAATTTTCTAACTAAACGCCCCCACCGACAAACTAACTGCCCTCATCCCCCCCCCACAAACCCCGCCAAAATTGCATTAATCCGTCACTGCCACGAAGGGTTCACATATTGGACTTTTTCCAATAAAGTCAATTTTGTTGTTCTATTGGTAAAATATATTTTTATAAGCCTTCCTCCCGGGAGGGAATTGTGATACACCCTGTATTTGTTGTTGTTTTTTGGGGGGAGAGGGGTATTTTTATTAAATTTCTTTAATTTCTACCGACATTCTAATCACTTACGTACATTATAAATATATATGGAACATTTTAGCAATACGAAATCACCTGGATAGTTTTAATATTAACCTAACGTAGAGTTTTGTCTTATTAATGTATTGTCTCAAAAGAACAATTCATTTGCAATAGATAAATTTCAAAACACAGTAAACCCCGGGCGCTCCTGTCGACCTAGACGTTCTGAGTTTTCCGTGGTTTTCTCAGAAACTTCGAGCAAATACGGGCTAGGATCCCTTAGAAAGTTCACCATGGAAGGCATTACCCCTATAGGCCTAGGAGCCTAGTGCAGTCAATCGGCCTTAATCCACAAACAAACAATTAAAACACAGTAAATATCGTTAAGTTTGGTGAAACCATTTTAGAAACACGTGTAATTCCTCATTTTGATACTCATCATAAGTATTTTCTTTCAAATTTGTCTTAAATACTTATTCGAAAACAAGTTCGATGAATCAGTTATTAAAATCAAATTCAAGCAATGAAATAAGTTAATTCCATCAAAATTACTTTAGTTATCAATAAAATTTTATTCTAAAAACGAATAAAAATGCCCAATGAATTATTCATCATAAATGTATATGCTTCCATTAAGTTTTGGAACATCTGTTCCGTTTGAAATTAAAATAACATATGTTTTAAAGGATCTTATATAAAAGGAAAAGTGAAGAACTCCAGGAGACTTGGAACCAAAAAGCAGTTTTCAGTCAGAAACGGTGTTATTATGGATTAATTGATAATCCCCCTTAAAAAAGTGCGAAACTGTGATTAAAAATAATTAACCATGGTTCAGAGTGAATTAGTTGATCTCTTGCAAAAATCCCTCAATTAAAATAGAGATAAACCGCTTTTCATATTGACTAATTCGAATTTTGACGTAAATTCTTTTATTCAGGCAATCAAATTTAGAAATTTATATAAAACTTCAGTATTTTTGAAAGTGACGGATGGCTACTGCTACTAAAGAAGATTTACAAAAAATCTGGTTAAATATTTCATAATTTTCGCAGTTTTTCTGCTCCCAATTCAAGTCACAGCTTACCCAATTAGTTGTACTATATGAAATGAATACTATAAATAAGAAATATTTTTAAACCTACTGAAGGGTTTGCTGATTCCCAATTTATTTTTCAATAAAAACTATTAAATTAAGCCATTGTTTTGCATCATTTAACAAATTTTTAAGAATTGAAGATGTAATTTCAAAATTTATGTTATTCTGAATTACAAAACGGTATATTTCTTTGGGTTATTTCTTTCTTTTTTTTACGTTTAACCTAGTCCAATATTCCCTTAAAATTACAATCAGTATAGTAATATGTGATCTTAAACTTAAATACAAAATAAAACACTGTTTCGAGAAATACTAAAACTAACTCTTATGCTCATATTAGGAAAATGTAACCACTAAGTAATTTTAGATTTCGAATTTTATCAGCTGTTGGGCAGACCGTGAAAATAACTCCACACAATAGCTACAGCTGAATATTTCAATGCTTTATCAAAGGAGATACTGAAAAGATAATTGAGCGAAAAAAAGTCCTAGTCCGTCCGTGACACGATATTTTTATTCAAAAATTTGAAAGGGAATATTCCACACAATAAATCGCGCTCACGAATAGCGAAAAATGAAAGTCTTTTGTTATTAGTATGTATCTATTTACGACACAAAACTAATAACGCATTTTAAAATATACGTTGAATGACAGAAGGTATTTGGATACCAGTGGAATAATACACCGCAATCATCCAGTTGCAACGCGTCTTTCGAGAATTCATTTCAATTTTCAGAAAATGCAAATACTCTTTGTATTTATGCAAATGAGTACTGTTTACTGCATTTATAAAATAACGGAGATCCTTGAAAGAGGGATACTGGCGATGCGTAAACAAAAGCAAAATTCAGTGATCTATAAAAATAATCAGTTACAAAACGCCCCATCTTGAAACCAGGGTAATGAAATGACATTCACTCTTACTTTTTTCAACAAAGAACGAACCATATTATTTAAAAGTGCTATCTAACTCGAAATATTGACATCTCCCTGATTTAAAAATCATTGAAAAATAACAGCATTATGTTTGAACTGTACATCCAATATACAGGGTTGTCCAAATTAAACTTCCCCAACTCAGAGGCCTGTGCAGGATGTTGTATGCGTCATAATCTGATAGAATTTTGAAAACAGACACTTCAGATCACGCGCTCGTGATTTATTAAAAAATTATTAGTACAAGAAGTTGCCGATAAGTGGCGCTGTAACACTAGTAATTTGCCTATTGCGACAACGGGATTTGCAGAAATAAAGCTTCTACGCAACGTATCCAAAAGACAAGCCCTATAAAAGTGGAAGACAGGCGCTGCACAGGCAGTTGTTTCCAGCTCGCTGATGCACAATGACGACTTTAAAATACAAAGCTCTGTTACTGAAACTTTTCTACCAGAATGATGAGAGCTTCTGTGGTGCGATAAGAGCACTCCGTCGGCTGAAGAACATACGCCGAGGACCAATGACACCTCGCGCTTTACGAGACATGATGAAGTTAGAAAGAACTGGGCAGCTGAGAATTTTATCAGGTAGAGGACATGTTGTGGATTCTGCACGCGTACAAGACGTTGCTTTGGCGGGCGTGGACGCCACTAGCCAATCGCCACATGGTGTTGTCAGTGTACCAACTGTTTCTCGTGCTGTTGATATGCCCTATTCGACTACGGCACACATATAGAACGTCTGTAGAACGTCTTGTTGATCTGCAGCGCCACCTATCGGCAACTTCTTGTACTAATATATATATTTTTTTTAATAAATCACGAGCGCGTGATCTGAAGTGTCTGTTTTAAAAATTTCATCACATTATGACCCATACAACATCCTTCACAGGCCTCTGAGTTGGGGAAGTTTAATTTGGACAACCCTGTACTTATTTTCAAACTAAAATAATTTACTAAATAGCCTGTAATAAGTTTAAAATGTTGCGATATATTTTGCATAAAATATGTTTATTACTGGAATTTCTTATAACTGTTTGTAGTGTAATTGTGCTGTCTTTTAATTACGAGAAAGTAATAAATCAGGAGAAAATAATTTTTAAATATTGGAGTCTGGGTTAAAACAATAAAAAACTCTGCAAAAATAACACAAATATGTAAAAATGTATATTTTTCTTTTATTCTACGTGCGTGCCTTATTTAAAAATCACTTTATTATTTCAATCATTTAGTGGCAGTTTTCTTAGTGTTCTTATTAGTGCGTCTGAGTGCATATTGGAAAGTTAAAAATCGTTGCTGTAAATAACTACAAAATTCATTTTCATTCTTACTTGTATCTACTACATAATATATGCACATTATCTATCTAATATGCGTATCGACTAGGTAAAATATAATAAAAGAACCAATTTGCACGATTTAACACGTCTGTCATTCTCAATATGCAATCGAAACAGTGGCTAAGATTCCTCTTCTGCTTTCAGCGTCGCTTACCTACTTTGAAAGTCTGTTATATTCTTGTAGCAACCAGTTACATCCGGGCTCAACTGGGACTTCAAGCCCCCATAAAATTCAAATGGGTAAATAAAAATCGGCACTAAAAGTTCAAATATGGAGTATGACTTGCACATGCGACTTCCATGGATTAATCACATGCGGCACATGGAACTTTTGTGTGTATTAAAAAATTGTCTTTGTATCCAAAATTCATATAATATACAGTTTAAACTAAAAAAGAGATTTACTTTCAGCTCTTGAAAAACTTATTTGCGTTTAAAAAGAAATACGATGAAAGGAACATTCAAAATTTGATTCTTTTGTCCTGTCGGTATGTCATGTGTATGCTTAAATAGACATGTCGAGTTATTACAATATCATTTCTCAATCTTAAATCTAAAAAAAAAATGTATTTTTTCTCTGAAAATATTTTATATATTTGTAGAAATATTGCAGTGATTAATTTATGGTAGCTCATATAAGAAAGACTTTTCTCCAAGAAATTTTTCTTTGAAGGACTTGCATATGGCACTATGCCCAGAAAAACCACTTACATATAAATAATTACAGTTTTGGCGTTAAATATGAAGCTCCAATGTTTCTCACACCATCATAATAAAATATTTTTCTTCTGAAGACGCTATATATTTCAACGGAAATCTTTTGTAAATTGTCACGTGAAATTGACTTTCATAGCAATAACGGCTGCAAAATCATGCGAAGCAAAAAAATAAAAAAAAAGTAAAGAAAAAAATTCATAATGAAGAAATAATACATGATACTTTTGAAATTTTTTTGGTGGATACATTGCACATAAACAAAAACTTTTCATGGAGCCGTTAAAGAAAGCCAGAAGATATTTTCGGAATAGAACTTTATAGCCCTGTAACAAAAATCGAAAAAGACCTTTTTTCACAAAGGCATACTTAAAAAGACTTCAAGAAATTTAAGGTGCGGTATCGAAGATCGAAAGTGCCACATGACCCAGAGATCTAACTGTAGTCAGTAGAAAAATGTTATCGTACGTTTCACAAATGTGGATCTATAACAGATTTTGGATTCCATTCAATACTTTGGAAGTGAGTTTTTCCTTCTAAATTTGTTTATTGTACTTGAGTTCGCAGAAAGAAAGACAAAATGCACTTTGAATGTATGTATGCGATTTTGAAACGAAAGAGGAAAAAGCGCCCCACGTTTGTTGGAAAAACTTAAATTAATGAAGTTTTTTTAAAGTAATTAAATTTGCTTCTTTTTTCAATTCGGCATCAATTCCTGATTTTTCCATTAATTAAGCATTTGATTGTGATATTTTGCTTTTATTTTTTTTGTAATATTTTACTTGACAGGTAAAAAACATAAGATTTACCCTGAAGGGGTCTGTTTTATCAATTATCATTCATACATACATACCTTTCTTTTTAATTTATGCAGCTAAGCTTAACTTTGTGGATATGCTATAATACGAAAGTAAATTTTCTCCTAATTATTTTTTCATGTTGAAATCATACGAGAAATACCGCCGTGCATTTTGAATACATGCAAGCATTTTGAGATGGTTAAATGAATATATTTCGTATATAATTAGATGTAATAATCCAATGCAGTGTTTTACTTTTGCTTAACTTAACTGAGCTTAACAGATAGTATGTATTCTAGAAGCATGTAAGGTCAAGTGTAAATTATTTTCATCATTTGAAAGAAACTGCGCAATGCATGTAATTTCTAAATCTAATTTTTTGAACGTAACTTTTTTAATCTTTAAATCAATGATTTTGTGAGTGTTTCTGTTATTAGTAGTGTTTTTTGCATGAACTTATATTTGATGTAAATTACTTTCTTAGCTTTTAACAATCATTTTTTTTGGTCACGCACAAATCCGTTTGAAGCCACAGTTCAATATTTTTATTTTATAGCAATACGCTTACTTCTATGAGCTTTGTCGATGACCCCTAAAAATACAACTCTTTGTTTTCAAAATGTAAGTCATGCACGGGGTGTCCTAAAAAACGCAGTTAGGCTTCTATTCCTTAAATAGTGGCCATAGATTTTTACAATAAATTACAATGTTTTGTAAAAAAATTACGGAATAGTATGGTAGCAAATGAAATTCTTAAATCTAATAAGCATAATATTTAAATTTTCGTATAATAGTAAAAATTTCAAAATAGTAAAATGTGCGCCATACATTAATTAGGAGATATACAGCAGTCCAGCATTTTACCCTAAAATGTGTTGCAGATGTGAAAATAAGTATATGCTAACTTAAAGTATTTTCCAATGGCTCACGAAGGGGGGGAAAAATCACGTCGAATGATAGCTTTTCAGGGGTCGTACACAAATCACGAAATAAAACAATGATTGGGTAAATACATAATACGTTTGCTATTGCTAGCATTGTATAGCCCCTCACCAACTTTGTTTAAACATATTTCTGAATCTTTTTATGATGAAAGGCTAAAACTTTGTACGTTATCTGGTTCACGTATGGGACACACTTTACTAACTAGGAATTTCTTTGTTATGTTACTTAACTTTATTTCTAAGTATCGGTTCATTTCTTTTTTTTTTTTTTTTTTTTTGTTATTTACCATACAGGGTAACTTGCTTTTTGTTAAAACTTATACTGAAAAAAAAACTTTTAATATAAATTTAGGAAATATCTTTATTTACAGGAAACTATGCTCACTCATATTTCCCTATTCTCCTTTAATCAACGAGCCACGAAATTTCAAAAATTCTTACATTAGCAATTGGCCTTTTGTTTTAATTGGGCAGGCATTTTTCCTTCTTGAATCAATAAGACGAGATAAGTTTAATCATACATTTAATTACAGGTAGTGATAAAAGCACTTTATGAAGCTTTGTTAGGGCTTAAATTCACTTACAGGCTCTTCAATTACATTAGTTGACTAAGACTAATCTAATAATTACACCATGATTAGGTAGACAGTAACTCATTTTTTCAAATTAAAAGAATGGTAGATGCATGAAATTATTTAGTTCATAGAGGTTCACTCGATATTAAAATTGGATTTCTTCATTATCATGACATCTTATGCTTGAATATCTGCCTTTTAAACACAGGAATCTATGATAAGGAAATATTCTTTTCAAAAACTCTGTACTATGCGAATGCTTTCAGAATCTTATAGAAAAATAGCTGGTGCTTCATTTCTAAATTATTATAATAAATCAATGTAACAACACGAAAATAAATCGCATCTAGACAATTTCAGTTTACCAAATTTTGGGATCAGATGGTAGTTCCTATCTAACTTAAACATATTCAGCTACATAATGAAGTACAAACGTAAATTTACTCTTCAGGACTTGTACTTGAAATGATGTACAGTTGCAGTAATTCATAATCCTCGAATCTATAATAATTTTTTAAATAAACCATTAGAAAATTTTCAAAAAATACTTTTAATAAAATTTTTAAAAAGTCACTTATGAATCTGTATGTTAAGCAAATGTGTGTAAGAATGTGCATGTGTACGTTATAAATATGTGCAAATAATGTGTAGGTAAGATTAGAGTAAAAAAAAAAACACGGATTAATAGCATATTTCGAATTTAATGCATGATGTAGTTCTTACAACAGTAAAGATAAAATAATATAGTTCAGCAGCATCTAATTATTCAAGAACGAAAATTACAAAGAAATTAAATGAGTTCTCGGCCTGTTATGATGAATAACTTTTTTTTTTTTTTAGCAAGAGTAAAAAGTTGTTTCGTTAAGTTTTTTTCTTCTACTACCCATCAGAAGGCATATTTCTACAAGTGATTTACTACTGCATCATACTTTTATACTTATTTTACTGTAGTAAGTATTAAATTTATGCTACTATTCATTTCAGCGTAATAAAAGGTTAACTTTAAAATGGCATCGAGGTGTCAATTGTAACAGGAGACTGCGAGAATAATTCTTGTATCACCTATAAGGTATTAATACTTGTATCACCTATAAGGAATGGTACCATGTGAAGCACACAAAAGGTGAATGCGAATATGAATATCCAAATTGTTTTTCTCAGAAGGTTTTCTCAATAATATTAATAACTGTCAGTGATTTGCTTAAATGCGTGTTTTTTTTCTTTTTGCTTTTACTACTCCTAAGGACATTTAATTATTTATCAAAATAAATTCTATGAAATACTTAGCATTGTCTCTATTTTTTCATTAGCATTATCTTTCATTAGCATTATCTTTAAGAGTTACAATAAGAATTGTTGTGTCAAGTATATTTGCGATTTCTGTAATAAAAATTTATGTTATAACTGACTCATGTTTCTGTTACAATTGACTCAGGGAGTGGGACAACTGTGACACTATGCACTGAGGTGTATACAGTAAAATTCTACACTCAAAAATTATTTCTTCATTTCACGGAAATTTTACGCAGCAGTCCTGCCGGAATATCTCCGTTATTTCACGGATATCGGTTTCTTTTTTTTCTCATGTTAATTGAAGAAACTTCTTCAGATTCAACGTTCTTTTTCTATTCTTCAGATTTCGGGAAGAGGAATTCCGCGAAATAATTACGTTTTTATGGAGTACGGAAATTATTCGTTGAAAAATGAGAGATAAATTAGTGTATAAAGACGCATTTTTCTGAGAGTGTAGTCACGTGTTAACTGTTATTCAAAAATTGAATTTATGCATATCTTTGCAGATATTCGATGATAACTGGCTCACATTCACATTGAGTTCTCCCAGTGAGTTATGCAAATGGAAAAAAAATCAAATAAACCCAGTCTCCCCTATAATTGAATTAAGCACTCTACCATTTTATACCTATTGTTAAATAAAGGTTTTTCTACTTTTATTAATATTGCTTCATTCTGGAAGCAGTAATTAATCGTCAGCATAGTACCAATAAGTAGCATAGTGCCAACACATTATCATATTGGGCTTTAACATATCACATGTAAATAATAATGTAATAATTCAATTATTTACTTCTAGTTTTACAGCAGCAAAACTCGGAGTTAACGAAGATCAAAAAATCAATTGATGAAAAGAAGTTTGTCTTTCAAATTCCAAGTTAAGTACTATGCAGATACTAAAACTAAAGTAGTTACCTGAAGATAGAAAATAGTTAGCTATAAATAGTGGGTTGAGTAGCTTTTTTTCGTGGTATGTCAGATCCAATGCATTTCTCTTAGTATGTTTATAAATTTAATTAAAATGTGAAAGGAAAATTCTAATTTCCTTTTAAAAATGTGCAAGTTTCGAACTTCTTTCTTTTCTGTTTAGAAATATATAACAACTTAGAAGGTAGTGATTTAATTATTTTATCAGTTCTTGAAAAAGTTTTAAACTCAATTCCTTTCCATAGTGATTTTACTTAAGAAAAATATCCTGTTACTATATCTTAATAAATAATGAATAAAATATGCATAGTCCTAATTTACGTATCTCTTAATATACAATTTATTGATTGTGTATATTAAACTAAAATTCGTAACGTGTTGCATTAGGTAAGAAATATATTATGCTTATTTAACACATTTAAAAAGAAAGAAAAACAAAATGAGTCGTTTTAATTGCTGGTATAATTTTTCTCTCTAATGAAATTGACTTTTTCTAGCGTTATGGCATTCATTAAGGAAGCACTTTTCATTGTAAAGCATTGACATTTTTATGTACAGGGTTTCAGGATGAATGATTCTAATTATAAAAGATAAACTGCGTATAAAACTTTTTAAATATCTAAATAGCATAAAATAAATGAGTAATACATGCTAATATATATTTTCATGATAACGGTTTACTGCATAAATGAAACTATCTACGGAAAATTGTACATTTGAATTATATTTTATATCTCATTACAAAAACTATCAGATAAAAATTCATCTTTTTAATAATAAAAGACAAAATTTATCAGTAGTACATGTCCTATATAAGTGGAAAACTTTGGCCTATCTCCAAAGTGACGACATCAAAAGTGATATAGACGTAATTTTTCATGGTCTAGTTATAAAAGTAACTTTGTACACTTCGAAGCAGAATATAAAGTTTCAAAAACAAATTTATATGAATCTATAAAAGTGCATTAATATAAAAAGAAATCTTGAATTGCACTAATACAGATTTGTAGGTTCAAAAAAGGTACCTCCGCATAAAAAAGCTTTTTTTTAACTACATTAATTTGATTTAAATATTGATTAAATAATTCTATTAAAATAAGAAGCCGATATCTCACAAATGCTATGATTTTTTTTTTAAATTTCAAATAAGCAAATTATTTGGGCAGTCTCTATAGATTTGTTTTCGATTCTTATTTATTTTTGAAAAGCAAATGTCACGAAGAATGAAAAATAAATTTTCCCTAGAAAAGGAAAGAACTCGTTAAAATTTATGTCATGAATGGTCCCTAAAAAGTATGAGATAAAGTGATATTTTAAGTTTTCGTTGACAAACAAACCGAAAAATGTATGGCTTGGTTCACTAATTGTCCTCTATTGTTGTACACGGCAAATTTTGTCTGAAATCTGTCATCTAAATATTAAAGCACAACCCAATATTTAGCCTTAATTGAATACCCTATATTTTTCATTGCACTATTTGCATTAATATTTCAAAGAAAAGCCAAAGCAGTGTAAGTGTAAAATGGACTAATTAATGTTAAGATGCTAAATGACCAACAAAAGTTTTAAACTTGAGATAATTCTTAAAATAATGGATTTTATTAACGCCCATTAAAGACGATCATATGCAAAATTCCCATTAGCTGGTAACCTTTGCGCAGGCATCGTAGCTGTTCTATTTTTTCTAAACGTTCTACCACTATTAATAACATACTAAAATGTTCTCTTTCTTCAGCAGTTGATAAACGCTGCTTGGGATGTTAAGAATTAACCTGTTATACTACTACCTATAATACTAGAATATTTAAGTAATATTTCCATGAAGTTGGGATTTCTAAAAGAAAGTAGGACGACTGCGATGCTTGCGTTATTTTAATATTGGAAAAAAACAGTCTGCAAAAACACGATCGTTCAGCTCGGGAACAACAGAGAAACCATGGTGTAGAACGACTGCTGTGGAAAACAGTGTAACAAGATTAGTGAATATAACTTCTCAGTATGCAAAATGAGCAATTAAGAGCAAAATTTAATATAAAAGTCACTAACAAACGAAAATTGAGTTTTTATTTCCTTTTTTTCTCAGTACAGATATTAAAACGTTTCCTTTCCCTTCGAAAATGCTTCTTCTTCTTTTTTTATTATGGCTAAAACACATTTCCAATAAAGTGGAACAAAGATTCTATTTAATGAGGTACGTAATACTTATCTCCAGTTTATCCTATGTATCCCGTAGAGTTGAGTTTTGTTACACAGGTGGCCTTTATGAAAGATAGAATATTATAACAGCCGACTGATTTCCCAATCAAACCGCAACATCTGCACGAAGTGCCGCTGCTTCAAATGATCAAACGGCAAGTGACAGTGAATTCGTTATCTCAGTAAACCAAGTCTCTCTATGAATAGATAGGAGAAAAATATACAAGATGTGTGTTTTTTATTCAGCAAGAAAAACTTGTATGTGAACTGAATTTGGAAGAATTATATTATTCTGATCAGGGTATTTTGGGAAGAAAAAATCATGCAGACATATAAAAAGATTTTTTTCCTCCATGTATTATTTTTTTTTCCTTTTTTTTGTATTTCATATAATGCTAGACATATTTCATTATAGTCCAGTAAAATGCCTTTGTCACTTATTTTTCCCTAATTCGTTAATTTAGGATTTTTTCGATAATATGGCACTGTGTTTGAGTTTACTCGAAATGATTAAATTTCTTGTTTGAAAATATCAATATATAAATTTTATATTTGAAAATCATGACAATAATTGCTTATACATCATAAATGATACGCGTTTCATTGTGGAAAGCGTTTCATCATGGCAATAAAATTGCTTTTATCCAAAAACATCTTAATCATCAATTTTAAGTTTTTACGAATGCATCAGAAATGACAAAAAATTCGATATTAATATACACTTTAATAAATTAAAGAAAAGAAAACGTGCAATGCATTTTATCTTTCTTTTAAAGTATATTTTGAATTGGATTCAAATTATTTTCATACAATTTCATTTTTATTAGTTTGTTTTGCCTATATTTTCCATGCAATTAGCACAAGATAATTCAGTTTCACATTGTATTTTTAAATTTTTTAGTACAGCTGATGTTCATCGAACAAAAAAAATGCAGTCGTGTGGTTATAACTGTTGTGATTAAATTGCTGACTAAAATTCAATTATAAAATGTCGCTGAAAGCTCGCTACAAACGTAAGTCTCGGGCAAAGGGAGTCACGTACCTGAGCTGGTATTTGAAAGAACGGTGTCCTAAAAATGAAACAACTGTATCACATTTAAATTTCGGAGAAATCATCTTGTTATTAAAATATAATAGCATCATCTGTTTATTAAAATATAATTGCAATAAGTTATAATACATCAACCTCTCCACAAGAGGACTAAAGTCTAGATGTAGATCCTGTCTCTTTACTAGTTTCTCTTTTGAATGCCAGCATACGTATCTTTTTAACTTTGCGTAGGAAACATATTCGTGGGCATACCATAGCCACAGATCAAAGCGCAGGTAAAACCATGTCTTCTTAACATAGTCATAGTGTAGAACTAGTTGAAGTTCACATACGCAACGCAGTTAAAAAAATCTGAGTACTCTAAATGGGGTTGCGATCGTATTCGACGGTGCAGGGAGAGGGGTCTGGGCCATGAAGTATTGCAAAGTACTCTGTAGATCTTAGTACTGAGTACTCAGTAATCATCAGTTTTGTAAATTTATATTCTAGGAAGACAATAATTTTGAATCTAAAATCATCTAACAAAAATTAAACATTTTCCCTTTTTTTTTAATTCACTCATTTTGCCGCACTATTACCTTTTAAAATTAAAGTTTAAAACTAATTTTGGCTTTATCCCCATACTGTAGAACATCTTTTCTGCATAGGTAGGTTCTGATTAACAGTATTTTTACTTTCTCCATATAAAAGGAAATTATACTCTTTTTTGCTTTTTTTCTGGTATTTAAACTCCTTGCGGCAGTATTAAATTTTAAATTTAAATTTTTTAGTTATTTTTCCCTTTATCTCCATACTACAGAACATCTTTTCCGAATAGGTAGGATTTTAAATTCTAAAAAAAGGTTTTTTTGATTTACCCTAATGTGCGTGAGCATACCTTCAATTAGGCATATTTTAACTTTGAACTTACTGGTATTTGAAATACTGGTATTTTAAAAACTTCATTGCAGTTTATGCTTATAGTAAATTCCTTAAATCCTTAATAAAGATCGCTATGAAAGGAAATTTTATTCTGCCTGCTATAAAAACATATTCCTCTAGCATCTTGGAGAAAAGCAAAACTAATGTAGGGTCCCAAACAAATACATTTCAGCTTCTGATCTTGACATGAAGTGCAGTTATTCCGTAATAAATAGCATGATTATGTATTGCAAAATTATTTTCTTAAGAAGTTTTAGAGAAGAAAGCTTGTACACATTTACATTTAGATGCAAGCACATTTAGATGCAATTTAGATGCAAGCAAACTTAAGTTACATCAGAACTTTCCTTTCAAAAATGCTAATTAAATCCAAACTCTTTCCATTTTTATTCTAACTTAGGTTTTAATAGCTTTGAGAAACTCTTAAGCTCTATAAGAAACTGCAGTAAGTCACATCTTCGACGTTAAGATAAGTTGAAATAAGCTGCTTAATTATACATTGCATATTCGTGGATGCACATTATTATTTATTTATATAGATTTTAACTATAAATTAGCAGCTTTTCAATGTACTAGAGCGTAGCTCTTACTATGTTGAGTATATAACTATGAACAAGAATGAAAACTTATGAAAACTTATGACAAGAATGAAAAAATTATTGGACTAGTAAAATGCAGTCTATTACTACCATGAGAAATATGCACACATAAGAAATTGAAGCACAAGTGTAAGAATCTTTACGTTGTATTCTATAAAAATTCACGAAAGCCAAATATCTCCAAAATTATATAAGCTCTTTCTGATATTTGAAAAAATTTAGAAAGTACTTAACACGGAAATTGAGAAGGAGTACACTATTAAAAAGAAACCAGATTGCACACATATATGAGCACTAATATGAAGAATGGATAACTACAGTTAACCAAACACAGGGCAAATATTTTAAGCTTCACGTAGCAAATGCAAGATGAATCTTAAATTTGAAAATACGATCTGAAAACTACAACAGTACTTTTATTATCTACACTGCTGGCCATCGTAAATGCAACACCCTGAAGGAAGCATGCAAATAATATGAAATTTACAACATGCATTAGCTGAGGTGAGATATGCAAATGATTAGAATTTCAGCGCAGACGCACATCAAGCGCGCCTGTGGCGCCACCTCAAAGCGCTATTTAAGGCTTGGAGATTTCGACGGTTTCAAGTACAGCAATTGTGTTTTTCTTGCTTTTTTTTTCAAAAAAACGATAAATTATGCCTCGTAGGAAACAACGATCATCTTTTGATCAAGTATCCGAGTTTGACAGAGGAAGGATAGTGGCATACCGAGATTGTGGGTTATCTTTCAGGGAAATCGGTCGTCGTATTGGACGGAACCAAACAACTGTGATGCGGATATGTGATCGTTGGGTGCAGGAGGGTACGACGGACAGACGTGATCGACCGCATCGACCTCAGTGCACCACGTCACGTGATGACAGGCAGATTGTACGCATGGCAGTGACGGACCGCTCAGTCACATCACGAACCATATCACAGCAGATTCAGTCTGTAACGCATCATCCAGTGTCTGCGCGTACCATTCGACGTCGTTTACAGCAGAATGGTCTGTCCGCAAGACGTCCGTTGCTTTGTCTACCTCTGACGCGGAACCACAGACGTCTCCGCCGCCAATGGTGCGATGAAAGAAGGATGTGGACGACAGAATGGAATGAAATTCTCTTTACTGACGAGTCACGCTTCTGTATGCAACACCACGACGGTCGGATTCGAGTCTGGAGACACCGTGGAGAGAGGATGCTGAACAGCTGCATTATGCACCGTCACACTGGTCCTGCACCGGGTATTATGGTATGGGGCGGTATCGGATATCTCTCTCGCACTCCTCTAGTACGCATTGCCGGTACTTTAACCAGCCAGCGCTACATCTCCGAGGTGTTGGAGCCAGTTGTCCTTTCTTACCTTCAGGGCTTGCCAACAGCCATATTTCAGCAGGATAATGCACGGCCACACGTGGCACGCATTGTCCAAGGGTTCTTCGTCAATCACCAGATTGAATTGCTTCCCTGGCCGGCGCGCTCTCCGGATCTTTCGCCGATAGAAAACATGTGGTCCATGGTTGCTCAACGACTGACCCAGAGTTCATCCCCAGCTGTCACACCAGATCAACTTTGGCAACGTGTGGAAGCTGCTTGGTCTGCTGTACCCCAAGAACACATTCAAAGTCTCTTTGAATCAATGCCGAGGCGTGTGGCAGCTGTGATCTCCAACAACGGCGGCTACTCTGGGTACTGATTTTGGCAGGAACCACGCTTCATAGAATGCTGTAAATTTAATCATTTGTTACTTGGTCAACATGTTATCTACACAATAAATTTTGTTGTGATATCTCTTGTTTTTCTTGGTGTTGCAATTTGGGTGGCCAGCAGTGTAATTTTTACGCATTATAAAGATATCTTTTCGGAAACTAGAGATAGAAAGCTGTCTTCACACTGAAAAAAAGTCTTAATTGATATTTACAATCGATCATAAAAAACTACTCTCTTATCATTTCGATTATTAGTCTTTCATTTTATCAGGCGAGATATAACTTTTTTTTTGTATAATCAGGCATTTTTTAAACAAACCTTGGGTTTTTCTTTTTTTAAATTTAGGAATAATGCTGGTTTCAAAAGTAAAGTGGTGCAAAGAAGGTTCTCCCCTGCACAGTTAAATTGCAACGTGATTACGTTGCAAATTAACTGTGGTAAAAGCAATTGATCTATCCAGATGATTTAGAGAAGCGATGCATAGGAGACAAGAGTACATCGACTAGCTGTAGACATTCGCATTAAAAGTAGAGAAAGTGAAATTCATTCGAGCTCGTTTTAAAAAAATATAAGTCTGACGGAAAATTTCGCTCTGAAATCTTTCAAGAAATCGGTTCTCTCAAAATATTCGGAAAATAACGAGAAGAAAACATTTTAAGCAAGTAAAATTCTCAACACTATTTTCGAGTAAAGTGTTCAAATAAATTGCAATGCAGAAATACTTCTTGAATGAAGTATTCTAAATTATTTTTCGCGTACACATAATGTAAAAAATCGTGCTTCCCTTATCTGAAAATTTCCAAAATTTTTCAACCTACGTTTTTGCAGGCGCTTATGCACTGAAGTAAAACAATAAGAAATAAAAACACCCGGAGTGAAACAATCAAGAACTCTTTGCAAACTTTAATAGCTCGAAACCCTAGAATATACGTTTTATCAAATGCATTTCGTTTATCACTATAATTTGACGCAAAGTAATATGCGCACATACAGAGGATATAAACCAAGTTAATGATCCTGTGGATACTCGCTGAAAATATCCTTTCCTCTGATTTTATTGAATACACGGAGGATATTGCACATATCAGTCATGCTTCATTGTTTTCTGAAGATGCGTTCCTGAACCGACTGCGATATTCATTCACTTTTCAACCCATTAACTTCATACTGAATTATGCCATTGCAAACCACGAAACTCTTGTTTAATGATAACGAATATGAAAAGAGGAAAAAACTTGTTTGGAGGGTCACAGTTTTTTTTTAATGTTTAGCGGTTTTTGTAGGTGCTGTGTAATACGTTAAATGATGCTCAGATTTTTAAATATTTATATATTTAAAAGTTTAAGTAGCCATATTAACGCTGTAATTACCTTTCCGAGTTAAAAGTTAAAAATTTATGCACTAATTAAATAACTGTAATTAATATATACAGGATGAATCTAAACTCTTGGACAAAACTTTAAGAGGTGGTAGAGCACATAATAAGGAATCAGAATCACATAGCAATATCGGGTTGGCAACATCGACTTCATGTAGCTGTTAATAATCACTGTGGGAAAAGTGCTGAAACAACAGAGCACTTTCCGACTATTGTTCGTCAGAAACTAATGTATTTTTCTCCGAAAACAGAAGACTAAAATTCATAGTTTAAAAATTCTATTTTATTTCATGGATGAAATGTTTGGAGACGAGGATATTATTTATGAAACTTGGTTAAGAAATTAGACGAACACTTCAATACTTTTCACAAAGTGATTATTACCGGGTAAGTGAAAACTGCGTTTTTGACCCCACATTGCTATGTGATTCTGATTCTTTATTATGTGCTCTATCACCCCTTAAAGTTTTGCCCAAGAGTTTAGAATCACCCTGTATATGCTAAATATTGCTAATATAATTTTATGAGCAGTGATTTTAGTGCTTATGCTATACCTCATTTTCATATTATATATGTTAAATATACATATACAGGATGGACAATTAAAAGTGGCCCCGAGAACAAAGTTCCAGGTAACAATGATACACAGCAAAGGAAATTAAATACTACATAATTCGCTAACTTACCTATGGTAGATTTTAAAAATGATTACCATTCAGCTCTTGGCACTTTTGGGCCCTGGTCAGTAAGTTGCTAAAGGCAGATCAAAGCTGAATTGCTGTAGTGGGATATCATCATAAATGTTCTGCTGCAGTTCTTGAAGACTACTTATGCTCTATATCTCATATACATATGATATATTTACACTAGCTGCGTGCCCGTTCTTCGCACGGTTGGAAACGAAAATTTTCCTTACATGTGTAATTCGAATTATTCCAGTGATGTGAAATCTAAAAAAAGCAAAATTATTTGACTCGACGTAAAGTTTGCGTCATGAATACTAACCTCAGATCACTACAATATGATGACATAAAAAACTATGTCAGAGTCATTCGTGATCAAAATAGTGATAAGCTTGACAATTTGCAGAGAACTCCTTACTTTTAAAATGTCTTATTTCTACATCATACTGTTTTTAGGTTCAAATTGTAGAATTAAATACATCAGACTCTAGATAAAATTCACAACTGTTTAATTTTTAAATAGCAGCCCCGCCGCTCTTCATACGGGAAGAAGCGTATATTTCACTAAAATATAATCATAACTGAATGTGACAGAACAAAATTTCATTTTAAAAAAATCTTCAGTTTTCTCTTTTGACATTACTGTCGGATATATTAACACAAATTAGAATTACTTATTGTTTAGTTAGTTGTAAGACAACGTTTGAAATAAAATGAATACAACACTTTTAATTTCATAAAATATTTATTAACGTGGTACATTGTGATTTATTCATATAATCCTTACAGATCTACTAATACTACCTATTACGTATATTAATACAATCTATCTTCGCTTCTCCCTCTTAATGCTCAAGTTAAAGAAACAGCTTAGATAATGTGGCACAAATGGGACCTTTTTATTCTCTGATGATTCTTTGCAATTTACGCATTAGCATAAACAATAATCATTTCACCTTATGGTTGCCATTGAGGAAGCTCTCCATATGTATTTAATTTATGCATAATTTTTGTATAGATTGGCTGTTTAGTACCTCAAATATTTCATTTCACCGTGGTGGAAAATATCCAAGCGGCATCCATTTAAATACCCATGACTCCAATATAGCGATACAGTATAAATCCTTCATGTTTCTGTCTCGTGATAAACATGAAACTTTGTAATCTCGAGGAGCTATTTAGAATAGCATTAATTGCTACAGGACGTTAGTGTTGCAGAGTTTACAAAATTCACGAATTTTTTTAATTTATGTTGTCACTGTATACGTGCCATAAAAGATACCCCGGGTAGTTGAGGAAGTTAATCTGGTTATTTCGCACAGTAGTTTTCAAACGGTACAATATTGAAACTTAGAACGACGCAGAAATTTTTTTGCTTTATAAAGGACAGCTATGGAGGAACACAATCCAACGTTAAAATAAAACTATACTCGCAACATGCATATGTTAGGAAACATATATGGCTGCAGCATAATTAAATGCCAAAAATTTTTTTTAAAAATTACATAACGCGCTTTAAAACGAACTTTGTAACTTTTAAAATGAATAAAAGAGTTATAAGAGGGCGAAATGAGTGATTTATCATTTGTCAAAATATAAAAAGTTATGACAAATAGAATACAAGTTGCGACAATTTTAGAATTATTTAACGAAAATTTGTCAAAAATGAGTTTTAGTTTAAAAATTCTTTAAAATCTGGAAATTACGTTAAATACTCAGAAAAAAAAACGGTTTATAAAAGAAAATTTCTTCCTATATCGAATGAGTAAATGCCGTTTTGCGGCAAGCGTAATTAGTGTCGTTATTACGCATTAAGTGTAAAAAAATGCGAAAAACATAAAATAAAAAAAAATCTAGGTCGAATTTTCAAAAAATCGTTTCGAGGTGTACGACTTCATGTTACGAACTTCCTGTGTACCAAATTTGGTAGTTCTACTTGTAGCCATTTGTCGGTAACAAACAATTAAACACACACAGAGAGAGAGAGAGAGACATTTTCTTTTGTAATAAGTAGATAATATATATATAGGAGAAGGTGGCCCAAACTGATGGTAGTGTTCAAAACGATCCATACGTTTTCTTTATAAAAGTAAAGTAGAAACGATCCATACGTCCACTAGTTTATGTTTTACGTAGTAGACAGGCAGCGCTGTCTACTACGTAAAACATAAACTAGTTGTGCCAAGTCAAAAAGAAGCAATGGTGATATTTAAGCGATCGGAATATTACGTGACTGAGTAGAATTCTTCAAAAAACTGAGATATCTCTTGTAAGGTAAGCACGAACTTTCCTATTTATTTAGAAATACAGTCTTTGATATACAGAAATTTGACTTAGTTTACTGGATAGAGTTTGTCGATTCCGCCCATGCTTTCTTATGTAATTATGATTCTTAACGATATTCTATTTTCCCTCCAAGTTTGTATTCAATATTTCGGGACACCTGGTATATATACATTGTGCCCACAGAACGGCGAGTACTTTAGTCATAAATGTGGGATACAATTATTGTAAAGTGGCTATGCGCTACGAACTAAATTCGAGCACAGCGCCACGAGGTGGCTTAGTTCTGAATTACCATTCTTATCTAAAAATTGATACCAGGCAGGGGAGAAAAGTGAAGTTGTTCAACATCATCGATTTAGTAAGAAATGCCACCTTCGTACATTAATGTTAAAATCAGAAGGCGTAAAATGCACCTTTTTTGATTAGCGATTTCCAAAATTACTACTTTACGAAACGCCGTGACCACTGTACAGCGAGAATTGTGGACCAGAATCCAGATGTGTACTGACAGAAAACAATTTGGGCATGAAGGATAAAAGAGCCTAATGTGAAGCAAGTGCAATTTTTAAAAACGCGACCAAACAAATGTATGCTATATGCCTTGTTTAGTCATTGTCGATTAGTTGGTGATTCCCTTTAACTTGTTATGTAAAAGGGACACAAATTCAGCAAGATTTGCGAAAGGGAGAGGAGATTAAGGAGTACAATGCATGTGCAACGATAGTTTATATAGATTAAAGAGCTTTTAACGTCTTTAAAGGCATTGAAGAAACACGATGTATAATCGAAATTTCCTATTTAATTTTTATTTTTAGAAAATCCAATATCAGAGAAATTGATCACACGTATTTTCATGGTTTAATATTGCTCTATATAGATATACATATTTTAAGCAAACAGTAAGCACAAACAAAAAGAATTTAAATTTTACAGTTTATCCTATACAGCTCTTTCTGTTTTGCATACTTTGACTAATTTAAAATTTAAGTACAGAAAATCATTTTTTGTATCTTAACGCGCTGATTGCTGTTTGATAATGTGATATATAAGTAGTGAATTGAGATCCTGAAGAGTGAACATATGGAAGCTCTAAAATTAATATCTGAGGTGGAAAAATTAAACCTTAAAAATCTATGTCTCTTAACATTGAATCCGTGAATTAACTCAGCAGACCGAGTTCCTTCAAAGGTTTCAAGGAAAATGGTATTCATAATAGCAAATCCAAGGTTATCGAGATATCTGACCAATGTAATTTCTGCGTTGTCTATGTGAGTCAAACCAGCGAAAAAAAATAATGTTTTGGTGGGAATCAAAAGAAAATATGATTAAGCATAAACAGTGATGTAGAAAACAGATCAATCCTGATTTTGTAGTACTATAAATCAAAAGCAATTATAAAACATCCTGTTTCTATCAGAAGAATCGATAGCCATCTATCTGCAAGTGTTCCGAATCATTGGGGACAGCTTAAAGATAAAAAACGAAAGAGACGAAAGACCTTTTTTACTTATAATAATACAGCAATTATTATGTAGATTCATTTATGGTGTTTGGGTGAGAAATGTTAATTTAGTTCTTTGGTATGCGGAGATAAATCAAGAATATGAATTTTCAACTTTTGTCACTTTAGGATTACATGATAAGGGCTGGACGCGAGAGGGAAAATGCAGACCTGTCTCGTCTCGGAAAAGCTTAGTCTTGTCTGGCAAAATCCTTATATTGTAATTATAAAAATGTCTCATTTCCCATAAAAGATCTAAATCTCTGTCTCGTTATGGCTTGCGTCCATCCATGAGCGATACCTACCAATATCCCAAGCACTAACTAGTACTGGCTACGAGATTGATTCTAAAAGTATGGGTAGCAGCAGGCTGCATCACAAAACTTTTAACAAGACTTGTCTCAGAGTAATACTCTCACTTAGTGCACTCAAAACTTTAAACACAAGTTTGCCTACTGCACTCTCGTTCATATACAAACAGATAAATTGATTTTGGAATATCCATTGAAAGAGGCATATTCTTCGGATAACTAATAAGTTCTGAGGAATGCAATGTTTCTTAGTATGGGCGAAACTTCGCAATGCTTAATGTGTTATAATGATTATCACTATTGTTAACATTATCATTATCAATAGCAATTATCAGAGCTAATTTTAATCAATTGTTAGGACTTATTGTATCGAACAAATAATTTAGAAATCTTAGGGATGTAATTATTAATTCCACCTCTTTCTCTGCACAAGTATCGTGAAATTCATTGTTCTAGTATTTTGGCAACAAAGGACAACGAGAAACTTGCGTTTTCTTAGGGATTTATGAAATACGTATAGTACATAATCCTGCCGGACGACATGCTCTAAAGTTAAATATTGATTTCAGTATATACCTTCACTAGAGGCTGTTGTATTTTACTGGGATGTAAAAGGTTAATTTGATTTATACAGAGACGCAAATAATTGTCGTACGGCACATTTTTAAATTGTATATTACTATAATAGGAGCTCGTAATCCCACTATAGCTGATTAGATTTTATACCGCAATTTTTGGTGTAGATTTGTTTGCGTAACTTCCGAATTGTTATAATTCCATTATAATACTTTATGAACTAGAACTTAAAACGATTTATATTGATGTGCTATAAAAACTGGAGTCGCTTCGCTTATATTTAGAGAATTTTTAATACAACTTTATAAGAGTACAATGTCAACACCATTAAATTATGCTTATTTTCTATTACTCGTTTTGTACATTAGGAATGCTTTACTGACTTAAATACATAGCTTTTTCGAAATATGTATTTGAAGATTGTATCTTGATACCTCGTATATTTCTCATATTTTCATTTCACACTATACATTATATTTACACTCATGTCCATAAATTAATGATAATGAAATTGAGGCAAAGAAAGAGAAAGAAGCAAAACAAATTTGACTTATTTGTAAAGTCTATTTATTAAACAAAAAGTAAAGAGCAAAAAAGATGCTTTATGTTTGACATAATTAATAAAAATTGCAAGTTTTACTCCCTTGACCAAATTTCAAAAAAGAACCTATTTACAAAAAACAGTATAACATGGTTAGTAGGATGGTTAATACGGAGTATGTCTCCCGGACGATGCAATACAGGCCTGACAACGCCTAGGCATGCTGAGTATCAAATGATCAATCTCATCTTGGGGAATATTACACCACTCATCAAACAATGCACTCCGAAGTTCCGGTAGACAGGTGGGAGGGGGTTGACGGGCTGCAATTCGTCGGCCAAGCATATCCCACACATTCTCTATTGGATTCAAGTCCGGTGAGTATGCTGGCCAATGCATACGGGTGATATCCTCCGATGGAAGGCATTCGTCTACAATGTTTGCACGGTGAGGACGGGCGTTGTCATCCATAAACACAAATTCAGCACCCATGGCGCCCCGAAACAAACGTACATGTTGTTCCAGAATGACATCCCGATAGATGTGGCCTGTCATCGTTACACTCTGAACATGCAGGTCAGTTCTGGAACCAAGAATAATTCCTCCCCAAACGAGCCATCCTGCACCACCGTAACGGTGTCTTTCAATGGTGTTCTCTTGGTGGTAACGGGTACCTGGCGCTCTCCAGATGAATGTCCGGCGAGAATCAGACTCCAAACTAAACCTGGACTCGTAGGAAAACATCACACAAGACCACTGTTGCGGTGTCCACAATGCATGCTCTCTACTCCAGGTTAATCGCAGGCGACACACAGTGGAGTATTCGTATCAAAATCCTGGCCAAAAGTCGAAAATTTTAAATTTGTTTAAAAACAGTAATATATATGTTTTTGGATAGCCTAGTAACTGATGCATCATGTAATGCATGTTTTTCGACCATAATTCATATCCAAAAGATGCAATACTCGGTTTAAAAGCAAGTTTCTTCATTTACGGCAAGAGATTTCAGCGTTTCCTATTACTTCGTCTTGCATTTTTTACGGGCTCTTTAAATTAATTTACTGATTTGATACTAAGTATAATTGTAGTAAAATATATGTATTTTAATTATATGTATCTATTAGCTTGAAAAAATAATATGACTTTATTTTAAAAAATTGTAAACTTTTTTTTTCTTTTTTTTTTTTCAAAGATCCACATTTCAAAAAGCTTTTTGAAGGGGTGTCGCGGCTTGTCGCGCCTAATTTCAACTATAATCGTAATTATTACAGTATTGAGTGTCTATTCCAAGAAAAAAATGTTCCCCCAACATCCACCATTTCTTTAAAAGAAATTATTTATGCAGCGTCATTTTTATTTTTTCGATAATTTTTCGACGGGTGATCGCAAAAGGGATACAAACATACTCGCTTGTACTTCTCATAAACTATAAATTATGTGCAAGTGTTTGGATAAAGGTATATAAAATTTCATTTCACTTAAGATTTAACATCGGTATTTTAAATTCAGTATGTAATTTCTTATTTTTTTGACGTAAATTTGCTATAAGAAGAAAATTTCTACATATTCCAAAATTGCCCTTTCCTAGTCCTGTAAATAGTCCCATCTATTTACAGCTTAGTTTTCCATTTATGTCGTAAATTGTGTCCAAAGCAAAAGCTCCCCATTTTTGGATCTCAAAGGTTGGCAACTGTGACTTCGGGTCTATGGAGTGTGAGTGTGTAAACAGAAACACGTGCTAGCTCTTTAAGTCATTTTGAAGTGCTGGCTTGAAATAAATTACTTTCTCCTCCAGCTTGGAATGAGATTTTATGGGTTTGCAAGGAGGCTTTTTTAAGCAGTGTCCTTTTAGCTGCTCTAGACAAAGGCCAACGAAAAAGATCAAGCCTTATTACAGCGAGACCCTACAACTTCGCTACAGCTAGACAACTTCGCTACAGCTAGACAACTTCGCTACAGCTAGACCCTACAACAGAGGGGCCCGATGGTGGTCCCTCCCCCCCTCTCTCTCTCAAAAAAAAAAAAAAAAAAAAAAGTGATTCTGAGTGAAGACGAATATTAGAGTTCAAAAGAATCAGAATTAAAAAGTTAATCTTCAGAAGTCATTAAAAAACTAAGATCCCTATAGTAACTACATTTAGATAAGTAAAAAATCTAAAAAAATTTTATGATAAAAATTGATTTATAGATAAGCAGTATTATATTTATAAGTATTATTAAAGTATTACATTTATATATTTTTATTGTGGTTAAAGCACAGCTACACGGCTATTTGCCTAACGGGAAGGTTGCCTTGGGCGGAGGGCTTTTTAAGGGGTTCTAATGCGTATTCACGTGACATCTGGAGAAAATCGCCCAAAACTCCAGACCGTTAGATCGACAGCCGCGTGATATTACATTTATAAGTGGTATTATACAATAGCAGTGCTTCCCAGTAAGGGACACTCCCCGGACAAGACATTTGTCAGAAACCAACTTCGTGTCGTTTGGCGATATACGCCAAATTTGGGGACAACACGCTTTTTTATATAATTTAAGAAATACATAGTACTAAAAAGTAAGTCAAAAGTCAACAGTAATGATTTTAACTTTAAAACACATGAAAAATATTTTTGGCCAGGATTTTGACACAAATACTCCACTGTGCGACAGTTAGTTGCGGTAAGTGATCATCTGACAGGCCTACGAGCATATAGACCAATGTGCCCTAAGCGTCTGTACACGGTCTGCCTTGAAACTGTCGTACCGGTAGCTGAAGAGAGCTGACGAGACAGGCCTGATGCTGTACTCCGTCTGTTTCTTTTGGCAGTAACTGCCAAATAGCGGTCCTCATTCGGCGTTGTAACTCGGGGGCGACTTATGCTGTAACGTCTACTCACATTACCATCATCTTGGAATCGTTGCCAAAGCCTGGAGATGACACTCTGGGCGATTCCCAGTTCCTCGGATACTTCCAGCTGGGTACGTCCACATTCCAGTCGTCCGATAATTCTGCCACGTAAAACATCATCCAAATGCCTCCTTTGTGCCATAACTATGCGGCTTTTGCCCTGAAAGGCTTTCACAGCGCTTGTGAACAATTTTACTTCTTTGTCACCATTCCTTATATACCCCTCTCTTACACTCTCGTCATTGTGACGTACCATCCACGCCATCTGGTGGTTTCCTGTAATTTGCATATTCTTCTTCAAGATGTGTGTGATCATTCCACAGGTGAAATTTTTATTTTAGAGATCAATTTCTGTGTGATTCTGAATTATCCTTAATTTATGGACATGAGTGTATATCAATGTATACTTATATCTTGCACACCGGTTATCATGTGTATCTGTATATACAGGGTGTCACAAAAACGCTGGTTTAGGCTTTTATTCCTTAAATATTGATCATAAATATGTACAATAAATATGTACAAAAAAATTTGACAGAAGTCTGTGGTATCGAATAAAAGATTCAGGAGTTTAAACAAATACAAAATTTAAATATTTGTACGGCACCCGCGTAGAAAAATTCCCCATTAGAAAAATGCGCCTCATCAAATAATTAGGTGATGTACGAAATTTGAGCATTTTAGCCTAAAACGTGTCGGAAATATGAAAAAAAAGTATTGGATTGTTATAATTAAACTTCCCATATAAACAGGGCTCTCCAGCTAGAATAGAAGAAGGGATTGTAAACAAATTTAGTGTAAATATTATACATCAGATGCGCTCAAGAAATTTCGAAACAAAAGTTACTTGAAAAATGTCCACTATGGGGTGTTTTGCATGAAAAACAGCAAATTTCACAATGAAAATTGCTAATTCAAAATGTACAAACGTTCTCAACATTTATTCAATACTTTTTAAGCATTTATGAACAAATTTTGGTTATTTTGGGGCTGCTTTCACAAAACGAAACACCACCTAGTGGACATTTTTTGAAATAAACTTTTCAAAGAACTTCTTTAAGTACATTTCATGCACAGATCATATGAAAAATTTGGTTGCATTCTAAACTGTTTCCGCTGCAGGGGAAGTTTAATTATAACCCTGCATACCCGCACCTATATGTGATCACTTAAACCATTTTATGGCTCTAGAAGAGAAAAATCCTGTCGGATGATCGCATTTCAGGGGTCGTAGAAGAATTATGAAAGAAAACAATTATTGCATAAGTACATGATGTTTATCCTATTATTCGTTTTGGTCAGCCCCTTGCCAACTTTTTTCATACATATTTCTGAGCCATTTTATGACGAAAGCCGGAAATTTTGTACTTCAACTAATTAATGTATGGATTATTCTTTGTGTAAAAAATTTTAATTTTGTATTCATTTGCAAAATAAAAATTTGCAAAAACCGATTTAAACTCCAGAAAATTGTATTCAATACCATGCAATTCCGTAAATTTTTTATGGAACTTTGCAATTTATTATAAAAGTCTATCGATATTTAAGGAATAGAAGCCTACATCAGTGATTTTGGAACACCCTGTATATATATATACAGGGTTAGCAAGAAATAAGTTGTCCACTTCAGAGGGCTCTAGAAAGCGTTCTATTGGACCAAATGAGATAAAATCTGAACTACGAGTAATTAAAATAATGCGCTTGTCATTTATTAAATAAAAAAAAATTAGTACAACAATCTGCCAATAGGTAGCACTGCAATATACACATAAACGTATTTTATATGCTTTATAAATGTTAAATTATATAAAGCTGCTCAATATGTCCCCCTTCATGTTCAAAAATTGTAGATCCATATTTTCCAGAGATGACCGGAGTGAGTCTCCAGGAATATCAAGAACATTGCGCCAAATGTTGTCCTTCAGATCGGGCACAGATGCTGGCCTTTGATGGTAGATCTTGTGCTTCAGAAAACCCCCTCAACCAATAGTCATATGGGGTGATATATGGCGAGCGAGGAGGTCATGCTATTGGAAAATAACGGCTGATTACACGTGCATCTGTGAAATAACTGTCTTAGGAATTGCTGTGCACTACGATCAATGTGAGGAGGTGCATCATCTTACATGAGAATGATAGCTTGAAGGCATACACGCTGTTGAAGTTGTGAGATTACAAAATTCCACAGCATATCAAGGTACCGTTGTCCTGTAATGGAACATGTTTCGATTCCATTTGCAGTTATCTCTTCAAAAAAATACGGTCCAATGACAAATGTAGCCGTAAAAACACACATACTGTCACTTTTACAGGATGTAAGGGCTGTTCCTGTATAGCGTGTGGGTTTTACATGCCCAAATTCGATAATTATGGGTATTAACATGCCCACTGAGGTAAAAATCGGCTTTGTCACACCATAGAATGTTCTAGCGCCAAGTGACATCAACCACCATTCCAGAAAGGAACTGAAGAGCTAAAGTTTACGAACCTCAGAATCTCCGTCCTGCAGTTGGTGCACAGGCTTGATTTTATAGGGAATGCAAAATCCGCCGTAAAATTTTCAGTACAGTGGAATACGGCATATCCACTACGCGGGATACAGCTGATACGCTTACACTACCATGCGGCGACTAACTGCCGGCTTCAACGACCGCTGTAGCCACATTTTCGACGTTAGAAGACGGGATTTTCTTTCGTCTTTTGCCAGAAAGAATGCCAAGTTGGCCAGTTGTTTCAAATTTTTGTATCATCTTCCGTTGAGCTTATGGAGACAATGGACCTCTTCGTATACGCTTCATACGACGGAATACTTTTAAAGCTTCAAGAGTTCTGGTTTTGGTACAAGATTTTTACTAGTAGCACTTTTTCTTGCAACGTAGGTATGGTGTTCAGAATCTGCCGGAGAATCTTCCTGCAGAATCTGCCGTCTTTTATTCAAAGAATAATGCTTATTGGCATACGCTGTAACACAAATAAAATGCCACATTTGCATTACTTGTAAATACACGCCATTTGTGTTATAGCGCCATCTATTGTTGAATTTTTTTACTAAAAGATTTTATTTAATAAATGTCAAGCGCATCATTTGAATTACCCGTAGTTCAAATTTTATCTCATTTGAACCAATAGAACGCATCCTAGAGCCCTCCGAAGTGGGCAACTTATTTCTTGCTAACACTGTAAATATAATTATATATATATATATATATATATATATATATGTATATATATATGAAAAGTATATTTTTAAGTGGATTCTCTAAAGTGGAATAAAAATATTATAAGTTATTTCAAGCTTCATGTTTTTGAATAGATTATTAAAATATCGTATTATAGTAACTACTTTTTTCTTAACGTATGTTGTAGAATTTACTCCAAGAAAATTGTTAGTTCTCCTTAATGTATTATTTTATTTATTTTTGAGAACTAATATGGCTGAATACCCGTTGATGTTTGATTATTCGCGTTTTTCAACCTATTTTGTAAGATAACGGTTTAAGGAGACCGTCATCGTAAAATTTTAAAATCAAGCATTAATCAATGTCGCTTGAAATCGATTTTGTACAAATTTTAATAATTTGTGGATCGTGTATTAAAATTATTTAACGTAACAAAGATTTAGTTATTTATGTGCAATCAATTATTGTTTATTGAAACCGATTTATCTAAATTATATCATTTACTTCGCAAAAATATTGACAAAAGTACATTAAATGGATAAAAAAGTTTAAATACGTGATCATATATTCTTCAGTTTTTGCTAAATTGCTCATTAATCGTAGAGCATATAACGCATTAGTACAACGCGAATTGGAAACCAATATTTTTGCCAATAGTTAAAGAGAATGCTGCAATGCTTTCGTTCTAGGGTTTATTTTATTTGAACAATTTTAATAGAGTGTTAAGTATGTTGCTTTTAATAGCATTAGCTATAGACGAAGTAGTTTAGTAAAAAATATACTTTTATTAAAAATGTTTATTATAATTCAAGCATGATTTATGAGAGAAAGAGTCTCCAGTTATGTATAAATTTAGGTATAGAGGTTCAATATCATATACGTACAACATTTCCATTTTTTTTTCCTTTTTTTCCAAATAAAAGTGCGAACTTTAATTTTTTAACACTTATTGAAAGTATTTAAAATCCATTTTCAATATTATATCTCTCTTTATGCTAAAGTTTATTACGTAATTCATGCATGAAAAACTGAATACATTATAGGGAATCGGGACATTTTAAATAATATTTAATGATGGAATACTTTTTTAATCGTCTTATTTGTAAGTAATGCAGTATTTTTTTTTTAAGAAAAAAATGTGCTTTAAAGAGCTTATATCATCTGTCATCTAAAAATTGAATTTTTGCTTATGACACTAGTAAAAGTTTTATATTTAAATATACTTTAGATTAAACATGATTTGAATTTATATACACATTTTAATATGTAAAAAAACTTCTTTTGCAAAACTTATATATAATCTTGGAATTTGTAAGCTATTTAATTATAAAACATTATTCTAACACTAACAGGAACTATGAAAAAATGAATGGTACTATATATATTTCCTCTTATGTACTTTATATCTGCTAGTGACATGAAGCAGATAAACGAATATATTTTGTAAGAAGTACCCAGAGTTAGAGCACTTTAATGGAATACCCCGAGATAGTTCATAAATACAATAAATATTCAAGTTATTCGTTAGTAACACATCTAAATAAATATTCTTAATATTTCTTTCAGGGATGACTTATAACTGTCACAAAATAGCTTCATTTCATAATTATAAACTTGTTTCTTGTTATTTTCTGAATATCTCAACGGGCTTTTAGTCATTCTTTTCAAATATATCTAATCGTTTTTTTATAGAATATTTATTTATTTATTTTATAAACTGACTAAAAAGTAAACACAAGCGTTATCTCTTAGTCCTCCAACCTCTGTTCTGGATAATCTTTTCATGTATTCTTTGAGTTTTTGTAATATTTCGTTCTATGACTTTTTCCCGCTATTATTACGCTGCATAATGCATGGAAGCGTATACTATAAATTTATAAACTGTAAATTTATTTTACTGAAGGAGAGTGGTAAACTGCACGCTTAAACCCAGAGAGCGAAAAAAACGATACACTGCGGAGCGATCTGTTTCCTTGGAAACCGACCGGTATTTCCGCGAAAGGGCTCTTTACGTAGTCCTTTTTCTGAGAATCCTCTCCTCGCTTCCTATCTTTTCCGAGAATTTCCCCTCCTCGCTCATTGTTATATTCCGCTCCGCTCTTGTGATCAAAAAACGCTCCTAAAGGAGAAGCTCACTTTTCACTCCGACTGATCGAATTTCGCTCGTTTGGTTTAAGCGTGTGCCCAAATAAAAATTAACCATTTTTGTTGAATACGGGGGCGCACATGCAGAAAATAAATTTCAAACAGAGCCAACAAATGGTAGATGACATTACAAAACCAAGATAGAATTACAAAAACAAGTGCACATTCTTGATAGATTATTGGAATCGCTATTTGATACACCAGTTAGCACTTCTCAATTCATTACATTAACGTCGTTGTAGCAACCCGAAGATGCCAATTGCTATTTCTTCTTTCGCCACCTGCTGGATGAGATTAGTGATAACGATTTTGAAGGATGCTTAAAAGCATCCTTCAATTTAGATGTTATTGTTGTTCCTCTTTTAAAGAATGATCGTTGTTAGTGTTGTATTGATCCACGAAAACGTTCCCCCACAGATGGCACATCACACAAAATATCTGCTGGTGGAATTCCTGTGAAAAGTGTGTGACCATCCGCCTTATAGCCCGGATCTCGCTCCCATCAATTTTCATTCGTTTTTGTACCTGAAAAACTTCGCATTCGGCCAACAGCGTTTCTCTACTAATGAAGACTTGAAGACACTCCTCTCGCGGCTGGGCTGCTGTCGGACCGTGTACGCTAATGGGAGCTGGTGACGTAAAGGGCGTCATGGCTCCAATGTTCTTCATGTTCAAACGCTACCTCTGTGGGTGCCGATTTCAGATGGTTAGTCCCTCATCTGGAATTGGCTCAAAAATAGGAGACCCATAGCTAAGTCGGACTTCCTACCACTGGGTCTCATTAAAATGGAAGCCGCCCATCGCCCTCATATACGGGAATCTAGCACTGCTCCTCGCTTGCCAGAGGACATTAGGAACAACAATAACAGACATCAAGACGGCTGCCACACGCTAACGCCAACCTCAGGTGGTGGACTTTTATTAAAACGAAGTACAAAAATTGTCCCACGCTGTAAGATCTTATGTTGAAAAGTACTAAAAGATTCCTGTGTCTATTCCAATAAATGTTAAGAGGTAACAGTTTTCTTTTCTTTCTATTTACGATGAGCGAGAAACTTACTTTCTGACTATCCCTAGTATTTAAAAAGGACAGTTAATATAAGCGGGCATATAGTCTTCAAAATATCAAAATTTATGTAGGGAGATATAGCTTTAAACCGTTAACACATGTTTTGACGGCTATCAATGCACGTCAGTTAAAACGCAGCAAATTCCCCGCTTGCATGTCATTTTATACTTGATATTTTTTTTAGAGTATGTGAAAGTACTCCTACAATGATGAGCAATAGCATCTTCACACAACTGAAAATGCAAGCAGGAGCACAAATTTAACCGAATTAGATGCTGTTGCTGTCTTTCTAAGGATTCAAAAGTTTATGTAGTAACTTATGCTTAATTATATAGCTTTCATTTCATTTGAATTCGTGTCAGTTACTACTGCATACCCTAGTAGCACAATTAGTCCAAAAGACGTTTAAAGCACGTTTTTTAACGTCAAAAAACGTGTTTACAACGTAATTTAAACGTTTTTTGAACTAGGTGTGCTACTAGGGTATTTCTTTCTTGGTTCACCTTTTTCTGATAACTTATTGAATGGAAAGACATAATGATTAAAATACATTAACAATAAAATTTTTTGGTAAATTGTACTAAAAGAAATACAAGTGTATTCACCGTTTTGTTGCAGTAATACAGTATGTTCACATGTACTTGCCAGAAAACGTGTAATTTAACAAAGTAAGGTGATGGATATTTTACCTTGAAACAAGAATAATTCTGGTAGTATTATATAGGGTGATTCTATAATCATGGGAAAAATATTCAGGGATCCTGCTGCTTACTAAAATACACATTTTTTTGTAAGGGAATGTATGATCGAAAGTGACGGTTTGAGACACGAACAGGAAAGCACTGTCCATTTACAATATCATTGAAAATTGATTTTTGCAACGCTGTTTACAATAAATGCACGAGGTTTGTAACCATCAAAAGTAGTATGTGCTTGGTAGCACCGTGAAATTTCCCATCATGTCCGAAAACGAAGCTGAAATTACGGTTTCGCAGATGCATCATATGATGGATTGCCATGCCAACTTCTGCGTCCTATCCTCAGCATTACCAAACACCACAGCTGCATAATTAGTGTTACAGTTAGTAGTCACAAATTTAAGCATTTATTGTAAGCATTGCTGCAAGGAAGCACTTTGTAAAGATGATGTAAATAAGGAATGTTTTTCTTGTTATGTCTCATTTTTCGTGTTCGTTACTCGGAGCATCACTTTCAACCATACATTCCTATACAAAAAATATGTTCTATAATTAGCTACACCAGACCCCAAAGTTTATCCCATGTTTGTCCACTTCAAGATGGCTGCCACACGCTAACCCCAACCTCATATTCTGTATGCATGCATAAACATACATAAACATACATACATAACCACTCCCATGTTTGTTCACTTCAAGACGGCTGCCACACGCTAACCCCAATCTCATATTCTGTATGCATACAAAAACATACATAAACATACATATGCATACATAAACATACTAAAACATATTCTGTGTGCACACTAAAAAATAGACCCTTGTGCTTCCAAAAATGAATTTTGTTTATTTTCCGGCTGTTAGAGCGAGATATTAAATAATGCAATTTCCTGGAAACGTTATTCTAATCTGAGCAGTAACTTTTCACTGGTGATGGCATGTTAAATCTATACAAGTCAATCATTACGTCAAACAAAGTTATTTTGAAGTGGACATATTTAGCTTATATATTTGACTTTATTACTTAATTATTCTACATGCGTTCGAGGGTTACATAACCAGATATACGTATTTGAAATTTACGGAACATCAGCTTTAAGGGCAGCGCGACTTTTTCATTAATCTTTGTGGTAAAAAGCTATTTTTCCCTATGATAATCATCTAAACATTCATTAACTCCAATCTAAATTTTCTAGCACATCTGGTTTTAAGAAGTATAGTCGTTTGAAGGAAAATCCTACACTAACTTGACCTGCAAATCAGATTCAGTTGAGTTATTTGATAAGGGATTTTTGGAACTAGAATTTTTCATACAGCAGTCTACAGAATGCAGAATATATGACAAAACAGGCCTCTCTATGAGATTTTTTTGTAAAATTACGAGTAAAAAATGAACATTATGTAAGAGCTACGATGACTTTAGTTCATAAACAATCAAGCACTTGTATCATGAGAAGTTTCAGTTGTGCCTAGTAAGTTTTACACATCCTTCCGGAGGTAAATTCGTTTTAAACACAAATGTAAAATACGACATTTGTTTATTTTTTATTTTCGAGCTCATTTTTTATTTTCGAGCTTTCAATTTGAGAAAGCCATCGGAAATTTGAATTTTTGTTTCGACTGAGTTTATAAGCTCAACAAAATAATATTTATCTTGTTTGGACTTAAAAAATCGTTATTGCTCCTGACATAAAAAGAAGGCTTATGGCGGATCAGAAGTTGAAAGCAGAATCAAAAATAGCAAGTCATGAGCCTCGGTTTTTGATGAACAACGACTCCAACGATGTACTAAAAAGGAAAATCTGAAACTGTCCTGCACTTAAATACTCACTATATATGCAGTAGAGTCATTCGACAACTTGTGGAATAGACAAGTTTTCAGTGAATTAAACTGATTGGAATTTCGATGGCATTGGCTATTCGCTTCGTCAGTGTTTCAATGCTTGTTGATATCGGTTTATTTGCTTTGTCTCGTGACAAGCTTACACGAGGCACATATGCCTAGGGTAGGATGTGCCTTGGTTGGAGGACTTTATAAGGGGTTCTAATGCGTATTCACATTACATCTGTAGAAAACCGGCCAAAATTGCAGACCGTTAGATTGTAAGCTGCGCCATAGGCTCGAAAGCGAAACCTCCACACTTCGGTCTGATGTCTGTTCATGATAGATATCCTGATCAGAAGGTTGCATATTTACATTTCCTTTTGTTTCGAGTTAATGTCCTTAGTTTGATGGGAACATCAAAAATTCGAGTTTTTTTTTTCATAATGACGGATATTTTTTCATATTTTGGAATCGGTTTGAGATTAGAGTTCATTAGGGGTTTTAACACATCTAGCATCCCGTTTCTATAAGCATATTAGGGGAAATTCAGATTTTTAGCCTTCTTTTAAGATTTAATGGGAGTTCTGGCAAGTACTTATATTGAACCGTGTTGTAAAAATGAACTATTACAGATTTTTACTTCTTGAATCATCTCAACCAAAACAAACAGAAACACAAATGAAATTTTCTTAAGTCTGTATCTTTAGAAATAATCTTGGGAACCATAATTAAAAGTTAGAACCCTATTAAATATTATTTTCACAATGTCCCTTTCGTTATATCTTATCACATGCAATATATTTCTTTTTTATTAATCTCAAACCTCACATTTAATTCAGAAATCTTTTGCATAGATCTATAAATTCAGTATTTGTGTGCAGAATACTATTTAATGCACGTTAGTTGAAGCATTAAATGATAAAATGAATGAACACATTTTATGCATAATGATTTCACCTCATATATTAACTCTCAATAATGGTGAACTCCATTCATCTCTGCACTCCTATTCATTGAGTACGCTGTGAGTGAATTCTGTTAAATAATTTCTAATGAATATTTTAGGCGGCCTTAGTGTGTCCCACAAACAATTTTTACTTTATGTAACTAATTAAAAGTGCATATAAATGTGAGCAAATTACCCGAAGCTTTCTGTAATATATTACAACTATACTCCTATTATATATTTTTTAAAACAAATCTCTTTAAATACATAGATTTCTGTTTATTTCATAATAATTTGCACGTGTTATAGAATTCTTTTATGTGCAATTTCATGTTTCCCGAAATTTTGACATTAATCGTTATAACCTATGTAAAAATTTGTTCGGGACATAGTCTCCTCTTTACCACAATTCACAAAATCTACAAGAACTGTAAATTAAAAATAACATTATCATAAAGCTTATATATACTTTAGAATATTAAATTATTCGTATAATTTCATTGATTTCTGTCCCTTGAACAGTTAAAGAGCATTTAAACTATAAATGTGAAGTTATATTTTCTTTTCCTTTACGAGTTCATGTTAAAAATTTATTTGCTGGTATATGATTCCTAAGCAAATGAAATATGTTTAAATTAAATAATTGATGATAATCAATAAAGAAGGCAGAAATTTCACACTAGATAATATAAATCATTGTTTAATATGGCCTATTGTTTTATATGGCCTACAAGTTTGAACAAAAAATGTTAATATTTAGAATCGACACATTTATGTAAAAATTTGAATATGATTGTAGAACGAAAACCCAACACATAATTCAGACTAAACGGAAATATTTTTATTGATCGTTTAAAGTAAGTATAAATCGAGCCTTAGTATTATTGTAAAAATATAGATAATGCACTGCATTCTTACGGATTAATTATACTTTAACATTAAATTCTTGTATCCAAAGTGCTCATGTGCAGGCTATTAGCAGCCATATTTCACAGTATTATTTTAGACCCTTCAATTTATGTACAGCATCACGTAAATTATGTTAAAAAAATTTGAAAAAATGTTTTTTTAAACAACACTCTTATACTTTGTAACATTTTCGACAAAGAATTTATTAAACATAGAACAAACTTATCATGGAACAGTATTTCATGGGGAAATAAGTTTGTTTTTCTGTTTTCCCGTCCGTTGCAAGGTCAATGTATGATCATGCACGCATGTCCATAATTCAAGAACTTATCTAAAAACTAAATGCTGTAGTTATCACATAAACTACATAATACAATCTCTTGTTTTCTTCTTATTGAAACAAAAAGAAATTCTAAAATGTGAGGTGATATTTATTTGTAACAATATACGTTTTACAGTGTTACAGTTCATAGCTTTTAACTCTGTAATTAGAAGGTCTAACATTTTAAATAACTACTTTGCAAGAAGTTAGAGCAAGAAGTTAAAGGGAACATAACTCTTATTGAAAATGGTCTTCAATATCACTCTACAGATCGTAGAAGTCGTATTTGGAGCTCTAAGTATTGCAAACGGAAATATAAATCGAACTTGAATCCAGATAATTCACTTCTAGGAGTTGGAAGTTTGTGAACCCATTTATTTTCCCTATTAATTGCGTTGCATATTCAAATTTGACAGAAAATTGATTACATTTGAGACAAGATTTACCAAATCTACGCCAATCTTATCAAAGTTTTCTCGAATCAATTTAATTAAATTGAGGTTCCTCTAAACTGAACTTCTTGAGATAATAAAAATTAATTTTGAGTAAAGATTTTAGAAAAACTTTAACCGCCGAAGAAATGAAAATTCTGCTCCTTCATCGATTCGACAAAAAAATTTTGAGCAAAACATATTAATGAGCGAAATTCCATTAAATTTTTTATCGTCCCTCAAGCCTAACATTCTTCGCTGAGTTATTAAAAAAAGAGACAATTTTGTTTTCTTCTTGTTTTAGTCAGCACCTTGCGGATGTTGGCAGAAGGAATGACATAAGATCAACGCATCGAACCAGCTGCCAAGATGTTATATTAGAATCAATATTTAGATTAGAGCTAGGGATCTGAGAGGCAGAGATAGATTTGACCGTAGTTATAGGAACACTGCTGGTGCGTTTGCGTTTTCCCACAGTTGCATTGATTTTGGTTAATTAATATCCACAAGCTTGCTAGCTGTCGTTTGTTTAGCCATTGGCGCCGTCAGTTTAGACCACGGGTTTTCAATCATTCCTCTCAGGATATAAATTTCAGGAAACGAATCTGAGATACCAGCTACAGGAAAGACGGAACTAGGAGATCAGATATTTCCTAAAGGTTAAACATTCATAAGTAAGGATTGAATAAGTGGGAAATATTTTACAGTTATTACAAATTTCCATTAATATTAATCTTTTAATGTAAAATATCTGCAGCTTTTTTAAACGAGTGTTATTGGCTACATGTTTTTCATTCAGTTACACTAAATGTTAATCATTGTAAAGTAACAGTTTGAATGTGATGTAGTAACCGGCTTATAAATTTTATGTATATTTACGTTTTAAATTTTTGTGTAATCTTTTTTGTAAACTATAATGATATGTTTTTTTCAGAAGATGTATAAAGATATGTTTTCCAGTGAATAGACATAGATATATATAACACTGAAAATTATATTTTTACAGTTACAATTACTTAAGCATGTCATGATTTAACTATGCACTTTTATTTAGCAAATGCTTTCAAAAATTCCTTTCCCAAATAAGCTATATATATATAATATGTATCCAAAATTATATGCATACTACAATAATAGTACTTTTCAAGTAGATACCTATCTTAAACGGAAATTTAATTTATTACCAATTTCAGAAGAAAAAGAAAAAATGACTATATAAAAGTTGATGGATAATTTTTGATTCGAATGTTGTATTTCGACAGTTTTGTTACATAAAGTTTTTGTTTATTTCTCCCATTTCAGCGCTTTATATGCAAAAACAATGATTAAAATTATAATAATACATTAATAATGGCTTGAAAACGGAATAATAGAGTTTATTGATGATTTTTCAACCACAAACAATCTAATCAAGTTTGCATGTTACTTTTAAAATATTTTGCCTTTCAATTCCTCCCACACAAAAAAAAAACAGCATCAACAAATTTTTAGTTATCTTAATAAAAGGAATTCAGTTGATCTTTCCTGGGACGTCGACAATTTTGACTGCAGAAATGCGCACTTTATTACACTAAATAATGGTATACACAGTAAGGATCATTTACTAATTACTAAAACAATCTTAAATAATTAACTATGTTACTAGCACCACACTTTACAAAAAAATGTCATCGTAGTAATTTATGAATTTATGTTTCTAATTTACCGATCAAATGAATTTTCTGGTAAAAATAAATAAATAAATAAGTGTCAGTGTAAAATCTCGTAAAAATGACACCGAAATTATTTTTTACACAAAATTTTAAAATCGCATTACATGTCATCTGCTGTGTAGAAGCTATGGGCAAAATAAAAATAAAATATGATGAGCGAAATAATTCCTCAATTTTGATGGTTATTCACGGTTTTGATGCTTTGGAAATATATCTGAATAGCAAAGTTTTTTGAATGATTTGAAACAAATGGTATCAGCAATATTGCTAACTTTTTTTTATAATAAAAATATTTAGTTATTAAAATCAGTTGTTTTAAGTTTGTTTATAAATCTAAACTGTGTCAGATGTCCTAATATTAATTTTAATTCTGAAATATTCTTAGGAAGACTATGAAAACTGCTGGGTTAAGCCTTATCTCTTTGAATGACTAGACCTGCTCTGCCTTCTTTCTTCCCGATTTTTATCATTGACTTGACAGTGAGGTAACATTTATTTTTTACTTCACAATATTTAACTAAAATATCTGAAATTCCACTATGAATCAATTATAAAAATCGTCATTTATATGAAATATAGAACAACTTTAAAATAATTTTAACGTACCCTATAGATACTATCACACTTAAAATTAAATCATTGCTGCCAACAGTTCTGGAATGCAACTAACCACTTTTTGTAAACAGTATATTTTTAAAATATTTTTTTTTCAAAATAGTAACCACTCCCACCAGCAAACCCAACAATTTTGCTATATTTTGACACAAAAATTTTTGTGTTAGAATTACTCTTTACAAAAAGTGGTTAATTATTTGCCGGAATTGTTGGCGGCTATGTCTTAATATCTATGTCAAGAATGCTTCAAAACCATGTTAGAAAATGTTCCTAACATCAAATACTTAAAACAATTGTTTATATTCTTTCATAAGCTATGCAATACCCTCTCAAAGGCAATAAACTAGAATTAGTTTTTGAAGGGATCGAAAAATTGCAAAATTTACTGAAGCGCAGCGCATTTAGCAAAATGTTGCATGTTCAAGAGTTTCTGCTGAAAGTTTGAAGTCCCTGATAAGTTTTTCGTTTGTACATCGTGTGAAGGTTCCCTCATGTGACTTACTTATTTTTTTTATCCTGGTAATATATTACTTGAATATTTGAAAAGAAAATAAATCCTTTTGGAATTAGAAAAAAAAATTAAAATAGTATGGAGTGCTTCTACAATGGTATTTCTAAGAAAAATGAAGGCATTATGTATGTAAACAATTACTGCTTTTTGTCATTCTTCGGCACTGAAAGTTAAAAACGGAAGATTAAATGTAAATCAACAAAACACGTGTTGAAATTCGGTAAGGAATTTGAAATGAAATGTACTGTGATCTGAAAAAAAAAATTACAATTTCAAAAATGTCTTAAATGAACCCCATTGAATTCAAGGGTAAAAAATGTGAGTTAGAACAATAAAAATGATTCTCAAGAGTAATATAATCGTTTTAGAAATATAATCTTTTAAATTAATTTTCTAGGCTCATTACTTTCGCCTTTTCTTGGTTTTTTAATAAATGATGATACTTTTATGAATGACTTACTAATAAATATTCGTTCTTAGAGCCTCTAAATTTTTTTATCTGAATATGTATATATATAATGTTCTATCGCATAATTTAAAATTTTGAACGTTTTAATTTTTTTTAACTGCATAGGATTGGATATTTTTCAAACTATTCCATACATATATTTTATAAAAGTAGTTTGGCAGTTAACTATTAATTATCGTTTTTTAGAACATTGGCATCGCGGTTTCGGCAGCCATTACGCAGTCTATAAAAATATCCTATTGTTAATTTTAATCATTCAGTATCACAGACTGATCTCTTAAAAATCATTCTATATTTTAAATTATTACTTAAAAAAATTCATACTTTTAGTTGAACGTAAGATGCTGCAAATATGCATCACAAATAAATTGCTACATTCGTCCTTTAAGAGATGTAAATATTCAAATTCAGATAAAATATATTTTTCAAAATGTTGGTGTACATGTCTGCATACATACTTGGTAAAACTTCTTTAACAATTGAATCATGTGTTAACTTATGCTGTGCAGTTTAATCGATTGTGACTTCTGTAACAGAATTTCAGATGTTACAGTATAATTTACTCTATACGAAGCCTGTGTCATCTTTGTTAACGAAATAAAACTCAACTAATGCAGTGAATCTCTAATTTGTTTATTCCATGAAGTACAGTTATTTCTCTCATATGGTTAGGCATACACTTTTGGGAAATGGAAACAAAATGTAATTTTCAAAGCACTATATTGCATAAAAGGCTCGGTATCTATTTTAGCATTCTAAAAGCATTACTATTCGGCAGTTCACCTAATCATAAATAAAATAAGCTTTTTAATAATTTTAATAAAAATAAATCGAACCTTAGAAAACTGTTTCACTTCATTTTTTTAAAAGTTGTATATGTCAAACTTATTTTTCAAAGACTTTGGTCAGTGATGAAATAAAATTTTCAGGGCTTTATTTCATTATTTATGTTTCAAATGGCGAGATTAACAAAGCCTTGGAGGCATTGTTGCTACTGAGAACGGAGTTGTTGGTCACTTTAATATGGGTGCACCTAGTAGGTGGACCAACGTTGTCCCCTATGAACGTAGGGACACAATGACATCCACCCCCCATCGGGGATCGAACCTCGACCGCCGGGAGTTGTACCCAAAACCGTAGTACGGTGCTTTACACACCATACAATCTGGTCGGCTTTTAGGGCTTATTAAATGTCTATGAATGTCTGTTTCACTATGTATATGAATACATTTCACTCAGTTTGGATACTGTGACACAAGGTAAACATTTACGTAAATTTTACTTGCCCTTTTGGATACCGTAACATAAAGATAAATAAAATTATTGATATAAATTCATTTGAATTCATAATAAAGGCCCAGTGGAAGTGTGATATATTTGACAGTGTATTTGATAATTAAAAGCATTGCTTGAATGTGTAAATCTTTAGAAAATAAAACGAAAGTAATTGTTATGGAATCTAAAACCAAATCTGATGAAGTCACAACAGGGCGTCACTCAAAATTTGATAAAAAAATTTTAGGCCCATATTTAAAACTCATATAACTATAAAGTAAAATTCTGCTTCTCAAACTTTTAGCCCGGTGAGGGTTTTTATATAGGGATATGAATACTTTTTAGCGGTATGATCAGCGACCTGTGTAACTCAAAGGCCGCCCACCTTCGAAGACCAGCTGGCCCACCAACGGGCCGCTTGTGGACCGGCCTGTGTAACGTACTGGCCGCTTCGCGGCCGGCTTGTGCAACCTACGGTGCACGGTCAGCTTAGCGACTGGCCTGTGCTATCAAAGGGGCCGTTTTAGCACGTTACGATGAGCGACCAGCTAATTCGCCAAAGATTTTCCCCTCCCCTACGCACGGGACGCTTCGCGGCACCCGCGAAGTCCCTCCAATTCTATCGTTACAGCAACGAGAAGCAATGTCACGTGACACAGGAGAAAAGTATAAAATTTTGTTGGTTCTTCAAATAGCTTCGCAATCATGTCTAACTAGATGGAACCCGTCGAATTCGACGGCCACTTTATTGACTGTAATATTCAAAAATTAATGGGAACGATCAAGAATGTCACCAAGGTCTTGAACAAAACTAACAGGAAAAATCAAAGAGCGACGAGGACGGAACATGACTTGTGGCAGAAAGTAAACAAAAGGTTTCACGACAGTTCTTAGCAAATGTACAATGACGATGAAATGATTGAAATCTTTAAAATTTGTTTTTAACTATCTTTATTAAGTAAAAAAAAAAGAAGAGGAGATATTAAATGACGAATGAGCAAATACAGTTACAAATTCTAATTGAGCATTTCGTTGAAGACGATATTTTGGGTAAAGTCATCGACCACGAAACGTCCAGGTGAATTCTCTTAAATGATCTTGACTGCCACAGCATTCTTTGATCTAACCATTGAAACAGTGACATACAACATTTCATGAGAAAATACGGGCGCAGAAAGGTAAACGCCAAAAGTATGAAGCGAAAATAGTGAAAAATTTCGGAATTCTGCAAGAGACAAAAAAATGTAATCCGCCAAATGGCGATCGCGCGCTCCCTGCTTTATTTGCCTTTTCTCAAGCTACCCTCGGTGGTAAAGATCCAGTATCAGACAGAAAACTGAAAAATTAAAGAAATAAAAGATAAATCGCTAACTAAAGAAGGAGTTTATAACTACCGTCAATGTCGTTAACAAACCACAATGTATTTGTATGGAGAAAAGTTTGAAAAAAATCTGAAACACTTTCATATTTTAAATACTCACTAAAATGCTGTATATTAAAAGCGTATCATAATCCATGTGCCGTCCCTATTTTTCTTCCTTGCTTCAGTAAATTGAAAAGCGTATCATTATTCATAGCCGTGCCGTATTTTTCTTCCTTGTCGCACAAAACATTTCTTTGGAATCGAAATCTATAGCTGCTAAAACTGTTTTACAATCTTCGCCAAGCATATTCCAACTATACTTCACCATTTTATATACTGTTCGGAATGAGCATCATAATCTATGAGTGTGCTATATTTGTCTTTCTCGTTGCATAAAACACATCTTTAGAATTAATATCTATATTAAATTTGCCTACTAAAGCTATTTTTTAACTATAGCTAGGCATAGTTCGGTTTTAAGTTTTTTTTTTCTTTTTTTTTCCGCAAACTTGGCGATCAATTATCAAAAATCGCAAACCTTGTCAGACTTATTCTCACCCCCCCCCTTCCGCGTTATGTGGCAAACATATTTAAAAAGATTTCCACCGTGACAGTTCATCCCTACAAAACCTGTCTACAAATCATAGAATCGAATAGACAAAGTCTGGGCGTGAACGAAATAGCACCCTAGTGCTAATAAGCGATAAAGCGCTAAAATAAAAAAGGCTTTTTATGACAGCAAAATGCATTTAATAAACCACAATGTTATTTCTAAATAAAAAAAATTGCACATTTGAAGTTCCGCTACGGAGCTTACGCATATCAATCGTTTACGTAAGATCGTTTTTTAGAACAACACATTTATTATCACTACACACTGTTGCCACACAGCATTTACAAACGGATGCAATTTTTAACAAATATTTTTCCAAATAAATCAAACCTTGCGGATGTTACGCATAAAAATATCGTCTGCCAACAATGGGGTTAATAAACCACAAAATTATTTCTATGGCGAAAATAAAAATATCGTCTGCGTTAATAAACCACAATGTTATTTCTATGGCGAAAATCTGCACCTTTGCCGTTCCCCCACGCCTAAACCGTTCGACTTTTTCTAATTTTCTCTTTTGATGGCACATCTACGGGCCGAGACCTTTCTTCAGACACCTCAACCGAGTTTTTACACCCAGCCGTTCTCTCAATTCGGTTGTCGAAAGAAAAACATGTTTCAAAATAATATATAGATAACCACTCAATTGAAGTTTTTTCGGGATTAATAGGCGTGACTTAAATAGTCCCATCTTTAATCTGGATTATATAAAAAAAACGAGTTTTCCTAGATAATCTCAATGGTCTAGATAATCTCAATGGCAACTCAGATTTCAAGAAAATGGTTAGACATAAAAAATTTCCGCAAACCACATGTATATATATAGTGCCACGGTTGATTTGTTGGCGTAGGTTGCGCAACTCGTAGAACTGTCGTACTCCGTGATTTAATAGTTCGGTTTTATAATATTTGCTCTCTGCGGCACTATACAGCCCCACGCATAGTTTGTAATAGTGTATTACGTTCAAAACTTGATGCGTTTTTCAATAATCGTTGTAAATATTTCAAAAACTTTTTTTTTCCAATAGAGCTCTTCTACCTCACATTACCCGGAGCCAGGATGGTACGCATGGTCTAAATCATTGATTCCCAACGGAGTGCAGGTGGAACCCTTGAGGGGGGGGGTATATGAAGCTTTTAAATGGGTCTATTGGGGTCGATGATAAATTTTTCTATTTTAAATTTTTATTTATTTTTTAAGGAATTGATATAAAATAATATCCGTTTTACTATTTATTAATAGAATACAAATTTGAATTTGCGATGTAATTCACCCGTCTAAAGAAGTTTAATAGTAATCTGCAATTTTTGCAGGAAGTTGTACAATATGACTAGAGACATGCTGTTAAAATATCAGTAATAATTTTTACGTCTCGCAGTTTACGGCTTTAATTTTTAACATTAATGTGATCAAGATGTCTTTTATTAATAAATGTGATGCTGAACAACTTTGTAATTCGTTTTTTCTCGTACCTCGAACCGTTTTTAATATAAGAACACTAACTCCAAATTTAGCCAACCAGATGGCACTGTAGGCGTTTTTTCCCCGTAGCACATGGCAACATTACAATAGTTAGACCCCACTTTTATGACTGTAGCTCTTACCATTCAGAAATGAATGGGGTGACAACGAAATTTAACGGGCACACTGTATGCACTACAATTACATTTTATTCTGTAAAAGAAATAAAATTTAGTTTTTTTAAATTATTGAACTATCCTTCAACGTCATGCGTGGTAGTTTCCTTAGGTATTAAAAAAAATTAGGGGGAGGGGGTTATTGAAAAAAAATAGCTTTCAAGGGGGTCTAAGGGGTAAAAAGGTTGGGAATCCCTGGTCTAAATGAATGGCTTCGAATTAATCCTCACTCTGAAAATAAACACTCAAAAAACTGGTGTTAAAAGATAAAATATATATAACTTTGTGAAAAAAACACACATAAAAGGTTACTTCAAGGCGTAACGATCGTTTCGACCGAAAACTCGTGCGGACTTCGTCAGACAAACCCTGTCGAAACGATCGTTACGCCTTGAAGTAACCTTTTATGTGTGTTTTTTCACAAAGTTTTTATTTATTTTAATCCTCACTATATTAAATTCACACACAGTAATAAAAATATAATCGGGGCGTGATTAATTAATATTTATTTGACTATTTAAAATTAAATTGTTTTTTAATCAGTTAAACGCCCATACTTTTTCATGCTAAAGCCCTTTGCTTCCCTTTTAAAAAGTGCATAGTTTTCTTTGCTGCACGAATATTGACCGCATTCGTAAAGTCCAAACGAGTGGCACTCGTTCAACGAGTTTCTATCTAAGGTGTCCGTAAAGGAAATTGAATGCATTCAGTTTAAAAACTAGAGCGTTCGTATACAAAACTGAGTGCGATTAGTTTCAAACGAAGTAAACTGAAAGCGAATCAGGTTCCGTCAGTTGATTAGAAGATACACTTGCTGCACGTTGTTGCTGTTTTCAAATGGCGTCCGTTGTTATGGAAAAGTATGTTGTTGTGAAAAGTATTTTACGTTTGTTAAAGCTGCAAATAATATTTTTTCGAGGAGGAAATTCATGCATACGTTAGAAAATGCTACGAAGGTACATAATTTTTTGAAGGTAATCATTTTCTTGCATTTTTCATTTTAGTAAATTCAAAAATGCATTTTTTAGTGCTGAGATTGAAGTTGATTTAAACCCTTATTAGCGAAATATGAACTTCTTTTCATAAATACTTTGAAAAATTGAAATTTAAGTTGACATTTCTAAATTTTGACCTGTGCACCTCAATTATGGCCACTCTTTTTTAAGAAATCCTGTTGATTTTATATTGAGTATGTACTAAAAACTCTCCTCAGTAAAATTCTCAGCAAATTTCTCTTCAGCATTCTCAGCAAATTTCTCTTCAGCAATTAACGCATTCGCGAATTGTAAACAAACACGTCTCTTAGGCGACGAAACTAAATACATTGAAGTTGTACGTAAAGTCAAAAGAAACTGATAACAACTGACAGCACTAAACACAGGCATTCCAGTTTTCTTACGAAAACTCGTGCAACGAATTTGTCGTTTACGAATGCAGCCATTAATTTCTAAACGGTATTTAATTTTTTTTCTTCCTTTTTGTTTTCTGTAAATAGATCCCCCTCTCACTACTATATGGGGGTAATGCATAAAATTACCACGCTTTAATGCTCTGGGAAATGATGTTTGCATGCCCTTTTTTGGATAAAACCAAATTTGGTAGTTCATAACTCATTCTCGCAGAATTGCCCATCTTTGAATGGTTAATACGAGGGTTGGAACTTTAATAATGACAACTATTTATTTACATGGAATACAAAAGTGACTCCTGTCACCATGTTTTACAGTAATTCAATATAGTCGCCAGCGTTGTGTAGAACCCGTTTCCAACAATGTGGAAGTCGCAGAACACCTGTCGCAGCACCTGTTCTGTTGATATTTCGAATGGTCTATTGCCGCAAGAATCTCTGGAATAGTTTGAAGCGGATACCACGAAGTGGCTCCTTCGTTGTAGGAATTAAGTCAAAGTCACAAGGGCTTGGGTCTGGGGAGTATGGTGGATGGTAAAGCACTGCCCAGCCTCATCGATCGAGCAAATCAGCCACAGCTTTCACTGCATGCGGCCGAGCATTGTCGTGCAAAATGACAGGGGTGTTCTACAGAAAGTGTCGCCGTTTTTTTCTCAAAGCTGGTCTGAGATGGTGCTCCAAAAATAAGCAGTAATACTGCGCATTGACGGTCTGATGTGGAGAACGGTATGCGTTAGGTGATACCATCACAGTTGTACACGAGAATCGCAATGACTTTCATATTGCTGGGGTTCTGACGAAATTTCGAACGTAGAGGTGACCCGTAATGACGCCTTGCGTTTGAATGGAGTTTCAGTTCTGGCTAGTAAGATCTGGCCCAAGTCTCAGCTAGCGTAGTGATACGGCGCATAAAAGCTTCTCCTTCACGCTCATAGCGCTCCAGGGCTCCAGGTAGGTTCGAGCAGCATTATATCATAGCCATTTCTGCATTCCGTCAAATTTTTCTCATGTCCAGGCGCTCCTTCAGAATGTGCAGCACAGTCGTATGCGCTAATCCTGTCTGTCGGGCCAGCTCACGAATCGTTTGGCGTCGATCATTGTCCATTAGTGCGGCAACAGCATGCTGCTTCGCTGACACTAGGACGACCTGGCCGATGCATGCCTGCCACATTTTGGCGTCCTTCATTGAAGGCTTTTACCCATGTTGCTACAGTTCTGTAAGGCAATACAGATTCCCCGCAAGCCTCTTGAAGCCCTAGATGACATTGCATGCTGTACGACCTCTGGCATATTCAATTTTTAACCATCTTCGTTGTTCTTGTTTTGAAAACATCCTGACACTTACTTTAGACCGCAAGACGTACTTCAGACTTAGCTTACTTTAGACCGCAAGACTTACTTCAGACTTAGCTTACTTTAGACGGCAAGCTAATACAAGAAACAGTACTTATTATGTAAAGTTAGCGATGGTGTAGACGAAAGAGATGGTTGGTATGGTGAAATATTGTTAACCACACATTGCATGAAAAATTTTGGAAATATTGCGTTGTTGTATTGAATAAAAAGGCACCAATATCCATAGCACGCATTAAGGATGATATTTGCGGAGTTGCAGCAACATTATGAAAGATCACATTCTTGAGGTATTACAAAAAAAAAAAAAACGATAGAGATGGTTCACCACCTTTCATATTGCACACGACAATGTAGTTGAAGAAAAATTTATTTTCGATGGCTCGTTATTTCTTCTGCGACATGATCACACAAACATTTTTGAACACTGGGATAACACACATTTTTTAGGAGAAAGATGCTCCTCGACGAACATATTCCCTTTTCACAAGGAAGTTCACTCAACACTTTGGACTGGAGACAAGTTATTTTATTTTTTCATCTAAAATCACTAATTCCCAAAATTCGGGATTAAATTATTGCACTTGAAAAAAAAATATACACATTCAATAATAATTATTGGGAGAGTATAAAAAAAATGTCAAGTTCAGCTCCCTCAAAATCACACAGCAATGGGGAGAGAGCCACCTCCATTCTGAGAATGACTCTTCCCCACCAAAATCCGATGCTTAGCTGCTAAACGGTCATTACCAAAAACCTTTAAAAGAGAGTTCAAAATAAGGTAGCGGTAAGGGCTTCCCATTTATTCTAGAAATTTCGAGAGGCAATCCGCATGTGCTTTCACACAGCCGAAGAGAAAAAACCGCAAAACATCTGCAGCTGCCCAGAGCAGACCGCATAAGCGAAGACAACTGTTATTATTATTATTATTATTATTATTGTTATTATTATTATTATTATTTTGCAGAAGAGAAGCTGATAAGAACGTGAGAGAGAGGTTGACGGAGGGAGCTTTTGCGGAGAGGGGCACCGGAGAGGGAAAAAAATGCATTCTGATTTTGCCAATTAAATCCAAAGTAATTAAAATATTTCAAATATAAAAAATATGTCCTATGCGATGTAAGAGCAACATGATAGTTCTTCGAGTCACTCCACATGCGCGTGGCGTAGGAAGGACAAGTCTTTTTGCTGAGAGGTAACGTACGTATGTAGCACACGTGTGGCATAAGCGACAGTCTTTGGTTTTGTTGCATACCGTTTTTATAGCAGTGTTGCCCCTATTAAATTTCCAACCCCCGTATGTAATGCAGATTTCTAAAAAGCCTAAATTTTCGTCAGCGTTTTAGGAGTAAAAAGAATGAATTAGTATAAGTAAAAGTATAGAAAGCAAAGTTATAACTTTGTTGTTAAAAGACAAATGCTAGTCTTTTAACAACAAAGCTAACAGTAAATGCTGAGTGAAACTGTCAATTGAGAAAACATTTTTCTTCAGAACTAAAGTTTTATTTTAGTGGAATGATCTCTTAAAGTCAAAAGGTCATTCCTCGCCTGTAACTAAATTTTGTTTGATTCACGGTAGGTATTTTATTGCTATGTCCGAATAAAATTTTCCACAATCTCCACAAAATCTAAAACAGCAAAATAAACATTGAAGAAAATAACATTTGAGATAAAAAATAAGAACGATAACGAAAAAACGAATATAGTGAAATTTGTATCAATATTAGCTTCGGGTTCTTTTTTTTTTATGAAGACATTTTAAAATTTTTATTTTTTGCCTTTTCTCTGAGTGGGGATCTCTTTAAGGTGTTTTGGATATAGCGTATTAGCTGGTTATTGAACTTAAACTAATTCCGCTGATATTTTATGCTTATTTGCTTCTTTGAATTTTGAAATTATTCTGTAAAATTTTCTGCTGGCATGATATTAATATATCTACCTTGAATTAAAGAAAATTTCGTTAAAGGCGCGGAATGACCTCTTGATTTTAAAGCTGATTCCACTAAAACAAAACCTTAATTTTGAAATTAAAATGTTTTCTCAACTGGCAATTTAACATTTTTAAGAATAGGGTACAAAAAGCCGGTTAGTTAAATTAACGATGTGAATTTATTGCCTGAATAATAAAAAGTATGGCAAGGAAAGTGTACGGAAAAATTAAGCCAATCCCAAAGAGGTAGAAAAACAAGCAAGTTGACAAACGGGGACAAGGAAAAACAAAAAGGGGCACGGACAGTTAACAATTAAAAAAAGCGAAGTCTATATCACAAGTGGAAAAACAAAAACTTAATGATTCCTTTTACGACTTCAAGAAAGATAAAGAGAGCATTTTCCCTTCTCCAACTTCGATAGTAAAAGGTGGATGAGCAGCGGCGATTGGATAGTATCCAGCGGAAAAGACGCTTATGAGTCCCCCGAAGAGACGGTCAGCAGTCAGCGTTCTGTGATCCGAGCCGAAACGGAGATGCTGAATGCCGGTCTGGGACGGATACAGAGAAGCAATCATTGAAGCAGGCCTGACAGGAATACCTGTAAAACACCGAATGGGGAGACGAACAGTTGTACTCGAACCAACGCAACGTACCGAATTATTCACCCCCATTAATTGTCTACAAACGGATGAGTAGAGTCTTAGAAGGTATATGAGCTTTTATCTGAGTTCAAAGTTAATATGTCGGTCTCCATTCAGACATTCTCTCCTTCACAGAATTTCGTGTCATAGTAAAGATTTTCTTTGTGTATGCAATGCTTTTTTTTATTGAGTAAGTATTTATAGTCATATATCACGACTCTAATTTAAATCATTTTATGTACAAAAAATGAATAAAGTCGGATTTGTTGGACATTTAAATTTATTCTTTAAAAGAGAGACAGACTTTCTCTGACAGGGTAATTTTATTTTTAGGAATGCAGCATTGCTGCAGCATGTCGTCCAAGTCCCGCAATTAGAGGGTCATACTTACCAAGGTAGGTGAATTTGGGATTATTGTGGGCAAGGAGCTTGAGATCAATGAAAATAAAAATTTCTTGCTTAGTCATATAAGAAGTTAGTGAATTTGAAACTATACTTTCTGCGGTCAACAACAGAGTAGGATCTCCAACATCCCTATCCATAGGTATGGGCACTCATGGAAATCAAACTTTGATTTCTATACCTTTACGAATATACTACTTCCATTCTTTGTACTACTATAATGTTGACGGAAATTCAGGACTTTTTTTAAAATCTGCATTATTTACTAACCCGTCAATGACGAGTACTTCAGCTAGTATATTAATAAAATAGAATTATTTATAACCATCAGCACTTTGTAGGTAATGACAGAGACAGTGCGTTTCTCTAAGCAAACATTTTTAGGTTCAAACCGAGAGACTTTTAAGTACAAATTTAAGGTTCTAGAACTTTCTAAACAATTAGATGAGCATTAGAACTTTTAATAATGAAACAAAAAATATATTTCACTTTTGAATGTATTATAATATCAACACTTCACACAAGAAAGAAGATGGTGAAAAACTTAATGATACTAAATCAAGCCTCAGGTTTCTCCAAGATATATGATATTCCTCTCTGATATTTCCTTTGACATAATTCTCTTCGAAAGTCTCATAAAATTTGGATATGACATTCTAGTACCAAAAAACTTTAAACAATTTGTTATATGATAAAGATTAGTTGATTTATTTAGATTTATAAAAGGAAATCATTCTGATACTTGCATTAACTGATTGAAATAAGATTGATGATAATTATAGTTTATATCATCTGATTGGAATACACAAAGTTATATCCAAATCAGTTAAATTTTGCTTAGTTGCATATATAGGCTGACAATATAAAGTAGATTTTGTAGTTTGTTTTCTAAAGAGTTAGATAACTATATTAAATTAGGGATAAAAGCTTCAAATATTTTAAATATAGTTTGAAAACATTTAATTATCAATGAAAAGCATTTGCATAAGGTAATTCATTCATTAAATGACATTGATGATTGTGAAGAGAAAACTGAGGAACTTTTTACATTTTTATGTAAACTATGTTTTTCTAACTTAACCTCATTCCGTATCCCTTAGACTGGCATTCTCTTACATATATAGGAAATATTTAGAGTAAAAAACTGATACTAGCTCATTATTTCCTCAGTATGTAGCCAAGAAATGAACAGTATAACGTTAATAAGTTCTACATTTTCACTTTAAAGCTTGCAATACACATTTAATACTGGATGACTATTCGAGAACTGTTTGAGCAATATTAAAAAAAGCATTGCTTCGCTAACATTCTTCCATTTTTTACGCTTTTAAAATTAATCATTAAAACTTGTTAGCCTATCGTTGCACTAATGCAACGCCATTAGGGATATTTTGATATTTTACCATCATATAACCTTTATGTTAATGCCGAACGTTGCATTTATGCGACCCTCTCTGTCTCTTCAGGATATTACCTCATTTCTGAGTTTTCTTTCGACTGAAAAAAGTTTGCGCTTTTCTTTTTCATAATTACCCTTTGGGTGTTTCTTCCACCTTTGTTTTATTCTCTTTTATGATTTTTTTCAACCTTTTTTACAATTTCTTCCTTGGCCTTCCTCTCCTTATCTTTCCAGGTGGTTTTTGGTCCATTACCAGTTTTGGTACTCTTTCACTGTTTATTCTCTTGACGAGTCCAAGACATGATAAACGTTTTTCATCTATGGAATGTATTACCGTACGACCTGTTTTCATATTTTCTTTTACTTCAATGTTTTTTTTCCCTCTATATAACAAATTCTGGCAGCCCTCTTCCAGTAGTCCATCTCCAGTTGCCAAAAGTTTATTTTCTTCTTCTACATTTATTTTCCATGTTTGCTTTCATTAAGAGTATTAAAAAAGGCTATTTTTGCTCTTCCGATTATATCACCATTCCAAAGTATAGGTTTTAAGACTTCTGTGGCTTTCTTGGTTTCATACATTCTTTTTTTTATCTCCATTTCAGATGTTCCATTATTTTTCAATTTTGAACCTAGCTATTTGAAAAACTAAACCTATTTACTCTCATACTCATTAATGTGTCTCAAAACTAACAGGTGTATTTCATATTACTCTGATAAAAACACTTTAATGCTTAAATTCAAGATATTTTTCTAAAAAAGGAAAAAAATCATGCTAATAAGGTTTTTTTTTTAACATTTGCATATAAAAAATATTTCATCGCCGAATATACAGAATGAAAAGTTGAATGGTTTTAATTTGATTGCCTAGTATTTATCTTAATCTAATTTTCAAAATCTTTTACTCGGTTGCTTTGTTCGGTCGGTTTGTGTCGCTATTTGATTAAATCTTCTGATTGATATTTTATACATTACCAATCGTGTTTGAGCTTCAAAATTTAGCAGTGATGGATTTTCCGTGAGACTATAATATTGCGCAAAAAAATTCGATTTTATAACTGTGTTAAACCTTATTTCGCGAGGTTTTTTTTCACCGTCACTGTTTTCTAATTGTCATTTACTGCCAATTAGAAAACAGTGTAATTTGTAATTTTACATATTTACAATTATCTTTTTAAAGGGTTACTGTTATTTGCACAATATTTAGGGGGAAAAAATCTAAAAAGTCTGAAATACGTTGTAAAATTTGTGCAGGTGTACTTGCTGGGATATTAAACCATTTTTGATTGATTGTAATGTTTCGCAGGTTGATTCTAAATTGTTTTCACAAAGTTGAAGGGGAGATAGGGCACATAATAAGAAATCAGAATCACTTAGAAATATCATATTCATGTATCTGTTAATAATCACTTTCGAACAAGTGCTGAAACAACAGTGAACTTTCCGACCATTGTTTGTCAATAACTAACATATTTTTCTCAAAAAAATATGGGACTAAAATTCATAGTTTAAAAATTACATTCCATTTCATGGATGAGATTTGTACTGGAAGCCCATTGTGTATGAAACTTGCTTAAGAAATAAGACAAACACTTCAACACTTAACACACTTCAACACTTCAACACTAAAGGGATTATTACCAGGTAAGTTTGAACGGCGTTTTTGACCCCACATTGCTATGTGATTCCGATTCCTCATTATGTGCATTATCACCCCTAAAATTTTGTAAAAGCAATTTAGAATCACTCTGTATAATTTGAATCAATGAGCTATCCTGCTGATAGACGCCACTCGGTATTTAACATATTCCATTTGGATTCGAGTGAGAGTTTTATCAAGATCAGTGCTTCTTTTAGGTTTTCTTCTCAGCTGTCTCTATAAATATGTTCATCTTTATTTCAAAGTAAAATTTTTACAGCCTAATATTTCGAGAAACAGAATTTAGTGTGCTTCCAGGGGAGAAGTGAAATCGAACCCAAGACCTCACCTCTCCCAAGCGGACGGCGGCGACAGGTACGCAGTTCCTCGTAAGCATGTGGCTCCCATATATTGCATCCAATATGAAGCATAAGGTAAACAGGCTCCATCGAATGCACTTGCAAATAATCGTTTCATTACTTTAAAAATGACGATTTCTATCCGAAAGATAAACAACATTCAGGACATTCAAAAACGTTAGACGATACCAAATTGTAAGCATTGTTAGAAGATTCGTGGCAGACAAAAATACAACTAGCAGAAAAACTAGGACTTGCACAGCAAATCGTTTCATTTCGTTTAAAAGTAACGGAAAAGATTGTAACACATAAGTTTATTTTTAAAAGTTTGAAATTAATGACTTCTGGTATTGATTTTTCCTGTGAAATACTGTTTGCGAATAGACCTGTGAAGATTGTTCTCCACGTTTCTAAAAGTCACAAAAATTGGGATTTCTTCCTTAAGTCGTAGTCTTGTTATTGAAAGACACTGAGAATTGTGCGCGCGTATGTGAGCTCTCAAATAACTAAAAATATTTATATTTCTTTTAAATAGAATTATATTTTTAAAAATTAATGTAACTAAATTAATATTTTAATCCATTTCCATCATCGCGTGTATACGTGCGCAGTGTTCGTAAATCGACAGCAAAAAAATTAAAACACTAGAGAACATTTACTGTAATTTTCGAAATAATTTATTCATTTTTCTCATGAAACACATACATCTCACAGGCTGCGGGTCCGTATCTGATATGGTGGTGTCAGGCATACGAGGTTCTCAGCAAAAATCTATTTTGCTGCCTGACTCTGTGTCTGCAAGGCACCCAAGCGAAAGTATGGAGGTCCCCAGCAAACACCTTCGGTGGTACGGCTTAGGGTATCGCTGTCAGGCATATATATGAAGGTTCTCAACAAACCTCTTATCTCCTCGTACTTTTTTCTTCATTCAACAATTATCAAGCTCCCTATCCGTTCTCATTTTGGATATATTATTTTCTTTCTTTTTTTCTTTTTTCCAGGCAATTTCCCTCCATTTAGGATTCAGTTGTGGCTCTGGATCCTACCCTTTGGAAATTTTACTTTAAAATCTCCTTACAGCTCGCTGATTCATTTTGGGAGATATTACTTTGTTTTCACATTCGCCTTCTAGTGTGGGTTCACATTTAAAATTCCCGACCTCTGATTTGCCTTTTCTACACATCTTTCCCATGCCCATTTTCCATAGATATAGGCGTATCTAGATTGAGTATAGCGGGAGAAAACGTGTTGCTTCCAAACGTAGCCATACTAGTGGCATGCGCATGCGCAGAATGACACTAACTTAAATTATAATGGTGTTTTCAATTATTTTATAACAATCGATATTTTAAAAAGTACTCGGATCCAAATATTTTCCCTCGAACTTATTTACTTTTCTAAAATAATACAATAGATGTTCTACTTTACATCGACGGCAGCCATGATATTGCCAGAAATGGGGTGCGTTTTTGGCATCAAAAAGTACATGATCAGGAACATTGCATGCGTGATCTAGGTATTCGTAAATCTACGCCATTTCCCCCCACAAATATTTGCAATTTATGAGGGCTATACTACTTGTCTTTCTTTGCCGAAAACTGTCATTTCCGGCTATCGTGTCTGCGGTCATAATTTCTGTTTTAGTCAAACTTGTCACTTATTATTTTCCGAACATGTACCATGTAAGGAAAGCATTGTAATCATGATAAAATTCGACTTCGAGAGTTTGGTGTATTTACACGTTTTGAGGTCTTCTGAATTTATTTATGCTATATTTACGACATGTATGTATGTATGTGCGTGTGTGTGTGTGTGTGTGTGTGAGTGAACACGATAGCTCCTGAACGGGGCATTTGATTGAGCTCAAATTGGGTATATATGTTATAAACCACCGTCGCAAGACCGGTATTGAGTTTGGTGTGTATAGGACTTATAGTTTTTCTACAGGGCTACGACAAAGATTTCTATTACATAATGGCCTATGGGGGGGGAATTCTTGAAAGTGCGCTAGCGTTGAAACGGTACATTCGATTGAGCTCAAATTGGGTATATATGTTATAAACCACCGTCGCAAGACCGGTATTGAGTTTGGTGTGTATAGGACTTATAGTTTTTCTACAGGGCTACGACAAAGATTTCTATTACATAATGGCCTATGGGGGGAATTCTTGAAAGTGCGCTAGCGTTTAAACGGCGCATTCGATTGAGCTTCAGTTTAGTATATATGTTTGAATTAGTCATCGATTAAAATTTATTTAAATGCTTGGTAATAGTCTTAATCGTAAGTGTTCGGAAAGTCGAGTGGAGTCACTCCCGAATTTTTTCCTTTACGGCCGCCGTCACAGTACATGCTGCTGTTGCAATCACTCGATGTAACACCGCCAACATGGCAGTCGAACTCAATCACGTGTCACAGATTCAAAGAAATTCTTTGGCACAGATGCCTATGTGGTACGTGATTGACAATTCGATAGTCTAGTATGTTAGTGATACCTAAATGGAGCGATGACAGCGGCTGAAAGTCTATACAGTTTTTCTTCTGTATTGATGGTCTTGTCAAACAAAGGCAGGCACCTGTCTGTTAGTTATTTAAGATAGCCCCTTAATCCTTTAATCAGAACTTCTGGCTGAAGAATGAAAGAGTACTCTTTTTCCTAAAACTCTTACCTTTATATATATATATTTATAGGATATGTCAGTAATGGTATTGGTATTTGATAAATTTATTTGAAAATGCTCTTGTTAACAGGGGCCCACTTATAAATCCACATGAATTTGAATGAACCGCAGAATGAAATTATTTATTTGCACTTAACAGACTCAAGTCAGGCTACAAGTTATGTGAGATCACATTCCATATTAAACTCTTAAGATTTTTTTTTTTCTGAGTTATTCCTTTTTTTTCTGAACTCGTTTTTCCACTTTTATTTCCATTTTTATTTTTTCAAGATATAATTTTATATTATATGCAGTGCTTTTATTTATTTATTTATTTATTTTTGCATTTATGTGTCATAATTTTATGTATAATTCGAGATGAATTCATGAAATTATACTTCATTGTTTCTGAGAAATCCTTTAATCTATTCATGTAATGGCAACTTTGGACATGTGTGTGTTTTAGAACAGAAAAATTAAACGCTTTTTTGAGTGAGTTTACAATACATTCCCCGTACAAATATATAAGCCACTCGGAAAATTTCCTTTCTTTATTTTATATAAGATTTACAAACCTATCTTAAAAATTCATTGATAAAATTTTAGTCAAATCATTTTACTGGAACAGATCGAATGCTCTTTAATTACTTTATATTCTTCGTAGATTTCAGACTTAGTGTTTAACATTTAGTTTCATCTACTAGATAGACAAAAATAGTGTAACTGGTATCTTATTTTTTCTATTTATATAGGGAAGAAATTCATCAAATGTTTGGTTTCTCTATCTGGAGATGATCGGAAGATCGTCAGTTGGACCAGAAAAACGGTTCCCAAGGCAGATGGCTAGACAGCTTTTTCGGATGATACAAGTTCAAGATTTCACTGCTGTTGATGCATCCAGTTGCTCTTCAGTCTGTCGTTGTTTTGTTAAGGCATCACAGCCCACATGTTGTGTTGTGTTATGGCAAAGCTACACAAAGGCTATCTGCCAAGCACGGGAGTCGCCTTTGTCGAAATACTTTTTAACGGGTACACACGTTATATCTGGAGAAAACTGTCCAAAACTCGAGACGATTAGATCGACAGCCGTGCGATAGGTCAGAATCCTGGACTTTCACACTTCAGCCATCTAGCAATCTTCAGTGTCTTATCCACTCGGCGAATGATCGGCAAATTACACTTTTATAAAATTTAGTAGAGCGTATTTAGTACTTACCGGTGACAATATAATATTACGCAAAATAATAATTTCATACATGTTTTAAAACCACAAACATGATATTAAAAAGTTATCTTTGCGTTATTGAGAGGTCCCCCCATGGTTGAGCGAATAAGGCACTGAACATGGCAGACGGCTGAAAGTTTCGTGCTCAGGCCTACCACTCGGCTGTCGATCTAACGGTGTGGAGTTTTGGTCGGTTTTCTCCATATACAATGTGAATACGCATTTGAATTCCATAAAATGTCCTCCGATCAAGGCAAACCCCGTAGGCAGATGCTTCTCGTGTAGGCTTGCCATAACACAAAACCATCAAAATACATTATCAAAAGGTTTGATCTCGCGTTCAAATCTCATTTGCCCATTGGTGTATGTGTTTTTCCAAATATTGTGATATGAATTTGTCCTTTCACATAACTATGATCTTATACTTAGGAACAGCAAGAGATAAAAGCCTAAAATGAGCCAGAAAGATCTCGAGAAACTCTCCGAATCACAAATTTTATCGTAATCTTTCACTTTGAGTTCGCTTTCATAAGGAAAAAAAAATGCCACAGCTTTCATATATACACTGCAAATCTTTGAACACATTTTAGAACACTTTTTGGAACACTTATTTTGTCCCCTTTTTGAGAACACTTTTAAAAGCACATTTCAGAGCACTTTTTGGAACTCATTTCAGAACACTTTTTGGAACACACTTCGGAACACTTATTTGTCCCCTTTTTGAGAACACTTTTTGGGAACACATTGTAGAACACTTTTTGGAACCCATTTCAGAGCACTTTTTGGAACACTTATTTTGTCCCCTTTTTGAGAACACTTTTTGGAACACTGTTTGGAACCCATTTCAGAATACTTTTTAGGACACTTATTTTGTCATCCTTTTTAGCACACTTTAAAGAATGCTTTTAGGATTAGATTTGAGAACACTTTCTAAAAAGTAAGAGCAGGTGCGGCGGAAGTGACGTCATCAAGGGGCGCGGCCGCAATTGGCGTAAGGGGTGGAGTTAAGTTGTTTCCATCCTGGATGGTTGAGTTGTATTTTTTCTGGATTTGGAGTCTGCTACATTTCGATTGGAACATTTTAGTTATTTTATTTAATTATTAATTAATTAATTTTAATGCTGCCATTTGTTATTGCATTTTTAGTGCTGCAATCTGGTGTTGTGTTTAAGAACTACTTTTTAGTTTTGGAATTGGACTTGGAATTTTTTAGAGTTTGGAACTGATTTTAATGAATTATTGAATTTTAGTTAATTCCTATAATTTAATGCTGTCATTTGTTATTGAATTGTAGAATTAATTTGTGGACTTGGATTTTATTTTTTCTCACTTACCGGCAGCGGGATTCGAACCCCGGACCTCCCGATCTCGAGCCCAATGCTATACCGTCCAGGCTACTCGCTCATAACAATAACGTTGTAACAAAGAAAGCAATAATTTCACCAGTGTTCCCAATCTGTACTCAAATGTGCTCCTAATATGTGTTCCCAATCTATTCTTAAGGTGTTCCCAATCTGTTCTCGAATGTGTTCCTAAGTTTAGATTAACAAATATCCTAAGCATAACACTTTCAGAACATTTTCAGAACACTTTCGGAACACTTCCTTTATAAAGAATCACATTCGGAACGCATTTCAGAACACTTTTAGGTAACTGGAACGGAACACTTTTTTCCAATAAATGTGTTCCAAATGTGTTCCCAATGTGTGCTGGGAATTTGCAGTGTATATGAAACTTATTTCAATTCAAATTACAATAATTTCTGTAGAGAAGTTATATCGTATAGTACCTTAAAGTACATCAAAATATTGTTTGAGAGACAGTTGCATAAATTTATATTAAAGGAAACCCATCTTAGTACTTCACCAAGCCTTTTCTCTAATTCGCTATTGTGTTAGCTTAGTGATGCTAAGCGATTTTAAAGCTTGATCCGTGAAGAGGTAGAAAACGTGACGAAAATTTGATTAATTGGTCCATTACATATTCATCTCTCCTCAGTTATCTGAACCTCGAATGCCTTGTCACCACAGTAGTTATTTTACAGATAAGCAAATTTAGATGAATAAACCTTTACTTAACTTACTGAGTAAATTGCGTATTGCGTTAATAAAGGTAAGTAGTAAGGTTATTTTAATGAAAATAGAAATAATTACTGATTCTACGATAAAACGAATGTACGTACTGTGTGAATCAAATACATAAATATTCTGAAATTGTAAAGGTTTTTTTATGCACAAATATCCAAACTTCGAAACTTCTGTGTTATTCACTCTCTTGATCGAGCAATATTGCGTCTTCATTTTCTAATAAAACTAATGAATTAATTTATTTATTTATTGAAAAAAGAGCATGACAATTAAATTCCAATAATTATCTACAATTTCCCCAGAAAATTTCCCCCGAAAATGTGCAATATAACTATTCAAACTTTATATTTTATCCATTTGATTCACATACAAAGCATATAAGACTTACCAGTGTGGCAAACTGTGATCATTAAATTGAGTCAGAATACTTTAGTGACGCTCTGAACTTGAAATATTAGGATTTGTCCACATTTCAATATTCTTGTATATTGGTGCTTATTCAATTCTCAGTACTATGAACATTTTTAGCTACCAGGTACATTTTTTAATGAATTCTGGAACATGCGTCTGCCATCTGCTTGCAACACAAATATGCTTCAGAGTGTAAAGATTGTAGCGTCTCGTAAAGGTTTTTAAAAAAATGGAGGTCCGTAGAATCAAGGTATATATTAAGGATATACTAAATAAAAAACTAAGAAATTTACTAGAAGGGTTTGTCTCTATAGTGACTATCATAAACGGCATGACGTCGTAGTTTCTCAATACAGTAGAACCTCGATTCATCGTTTTTCATGGGGTGTGTAGGAAAAAACGATGAATGCGGAAAAACGACAAATGCGAGTTCAAGTCAAAATAAGTAGAAAGCAATCTTTATGCATACACGTATAGCAAGAAATACTAATTTCTTACAAAATTGTAAAACAAATAAATCGAAGATGAAGATTAAGTGATGCATTTTAAAATTTCAGTTATTTTATGTGGGGTTATTCATCATTTTTTTAATTAAACGGTAATTTTTCAAGATTTACAATACTGGACCTTTTCTGGACCTTTCATCTGATTTTATGTTTGTATAAAAACGTTCATACAGTTTCAAATACCATTATTGCGTCAGACAAACTTCGTACTAGTGTACTTTCAGCCTCATCGGCATTAATATTATCCTCTGATTTGCCATGACATTCATTTTTTGCATCATCACATGTTTCTTCCATGTTTAGGATACCGCATGCCTCACCGTCTTGATTAATGGAATTATAATCATTAAGTTTCACGCGATGTACATCCTCTTCAACATGCAACCACTGTTCATCTGATCATCAATGAACCAAGAAATCATACCAAGAAGCAATTACAGTTTGTATGCCACATGAATCCACTTAACGTTGAATTTCATTTTGGTCAGGAGAAATATTTTAAAACGATGAATGCGGGAAAGTCACTTTTGGTCAAACGATACATGCGGGCTTCTTTAACGTTATTCAAATACAATCCGTGCAGGGATCATAGAAATAAAGCGATCAATCCGGAAAAACGATGAATGCGGGAACGATAGATCGGGGTTCCACTGTAGTTACAATTACATCATTTTGATAATTGTGCTTCAGTTTTTTTTTCTTAAAAAGGAAATTCAAAATATGCTTATTGCACAAAAGCTAATTGTTTTGTTTGAATTAGATAGCGTTATTTTTAAGTTCAATTGCAACTTTTGAACTTCAGCTGTCACATTAATATAATCCAGATGCTTGCAACATTTTAGATAAATGACAAAATATGTTACAAAGGTTTTTTACTTAAGTATTACAAAATGAGTTGCATTAACAAAATGTTTAATCATACCGTTTAAAAGAAAATTTTGAAATTAATATGGTTAAACTTATAAAATATTGTTGAAAAAAAATAATTTCGACCTATTTTCTGACATTGCTAAAATTTAAAAACTGAAATGACATAACTTTCTGTTTAACGGTTTCATAAATTTTAATCGATAAATACGTTTTCTATAAAATTAATGAAGTGATCGCCGTGAAAAAACGCATGATTTCATATTCATGTAATTTTTTAAAAACTTAACTTTTTGTTTATCTAGAAAACTTATTTTTCAGAATTTAATAATTTTTAGATGGCAGTTTCTTCATAACCTGAGATGTCGTCCTGAATTTCTTTACCTTAAAACTTAGTTACTTTACAAAGTTACTTTTTTCAAAGACGTTTCAGATTTATTATATTCAGCATATTTTAATTAAAACGTTACAATAACACACTTTTGATGGAAATAAAATCAAAAAATAAGGTATAGCAAGTTACCCTCTTTTAATTTAATCAGATATGTAAAGTGAAATGTTGTTGAAGATTATGGTTCCTTTATTTTGTAGCTTAATTTAGAATGTATTGTTGTTTTCCAGTGTTATTTCAGACAGTAGTATTACACGACTTTTTCTATTTAAATATATGCACTTTTAATTTAGAATATTTTAATCTCTTTATTTCTTTAACCTTAGAGAAAAATATCGTCGTTCATGTTGATAATTTTTAGCTGAGCGCAACATTTTTATCGCTGTATTTTTCATCGAAATATAGCTTTTGTTCTATGATGATAAGAATGTTTAGGAACTAGAAGTTTTTGTTTAGCATACATTTTTACCGCTAACAGTAGCTTTACCCTAGAGAGTCTTTTTTTTCTTCTTGTAAAGTCTTTCAGAGACTGGGATCGTACGTAACATATAAATAAGATTTAGAACTATCCTGCCTTATTTATAATGTAAAACAAGTGAGAATTAAGACATTAATGTTTGCGCTTTCAACAAAAAATCCTGGGAATATCAGGGACTAATTTTCTATTCTTTTCAACTTGTTAGTTATTGTAGTACACAAGCAATCGTATCTGTTAATGAAAATTTTGAAAAGACATGAACTCTGGGTGGAAAGAAAAAAAAAGCCGCTCAGAGGAGATTTGTATTTGTTTGGATTTTCCCCATTACTCCGATCTTTTTCGCTTCATTTACAAGCGAATTAATGTAATTTTACCTCCTTACTGCATTCAAGATTTTTTAAAAAATAAATCCAATCACCTGAAAAAAAAACATTTGTTTGTAAGTTTACAGATTCAATCTTTTGTTATACCAAAAAAATGTATTGTCAGTACCATTCAAAGTTTCTGAAATATTGTACCAAACGAAAACATTGATTTTTAAAGAAAAAATTCTCCGTGTGAGTATATTGAGTACACATTTTCACCCTGGTATAATGTTATGCGTATCAATTTCATTAACGAGAGCTTGGGGATAGCTAGGCTAGATGCGAAGCACGACGGAAATCAGCTTCCATAAAATTATTAGCCTAAACTTATTGAATTAACAAATTTCAATCATTCCAATAAGAGAAAGCAAGATTTCTGAAAAGAAATCAGCTCTCAAAGGTTCGATGGGTTCCGTTTCCTTTCGGGTGTGAGACAGCCTATCTCTGCAATTCAGCATATGCCACTGCTTTTTATATAGATATAAATTATGCAATTCTTTTAGTGACACATATTCATCTTCGGTGCATAAATCTTTCTTAAACTCAGAATTCTAAAATATACAGTAACTACTTACTGGTGTAAAATAAACTAATATACACTGCTCAAAACCGAAAAGGATATTGAGTTTGTAGATGGATCTTACGCCTGGGGAATTGTTTAGATGTTTCATGCATGATCGACAGACGTGGTATACTACATAAGAAAAAATCCGCATGTTTCGCAGGGGAAAATGTATTTTATTGAGCATTTGGATACAAAATGGAAAGAAACACAGTTGTGCAATTGTGAAAAATCGAATAAAAAAGATGTTTCCTTGAAAGAACATCGTTTTTAGCAAGAGATATGGTTTCGTCAGAAGGACAATAGCGTTGAACGCCTTTGAAGCATGGAGTCAATGAGACTATTAATGAGGAGTTGAGGTATTACGTTTTAGTCCTCCAGAAGAGCTCTTTCTAGTTTGGGGGGAATTTGTGGGGATCGTAAGTGGCCAGCAACTCGTCTGCCTAGATAGTCCCAAGCACGATCTATTGGAAACACGCTGGTCATTCCATTTGTATGATTCATTCCTCGAAAAGGAAATCCACACAAAGTTCACACGTTGTGGCCTGCAATTTTAGTCCACTAACGCGAAGCCATCTTCAATTACTACAGTGTAAGGGACTAGAATAGGTCCGAGGATCTTAATTATACATTGGTGACTGGTCGGAGCTCTATTTCGAATGATGTGGAGATCGGTGCGCCCATTAATGGAGATAGAAGCACGGGTTATCACTTACCCACCGACAAATTTGCTACTTCTGTGTACGAACGCAGGTATTTTTTCTAGTGCCGCGTTCCTTCCAGTTGAAAATGCATGTGTTATCAGGATGAACATAAAAACGGGACTCGTCAGAGAAAAGAATATTGGCTCATTCATTTCATTGCCAGTTCACAAGTTCTGTTGCCTTGCCCACTCTCTGCGGACACGACGATGACTTGCTGTTAACGAAGCACATACCACTGGTCTGAGAGCAAAGCACAAAGACCTACACGCTGGAGACGGTTTCGGACACTTTGGGTAGAAACTGTGGTGCCAATAGCCGAGAGAAAGTTTTGAAGAAGAGTGGCATTCATATTTCGGTTTTTCCTTGTCTTCAGCGTAAAAAATCGATCTTCATTGGACGCTGTTGCACGTCTACGACCTTGCCATTATCTTCGGATTGCATTTCCAGAGGACCTAATTTTTGGTCCAAAAGTGTGAAAAGTTCTTCGACCTAGAAATCACACTTTGTAAAAATCTAGTAACATTTCCTACTTCGGCTTCTGTTTGCTCCCTCTCTAACCGACCAACAGCTCTCGAAGCTTCCCAATCAGTTAAATGCCTCCATTGAGATATCGTACTCATCAAAACAATGCACTCACTGAATTTCGATCATTGTTTTCCGCTTTGTCTTTCATTAAGTTGAAAGCCAAATTTCATTCGCTGCTGCTAAAGCGTCGCTTTTGACCTCAAACCAAAATTTCCATACTCGGAAGTTCGAAAATGAAAAAAAAATAGCATTTTTAACTCTCTTTTTCGATTTTCCGAAAAAAAAAGCACTTACACTGTTATTTTATATAAAACTTACAATATCATTTAATAGTTTTGAACAGTGTACTTAACTTATGTTTTAAACTCCAGTAAATATTATTCAGTATATTCCTTAAGTAAGTACTGGTTTTGTAATTCTAAAAGGAAAACATCGTCATTTAAGCGTAAAGCAGACATTGTTTCTTTATTAAGGTTAATAATTTATTAATACAGTCAACCCTGGTTAAATCTTCTCTTGATATTCTGCCACCTTCATTATTCTCGATTTCGGGGCGAGAACAAATCTGCTAAAGCACATTGCAAAGAAAAATTCTCTCGATAAACCGTCCTCTCGAATATTGCTTCCCCAGTTCACTTTTGAATAAAAAGTTGATTTTTATATTGCAACATTAAGTGTTTAAATCGCCGAGAACTACTGAAAACTGTGAAGTTCAAAATATCAGTTGATCATTTTTTCTCACATTGTATAGAGTAGAAGATCAATCAAGTTGGATAAACTCTTCCACATCATTGTACGCAGCAGAGACTAGAGAAGTCCCAGCATTACTTTATTAGCTCCCAAAAGGACTAAAAAGTTTCGTACACTTCAATCAGGGCAACATGATGCATAATCTTTAAATTAGTCAACATTTATTGGCAGTCTTTCCCGAGTCCACCCCAAAACTTTTGAAGATTTCCGAAAAAATATCTTTAAAATCTTAGGCGTATGGTGTTAAGACTGGATCGTCTTTTACCAACATGAAATCTTGATGGTTTTGCTTCGGTTGCTTCAATTACATCTATATAACAGTATATTTGAAAAGCGTCAGACAATTGCTGAGAAATTGAAAAGACTTAAGTTATGCAATTTCAATGATGTGAAGTACACCCTACCATAAACTTTTTCGCCCATTCTGTCTCCGTAGTCAGAAAAAAAAGAAGTGGCAAGAAAGACTGAGTACTTGAGACAAAAAAGAAAATTTTTAGAAATCCTGGGCCAGATGAATTTTTTTTTCACTTAACCACCTCCGTTTCATATTTGCATACCAGGACATTTATTTATTCTGCGTGAAAATGTCTAAAACAACTATTCTTTGTACACAAGTATATATTTGTGAGAAAACTTTAATTTGTGAATTTAAACAAATAAATTGTACAGCGTTTTATCAGTTTATTCAAAATCCTTTTTTTCTAAGAAAGAAATGAAAAGTGGCAAACAATAATCTATGGAAGATGAATTTGTAATGTGAATTTCCCAAACAAATGAAAATCATGGGACAGTAACTGATGAACTGATAAAAGAACCGACAGAATTGCTTAGACAGACATTCAATATTGTGAATTTTTCATATAGAAATAGATCTTTGCAAAATTTAAAAAAAAAGGAATTTCCTTTCTCAGAAGTTGAGATATTACAAAATAGCAGTTTTTGATTTTAATGTGGTGAATGCTGGCAAGAACAAATTCGCAGGAGTATTTGAAAAAAAAGTACACAATATGGACGAGTATGGTTTGTTTTTCTAAATGATGCCGAGTAAAACTATAATGAATCTGGAAGGGGAGTTGAAAAATAAATGCAAAAATTACAACTGGTTATTGTACTGTAAAAAAAAGAAAAACTTTGTAGGTAATTGGATAAGCCAATTCTCCCTGTTTTTTCAAAAAATTTACGCCTGAGCTTTATGTGAAATACGACTTAATAAAAAATTTGGTTAACATAAAAAGGTTTTGACGGCTACCTCAGCTCTTAACACAGAAATGGAATGTCAAAATAGAAATTTTTTTCTTATTTTAGATAATGCACTAAGGCACAAAAAAAGGATGAGAAGTGTCTGCCTTGAATTTTTACCACCGAATGTCATTGTATTATTGCATCCAATTGATACTCGTATTATCAAGTCTTTTAAGGCACATAACAGAAAACTTGAAGGAGGCTGAAATTGGCGTAAACAAAGGTCGAAATATTTGCAGGACACTGAAAGATGCTATTTATCTGCCTAAAAAGGCTTAGAACTGTGTTACTAAAAGGACCATAAATTCTGTGGGAAGCACACACACACACACTGAGTTATTAGATTTTGAAAGTGGCATTGAATAGTGTATAAAGAACACAGGAACAGCTGAAAATTGCTTTGGAGAAAGTCCATTCACAATTTACATAAATATTTCAGCTGAAGATTATATATTTATCTATTCTGAAGAACAGACACTCATGTCCATAAATTAAGGATAATGAAGTTCAGGCAAAGAAAGAGAATGAAGCAAAACAAATTTGACTTATTTGTAAAGTCTATTTATTAAACAAAAAGTAAAGAGCAAAAAAGATGCTATACGTTTGACATAATTAATAAAAATTGCAAGTTTTACTCCCTTGACCAAATTTCAAAAAAGAACCTATTTACAAAAAACAGTATAGCATGGTTAGTAGGATGGTTAATACGGAGTATGTCTCCCGGACGATGCAATACAGGCCTGACAACTACTAGGCATGCTGAGTATCAAATGATCAATCTGATCTTGGGGAATATTACACCACTCATCAAGCAATGCACTCCAAAGTTCCGGTAGACAGGTGGGAGGGGTTGGTGGGCTGCAATTCGTCGGCTAAGCATATCCCACACATGCTCTATTGCATTCAAGTCCGGTGAGTATGCTGGCCAATGCATACGGGTGATATCCTCCGATTGAAGGCATTCGTCTACAATGTTTGCACGGTGAGGACGGGCGTTGTCATCCGTAAACACAAATTCAGCACCCATGGCGCCCCGAAACAAACGTACATGTTGTTCCAGAATGACATCCCGATAGATGTGACCTCTCATCGTTACACTCTGAACATGCAGGTCAGTTCTGGAACCAAGAATCCTCCCCAAACGAGCCATCCTGCACCACCGTAACGGTGTCTTTCAATGGTGTTCTCTTGGTGGTAACGGGTACCTGGCGCTCTCCAGATGAATGTCCGGCGAGAATCAGACTCCAAACTAAACCTGGACTCGTCGGAAAACATCACACAAGACCACTGTTGCGGTGTCCACAATGCATGCTCTCTACTCCAGGTTAATCGCAGGCGACAGTGAGTTGCGGTAAGTGGAACACATCTGACAGGCCTACGAGCATATAGACGAATGTGCCCTAAGCGTCTGTACACGGTCTGCCTTGAAACTGTCGTACGGGTAGCTGAAGAGAGCTGACGAGACAGGTCTGATGCTGTACTCCGTCTGTTTCTTTTGGCAGTAACTGCCAAATAGCGGTCCTCATTCGGCGTTGTAACTCGGGGGCGACTTATGCTGTAACGTCTACTCACATTACCATCATCTTGGAATCGTTGCCAAAGCCTGGAGATGACACTCTGGGCGATTCCCAGTTCCTCGGATACTTTCAGCTGGGTACGTCCACATTCCAGTCGTCCGATAATTCTGCCACGTAAAACATCATCCAAATGCCTCCTTTGTGCCATAACTATGCGGCTTTTGCCCTGAAAGGCTTTCACAGCGCTTGTGAACAATTTTACATCTTTGTCACCATTCCTTATATACCCCTCTCTTACACTCTCGTCATTGTGACGTACCATCCACGCCATCTGGTGGTTTCCTGTAATTTGCATATTCTTCTTCAAGATGTGTGTGATCATTCCACAGGTGAAATTTTTATTTTAGAGATCAATTTCTGTGTGATTCTGAATTATCCTTAATTTATGGACATGAGTGTATATTACTGAAAAGATGACAACTAAAGAAATTGTGTAATTTCTAAAACCGACATCTTCTACAAACATCGAAATAGACGACAGTGAGTGTGAAATGGAAGATGTTGAAAAAAAGACAATGACAAATATTGAAGACCAGGATGTCAGTAATAAACTCGAGCATTATTTTGAGCAGCATGATAAAGCTTACAGTCTATGGATTGAATATCGTGTTATATTTTAAACTAGCCGCCTCCGGCGAACAGTTGGTTCGCCATTTAAATAAATCTTGTTCGGAGAAAATCCTGTTCCTCACCGGCTTCCTTGGCACTGAAATCTTTCAGATTCTGAATGAAATTTAAAATTAAGACGGTTACAAATAGGAGCGGCCCTAGGGTAACTCGCGCCTCTTGTTAATGCAAAAAAGACACCCCTTTTATGCTCTACTTCGTTTTTGAGCTCGAATGACGGCCCGATGCAATGCTTACCGTGTCGGGCAGCCCCTGGTTACAAAAATAAGATGGTTAAATGATAAAAACCTACAAAAAGGAACAAATTATTTTCGTCCTATACTAATTCTGAAGAGCTTCTGAATATATTGGCCTTTATCAAAAATGGAAAGGAAAAAAACTAAGAAAATCTGAAACACTTTCAGATTTTAAATACGCACTAAAATGCTATGTATTAAAAGCGTATTATAATCCATGGGTCTTCCCTATTTTCCTTCTTTATTCCGTTAAGTTGGAAAGTATATCAATATTTATGAGTGTGATTAAACACAATTAAAATTGATATTTCTAACAATTTTCTTTCTGGATGTAATACATTGGAAATAAATTGGAAAAAGCTACGTAGAAAAATGCACAATTCGAACTGAAATAAAGTTTAAAACTCATTCAGGTGTATTCATAATTCAAGTTGCAAAAGCGGACGATAAATATCGCTGGGCGCTAGAATCACATCTTCTCAAAACGGCACATCAACCCTTTTATTTTTCGCCAAATTAAAAAGTTGCACATTTATTTTTGGAAAATTTCTAAATTCTATTTTTCTTTTGAGTACAAAACATTTCATTCCTGCTCTGTTTTCACATGCACACGGTAATTTAATTAAAAAATAACCTTACAAATAATTTAATCTTAAAAAAAATCGTTATTCTTTTATTTTTATTTCAAGAGTCTGAATCATTTAATAAACTTGCCAAACATGGCACACACACACACAAACACACACAACCTAGACAACTAAATTCTCCCTCTTTCCCCTGCAGGGTTACAATTGCGAAATGGCGAAAACAAAATTAGCCTTTTGAAATAGGTTTTTTTTATCTATATCTCCTAAAATAATTGGAATTTCGAACAAATCGCTTCGAGGTATGTCGGGACTCATCCTGGAGAATTTCCATACAAAATTTCGTAGGTCTAAGATCACCCGTCTAGGAGCTAGGCGAGACACAGACAAACTAAGTAACTAACTAACATATTACACTTTGCTTTATATATATATAGATACTATATATACACTTATCTCGTATGACAAATTTAAAGCAGATTACTTTGGATTTCCAAAAATAAGCTAAAGGTACGTCATTCATTTAATCATTTTTCAAGTTGCTTCCTTTTGAATAATACACATTAATAGAAAATTAATTAGGCTACCTTTTTTGTTTTTTTTATGTCTTAAGTAAATATATTCATGGTACTAGTTTTGAAGGATATTGAAAAATATTAAGCCCCTCCGTAAAACACCATCCTTGCTTATGGCTACTAGATATACGAGCTAACGCAAGCTGCCATTCTTGTGCCCAAGGATTTAAAGTTGTACCCAGAGCCATTTTCATTTAGCTTAGGTAACAGTGTACCCATAGGACAAATTCTATTGAAAAGTGCCAAAATGAGAGTTAATTACGCGAACGTAAAATGATGGCCTATATCTCTCTTTACTCAAAAATGGTGATTTGTGCCGGCCATTGACACCTAATACAGTAGACGGCGCATCCTCAAACCTAGCGTGCCCAAAAGATTACTGTCACTTAAGTAAAATGGAACGTGGAACATCCTTGTTATTGCGTTGGATATAGTACACCATAGGATGCGCTTCTACTGTATTAGGAAAACCGCAATTTTTAAGGATTATTCCCTCTAATAATACTAAATAAAGGATAACATTTTTGAGCTGGCTACCTCAGTCAAATATTCGCGTGGTACATACATGTTACTGTACTATATATATGACGGCTATAGGATACGCTGTATACCATATTACATGTCCGTATCAATGGGTTGTATTTTTAGGAGAGGATCTCATCCCTTGTCTGCCACCAGGACACGTGGAATCAAAGGGCTAAGCTTACTGGGCCGGCAGGCAATTGTAATCCTATGCTGCGAAGGTTCAAGGTTTGATATTTTAGTGAAGTATACTTAGTGGAGTTACGCATTATTCAACGCAAAAAAATACATGCAAACATTTTACAGACATAAAATCAGTTGCACTTTGACGTATTAACATGACACATGTTGTTTCTTTGTCTCCCTTTCAAATGACAGTTTTCCATATCTTGAAAAAATTCTAATCCTGCATATCTGTTCTCCTAAACATCGGTTTCTCAAATGACGAGTTTTGTTTTATTTTTTGCAATTTATTTTTATTTTGTAATTACGTTAAATTTCCATTTAAGTCAACAGACGGCGATAGCATCGCGAAGCGAAGATTGTTTCAGGGTATAAATAAGGACGTTCTTTCAATCTCGAGATCCTTCCTGCTTTATCATTTCTGAGTTGACATAAGTATTAATGAAGGGAATCTTGTAAAAATCGAAAAAAACGGCTGTGTTTTGTGTGTAAATATATGATATTTTTAAAATTCGTTCTTTGAATTTTTTTATACTTTTTTCTTAACTTAATTTTGACTAATTTAACATCTTATAATTTCCTTATCTACAAATGTCTTAGAATATAATTTTGCAAAAAAATACCTAAAAATATTGCAAAATGCTCTAAAAAACATGAATGACTTGAAATACGTGCATATACTCAAAAGTTTAAGTATTTTGAGTTTAAGAAAACTGCACAAAATTTTTATTAGACATGATTTACAAGCATATATTTTGAGCTATATGAATGTGTAAGAAAAACATAACATAATACATTAAGATGTTTTTCCCAATTCCCGTATAAAAATCGTGTGCTGTTTGAGATTCCCTGAATGCAGAAATGCGAAATCTATGAAAATACCAAGATAAACATTCTGAGAAGCATAAAATATAAAATATTGAAATGTATTTTAACATGCATCAATCAAACTATAAGCTGAAAAGAGCTAAAAATGTGACATCTTTCTGTCTTAAACATATCTGTCAAAATTTAGATTAATTTCTCTTTTCAGCTGTGCACTGTTTTTAAAGAACGTTTCGTGTAAGGTTCGCATAACATTAAAGAAATCAACGAGTAGTTATGTATTCAAAAACAAATTTAAGAAATATTTTCTGATACTTTTTATTTATCTGCAGGAAAATAGAGGCTAAAATGTGTAATCCATAAAAAAAGAAAGGAATATTTTACTTTCGAGGTTCTAATACTTTTTTTTTTCTCAAGTGTTAGAAAATATTCAAATATATTTATTATTATGCTTCAATATACACATAAGTAATAGAATGCCAACTTGAAAGTGTTTGCCACATTATTTTAAATAACACAGTCCAGAAACTACACATTATAATCATTTTAATTTTTGAAGAGATTGAAATTCAAGATTAATTAAATATATTTGGGAGTTCTCTCTTAAAAGTTTGTGTAGGTTTCACTGACAAATATATTTGTATAATAATAATATAACGAATATGATAGCATTGCAATATTTAATTTTCACAAAACTTTATCCTTTTCGGTTTTTAAAATAGTGTATTAAAACTGAACACCTTCCAACTTAATTTTTTGGCATAATTTTTATACAAAAAGGTACAGGCGAAGGGGAGACCGAGGGGAGTTGAAACAATTTGACATTTTGCTTCATATGTAAAATTCTATAAACAACAAGCAAATAAGTTTATGTCAATTCATAGAGCATTTTCTTTCCCCTTTCAGATGATTGACACAAGGAAATGTAAGTGTAAATTCTGAGACAAAAAATCGACTTAATTGTATACAAGTTATTTTTTTTTCAACTCTCCTTATGCCTAGGGGAGTTGAAACGGAGGTCGAGATAAATTGTAACATTTTATCTTTAAGTAGAACTGATATTTTGTAAGTTGAGCAGATGTAGTTTTAAAAATATTTATTAAAGTAAAATATTCAAAGATCGGATTTAACGTCTTAACAGTATTTTTAATATATTTTTTTACTCATTTGAACAATATTTTTCCTTGGATTAAGGAAATCTTAATCTCTTTCTGTAAATCTGAAACAAATAATCATTTTTATTTTTAAGTTTTCACGTTTAAACTTTTAATAAATGGGGAAATATGATACCAAATGAAAATTAACAAATGTAAAATTAATTAAAGCTCCTAAAACTTTACAAATCTAAATCTTAGAGACGTAAAAATTATCGAATTCAAGTTGCTCTAATATCACTCTTATCTTTCTTTAGATAGTTCAGCTTTAAAGAAAAATACCACAAGTGTTTATTATAAGAAAGCAAGATAGATAAATCTTGCCAAATGCATCGAGTGTAAAACAATTTCAAACACGACAACTTTTTGCGCTGAATTCGACAATGTACTGTCGGCAAATTTCGCGAGATTTTCGATATAACCTCAAAAAGTGCTGTATATCATTTTTAATGTAATTTTTCGGAGACCCTGTAAGAAAACGTAGATGTTATTTGTATTTTAAAAATGATGAGCGAAGTTTCTTGGACGTCTCTTGTGTTTTACTTGAAATGGGTTATTTTCTCTAAATTGTCATTTACCGTAAGGAATTATAATTATTTTGGGTGCTTCTGTAGAAAAACGATAAATGTTATAGACACTATTTTCTATGGAGAGCATTATTTAGTGATCCTTAATAATATATCCCCATTTTGTTTTGTCTGAAATAGCCAAATATCTATAAAATTCACTTTAAAGAATGACTGCCCATGCAGCGTAATGTATTCGAATCCTTTTGGATATTCCTGTAAAAGAACTATGAATGCTACATGCACCATTTTCTGTTGGATACATAGTGAAGCACAGAGAAATAAGAAATAAATTGAGTGTAGTAGATAAATATTTACAGCAGTTAATATGCATGACAAACGAGCGGACAGACAAACAAACCAATCGAAATCATGAATCCAATGACTTGTCAACCATGACTGAAGTATCACGTAAAGCCATTTCTACAGATGTATATAGTGAGAGCTAAAAGAGAGTGTAAGAAAAAAACTTGACATTATAATCGAATCAGCCAAAGAAAACTGAAGCGAGGTGAGTTGAAAGTGTCTTTCAACTCAACAATTCTGCCACAAACAATAAAATGGAATACTACGCCAATCGCTTAAATATTACCATTGCTTCTTCTTGACTTGGCACAACTAATTTATGTCTTACCTAGTAGATATCGCTACCTGTTTGGAATAAAATATAGGTGGACCGTTTTGCCTTCTAGGATCACTTTGTGCCACCTTCCCGTACTTATTTTTAAGATTCACCGTTGTTAAAGATTGTTATTAAAATAAGTTTTTAAGAGAAACCTTATGAAACCACAAGAATTTCTGTTTACTCTGTTCGAAACTTACCTTCAAAACTACATCCTAAATACATTAAAATTATTGTCTGAAATATAATTACACGCATTCATTACATCCGTGATCAGTTTCTGTCATTCTAGGATAAATAATAGAACTTCAAAATCGTCTATGTACGTAACACTTACATATAAGTATCCTGTACACATGCCCTTTGTCTGTGCATAGTGTATAAAGTTTTCTAACACCTACCTGCGAGATTTTCGTTTGAATGAGAAAAAAGGAACTTTGAATATGACATTCGTTTCTTAAAAACCTTACAATTCAACTAATGTAGAAATAAAATCGAAATGTAGACAAGGTTTAGCTAAAAGAAAAAAATCAAAATAACTTTACTCTGCGTCTGACATTTAGAAATTAAATAATTTAAGAAATGAATCTTTTTTAAGAAGAAAATATAATAGCTAACAAGTAATTTCGAAGAAATGCTGGGACGAAAATTTAATATTCTGTATCTCTTTGAACAAAAGATTTGCAATGAATAGCTGAGAGAATAGCTAAAATTTAAACAGCAAAATATATGCTACAAATATAAGATGTACAATTATATTAAATCGTGAAAATTGTTTAGGAAGAAATCAATGTTTTTTTATGTAGAGGAACATATGTTTCAATTTTGAATATATTTATACAACACTGTTTAGATTAATGTCTTTGAAAAGATTTATACAACTATTGAAGTAAAAATAATGCAAATAAGGATTTAAAGAAGAAATCCATTTGCTTCTTTCAGTACTGCTCAGTTGGTAGTTAGAAATTTCACTCTGTAATTCTTCTGTGGATTTTTCAAAAAAGACTCGTATTTAACCTGTTTCAGAGCGATCAGTGATACTCCACAGACTTGATTCTTGTACATAATTTTGCTTACATATTACGCTCACTGATACAAAACGTTCAAAGCAAGCCGATCAATTGTTTTCGCCCCTCTCTTTAAGTAAGCTGACAACTCATTGTCATTCGGTTCTCATTACTTTTAATTAAATGTTTTTAGTAGTGCACTACTAAATTTTAATACATTTACTACAAACTCAGATGAGTGATCATTTTACATAAAAAATCCTTTTACTCCGTATCTAGTTCATACTAATTTAAATTTCTCATGATATATTTGATTTCGAGTCCTGCTAAAGTAGTTTGATCATTATCAAAGTCGAAATAAATTTTATGACTGGTCCGGTTTGTTTCTGTAATTAAATATGTTCTATCTAAACCATTATATTTAATGTATTTCAATACATAAGTTCTCCGTGAATATGTTTCATTAATTGCTGAAATATTTGGCATTTTCTCAAAATTTAACTGCATATTCGATAAATACATATAGACAATGAATTTCTGTGTTTGGCATCAATAATCGCGTAGCCAAGTACTTCATGATAAGCCGTATATTTTATCAAAACTACAGTGAAATGTGTGTAATAGTTTAGTTCTATCAGCAATTTTTATAATTAAATGTTACAATAGCCTGAAATGCAAAAACGTTGTAAATATATATTAGTTTTGGCATTTGTGAATTTTTCGAAAACAACACAAATTCTTCGGGATATATTTTTAGTATGTTCTTAAAAAACGTATTCAGATAATAATTTTCATATAACTGATTTTATTTCTGTACACTCATTTCCAAAATTTCGATGGCTATAGAAAATATGATTGGTCTGTGAATTCTAGACAGAAAAAAAAAAATAGGGGTAAAAATACAAAGAAGTGCCGATACATTTATTCCGTTGATGCATAAAGGTAAATGGATCTGCAACGTTTTGTCTCAACTGAGACATAAAGAAATCGCTAAATTAAATAAAACTAATATTTTTAATCTATAGACTATATATGTATTAAATGCTTTACGCAGTAGATAGAATAGTTTGTTGAAAGCGCTTGTTCAGTATTATCTTGGAGTAACACTACTGTATTAATCTACGGTTGATTTCATTTAGATTGGAGCAGCACAAAAATAAACTATCTAAAGCTAAAATTTTGTACTCCCCCGAATGCTTATCCTATGTTGTCTTCTTGGACGATTTTATGCAACCAGTGATGCTTGAATTTCCTTGTCAACCACGTTTTCCCAATGCTTCCATTTATTCTTGTAATGGATACCTAGTGACAATTGCTCCTTTACTACTTGTTTCGGAGCAGCAGCTCCCTCGGAAAGTTCAAAGAAGAGAAATCGGGGATTCAACCAGAGAGGGTTAAAAGGAGAGGTTAGCACATCGCGAATCGTTACGCCAAAAACGCAAATCGGCATTTTAATTATTTCGAGAAAAACGCATTCTTCGAAGTTACATTGCTTCAATATAAAAAAGTTATGGTTTTCGCATAAACTATTCGGACGGAAGATTTGGGGCTTTGGCATAGTATAGAGCATCGCTTAGAGACCCTGAAAATGAATTTAGGTAAAAATCGCCAAATTTACAAATTCACGTTTTTGGCCTGATGGTAGAGCTATTTTGCTGCTCTCTCAGGGCCTATTTTATGTTTGAAAGTCCAAGTAGCATTTTATTAGTATTTAGTCCATGTTAGATGTTATATCTTTACTTTTTAGAAAAAACACAGATATTTCAATAGCTGTCTTCTATTGTTTTCTAATTTCTCTTTATTTTTCCATTATTCAAAAAGGAAAATTTATTTTAAGGAAACCTTGCATATATTATGTGATCGAAACCTCGATTAAAATAAATAATTCGTAAAATGTATAACACCTTATAAATGATTAAATCCAGTGAAAAGTGTTATGAATGAAAATTAAAATCTTTTGAAATGCAAAAAATAATTTCTAACACAGGGATACATCTTTTTTTTTCCAGAGCCTAAACATATATTAACTCTAAATTTATTTTCCACCTCAACATTTATTTCTTTTTGGGCAAAAATCTATTTCTCTGAGTCAAAGCTTAAGAAAATGAGAAACAATTTACAAGCGAAACAGAAAATAAATATTACTTTCTCTTCTGTCTTATATCCGCAATTCCCCTTTAATAAGAAAAGAAAGTGAAACATTTGTAATTCACGATGCATTTAAAAACAGTTCATGATAGAACTGACGATTTGAGGTAGAAGCCTCGCAATTTTCATTCTCAATTTGTCTTACTTCTAATTTAAAGCGAAAACTTCAAAAACATTCAAGTAAGTTTATTTAGCTCGTTATTTTTATCTTTCCAACTTGCTAGATGAAAGGCATTTATTAATGAAATTGTGTGAGAGTATCAGGCACATGTTTGATAAAATGTATTTCTGTAGGTTTTATAAAACCCCGAGAAACATATTCAGTTACTAAGAAGAATTGACGTTTCTCTACAATACAAATGCACATTTGAATTACTTTATTTTCATTATTACTTAATTTTCTTAGCATATTAAAGGCCTATTTAAAGACTAATTTTTAAATTTAGCTGAGAATATTGTGTACTTCGCAAAATGCGTGTCTGTTACAAAGGTAATCTTGCCAAAAGCTTGCATATAGTTTTTCTGAATCTTATTTGGCTCTAAACAATGACAGTTACTTTGTGATCACAATAACCGTATTATACTAATGCTGAGCAGAATACTTCGAATTTGAATTTCACGATTTATACCAAAAGTTATTGCACGTAAAGTTTCGCTTTATAAAACTGTCAGCCTTGTATAAAATTTCAAATTTAAATGGAGGGGAGACTGGGAGTGTCACTTTGACACAACGTGCATATTTTTTAATGAAAAATTATTAATACAAATCCTAATTAATATTGTTTAAATTTAAACTAATAATCTATTCTAAATTTAATTTAAAAGTTTTTAAGAATAACTGTTTTTTTAAAGCTTTCAATTTTCCTCTTAGCCTTCTCAATTACAGCGCATTAACGTACTTCTAAATCATTTCGCTCTTATCAGCTGCTTAAAAATAAAAAAAAATAAAAAAAAATAACAGTTGATGCCAGTTTGTTTCTCCCTACCTTTTTTTCGTCTGTTAAAAGAATCATAATAATAACACCTCTTCCTCGCATATGTCTTTGCTCTAGCTGAAGCAGATGTGTTTGCGGTTTTTCTCTGCTACGCGCGTATCGTTAAACACCTGCTAAGATTGTTCCAGAAAGATCCAGCTCCCTTTTCTATAGAAATAGTCTAACGGCCATTTTTTAGCAGTTAGAGAGTTATTTTTGGTGGGGCAAGCCACTCACTTCACGTGAGTAGGCCTTGCCCACCGATGCGTTGCACGGATTCGCATCTACGCCGATCACTTTTGGTGACGGAGGCTTTCGCCCACCGGGATGCCGGGCCGCTTTAGCATCAACGCCGTGATGTTTTTATCAACACGCTTCCCCAAGTTTACTTTTGAGTGCATGTATTGCAGAGTTTTAAATGTATAATCCTGCATTTTGAAAATTAGTGACTGTTCAAGTGAGAAAATAAAGTAATATGTCTCAAGTTTAAAAGTGTTGAGTGAGACTCCTTATTTAAAGGGAATGTGGTCTTCAAATTGTGTTTTTCTCCTGAAGAAAAATGTGTTAGCCCAGTGTTAAAAGTGTTTGTGTGATCATGTTTCAGAAGAAGTAAAACGACATGCGCCATCAAAAGCGAATTTCATTCTTGGTTTTGGAATTTGTCCTTCCTCGTCGCTGTGATGAGGGATTTCTAGTGCATATGTGATTTCGTTCAGTGGGGAAGAAAAGCACGTTCACCCCTACGACATTGTGTATGCCATCGTGTTCCGTGTGAAAGAAAGCACGTCCTACCTAAGGGGAATAATTCTCCTTTCGACATCGTTGCGAGTGTGAATTTAAAATGTGACCCACTATCCGATCGTGTTCTTAAAACTATGTCGCTCTCACTACAAAGTCGTACCAGTTATAATCTTTACAAAATAATTCATCGTCTTTTTACGATCTCCACCTAAATTACTATTATAGGGAGCTAATATGATACATTTTTCATTATCTGCTAAAAAGTGCAATTAAGAAAATTTCTGAGAATTTTTATCATAGATTGGATTTAAATAATTTATTTTATTGGATAAAAATTTTTAGACAGTGTTTTATTAATAAAAGAGAAATATTCTTCATTTGTAAAATGAAATTTTGCCCCTTTAGAAATCACCTCTCTTGTCTAATGGGATGCATTAATTTAATAACTCTGTATACTACCATCGTAACATTTTTTGCTTGACTTCTTAATATTACAACAAAGGACACTATTCCATATTGTACTCTGCAATATTATCGGAGAAACTAACGCAATATGCTCCGCGCTCAGTGAAATAATCATTATCTAATGAACTTAAAATAAAACGAAAAAAAACATGTTTTTTTATAAAACTTTAGCGCAGGAAAGCTTTCTATTGTAAAAAAAAGAAGAACGACATAAAAAAATGAAAATCGATTAAGATCTTCCGTTCGCGCATTGTACTTAAAATTTATGAAAATTTCAAAAATCACGATATTTCTGTACTTTTTTCTATTAGTAGTTTTTTTTTAATAAACACACTCTGGTTTCTTATGCATTTTTACGGTTTAAATAACCTAAATAAATATAATTCTTATTAATAATCTAACCTTTTCCATTTACCCAACGTCTTAGAATAAACAGAAATTAATCAATATTTTATAATTTTTACTGTGCAACTTTTCGCTTGTTTTGCTTGAACAAAATGAACGAAAACTCACTCGAACTGGCTTCAAAGACACTGAAATGGTATGAAGTCCATCTACTGAAAAACAAAATGGTAAATGATAGTTAAATTTACCGCAACAGTGTTTAGCAGTGACCGCTTCGGAGTTTCTGACGGGGCAACAGTAGGGCGATATGTTCTGTGGGACGTTGGTATGATAACTGAAACAGACTCTTCCTATGTGGTTTAGTAGAGTAAAATAAGAAGAGACAAAGTTATGTTAGAACTGATTTCAAAAGTCAATTCACAACTCCTGAGGAAAGTTGTCTTTTCTTTGACGAACGAAGAGATGACAAATTGTTCGTCGAAAAATTGAATGCCAACGGATTTCGCTGGAATAAACAAGATCTCTAGTCTCATTCAGGAAACCGGATCTATTTATATTGAACATGGGTCTCCTTCCTCGAGTTCATCAAACGATATAGCTCAAAGCATTACTTTCCGTTTGTCTGAAATGTGAATATCACTAGAAAAACTAGAAATAATAAGATATGATGACACTGAAACGAGCTCTGAACATAAGAACGGCGTCATCCCTAGTAGCGCAATTAGTCCAAAAGACGTTTAAAACACGTTTTTTAACGTCAAAAATCGTGTTTTCCAACGTAATTATAACGTTTTTTGAACTATTTTTGCTACTGGGGATCCATCTACTAGAAAATCATGTATGAAGCCCGCTACAGTCAAGAATATGCCTTCTTCATTTTAATGAGCTCTTTTTTCGTCACATTTTTCAACATATTGGCTGTCAAACTGGAGGGCCTAAATCTTTCAGTGGGCCAATCGGAAAGCAGCTTACTTCCTGTGGTCGATTATGAACTTTTAAATTGTTCGATTTCTGATATAGAAAAGAATTTGTTAGCAAAATCCAAAAATATCTGCTAGACATTTCAGATGCAGTCAGTTTGAGACATTATACAGAAGACTTAGCAAAAGGAACACTGTTACTTTGTCCCATTTCAGATGGCTAACTAGGGACAACTGAGTCCTTAGGCTGTAAATAAGTTCATCACACCCATCTGTAAACGCCAAAGAAATAGTATTTTTTGTTTTATTTTTGAAGTAAAACTTCTTTAGGCGCAACTTGGGAGTAACTCAGATTTTTTTTCTCACGGAAGTAACGCTCACGTGGTTTTGGAAAAGCGGAAGCTGCCTGCGATCGAACCCAACCAGCAGGCGAAAACTACGGTTTAAGAACACGGTGATAGAAAAACATAAAGAAATGGAACCTGCAAGCGAGCCAAACTAGCAGACGAAAACTACATTTCCAGAGCACGGAAACAGAATAATACTTCGAACAAAACCAGCAGAGGAAAACAAAGGTTTAAGAACACTGCCATAGAAAAAGGCAATAATAGCAACCAACAGAAGAAAACACCAGTTTAGGAACACAGTTAAAGAAAAATACCGCAACATAGACATTCTCTCGATTCAAATCCTACGGAAAAACATTTTAATAAAACAGTGAAAGAATAATAGTTCAACACGGACACTTCCTGGATGCTAACCTAAGGTGACCATATTTCTAAACAGTATTTGGGACAAATAAAGCATTGTCCTGGAATGCAAGGAAAACTTGGGGACACTAGAAAATATCTTTAGGGACTTATTCGAGGACACAACATATTACCATGCTAATAACTCTTTATATCAATTGTGTATTCTTATTTCTAATAAATTAATGGAAGTATTTATAAATATTTATTTAAACCAGAAATATGAAAGGAAAACCATGTTGAAATATTGCAATTTATTCATAATTTAATACTTGGCATAGTATTTGTATTTTTCAGAAGACATTGCTTTTTTACATTGGCTCATTTTGTGATCATTTTTCATGAAGCCTTTTATACCCTTTAACGAAAGTATTCGAGTGCAACAAAAATTTCGTACTTCAATTTCATATTTAAAGAATGGTTGTTCCTGAAAAGTGATTAATCATTAACAAAACTGAAATGGGAAATTTGACTCATAGTCGAATACTTTATTGAATGTCTGTACACGCTACACATACAATGACAACAAACGTTTTCAGAGATCGAATTTCATTGTTTCTCTGAGTAGAAGGCGCTTTCAGTTGTTTTATTTTTCTTATTTCTTCACTTTTTTCTGAAAGAAATAAACTAAACGGAAACTTTCAGGGGGAAAAAAGTACAAATCTTTAAATTTCGGGACTTTTCGCGTCCCCAAGAAGTCAAGGTATTTTTAGGGACAAAGTAAAAAACAAAATCTATATTTGGGGACTGTCCTCGAATTTCGAAGACGTATGGTCTCCTTTATGCTACCCCGACATCCAGACGGAACAACGGTTTAAGAACACGGGTATGTAACACCACAAAGAAACAAACACTGGCTGCAAACGGTTTAAGAACAGAATAAAAGAATAACAAATGGACACTCCGTGGATTCTAACCCAACCTCAAGACAGAGGCGGTTTAACACGGGGATGAAACACCACAAAGAAACGGACCCTGGCTGCAATCAACCCGAAACAATAAATAGAACCTGCAGTTTAAAAACACGGATGCAGGATAATAATTTGAAACCTACCAACAGACGAAATCAAAGCTTAAGAACACTGTGATAGAAAAACACAAAAAAAATGTACACCCTCCAGAAAAAGTATTCAGCAAGAGAGAAATTTCCTATGTTGGTTTCGTATGTTAAAAATTATTTATCACAGAATATTAATTAGGCTATGTATAAATTTGACTTTCCATATTTATGTCAAGTTGTGCGTTTTTCAAAAAGTCAATTATTATTTGCACATCTAAAATAGGAAATATCTCTCTTGCTCGAATACTTTTTTTCAAGGGTGTACACTACCTGCAATCGAACCCAACAAACAGAGGAAAACATCAGTTAAAGAACACAGTTAAAGTATAATACTAGACTATGGACATTCCCCCCATTCAAACCCAACCTCCAGACGGAACAATGGCATAAGAAAACAGTTAAAGAATAATACTACAGCATGGACACTTCCTGGATTCTAACCCAATTTCCAGACGGAACCACGGTTTAAGAACACAGGTATGGAACACCACAAAGAAACAAACACCGGCTGCAAACGATTTAAGAACACAGTTAAAGGATAATGCATGGACACTCCCTGGATTGTAACCCAACCTCCAGACGGAACAACGGTTTAAGAACATGGGGATGAACACCACAAAGAAAATGAATCTGGCTGTAACTGAATCCGACGTCAAAGAAGTTTTACTTCAATCGCGCTTAAAGATTACACGCACACACTTTTTTTAAATCATACATGCATGTGTAATTTTCCGTAAGAAAGAGCAAATATTTTACTGACGAACCAAAACATGCCTTTTAAGCAATCCAAACATCACGGTATTTATCTGACGAATTACTTCAAGTTATCGATCCAGTAATACAACGAAATAGGTTATTTGCGCACCCAGATAATGTTCTGTCGGCAATGCTTGTTGTTGAAAGAGAACAAATTCGGGAGCTCTGTTACAGAAGGATCTTAAAAGCAAGACAAACCGTACCAAAAAAAGAAGACTGTTAGGAATGTCGTACCACGGAAGATAAACTTTCAAGGTTCCTATTACAATCAAATTATTAATTGGAACTTTTGTGTGGTGCATCTTCACCCCATGCTGAGGGGCCAAAGTGAAAATGATATAAAATCACTGATGAATTCTGAATTCATATTTTCCCTATCACACCCAGGCTGTGGAGAAGTGGGCTAAATTTGTGACAGACGCTTCGAATGAAGATGTGGACATGAAGGTAGAGATGGCTATATCCGAGCAACACTGAAGTCTAGATCGGTTATGACTCATTTCTAAAATAAATCAGACTTTTAAATGTAGTTGATATAAAATTGGCCAGCCAAGGATCCTAGTCTATAAAATATCTTTTTAAATACTTGTAAATATAATGCATTTACTGCACCCGAAAATTGAATGGTTACTTTGGGAGATTTAGGTTGGAACTCGACGTCCAACTACTTCCCTGTGGTGAGGTTTGGTTACTTTACTTGTAATAAGACGAGCAAAAATTTGCAAAGTTAAGACTTCAAAAATTTCTATTTTTTCTAAGATATTGAGCGAACGTAAAGAAGTATATTATTGATCAGAATTTAATTTATTTGGGTTATTTAAACCATAAAACAAGCATAAAAACTACAGTGTGTTTATTTTAAAATTTTTAATTATAAGGAAAAAATACAAAAATGTACCGAGCTGTTTTCAAATTTTCATAAATTTGAAGGATGATGTGTGAACGGAAGATGTTAACCGATTTTGATTTTTTTTCATTCCGTTTACAATAGGAAACTTTTCCGCACTAAAGTGTTCTCGAAAAATATTTCATTTTTTTTCGACCCACCCGAATGTAGAGACATGATGTAGCTCTCTTTTCTGATTTATTTCTTAGATTCATATTTTTAAAGCTGTCTTCTTCGAACGTTTCTGTAGTTCCTTTCGATTCCGATCTTTTTCGGTGCACCTGTACGGATCCTGCATTTTCTCTGCTTCCTACCTGATGTTATGTCAGCAGTGTTATAAATTAATGACACTATCACAATTTAAAAATTATTTTTTCTTATATTTGTAAAACTAAACAATTCAGCTTTGTGATCATAATTATCGTTTGCTTTTGTTGAAAGCAGTGTCACAACTGTATACTACGTCACCCAGGGTAAACCTTAATTTTGGCGCCCCATTTTTGGAACCATAACTGATTTTGGGGCCCACTCAGAAAGATACCCGGGATACGTACCCGGTTTGTCACCAACTAGTAGCCGGTTCAAAGCAAGTTTATAAAGTGCTATAAAATTAATAGATATAAAACAATGATTCGTGTTAAATTACTGGTACTTAAAATAAGTAATTTAAAATACATATTATTTGCAATAATATTGCAGTTTTTACTCTTAATAACATTCGGGTGTAATGGGACATGTCCCCTTATGAAATATTGCATTCTACCCAATACCGTAAATCATTGCTTTTAACCTTATTGCAAATTAATTATTGACCACAGACACAAAGTACTGATTTAAAATGAAAAACATTTATATGAAGCTTCATAATAAGAGATTTTATTGTTGAAAGAGTTAACAGGGGACCAAAACAAGCATTTATTTGATATAAAAAAAATCACTTATCTTGATGCTAGAATGTTTTTGCTTCTTGTGCTAACAAACTGCAATTTTAAAAAAAGTGGCTCGTACATATTTTGGTGTAAGGCTAGTACGTTCATCTATTGATGAAATTCTTGACCCGTACCTGAATTACTCTCGCAATAAGCAACTTCTCTCATTAGCTTTCATGCCTCACTCACACCCAGTCTCCCCTACTTGTCTGTAAAAACTATGTGCTTGTGTTTCTGATTTTTTTGCTGCTGACGAAAGAATAGCTTTTTGCCTATTCATATACCTATTAATTAAAGTTTTTAACACTTTACAATGAAGTTTAAAAGAGTTTGTGATGTCGGTTGGTTTGTCTCTGCTCTAACTGCAGTAAATGTGCATTGATTATTATGAAATTTATCTATAAATTGCAGAAAATAAAAAAGTAATGGCATCTGTAACATCATTGTATTCTCACAGCAATTGCTCTGTATTAACCAGACTCACTTACTTGTGGTTTAGCTTTTAGTTAACCGTCACTTAATTTAAGCCCTAGAAATGCATCGATCCTAACTCTCTTGAGTTGCTTACCTAATTTAAAAGAAAAATGCTGCAAATCGTCAAAAATCACAACCGTGACCAACATTAATCCAACTAACATTATTTATTCAAAGTCAGAAGATTTAATGAATACAATATTGCCCTCCAAAGCAAACATCACGTAACACATTTTTAAAAAATTATTTTTGAGGATTATTCTGGTAATGTTTGTGAGATACTTGGCATCATTCCTAAGCAGGAAGGCTATATCTTATTTAGAAATAGTAGAAAAAAAATAAAAAAATTATATTGTTGCATATCGAAAAACTGTTGAAACCCTATGGGGATTGGTTATATCTCAGTTTCCTTAGCCAAAAAGTCAAGAAAACAAAAATTATACACCAGAATTACATGCTTTATATATAAAAATGTTTTACTTATGTTAATGTAAAATTAATTTCTGGAAACATTGTTTAAATAAGACAGTTAGCTACTTAGTGCTAAGTTACTTTTGCTGGCCAAAAACGCTGTACATTAATTTATAAATCTATAAACAATTTTCCCGCTAAATTAAAAAAAATAATTAAAAACGAACAGAAACTTATACAAAATTAATTTCTAGAATATTCATTGGGTGTGGGATGTACATTAACAAAAACAATCAGTCCAAAAGTTTCAGCTTTCTACGATATTTCTCTAATGCACAAGACGCCGAAATAGTTAGCAATTATGTAACTTCTTAAATTATTGTTCCCTTTTCTTTACATGTAGCCGATTCACATGTATTTTTTCTCCCAATATTACAAAATGTTAACGTATTAATTCAACGAAGTGAATTTTCTAATTATGTATTTTAAATCTAAATAGGATAACTTACGATAAAAGATTTAAATCTTTTTATAACTACCAACTACTATTTTAAAATTAATAATCTATAAAATGTAGTTCAATACTGCACTGATTGAAAAGCAAAACTGAAATTCATATCGATCAATAAAATATTGGAATCATTCGCTTCTGTTCTCCATTTAAAATTTCACCTTGTTAAGCATAACTCTTAAATACAATTTTCTGCCAGTTTGTGACACTGGAAATAAAAAAAGAATGAAAATATGCATTATTTTATCTGATTCACTAATTAAATCTTATTTTCATTCTCAGACACAAGAACTGTGTGTGCTTAATCAAAAACGAATTTCAAAAATGTGAATCCAAATTATAGATCTGCAAACAAGCTGCAGCTTTAATTGATTTACTTTAAGAAAGTTTTTAATTTGCTTTCAAAAATATTTTTAAAGCGCAAAAATTTAATTTTGAAAAGTAAAACTAACTTAAATAGTATCTTTGCTTGCTAAAGCTCGGTATCGATTAGATTATTGTTTCTGCAAATAGTTGGATCTTTTGAGGATTTTTTTTCTATATGTATATAAATGGTGAAATCGATATATTGCTGCTTCAATTTATACTTTTGTTCTGTCTTTAATGTTTGTCTAGATTTAAAAAAAAAACTCGTTTTAAAGCGAAAATAAATTAAGGATTCATTCTCGTAAATATATAAATTTCCCGTTTATATGAAAGCACAAAAAGATTTTTTTTCAGTAGCTTAGATACAGTTCAGTTTAAATTTTTATGAGAAATATCTTCATCGTTCTCAATACACTTTCAATTTTATATACTGCTAAAGATAGATCAAGGTAAGAAGGGCTTGTAAAAGTGACTACTTGAAAGCCGAAAAAACTTTACAGCTAAAAGTAAATTGAAAAACTAAGAAAGTATGTCCTATGAAAGAACTCTTCTAAAATTTATCACCAAAAATACTCTTCGGAATAAAAGAAACTTCCAATTTACCTTTAATAGTTTTGTGTTACTTTGACCATTTAATATTTCGGTGTGTTTAAAGAGACGGTAAAATATTGTGAGTTTCATCAATGTTTTTGCTTTGCATATATGATATATTTTTGGTACAAAACATAACTACTTACACTCTGTGAAACAGTATTTTACCTTTTTAAATTACGTGTATTCCTCACGATGCGGCTGTTTCCTTGGAAAATCTAACTGCACACTTGCTTTAGAAAGAAATATTCTTTCTAATTAAAAATAACTTCTTTGTCAGTGAAAGTTTTCATTGATGTAGTTATATCTATTTTCGAAGATGTGTATCTATTAAGTAAGTAAAAGCTATTATTAATGGTGCTAGTGGAATTATTAGTAGATGTATTGGCGAAGTGAAACATCATCAGAAGTTTCAGAAACAGTCTAGATACTCTTAGAAACATGATTAATGCTCAATTTTCAAGCCTGAGAGTGAAAGTATGTTTAAGTTTTTTTTTTTTTTACTTTTGTGTCTCCATTTCATTCTGGTTATAGTTTTCTACTCTAGAATTTATACATCAATTAGAGCTCTGTTGTTTTACACAGTCTTTTCTTAATTACCTTCACCAGCAGAACAGTAGATCAGAAACGTGACTAAAAAATCTGTTACACATCGGGCCAAATATAGAGATAAATAAATAGTATGACTATGCAGGAATAATAAGCAGTCACTCTTTTCCGAGCTCTTCTTGCCTGACCTTCATGGAATTACATTCAAGGGAAAAATCAAGAGCTATGTTGAGTTGGATAGTGCGTTCCGACCATCGTTGTTGTTAGGGTAAAAAGCCAAGATCAAGTTTAGACCTTCCATGCAACAGAGGATCTAAGACTGCTCTATCTCGACTTGCTAGTCTTCACAAGTACCTCTCCTTCATAAATGGCAGGAAGACCTACCAAGTGCCTACCAAATGCCTAGTTCATTAGGCTTCTGCTGAGCACCTTTTGGATTGCATGGCCTCAGTAGGGAGGATATAAGCCGTGATCCACGTCTTGTACTCAACTTCTTTGGAGTCAACGGTCTTATTAATCTTGCCTTACTCCGTCAGATACTGGAGTATAAGCAACAACAGAAAAATAAAGTTGTTTTTTAGTTAATACTCTTCTTTTCCAGATAAAAGCGTAAACTATCTGTTATATATATATATGTGTGTGTGTGTGTGTGTGTGTGTGTGTGTGTGTGTGTGTGTGTGTGTGTGTGTGTGTGTGTGTGTGTGTGTGTTTGTGTGTGTGTGTGTTTAAACGGATTGTAAGAAACCCTAAATTTATAATAAAGCTTTTATGCATTAAAAACATAACGCAAAAAGACGCTCTTTCTTATTTAAAGTTGAAATACGTAGTTGCAAGGATTGATTTTAAATGTAAAACATTCACAAATAACAAATTTTATTTTTTTGAGTTCAGTATTTTGTAACGTCAATAAATTCAAACGCAATAAAAATGAAGGTTTGAATTGAAAATTATATTTATGAAAGGAAAATTATTTTGAAAATTTGTGTCACCTGTAGAACAATACCTATCATTTGAAATAAAAATAGTGAGAATTATGAAGTTATTTTCTTACCCATAAAAGCACCTTATCTAATCATGATATCTTACTAATGTTTTACATGAATTATAAACGTTTACCTGTTTATACAGATCACATCATCATTACTGTAATTATTTTGCATATTGAACTTATTAAAACACAATTGATTTATGTGCATCATAAAGCAGATAGTTGTCCCAATCCTACAAATCTACTTTCAAATCTTTTCATTTAAATAATCACGTGTGAAAATTTTGCACACAATTTATACTTGATTCTCTCTTAAATGAATAGAATATTTTTAGCAAAATAGTTATATTTATAATGGAACAATAATGAATAATTTTAGCGAAAGTTTATTCAGAGAGAGATTTTTGATTATATACGAAAGCCTAAATCTCCGTTCAGCATTTTCACACCAACATTTCCATGAAATGTAACAAGTACAAAATACCTTAACCGAATAAATTAAAATTTTATCTGCAAGCATATTCCTGAAATATATGTTCTAGAAACGCTTGGGTAGGTTTAGCGACAATTACACATAATGCGAACCATTTCATATTTATTATCAACGCAGCACAATATTAATAGTAAATTTTCTTACTGAAAGACAGTAACCGATATCTTTACAATCCATGGTTAAAGATAAAATGAGTTAATTACCAAAACAGTCTGCGAATTCCTGTAGCTAACGAAGCACGAAGAATAGGAGACCCATCTAATAAATTAAACTGTTCAGCAATTACCATGTGCCTGAATTCGGTCATTAATATGACACAACATAGGAGAGGGTGTTTTTTCTTCACTGATACACTGAAGTATTGAACAGATAAGATGGTTTTGTCATGCTCAGAGAGCGTGAAGTTTTTGATAAAATTCTTGCGGGGAATAAACAGTTCAAATTTGAATCAAAATTATTTCCGTTATTTACTATGTGAAGTATTGTGAAGGAATGTAATAGCGGATTTATTTCCAAAGAAAAAAGGCTAAGTTAAATCTCGAAGTACGTAACTTTAAGAAATAATAACAACAATGGAATTTTTTACTATATATATATATATATATATATATATATATATATAAGGGTGCTTCAGAAGTCTATGAAAGAAAATGAACTTTGTATTTTTGTTAATGTCACCCCCCCATTTTGTGCCACTATTCACATATGCCACTATGCAAATATATTTATATTTAGAGGTCGCGCAGGTGTATTCAAATTTCGTAATATTGACAAAAATGCGCAAGGATGCGTAGTCAAACATAAAGTTACATTATATATATATATATATATATATATATATTATATCTATGAAAAAAGAAAATACACAATAAAAAAAATGAAAAACAAATAAAATGCAGGAAAAAAGATGGAATACAAATCAAATGCAGAAAAATATGCAAAATACATCAAATACGCAATATATAATCACTCATTTATCCCTCATATATCCCTCATCAAGTCTGAAATTAATTTTTAAGCGAACTTTTCTTGCAATCTGGGTACTTTTTTCGATGTTCCAGAATGATTTGAAGAAGATAATGTTTTTGCTCTTCGTTCGTAGCGATAGTTTTTAGCAAATGCTTGGGTAAGGGTCTCGCCACGCTCCGCATTGGCGTTCACAACTCTCGGTTTCTTTGCTATTTCGAAGCCTCGCTCGTAGTGAAGGTCCCAATGCTCAAGGTCAATTTGCAGGAACTCCTTCTCGGTACATAATAGGCCAAAAAACATGTCTGTGTTTTTCATCACAAAACTGGATAATGTCTTAGTCATCAATTTCTTTTGCAGTCTTGCGCGTTCCAGTGGTTCATCCTTCCAATCTTGTTCATGACGGGCTTTTACCACTTTCGCTTTTACTTCACTGAAATACCCGAAGCAAAGAATAGTGCTACGAGATGTTCGCTGAGATACTAAAGATGTCGTGACAGTTTGTCGTCATCCCTAGCTGATATTTCAGGGTTTTCCTATTTGTATGCCACAAGACGCTGAAGAAACGTCACATGATTTCTCGGTGCTTGCACTGGAAGGGGTGCTGTAAAACAAGCTCTCAGATATTCCTTCACAATAAAAATATAGATGTAACGAATATCTTTCTTTTCTCATGAAGCAAATTTCAACTGGTTAAGAAACATCCACTAATTGAAGCTATGAAAGATCTTCGACATCTTTCTGGCATGATAAGCGTACACCACAAATACATGTTCCTCTCAGAAAAAACAAGCTGCATTATCTTCCTGTAATTTTCTCTTGCATTGGACATCAGAAGTTGGCTTTTGCGCAAATTCCATCCCCGATTGCATATCGCTCTGCCATCGCCTCAGAGTTTCTCACTCCAGGTACAAAATTTAGAGTGATCTATTTTTGGCCATAACTGCTAAAATCGTTAAAAAAACAGTACAGTAGGTCCTCTCCACTGTCTCTTGATGGCCCCCTGCATTGCGTGATTATGGCAGAAGGTATAATTTCTAGAATTTTAAGCCAGAAAATAAACACAAAAGTGTTTTTCTAGCTCTTGTTCTGTTGTCAAATGTGCTCCAGTATTACTGGCTGGCGTCGCGAAGTACATACCCGTATGTTGTTGTTGTTGTTGTTGTGATGTCCATGGATAGACCATGGAAAGAGGGGTGCCAGTTCCCCCGAGCCGGTACTACCCCGTATAAACTCAGTAAGTTCACAGTTTTCAATCACTTCTGCAATGATATTTGGCATACAATACCTGTCCCTCACTCTAATTTAGGAACACCCAACAGTTGATCTTCAATGTTTGGTCCTCATGCTACTAGTGGTAGGTGATACTCCTTCGCTTTTTCAGATAAACTTTGAATTATTTTTCCGTACCAGTACACTATCAAAGTAAAAACAGCCATATATTGAAAGGATTTTTGTACTTTAATCCTTGCAATATATGGCTGTAGTAATGGCTGATTCGAAGCGGATAATTTGCATTTGAAGAGTTATTAAGTGTAAAATCGTCCAAGTTTTGACCCATATTTTCTACTGTAGCAGCTACTATCAAAGTGGCTTTTGAATAGTAACGAGAACTTATATTAGCACATTTAGAAAGGAAACTAGTTTTCCTGTGATAGCTACGAGCATACTTGTTCTGGTGTTCGCCACCGGGATGTAAGATTGCGCTCACAATGCACTGTTGCAAAGAAAACCAAGACAAGCGAGAAAATGTTATTTCTTTAACAGATCTGCCATTGTTTACTTTGTAGAGTCGTTAAACATTTGAAATTATACCCTCTTGAATGTCGTATTACTTCGGGTTCTGGTATTATACACTATTCTTAATCTGTCAATTTTCTCAATTTTGCACAGAATTCGATTGTGCTGCGCGACCTCTAAATATCACCTGATTAAACTGAAATTTTACATACACCATATTATGAATGGTGTAAAAAATTGCAGGATGAGAACAAAGAAATTCGAAAAAAACTTTTTGAAAGCATTCTAATACATATATTTATATATATATACAGGGTGTCCAGCCTTAATGTGACCCAATAGCTAATTCCCGAACCATTCGGTTTAGATATGCACTTCCAATCTGAAAAATGTTTTAAAAAAGGTAAAGAATGTTTTTACGTGCTTTTCGAACCAAAAAACCCATTTAGAAAAAAGTTACAAAAATTAAATTTTTATACGGTCCCCAGGTCCTATCACTTATATTTAGGAAAAGATGCAGTACACAAAAACAAAGTAAACACAAAAAGTTTCATTTTATTACGATAAAAACTGACCAAGTTGTGGAACTTTGAAAATCATACATTTCATCCATTTTCTCGGCCAATTCAAGAAGCTAGTAAGGGACCGTCTCCAAAGTGAAATTAATTGGAGGAAATTAATTGCCAGGAAACTTTCGCTCTTGCACGTCACTCTTATGTAAATCGTAAATGCCATTAAATTTCCCAGTCGAAGACATCTATCTTATTGTACAATTGCCCGTGCTGTTCAACGCTTGTATAGAACTGGGAGTTGTCATAGACGTATTCCCTTGTCTCGTGCCACACCTTCAAGCTTGCGGATACCCGCTGAGGATGTTCTAGGATATGCCCTGACTCATCCTGAAAGTAGTGTCCAGGATATTAGCAAGGCTTGTTCCTACTCAAAATCGACGGTGTGGAACATATTACATACGTACGGTGCATTTCCTTATCGTCCAGTCCTGGCGCAGGAGCTAATGCCTGGAGACCAGTTGTATACATCTCGTTCTCCCATACTAGAATTCGTAATATTAGGATACGGCTGTATGCAATTGCAAGAGACTACACAACAGATTTTTAACGTTCGCCATGATCAGTATCGCAGCAAATCAGTCTGAAGCCGCAGGCAAATAAATCTATTTTTTTGGAACTGCTTTTGAAAAGTTTTCTTCGTCCAAAATATTTTATTTTATCTATGTTTTACACGTACACAGAATAAATTTTGTTTCTTAAGTACCAATTATTGTAATATTAACGTAATGTATGTACTTTTAAATTTAAAATCGATTTACATAAGAGTAACGTGCAAGAGCGAAAGTTTCCTGGCAGAGTTCCAATTAATTTCACTTTGGAGACGGTCCCTTACTAGCTTCTTGAAATTGGCCGAGAAAATGGATGAAATGTATGATTTTCAAAGTTCCATAACTTGGTCAGTTTTTATCGTAATAAAATGAAACTTTTTGTGTTTACTTTGTTTTTGTGTACTGCATCTTTTCCTAAATATAAGTGATAGGACCTGGGGACCGTATAAAAATTTAATTTTTGTAATTTTTTTCTAAATGGGTTTTTTGGTTCGAAAAGCACGTTAAAACATTCTTTACACTTTTTAAAACATTTTTTAAATTGGAAATGCATATCTAAACCGAACGGAACTTCCTCTACAAACAACATACAATAGCTAAAACGCGTAAGAAGATTGCTATTAACTTTGTCATACGGACTGTACATGAGATGCGATCAAGGAAGTTTTTAAAAAAGTTTAGTTTCAAACTTATCCACTACATGGCACTTTGTATTAAGATCAGAAGATGACTCAAATTAGCTAATTAGTGTTCAAAAGCTATTGAATAAATGTTGGAGTTGTTTGAACAATTCGAATTGGTCATTTCTATCGTTAAATTTGCTGTTTCTCCACTCAAAGTGCCACCTGGTGTATATTTTAAAAACTATTTTTCCTTTTCGAAATTCTTTGAGCACATTTCAGGTATGGCTTATATACCAGATTTGTTTAGGATTCGTTCAATCATTTTTGGTATAGAGCCCTGTTTAATGGGGGGGGGGGGACTTTATTTATAACAAACCTGTATCCTTATAAATAGAAATGACAATCGGAGTGTTTGTTTGGATGAATGGCATACAAATAAACTCCGTTTGATCAATCGGCTTGAAATTTTGCACAAGTACGTAAAAAGATACAGAGCAAATTGTGGTCTACTTTCAAAATTTGATTATCCACCCGTTCCCCAATTTTTAGAGCAATTTTTCGCTATTTTCAGCTGCTTTGAATATCTAGAGTAAATCATTTGAGGGACACAAACTTTTGTATCACAATTGATATGGCATCATTTTGACGGCACGTTAGGCTTTGAAGTGAAGATTATGATTTCAGTTCGTTGAAAATACCTTCTCGAGATCACCCAGTTTTATTCACGAACAGAATTATTTCCTCTGTATTCTCTGTATTTCCTCTGTCCTCCTCAAAGCGAAATCATTCGAATGCGAAAAATTTCCGCAAACACACTCCTAAAAAGATTCTTTAAAAGAGCATTCAATTCCAACGACGAGAACAAGCATTTTGAAAATGTATGGAATTTCTTTATGATTGTGTTAGTGGGAATTTTTTCCATCGGAAAGATTCTGATTTACTAGGAATAGCCCCAAAGATAAATATATTGAGAATTTCAATCTTTTAATTGTTTTAGTTTCGCAACAGTTGAAGTCTTGGATTGCAAATGAAATGTGGTATTTTGATGAAAGCGTGATTATGATGAAAGAAAATAAAACTTGGTATTATGATATTAATTGTAGCTCAAATAATAAACGTATAAAATTCATAAAATTTTGAATAGATTTTGAAAAGAATACTGTAAGTTTTGATGATGTCAATTGATTGCCAAGATTTGCAATTAAACTACAAGTTTTAAAAATAGGAACTTTACTATGATAATGTGGATTAAAGCACAATATACCGTGTTAATAAATATTTCGTGTATATTAAATCTGAAATGTTTGTTATATTCAACACATTTGAACGGGCGCCTTACAACTAACGAAAAGATGAGTAATCCAACTTTAATATACATCCCGCTGTAGACTTCAAAAGATGATATTACCTAATTTTGTTTTCGTTAAATTGTTGAATTTAGCATTGGGTGGCAACTAACCTGCTGTTTCCAATGTAACTATTAAGCTTAAAGTAAAAAACAAAATTAGTTACGCCATGGATTAAAATAGAACGATGTACGTCATTTATAGAGCAGAAAAATTTCAGTACGTCCCAGATTCTGTCGATATGGCCAGATGTCACTGCATCTGACAGGGGAAAACGCATAGAGAGCATGTGGAGCTCTGGGCAATACGGAAGATTTGTTGCCACATATGCGAAGGAAATGAAATGCAAAATAGATAAACTAGTACTTTAAATCAGAGAGTTTATAACGATTAATGTTTTAGTTGCTTCATGTACATGTATTTTTATTTTCTGAATCTTAAGACCTTAAAAAATTACTTCAGTTTTTGTTTGATTGTAGCATTTAACAACTTAAGTAACAACAACACATACAATTGCTATAGTAACTAAATGGTAATGAAATTAATTACTCACTGACTTTGTTTTTACATTATACGTTTAAAAGTGTATTAGTAAGTTAAATGGGGACAGGGTGACAAATTTTGACGGAAAAAATAACATCACTCTTAAGATAGTTTTCCAAATATGAAATAAGTAAACAGAGGAGAATACACGGGAAAAAAAAATTCGGAAACGTTACCCCAAAAAATGGGGCAGCTCTTGTAGTTTAAAATTGCAGAAACGTTTCCGAACCATACGGGTAAAGTATTTAGAAACGTTTCTGCATATGTCGGAAACATATTTACCTATTTTCCTGCATTTTAGGTAAGGTTTCTGGAAAAGATGGGTAACGTTTCTGTATATTTTGGTAAAATATTGAGTAACCTTTCTGTGTATTTCGCAAAGGTTTCCGAGTATTTCGGAAAGGTTTCCGAATTAACGAGTAACCTTTCTGAGTTTTTCAGAAAAAGTAATATGCACTAGATGAAGCGTTTCAAGTAACATCAACTAGATAGCAGCACCAAACTCTAATGGAAGGAGCGCGAAGGAGCAGCGATCAGAATCGAACCCAAGACAGGCGGGCCCATAAGACAGCACGTTACCGCGACGCTCTTGCCGAAATTTGCTTTAAAAGTAAACTGACTGCTGTTGTGGTACGGCTTGTTTTGGAAACTTAAAATTATTTTGAAGTATTTTGTAAATGGAGAGAAAATACCATAATTAATAAATATAAATTAAAAATCTTAAATTTTTTTCCACATACATTATTTTCAGGAGATAATGTGCTGTTTTATTTAAGTATTCATCCGTTTTATTTAAGTATTCATCCGGCGACGTCACCTGGTGACTGATCACAAATGAACTTCACAGTGACCGCACAATGAAGTTACATCACTCACAAGTTACCCGACCCTTATTATCGCATGGGCAAATCGGGACTTTGCCCAGGGCCCCCAGTTTCAAATGTTGTTCTGAAATATTCTTTTATGTCAAAATATTATGAAAAAGAAAACAAATTTTGTAGATGGGGACCCCCAAATTCATCAATGCCCGGGGCCCCTGTTGGTCATAATCGGGCCCTGCAAGTTACAATGTGACACTTCTGTGACAATTGTGACCCTCTGTGACGTCACAGCGACTCTTTTGTGGCCATCTGTGCTATTAGGGAAGACGCGTTCACTCATCCCTCGGTCTCTTGGCACTTGGCGCATGGGCGCGAAGTCCCAAATAAAGATTTCCTTTCCCCGTAAATATTTTACCCCGAAATATGTGTTATGTTTCCGAAATCGTGAGTTTGAGTAGAGCATCGGTAGGTTACGCTATACTTTCGGAAACCTTTCCGCTATAAGTATGTAACGTTTCTGAATTTTTTTACTGTGTAAATAAATTATTTTCGAAACAAAAGTTAGCTGAGATAAGCAGATTACTATATACATTTTTTTTTTTTTCGTTCGCATCAGTTGTTTTAACAATCTGCATTCCCGTGAGAAAAAGGAGTACTTCAGCTAGTACTCTATAAATTTACTGATTTATTGAGAGTATATTGTTCAAATAAATATTAATAATATGTAAATATTAATTACGTAAACAAACTTTCGGAGTTAAAATCTGTTTCAAATTAGCATAAGTTAAATAATGAACGGACTTTACACATACCCATTGAATATAAATCATTTTAATAATGAAATTTTGCTCAATTAAACCTTAAACAATGGAGAAATCACTTCTCAGGGTATAACTTTTTCTTACTGAATGTATGTTATAAAAATGGAGACTATGGAATTTTACAGGTATTTCTGCAGGATTACCAATTTATGATTTAATGCAAACTACATTGCAATCTTATTACCGCTACAGTGTTTCGAAATATTCTTGTAACCATCGTTTCAAAATTCAATCAACTAAATTCAAAAATTTCAGCATCAATTAGACTTAGAAATATTAAATACGGATACAATTTTAGCAAGAGTTCTCCATAACGTGAAAACTGTAATTTCACAAGGTAACAATTTAAGCTAATTTCTATGGCAAGCTCTGAACTAATGAAGCTCTTGTGAAAAGAATTGTGCCATTAGGGAGTCTCACCAAATTAAAACAAATTTTGAACGTTGTAATATTTCGAAATATATGTAAAGCACACTAATTAAACGATCTATAAAAGAGCTACTTATTTTTAATTGATTTGTTAGACATGTAACGTTATCCTACGAGGTAATGCGAGAGTAATAAAAGCGTTTAAAATTACTCTACGTTTGATAAGACAGTAAGCATAAGATTGTTTGCTAAGCAATATAATTACAATTTATAGGAATAAACAAAGGCCTATGAATTTGAAAATTAAATAGCTAATGTTTTTTAAGTAGTTTGATTAAATATTTCTTATTTATTCTAAGAACATTGACTGACATCATGGAGTTATAGACGTTGTTGCAAAAGTAACATTTCTTCCACGTAGAATTTTAAAAATTTATCATTACGAAGTGATTTTTTAAGCGTGTTGTAAATATTGTTAAAGTCATTAGCATCCTTTTGTAATATTTGATTTCCCTAAGAGTTTTTTCTGGTAAAATGGAAGGTTTTAACGTATTTTAGGGACATGAGTTACGAATGAAAAGTGTTTCATCAGATGTACATACAGTAAAAAAAGTTTAACAGGAAACTGACGGGACGAATATATAATTTTTGTGCTAAAAGACTTTTGAGTTAACAGATTCCTATTAAATTACATACTATACTGTCCGAAACAAAGTATCATTTCATATTAATTTATTTTTCATATTAACTGTTTCCGTGTTAAACGCAACTTACTGTAACATCTTCAGAGAAACAATTAGACGCTACAAATATTTAAAAATACTTTTGAAAGGAGTGTTCAAACATTTCTTTCAACTAGATTAACACAAGCATTTGCAAATCAATTTAGTAAATCGCGCATTAGTAATAGTAACTGTGTGGTCGAATACTTAAGGCTTGTCTCCAATTATATACACTGAAGAGCCCAAACATTATGACAACCATGTCAATAACCCGCTGCGGCTCTTTTCGCCTTCAAAACAGCTGCAACTCGCCTGAGCATGGATGCCACGATTTCTTGGTAGATAACTGGAGACAGGTTGTACCTAATATTTAAAAATCTGTCACGTAAAGTCGAGATATAAAAACATGGTTGAGTTTGAGCTCTGAGCTGCCGCTTCCATGTAATTCTAATGGTGCTCTATGGGATTAAGATCCGACGAGTTAGGTGGCCAGAACCTTAATAGGAATTCATCACTATGCTCCTCGAACCGCTCCAACACAATTCCAGATTTGTGACATGGCGCGTTGTCCTGTTCGAAGATTCCATTTCTCGTTGGGATATACGCCATGTAAGGGTGCAACTGATCCGCAATGATGTTCAGATAGTCCGCAGCATTCATGGTCTGTTCTACTATAACTAGGGATACCTGAGCCGCCGAAGAGAGCGTCCCCAGAAGCATAACACCACCGACACTAGTCTGTGTATAGCCTGCTGTACAAAAGGGGAGCAGCTGTTCTCCAGGAAGACGGCGTACCTTGACACAACCATCGATGCGATGAAGGAGAAATCGGGATTCATCCGACCAGGTAACTCTCTTCCTGGTATATATATATGGTCCAGTTGCGAAGTCCTGCACTCTCTGTAAGCGTAGTTGACAATGACGCATTGTAAGCACATGAGTGGGACGTCTGCTCTGCAGTCCCATATCCGACACTTTCCGCTGATCTGTGTGTTCCGAAACACTTGTATTTTGACATGCATTGTACTGGGCTATCAACTGAACCACTGTCTACCGCCGATTTCGCTGAACTAGGCGGGACAGTCTCCGACGTCCTCCTTCTTTGATGATGCGTCGACGCCCAACATCTTGGCTTCTACGGCTAGTTTCACCTTCATTAATCCACTTTCTATAAATCCTAGTCAGATCGTGAACAACTGGCCAGTCGTGACGTTTCGGAGATACTCGTTCCGAAACTTCGGACCATTACAGTCTGCCCTCTATCAAATTCGCTTAGACCAACAGCCTTTACCATCACAAACGTCAGAGAAAGAATGATTCCTTACATTCTCCAGCAAGAGTTAGGTAATATTCCCACTTAATTACGTACTCTCCATGTCATACAGATGAGTTCAATGAAAAAGTTTGGGGATGGTCGTATTGTTTTTGCTCGTCAGTGCAGAGTAACATACTAATTAAGGGTCTATTACTTCATAACTTGTAGCTTGTGAAAACTTATATTTAGATTACATAAGAAAGTTCTTAAAATTTTTTATAAGACAAATAAATAAATAATCTTGAAATTCATGAAAATACTAATATTTTTGTTTATATTATGTAGAAGAATTTCGTACATTTAGCACATCAGTGAAGTCAACATCACATATTCATATTGGCACTCATACATAACCCCTGACCTGTATTTTGCTCGGTGCATGTTATATACAGCTCCCCACATCTCCTCAAACCATTTCAGTTCTTGTAGTTTTTGACCGCAGATTTGCTCACTTTTATTCCATACGTTAAAAATAATTTCATTTTGCAGCTACTAACTTTTAGGCGAGCCTGTTAGTTTTGCTTAGCTTAGCGGTCGAGAGAGCGCTTTTTAAATTTCTGCACCTAATTGTTTGGGTTCATAAAATGAATGCACAGATTTATGCTTTATCGCTGCAGATGTGTGTGCTTATCATCCTGATTGTTGGCGCATTTTTGTTAGCGCTGCATCACCACGTTTGTAGGCTGGCTAATTATACTGCTCTTAGAAGCAATCACTTTAGCTCCAGTTGAACAACGAGTAGGCAGAAAATTTTGCAGTACATCCCTGCCCTTTTGTCACCCAAGAACTTTGTAAGATTTACAGATCTTCGATAAAAATCAAATTAAAACTTTGACGGAGTTTTGCCTGAGTTTTTGCTTTTGTCACGACACAATGGAAAATTTCCCTTTTCTTCTGGACATTAGTGCTTCCCTGTTTCTGAACATTACGTTACACTTCTACCTCACCTCTCGAACGGTCTTAATCGAAATTTACGTAACCTGCATTATAACATCAGATATATTTTAAACTCATACTAATACACTGTTAAATCAAACATTATTTATCATGTGATGCAAGTTGACTATATTACATTTATGACGCATTTTCACGTCAGCATTTCTTTATTAAATCTAAATACACTAACACATCGTTTATTTTACCTTTTAATATTATGTAAATACTAGCCCGAAAACGGTTGCTTTCGCCAATTACTTTGTAGAAAATTATTTGACAGGTTATTAAGACATATGAAAAATTATTTTGTAATTTTATTTTATTAAATGATCAAAAAAAGGTCCCTGGTATGTTAGTTTTAGAAGTATATCATTCTAAAAAGTATTCATCAGCTGAAAACAGTTACTGAACAAAATATGCAGTTTTTCTTTCCAGGAAAATAGTGATTAAATCTCGGACGATTATTACATTTTTTCATCCCATTAGCTTCGTATTTTAAATGCCAGAATACGGTAATAGCACCACATGTAAGATGCTTGCCAGACACAATTAAGCAATATTATCGTATTTAGTTTGGTTTAACTGAAATAAGCTTTGGCATTTTTACTTAATGTAGTTAGGTAAACTAATTTTCCGTAATCAATAAGAAATCGGTTTTCGTCACAACGAATTTTATAAGTTATATTAGTGTGTGTGCAAATAAAACAATAATATATGGTAGAAAAAGTGATTTTATGGATTTAAAATCTTGTACATATCGTCTAAAATGTACCAGTCAAATTTATCTTATTTTGTTAGATATTTAATTTTTCCTCACAAAAAAGAGACAGCATACTTATTTTTTTCTTAAACTTCAGGTGCATCCCGCGAGTATTGCACACGCCTCCTAGATATAGAAAGCCTTACAACTGCTCACCAAGCTTTGACGTCATTATTAGGCACATATTTAAAAGTTTATTTTCACAAAATAAAATTTTTAGAAATTTCTGGTGAATTTACTCAGAAATAGCAATGTTTTAATAATTGGAGATAAAAAATATAATTTTACGACAAATGGCAGTTTTTAACCATGACTAATTAGATAATAGGATAAGGAAATAGATCAGAATGAATAATTTCTATGAGAAAGGTATTTTAATTTTAATGCTTAATTTAAGATATTTTCTAATATTTGTAGCATTCACGAAAAATTTTAGATAGTTTTAATTCGTGAAATAAAAATTGTGATGACATCACTTTCTAGGCCCATTGATGACCTCAAAGCCTACTGACATAGGAGTTGTAGGGCATTTTATGTCTGGGAGGTGTTGGTACTCCACTCAAAAAAAAGATAAAATAATCGTAACTTTACTGGAAATTGTCCGTAAAATTTTACCGATATTCTCCACTTATATTTGAATACAGGACAATTTCCATATATCAATGGTTAGATCCTCTCTCAAGCGGATTTTCTTCTGGAATTTAACGGAATAAAATTCCGTAAATTTACGGTACTAGTGCTGGCATCCCATTTTCCAGCACATTCTCAGTATTTTTATGAAACTTTGTTTTACAGTGTGGCTACATCCCACGAGTCGCCATTGAGAAATATATATTATTTTAAGATACTTAAATGAATGAGTACTTTTTAAATGAACTCTTATTTTAACAGTCTTCTATTTGTAGTTTTATTTATTTTTGTGAACTTTAAGTTACAATTAAATATTTTCTTACGTTATTTACTGCACTGAACCCTGCATTTTTTCTTTAATTTTACTGAAAACAAAAATACAATAATTTTCTTTCTTTGCAGAAATTCAATAATTTCTTTTTAACACAATATACATTTAAGAGTAATAACTACAATAAAAAATTTTAAATAAGATATTTTTCAAACGATAGGATAATATTAAATACTGTCATAAGTATATTGACTGTAGAGCATGTAATTTGTCGTGTTTCTTATTTGTCAGGACTGTTTTTTTCTGATGTCTAAATAGAAAACAATTAAATATAACGGTATGAGATCAAGTTATAAAAACGAAAATGTTACTTTTTCTAAGCAACCAGACTTTTCATTTCAATATAGCATACTCAAAGATTCGATGTTCCTCACACAATTGTTTTCTCGATATTCCCTTTATCAGTTGCGCCATATTGTTGTACTGAATTGTAGTAACATTGAAACTTTTTTATTTTAACATGACTTCCCATTCCTTTTGGAGAGCGCCATCTTTTTGTGACATTTCCAGCTCATTCCGAAAATTGGAGGAATTAAATTAACTTGTGTCCGAAGTAAAATGTAGCAAGCGGTGCACCCTGTCAAAAAGGTATTTAGGAAAAAGTTAAGTTCATACATTGGTTTCGTAGATTAAAAATTATTTGTTATAGAATATGAATTAGATTAAGTATAATTATAGCTTTTCATATTTCTGTCTTGTTGCGCGTTTTTCAAAAACTAATAAATTATTATTCGTAAAGTTAAAATAAGGAACTTCGTACTCGAATACTTTTTCGAGAGGGTGTACATTGTACATTGATATATCATATCCCCTTATTTTTTAATATCATTTACTTTTTATGTTTATTTTAAATCATTTCTTTGACATACGCTAATTGTTAACAAAATATTTCTTGGGCGAACCTAGTGATTCCAAAGTTAGGATTTGTTTCATTAATAATGGGAAAAAAGGATAAATTTTCACTTGCACAACAATAGCCTAAAAACCATTTCCGCCTTTAAATTTTCTCTGCAAACGTACAATTAAGTACATTAATTTTCGAATCATTGATATTTCTGACGGATTATTACTTGTTACATTACTATTATTCTGTTTACACTCATGTACGAAATTTAAGTTAAAAAGTGAAATTACTGAAAAATACAAAACTTCATGATTCAATTTTAACAGAAAATGCCACAGTTTTTAAACATATAGAAAAACGCCAATGTCTGTAAAAAATGAAATTGCCCTTAGAACATTTTAATCTCTGTTGAGAAGTAGAGTAAATTTGCTGCATTTTGGAATACCAAATTTTAATTCTGTACAATTAATTACTCAAAGTTACAAACGTTAAATTAATCTAAATCATAAATAACTAATTACTTCATACAGTCATTATTGCAGCAACTCTGAGAAATTAATTAGCGTTAAAGGTCACAAAATTCTCTGACTTTGAATATTGTACTAATTTAAGCTAAATAACATAAAAAATATTCAGAAGAATAGTTATGAATTTTATTCTTTTAATTATTTTTTATTATGGCATACCATTAAATTAAATTACGTAGTCATAATTATGTGGCAAATTTTCTGTAGATACTCAGAAATATTTTAAGAACTAATATTATGCTTTTTAAAGCGTATGTCTACTAATGATAAAATAACAAAAAGCTGTGATGTGAGAACGGTCCTGCAATAGCTCATTTGGTAAAACTCGGCTCCCGTTACAACAGCAAAAGTGAAGCAGCACCGTCTTGACCAGTACTAGGGAGGACGACGTAAAATTTGTCGTGGCTCCAATGTCGTCCACGTTCAAATGAGACCCCTGGGGGTGCTTATTCTGGATTGATGAGATTAGGTCTCTCATCTAGAATTGGTTCAAGTTTTCTTTGTTTTGTGTTAAGGTAAGTCTACATGAAAGGTATCTGCCTATGGGAGCTTGCCTTGTTCGGAGAACTTTTTAAGGGGTTCTAACGTGTTTTCACGTTTTATTGGGGGAAAATCTGACCAAACCTCCCATACTGTTAGATGGAAAACCGCGCGGTAGGTCCGAACGCGGGACTTTCGCTCTGCAGCTGTCTACCATGTTCAGTGCCTAAACCATTCGGCCATGGTGAGGCCGGAATCGGCTCAAAATTAGGAGACCACCCGGAGATAGAAAAATAAAAACATCAAATTTCCGACATCACTGCTACTGTAAAAAGGTTGTGAAAGAAAGGGACCAATGGAGACTTACGAGAATCATTAAACATGACAGGCGTATAACCCTTCCTCAAATTGCCGCTGATTTTGATGCTGGGACATCAACAGACAGACATGCGAACTGTTCAACGAACCATCTTTCATCCATCTCAACGAATGATCTTTCGGAGCTAAAAACCCCCTTGTGCATTGTTGTTGACTGAACGAAGCAAAGCTTTAAGCCTCTCCAGGGTTCGACAATAGGGTGGAGCACTCTTATATGGGAAAACATTTTTTGTTAAATTTTCATTTATAATAGTGATTAAAGTGTGACCCAAGATTAGAGGATTTTAAAAAGCATTACTTTTTTAAAAATTAGTATTTTCCTTCTACCCGCGCATTTATTTTGAAAATTTACATTTGTGCTACCATACTGATAAAACTTGAAGGAGCATATTGTTTATAAATTCTATTCAACTATTTATTATGAAAAAAAACAAGTCATATAGGACAAATTAATGCTAATTTACTAAAAATGTGAGCCACTTAAAACATAAAATATACATAAGCATACATAAAAATAGTCAAAAAAGACCTTAAAATCACGTTTGGTGTCGAATTTGGGCATGAGTTTGACTCAATTATTAATCGTCTTATTGACTCAATTTTTGATTTTATGCGACCTTCTCTGGCCTTCTTATTACATACTTGCATAGAAACCTCTGTTAGTATCTTTACTGAACGTTCTACAGCCGGGAAATGGCATGACAGTCTTAGAAAATGTATTTTTGTACTTCCTTTTGTTTCCACCATCGCAAGCAAATCTTCATTCTTGACGTCTCTGAGGATGGGAGGTTGAAAATATTTTTGTTGCCAATCTATAAGGTATGTGTATGATTTGGCATTAAGCTTAATTTTAGGGACCTCAAAAATACGAGGGACCTTTTCAGATTTAGTCGCTTCTTTTGCTTTTATAATCCTTCTAGCAGCAAGTTCACGAATGTGTTTCTCAGGATCTGAGAGCATCGACAACAGAAGATTCTCAGGATGCGCAAAGAAACTGTTCCACTCAATGACAGGGTCGACTACTTTTTTTAGTTTAATTGGAAGGTATTGAGAATTCGAAACCAATTTCCAAAAATATTAAGATCCATCTTTGCATGACGGACGAGTTTTAATTTGGAACCAAACAGGAGCGTAAACTCTAACAATAAACGTGGCAAGATGATTAAGGTTTTCAGATGGTTTACTAGTGGAAATATATAGCTTTAATATCCTGTTGGCTTTTGTTAACCATCGAGCATGTGAAATTTTCCCTGGATCTCTCTGTGCTAGATCGGGAGGACAATCGCCACTAATTACAGCTGATGTAATGTCGTACAAGTAACGTTGGTCAGAACTGAGGTCTTTGATGCTATCGGCCAAAATATCCGGCAAAACGCTTTCTATCTTTTCATACCACACAATAGGATTTTCTTCGCATTTTTCTAGCAATCTTCCAATAGTACCAGAATAGGAACTTTGCCCAGAAGTTGCCCCATCTAAGAATGAAAAAGGGCGTTTTAAAGGCAATTCATTCGTATGTAAAAGGCATATGATCCATTGTAAAGGTTGATTCAAACGTTTTTCTAACAACCGTATTACACCACGATTTTTCCCTGTGTTTGTTGCTGTTCCATCACAACCAACAGCTACAATTTCTCGCAATGAAACGTTTTCAGAAGAGAACAAGTCATACATAGCACGTTCTATGTTCTTGGCCTTCCTAGTACTTGGGACAGCGTAGCCGATATAAACAGAGTCGGGTTCCTTGATAACAGAAATGTGTTCTACAATAACTTAGCGGTATTTTTTGACTGCCTTTTTTTCTACATTTAAAGCTTTATCTTTTCTACCATCAAAGTATATAGCTGTAACACTGAGAACTCTATTTTTAGCTAATATTTCTTTGCGTCCTTTTGATCTTTCACGGCGCAATTTTATCTACCTATTACTTCGACATCTCACTTAATGTCATGAAGACATGCTGATGCGATTGCTGCAGCAGCTCTATCAGATACGTCATTGGTCACATGTTTTTGACAAAGATGGCAAGCTGAGTTTTGGCTTTTTCTTGGACCCTTGGTGCTTTGAAGATTACGGTTCTAAAGCAATTGTCTATTTCTTCAGTATCTTCTGACTCATCCAATATAAGAGGAGATCGCGGGGAAATTTCAACTCTATTCTCCTGTTTATCCTCATATGTCACAGAACAGTAATAGTTTTCTAGTTTTTGATTTCTATCATTTCGCTTTTCAATTTTTTTGTTTGTGAAACTTCTATACCACCAATAACCATTTTCCTGTCAGTCCTCTGATCCGTCAGAAAAAGTTGTTATTCTTTCGCAACTCTTCTTTCTTTTGGGCATTTGCAATGGACGAACGCTGCAAAATTCAAATCAAATGCGCGGGTAGATAGACTCAAAATAAATAAAAAATATTTTAGGATACGCTTTTTGAAAGGTTGGGTCACATTCTTATAGCTATTAAAAAACAATTTGGCAAAATTTAATTTTTCGCTCCACCCTATTCGACAACTTTGTCATTGGACTGGCGATTGCTAGAAACACGTTGCCATTTCTCATGAATCTGGTATCCAGCTATATCAGGCGGATGAACCTGTAGGGGTATGGAGACGAATTCATAAATCCATGAACCTCACATGTCTTAAGGTTACTCTTCAAGCTACTGCAGCATGGAATACATAAGCAAACTCTTTTTTTTACACAATTAAGTAAATTACGCATCCTTTATTCTCGGTATCTTTTAAAACCAAACATAAATTGAAATACTAGTGATATTATAAAAAAAGAATTCTCTTTAACTATTATAACGTAATGCTAGTATACTAATTTTCGTATGAAAAATTGTTTTTACCGTATTTTGAATAACATATTTTTAAAGTTACTTCATTTTCGTCGCTGTATTTTTGTAGTGTAAGACACCAATCTGAACGAATTAAGAATAATTATTTCTGAAACCATCAGAACACTTAACATAACTTACAGAAACTAATACCATATCAAATCCGGCCTTCTCATCATTAATCAATATAAGCTAGGATGGATCCCATTTTAAATTGCTTTATCAATAGACTCACTGATTTATTGAACATTTTAATTCGAATCACGCAAGGATTTATAAATTATTTTCCTGATAATAAAGTTCTGATTTTTGAGGAAACTGTATAAAGTACTTTAGAGTATGCGTGATGATGTAAGGCTTGTAAGGCATATTTTAATAAATATTTGAGAAAACTTTTATGTTAACTGATATGTTTATAGGAAATGTATCCGGAAACTAAATATATATTTGTTTCTATCGATCGCGAATCCATTTTAATTTGCAGTAGAATTGATTAATTAACCCAGCAACATTCTTTAGAATCAACATTCGAATGCAAAGATACATGCTTGCACGTGAAATAATATCAGCATTAAACATTTACATTTCGGTTTGTCGGTACTTAATATTTTTTAAATTGAATTAGAACATTGCTTTTATTGCTTTTGGTTTCATCGTACTTGAAGAGACTGTTTCGTTGGTTGGAAATTTGTATGCTCTATGATCAATAATGAATCATTTATTATGAGTGTTGCTTGAAAGATACAGAGTTTTAAAAAGTAACAAAATTGTTAAACAAATTTATAATATGTAGCACTCGTGTAACAGTATTTTACACGAGCGATCATTTCCTGATGTATCAATGCCGTGAAACTACAGTCGAACTTATAGAGAAATAAGTAATAGAGAGGGAAAAATGGTTATTTCTGTTCTATGGCCGCGCTGAAAGGGCCGGAGATGTTGGTCATTTCATTCTGAGGGCATCTAGTAGGCAGACCAACCATCTCCCCTATTAGTGGTCTTCTAATTTTGAAACAATTTCAGATGAGAAACCTAGATCCTTAAAACCGCAGAGGTATCGTTTCAACATGAAGGACTTAGAAGTCATTACAGATTTTACGTGCACCAACTCTTTACTGTAGAAGGTCCTACAGCAGTCTAGTTGAGAGATGTTGTCACCCTCCCTACCACTGACTAAGGCCGACTCTTCTTGGCTTTCGGTTTCTCATGAGAACCAACTTTAGACGACTCGGCCACTGATGGACTCAAGAAAAAAGTAAATTTGTAAAACAAGAAAGAAAATGCTAAATAAAACTAAAATGAAGGGAAAATGTTAAACATCCTCAAGAATCTCAAGATATCTCGTTTTGACGCACCAGCTATGAGGATATAAGCTTAATTCCTCATACGCAAGTCAATCTATTTGAGGATTGAGTGAGTTATTTTCTTCTGATATAACGATAACTGCCTATTGTCCTATCCAAACAAACGAAATTCCTCATAACGGACATGCCGATGGCGTTTTCATTACATTGCATTACATTTTAGGTGTGATGACATTAGCTTCTGTTTTCCAATTCACAGCAAAATTTACATGTTCATGAATTCTAGACGCTCGTATTCTGTGATTTTCTTATACAATATTATTTCTTGCTCTGTTTTGTTTTTCAAAGTTAATTTTATGTGAGCTTAGTTTTGCCAAAAGTTTCTTTTTCTTTTTTTGGAAAGCAACTCTTGGACCATCGTTAACACCTACGAAGAGAAAGACGAAATGAGACCAAAGCTCACGCCGGGAATCGAACCTCGACTGCTGCAGAATATTTCTCTAGACACTACATAACCCGTCTCTCACCCTGGCATAGTGGTTATGTCACTGGAAATGGTACATGGGCCAAGTGTGAAGGTCCCGGGTTCGGGTCCCAACGCGCGTCTGTCGACCTAACCGTTCTGAGTCTTCCGTGGTTTTCTCAGAAACGTAGCGTAAATACGGGTTAGGACCCCTTAGAAAGACCCCCACGGAGGGCATCCCCCTTGTGTTATCCTGCCGACCTAACCGCCGACGGAATTACTGGTCATTTTATTATGTAGGCACCTAACTCGTAGACCATCGTTGACTCCTACGAAGAGAAAGACGAAATGAGACCAAAGCTCCCGCCGGGTATCGAACCTCGACTGCTGCAGAATGTTTCTCTAGACACTTCACAACCCGTCTCTCACCCTGGCATAGTGGTTATGTCACTGGAAATGGTACACGGGCGAAGTGTGAAGGTCCCGGGTTCGGGTCCCAACGCACGTCTGTCGACCTAACCGTTCTGAGTCTTCCGTGGTTTCCTTCGAAACGTAGCGTAAATGCGGGTTATTGGTCTTAGAAAGACCCCCCACGGAGGGCATCCCCCTTGTGTTGTCCTGCCGACGAGGATTCGTAAGCAGATATGAGCCAAGCACATTAATCCGACGTACATGTTCACAACAACAACAACAACACAATTCGTGTGCCAGTTTGACAAACCCAGCAGTCAACTCTAAACATTCCCCCTTCCACCTGTAATCTTAATTTTTTTCAGAAAACATTTCCCAAGACTTTCTTCTGTTGATAAAATAACATTTCTCTTCAAAAAGTTTCGTTCCAAGTAAAAGCGAAATTAAAATTAACTTCTCGACTACCTTGACCTGTAATAATATTAAATTTTTGAAACTGAAAGAAGAACCATCAATTGTACTAATCAGATGTGAAGGTGAAATCCGTCACACATATGATATAATCGCATTTAATAAATAATTTTTGCATGTGGTTTTTGAGTTAATTATTCAGATAATAGTGAAATACAGATTTATTACTGGAATGAAAATATACTGGTGAGATGGAAAAAAAAGAAATAGACTTGATTTTTGCACGCCTACTGCATTGCAAGTTAAGACATGTTCGTAACACTTAGCTTATCTTCAATATTAAAGGGCTGAAAATGAAACAATGTACCTTTGAATTTTCATGTGATTGCCTTTAGGCCAATCATTTATAATTCCTGAGCTGCAACTCATTGCCTCGAAAAAGTCTTTAAAATGTAATCATAAGCAAACTATATTTGCATTGCATTTCACCTATTTTAAAGACGAAAATTGCAAAGAGCTTTGCGTTTATTCTCTGTTAACATTCATTTTGAATACATGAATAAATTTGTGGTGGTTAATTCCATATGTAACACAGAATTTAAATTTCTTATATCGAAAAAAAAAAGAAAAGGTTTTAAATAGTTTAAAACTGTTTGTGTATGGAAAAAGAAAACTCCTTTTTTTCTCATTAAAATAATCATTTTGCACAATCACCCTCACAACATCTTTATAAAATCAGTGCTAAAAATAGAAGTGCATGCATATTTTATTCTGAAAAATATTACCTATACGCGTGTGGAAACTGATCCCTTCACATACTTTTTTCGCAAGTTATTGAGCTTCAGCAATGTTCTGATAATTTAAATTGTAATTTATCTCTCCACAGAATACGAAGGAAAAGAAAACATTGCACAATGATTAAGCAATATTGTCTTAATGCTGCTTTATTTTCCCCAAAGCTCAACAAAAACCACACCAGAAGACAAACAAGGAACACAAATCCCTTGATTTCAGACGTATCCAAGAAAAAATGAAGACGAAAAACTATTTATAAAGTCTTTACCGCAACTTGCTTCAACTTGATCTTATAATTCTATTATACATGGATATTTATTTAGCTTCCAGACTTTTTGTACATATGAAGAAAGAAAAGGTCGACTAAAACCGAAGTAACCAAATTAGAAAAGAACTTTTTTCAACTTAGCCTGCTCTTTTCCTTCAAATGGCGGAGGATTTTCGTCTTTATTAAACCCTGCGAAATATCTTTTATGTTGTTCATCTGGGAAGTATTTGGAATTTGTATAACTCGTACTATTATAAAGCATTTATTGTTATTATCTCTGAGAGTGTAGTAGTCAGTTCTAAAGGAATAATTTCGGAACGGTTTCTAAAAAGAGTCAGGCATCTAAAAACATATTTTCTAAATATTTTAGTAAAGATTATTTAGATTTTACGGTTACACACAAGTACTATAGAACAGAAGTTCTGAACCAGAAATACATAACTAACTGAAAGTAAGTGATTTACCATACCTTGTGAATGTAATGTAAGCACATATGCATTTTATTTTCACAAAAAAAGAGAATTTTAACATTTAAGATTCAAAATACATTTCATGATCCGTTTCATAAACGTTATCCAAAATTTTAAGCGTACCACTATTATGAAATGGTTAAAAATTGCTACCATATAGTAATTCCAATTTAAATCATTATTTTTATTTAGATGTATCTGATTAACTGCTACTTCAGCATTCAAACACCACTTAAACGTATATAACTTTAAAAAGTGACCAAAAAAATGTTTTGGCTTTATTTTGTTATGTATTCAATTTAGTATACTTTTATAACAGTAAATAAATTTTTTTAAATCTCTTTTCTAAGAAAAGAATTTCCGCTGAAGGAAATGTCGAAACAAACTTACAGTTTTGATTCAAGAGGGTAGGGAACATCATTAGAAGTTTGCTAAAAAATATACAAAACTTATATAATTATTATTAACCACCTCCATCTTTCACATCCAGAATTCGGCAAATTTTCGTTACTGCAAATGTACAAAACTTTAAATAGAAATAGTGATCAAATATACACTTAAAATTTTGTCGTATAACAGCATTATAGTAACCTGAACGTATCGAGATCGAATATATTTAAAAAGTTTCGTAACAGTTAAGTAATCTATTTATCCATACAGAATATATTTTATATATAAGGTCATTGTGCTTAAATAAGACACAGTTTCTCATGGGTTTGTCACATTTAGAGCATAATCAGAATTTTATTGGATAGTCACATAAAATATTTACACAACAATTGAAACAGTCTTCCGCTTTTTTATGTACGTTAATTAGCAGTGTACCTCTGAAAATAGCTATAAAATATGAAATAGGGGATAAATATAATCTAATACTAAATATTCTTAGTTCATAGTTCCAATTGGAATATTGAAAGTGTCAGTAGCAGAGCTCCATAATTATCAGAAGAGCACTTATCCAAATCAAAATATCAGTTTGACTCAATTCTATCAAATCATTACTTACCCAAGTGCCTACACTACTATGTATGAGGCTCCATTGACTGAATGCATATAATCGGATACATATATTCAATCGTTCATTAAACAAGACCATTAATGAAATAATAGCCTACTTTTGATTTTAATGATTTTTTTTTTACTTTTAAGGTATAAAATGTTCTTTATCAGTTCTTATAGCTCTATGTATTTATTAATAAAACTATAAAAAACAATTCGTTCAATGCAGATATTTGAGAAGTAAAGATGTTTCTGTTTTTCAAAATTTTTACTAAGATCTCCACAATTATTCATGAATAACTGGTTATATATAAATTTGTTTAAAATTCTATATAGTTGTATGCTCTCTGAATTACATGAATAAAATCTCATTCAAAGTTTCAGGATTAGTATGCTGAAAAGACTTTAAGAATTAAGAAAATTATTTAAAAAAAATATTTAATTATGATAGCTGATTTGAGGGATCATTCGCCATCTTCAAAAACGGCTCTGCTTAAAGAGATTTGATTAAATATTTCATATATTTTTCAAAATTTCTTTAATAAATAAAGATTGCTTTAAATATAACAAGGAAATTAACTGATTTTCAAAATAAAACCATACATTGTCTGTATAAAAGCAAATGACTAAAATTTTAATGAACATTTTAAACTTTTCTAAATAGCTTCAATGTAGTTTCGGAATAAATGTTTTTAGTTTCCTTAAAAAAAAGGAAACAAAAAAAATATATAAATAAAATAAATAAATAAATACTGAAAATCAAAAAATCTTTAAGGATTTTTGTACATTCGACTGTATAGATTTATTAAAAATAGTTATAAATCATGAAAATAAGAGGGTGAAGAATTAAAAAAACATGTGTACTACTTGAATAGCCACATGTATAACCATTTCAAAATAAAAAAAGATGTACCTTTTCATTTAGAATTTCATTTCCCTCGGGAGCGATTACTTTTATTTCTAAATTTCATAATAAATGTCAATATACCTGTGTGTTTGAAAATCCTTTCTTTACCTTGTTTAATGTCATGGTTGCAAGGATTCCCTGCCCCTTCCACAATTTTTTCACTGAATTTCAATTTAAAACCCCATTTGTCCCATAATTTTATGATACTATATCATTTTTTCAAATATATTATATCAAATATATTTGAATATTATATCAAATGATAATAATATCATTTTTTTGATATTATTATCATTTTATATGATCATTTTATGCAATATGATATTATGAAATTATATTTATGAACATTTAGCTTCCATAGTTATGCATGGTTAGGTTATTATTCCTTTCCGTAAACTTTTTCCTTCTCATAATTGCAACAGTGCACTCGTCAATATCCTCGTTCTGTGCCAAGACTTATTAATATTTTTAAAGGTGCAGCATGCAAGTTGCATGCATATTATAAAAATACAGTCCTCAAATATGACTAGAGAATACATAATATAGCACCCAATAGTATGCTGCAGATCTGAGATTTGTACAGACGTATGTGCTGCATGCAACGCCTCCCCCTACGAAGCATTTGGCGTTAAACGACTATACAGCATTCCATTTCTTAAAGATAGGAATAACATGTCAATTTATTATTGTACACTTTATAAATCTGAAATTCAGGGATGGAAATTCGTAGGAAATATTTATAATGATTGGATGAGGCTGTTAACAATTCATGATATTTAATTATTGAATTTTTGCATGAAATTGAAAAACAAACTCATTATCTTAATGAACCGACGTCATTTTAATTTAAATTTATGCTAAAATTTAAATAAATTTTGACTTCATAAATATCAAAGACATGAAATCTTTCATTCAAGACATAAAAAAATACATAAGTATTGAATAACGTTTTGTTCATGAACTTTTTAAATAACCTGTTTGCTTTATTAAGTATATCGATAGTATATCGATTTATGGCTCTGTTTTCTTCCTTTACAGTATTAAATGACCATGGAGCTATTTTGCGTTCTCATAGACGCATGGATAACTGTCATACTTATTGTACATTCTTCAGTTAACTATTATTATACATCCAAATAATTTTTTTCATATAGTAATGCCCACTGTTTTAACGAACTCATTAAGCGGTTTTGGAGATTTTTAGAAATACAAAGAGTAACTTTGTTAAATTATCTAAACTGAAGCAACGGTCTTCATTAGCTTAGGAAATTTCTTGATAAATGCAAATGCAATGCATAGGATTTTTTAAAAACAATAATACTGGCAAAAATATGGTTTTTGTTTCTGATATTTCATTAAGGTTCTTTTTGCTTCTTATTATCTGAAAAATCAAATACATTTGAATTTCTTTGAACAAAATGTCGGAGGTATTTATTTAACATCAATAGTTACTTTATTACTCATGTTGATTATTTTTTGTATTTAATTTTTATTTAGAAGCTAATTAGAAATTCTTTATTTCCAATTATTTGCATCTTTTGTTAACTGAGATTTTTTTAATATGGAAGTTAAATAAGTCTCTTTCATCACACGCATTTTATAATTTTATACTTCTATTATTTAAGTAAAAAATTAATATTTAAGATTATTTCATCAGAGAAAGATTTTCTTCAATTAATTAAAAATGCTATGAGTTTAACTTCCGTAGGAAGAATAATTATTCAAGCAACAGATTACGCAAATATTAATTGAAATTTATCATTCAAGAAGATAGTTTAGCTGTCACAGTTTGTTACGTATGTTTTGTATTCAGACATTTTGCGAAGAAGATGACAATAAATGTATTTAAAAGAAAGAAAAAATGTTTAAAAGAAAGAAAATGTTTTAAAAAAATGGCATTTGTGTTCAGATATTAAAAGAAATATTCTTACAGATTAAAGTTATAATAAATGCGGTTTAGCTTGTCAATATTTTCTAAGAACATTCGATGCGCAGTGTTACACTGTACACTATATTTGTAATAAAAAATTACGATTTATGGTTCTACAGATAAAACGGTTAAACAGATTTTAATCAAATTTGATATGCGCACTATACATGAAATGCGCAGAAAGAATTTGAAAAAAAAAATGTTTAAAAATGCCCTCTAGTTGGCGTTTTGCATGGAGAAACAGCAAATTTAACAATGGAAATGATAGCTTAAAATGTTCAAGAATTTTCAACAGTTTTTGAGCATTTATTAACTAATTTGAGTCAATTCTTGAGTTGAATTTTCCTGTAGAGCAAAACTTAGTGGTCAAATTTGAAAAAAAAAAAACCTTTTTGAGCGCATGTCGTGTACATTCGATATGGAAAAATTGGTGGCAATCTGCCCATCAGTTTTAGCTACAGAATGTTGGGGAATGTTAGGGGTTCAGCTACAGAATAGGGGATCTTTAATTATAACTACCCTGTACAGTAATAAATTAAAAGAATCTGCCATGTATAGCAAAGTCAATAGTTATAACGGTCAGTTTTTTTATAAATAAATTTATATATATATGTGTGGGTGTGGGTGTGTAGAGAGAGAGAGAGGGGGGAGTTACTGGTAACTCGAGGTATTCCTGCCCAGTTAGAAAATATTTGCACCTTTTTTTTTTGCAAAACGTATAGATTGCTCAGAATTTGTGCATAAAAAGTGAATATTTTTGAATACTTTGAAAAGTATGCACTTTTTGTACAAACCATCTGCAGTTTTTATGCATACAGAAAGTGCATATACTATGTTGTCAAAAACTATGCACAAAAAAGTTCATGCTTTTCAAAGTATTAAAAAATATTTTCTTTTTATGCACAAATTGTTATATAATACAGCACTGTGTGTTGTAAATTTACTTACAAAATGGCGTAATGACGTTGATAAGCCAATCAGGAAGAACATTGTATAACAAATTGGCACAGTTCAAAGCACAACGTGTGGATAAACGTATCGCCAACATCACATGTTGGCGTTACGTTTACCCACACGTTGTGCTGTGATCACTTACTTCAGTGTATCATGCTGTATGACAGAACATCTAACTTTTCTTTCCTTTCTTTTTTTTTTTTTTTTTTGCTAGTCGTACTGGGGCCCCGAGTGCTTCAAATGGATAGAAATCGCAAAGTTTTTCAATTCCACTACAGACAAAAATCTAACTTTATTTATATAGATGCATAAAAGTACCCATTCTAAAATTGAAACAACTCTCACTCCAATTTTTAGTTTGAGGCGTCCGCCTCCGTTTACGAATGCTTATGAAGCCGATTTATGGTTATTCGGTTCTTGAACACTTTGGAAGCGAACATAGCCTATAGTTGAATTCTCTATGTTTTTTGTGGTTTTCAGTCTACTAGCAATATGCAAATGCACCTCGACGATGATCTCTAATATATAAGGTGAAACACCGGCATAGCCCGCGCCTTCTCCCCATGCAAAGTTATACTACTTTTTGTTTTGTTATAGTTATTGTTTGGGTTAATGTTAATAAAATAGTTACTGATCGACTTCAAGTGTCATATTAATCAATATGTTAAGCTGGTCATAGAACAAGCAGCCGGACCAGCTAAAAGTCATTTCATCCCGAGTCAAATTACGTCTGGTGGTTAGCACGGTGGCCTGTCAAGACCCCGATTCAGGAAAATTAGAAGAACGCAGTGGAAAAATTACCTGATGTCCTCATTTTCGTTCTTACTTGGAATGATAGATTGCAGCACCATTAGAATTAACCGGCCAATGCCTCCTTTTTTTTTCATCTAGATTTCTCCCGAATATATTAGTGCACTTTTTATGCACAATTTAGATTGCAATTTTTTTGCATAAGCAGAGGTACCAAATATGATTGGATTTTGTGCACTTTTTTTCGAACTTTTTCTAGCTGGGTGGCAAACGTGATAGGGGAGTGAAAATGCTACAATTTTAACACCCATATGTATGGTCGAAAATCAATAGTTAATGTTATGAGAAAATTGAATTTCTAACTTTTTTCTTGAATAACATAAATTCGACATTTAAATTCAAATTTTTAAAAAATCTGCTAATTAAATGAATTTCATTTTAATTTATTTTCATAGCTGAAACAGTAAATAGACTAACGTAATTATGAAATGTATAAAACTACTTCAAAATTTAAATCCACGAGCCTTTGTATGTATTTTTAAACTTTTAATTCGTGCGTTTCCTTTAAAAAGGTGATATTTATTTCAGAAAATACTATGGCGGTAAGCGTACAAATTACAAACGAAATTTCTCCCATTATTCAGCAATCCAAAAACGTATTAATGTCCATCTTAACCCATTTATGCCTAGTGTCCCTTTTTTGGGACGGCATTTTCGCTATTGGTCGAAAACGTTATTTATTTTTCCTAGCCTTTATTCATGAGTATTGAGCCTCAACGCTACAAAATATTTTAACATTACGAAGTAAAATGTAGACATTTCAATTTTTATGCATACTGATTTTAAAATAAATCATCCCTTGTTCAAGAAGTTGACATCAGAAATTTATCTATTATTTCTGTTGTCAGTAAAAATCGAAGAAAGTCGCAAAAATATCCAGGCACAAATGTGTTAAGACATGTAATTCGTAAAGAAGGGTGAGTTTAACTTACCACAGGTAAACATACCAAGGGATGTGGCTTTGTTCATCATTGAGGACCGTCGGTCAACTATTCAACGTCAATCAAGTTATCACCGCTTTTAAAAACTTAAAATCTTACGTGAGTACATTAGATTATGAGCTTCAGACTGGTGTGTGTTGCATCATCGTGTTAGTTAGTTTCGACTCAGCGTTAAATATTTTTTTGTTGAGTAATCAGATGACAACAAAACGCCGTTATATGACACAGAGTCGAAACTAAGACACAACACACAGCCGTTTCAGATTTACAATCTGATATGGCTAAGACTTTAAGCGCGCAAAAACAGTGATAACTTGATCGGTTGACAATCGATCCTAAAGAATGAACGGAGGTGCATCCTTTGGCATTTTTACCTGTGCTAAGTAAATCTCCCTTTTCTTTAACAATTACAATCTTTAGATCAGGGGCGTATCCAGGGGGAGGGATATCGGGATATATCCCCCCGAAATTTTTGGATTAGTGATGAAATTCCGTCTATTTATACACATATAAGTTCATATCCTCCCCGAAAAATTTTCCTGGCTACGCGCCTGCTTTAGATGGACATTAATATATTTTTGGATATCTGGTTAATGCAAGAAATTTTAATTCTAATTTGTATGCTTACTGGAATAGTATTTGAGATAAACAGCATTTTTTGAAAGGTGAATTAAATGAAAAAAATACATGTAAAGTATATGTGAATTAAAATTTTGAAATGTTTTTTTCTACTTTTTCATGATTACGTTAGCTTAGAGTGTCAACGATGAAAATAATTAAAAAATAACGGTGATAACTTGATCGGTTGACGAACGATCCTAAAGAATGAACGGGGAGCATCGTTTGACATTTTCACCTGCGCTAAGTAAAACTCTCCCATTTTTACGAATTACGTTTTAGATGGGCAGTAATACGTTTTTGGATAGATGTAATGGAAGAAATTTTAATTGTAATCTGTACGCTTACTGCCATTTTCTTTTTCTTTTTTTTAATAAAGAACATCTTTTGAAAGGAAACGTGTATTAAAATTTTAAAAAATCTATGTAATAGCTTGTAAATTTAAAGTTAAAAATAGTTTTGTACTTTTTATGATTACGTTAGCTTATTTAGAGTTTCGACTATGAAAATTAACTGAAATGAAACACATTTAATGAGTAGATTTTTTAAAATTTCTCTGTCAATGACAAATTTCGAGTTATCCCAGAAAAAACTTTAAAATTAAATTTAAAACTGTTAATCTCCGGCCATACATATGAGGTTAAAATTGTAGCACGTAAGCTCCCCTTTCACGCCTTACCACGTATAAGACGAGTTACCAGTAGGGTGGAGTGAAAATGGCCAAAAAAATTTTTTTTTTTAATTTTAATATTGCCTGACTCAACAAATGGTGCTGTATGGCAAAAAAGTCACAGAAAAAAAATTCTAGTCCATTCATTGATTATCTTCAGGTTCCACACTGGGCTCAAAGAAAGGAATGTTAATGTAAAAAAAAAAAAAAAAATTAATTTAATTTTAATGTTTACAATAACTTTATTTTCTGACTCAAAAACAGTTCTAACTACTGAAAAGAAACAGTACGGCAATGTTTTATTGCCGTTAACAAAAAAAAAAAAAAAAAAAAAGAAGGAAAAAAAAAGTCACTAACTTGCAACCGAGCGTCATAAGTTTTGGGGTATATTTTGAATACATAGTTATTAAATATTTACATATTACTTCATTTTTAAAGACAATTAATATTTAGAAAGCACACTAATACAGAAAAGGAAATGATACCAAATTTACCTTTCGAGTATTATTGACTAATAAAACACTTTAATTTAATCAGTCTTCAATTTTGGAGTCCACATGCCGGGCAAAATAATGAACTTTGGTAGTTCCTTTCGTGATTTGATTCTACAACGAATGTATCCATCTGTGGCTTTTGCCCTACATGTTACCAATGATGTTTGCGCTAGTAGTCTTACATGCCTTTCCACTGCTTGAGAAGGGCAAGGGAGCTTCTCTATTTCAAATTCTGAACCGCTTCTGATCATACTTGCTATGTCTTCGTCACTGAGGTTCATGGTAGCTGGTGCTTCCAAAGGATTGTCCCAGTGAATCTTCTGAAAATACTACTCGAATATGCTTCGAAACTTATATTTAGAAGATCAAATTGGCATATTTTCCCCTTCCAGTCAGTTTTTCTTGCTTTCAATATTCTTCTTAGGTCAAATTCCCGAATATGTGATCATTCATCAAACAGCATTGCCAACAGAATATTTTCAGAATGAGCAAAATAAGAGTTCCTCTGAATAATTTCATGAATGATTCACTTAAAATCTTCTGGGAAGAATTAACTTCTTTTCATCATTCCGTGCTCCATGAGTAGCTCCTGGGATTTTCTTTATTTCAAACCAGGATGGCACGTACACTTTCATCACATAGTCTACTAGGAGTTTAAAGCATTCTGTTGGTTCGGCAGTCGATACGTACAAGTGCAGTATTCGGTTCGCTGTAGCGAGTCAGCTTGAATGAGATATCCTTCCTGGACTTCTGTTTCCCAAATCTGGATGGCACAGTCCCGAGAATACTGCCCTAGAAATATCGAAGAGGTACTTTTGGTCTGTACTGAGGTCTTTTTTATCAATTTCAGGCTGAGCAACAGGAATATAAACAAAATTTGTCACAGCAAACGTTTCATACGTTTCCAGAAATTTTCCTATTGTTCCAGAAAACTGGTGTGGCCCAGATGTCTTTCCGTCAATTTTATGGAAAAAGTGGCGAAGAGGTAGTTCATTAGTGTGCAATAAGCGTACAAACCTGTGCAATTTATGGCCAACAAAGATTTCAAACAAAGATGTCTAACTACGCCATTTTTCTTCCCAATGTTGACTTTTGGTGCATCTCACCCAACAGCAACAAGATCCTAAAGTGCAATCTCTTTCTGTGTAACAAAGTTGATGATGCTGCAGGTAATATCAGTACTAGAGCCTGAATGCGGAGTCACATGTCCTATGTGAACAGAACCAGGTTCTGACAACATAACAATATGCTCTTCCACAGATACAGTAGTATATAAAGAGCTTCACTTCTTACATAATAGTTGTTTCCTTTCTTCCAATAATTTTGATGATCTCTTTTACTAAAGGATCCTTGTTGGTCCCCTTATTCCACAGTATATCATTTTTTGTGATTAAGAAATGCTTCATTAAATCAGAATACGTTGGTGGTAACACTGTCTCTTTCAATAGTACTAGAATTCTGAAAACACTACAAAACGTCTCTAGTTGTGGTCATATTTAAATTCAAAACTCCGTATTATTTTTTTGTCAAATATAAATCAAAATTAATAAAACGCATCGCTTCAATCTTACAAAGGAGAAAAAAGTGGTTGAAACAAAGGCAATTGCAAAAACGAATCGTTCCACACAATAAAAGTGACGTGCCTTATTAGGTTATGATATAATAGTTAGATTAGAACACGTGCTGCCATCTAGCAGATTTTAGAGTATAATTTGCTTTTTTATGTACAAAAAGCCATTTCTGGATCTGATATCTGGCAGTAACGTTTCAATAAAACAATTTATTAATGAGAAAGTAATTCATTAATATTATTTTATAAAATAATGAATTATTTAGTAAAATATTAAATTTAAAAAAATATTTTTTACATAAAAATCATTGAAAACTTGAAAAAAAAGCCAATATAAACATTCACTTGAGGTGTGGAACCTCAAGATGTCAATATTTTAAGATCAAATTTGGAGACAATTGGTTTCAGCTAATTTGGCACCATATAATAACTCAGGCAATGTGAATTTCGAAAAAAAGTTTTTTCGATCCACCCTAGTTACCAGTAACACTGTATAATACTTAAATGAGCGATAAAAATATATGAAATAAGTACATTTGTTGTTGCAAGGGTTGTTTAACAGCAGCTTAATAATTAAACACGTGTAATAAAAATTTAAATGCTTAATACCAGGGGTTCTAACCATACTTTTTTTGGTTCCGGTTCAACTAAAAAGATATATACCGGTTCAGTTCCGCCAAAAATAACGGTTTTCGGTTTTCGGTTCAGTTCCGAATGAATAATTTTATGTATATTCTTATTTGTACTAAATATATAATTCTATCATAAAAAAAGGGGAATTCTATCAAAATTTAGAATTTATTCTTCTTTTTTTGATTGGTACACTATTTGTTGTTGTTGTTGTCGTGTCCATGTTGTGCAAAGGGAAGCCTCAGATCACTCCGAAGCTGTCGGCGACCTCCACAGCTTTGTCCGAAAAAATCAAATCGTTCGGTTCTTCCAGGCCGATCTTGAGAAGCCTGGCCTGAATTGCAGGGCTGCTGAAGATGTGTTAAGGGGACAGTTGAAAATCAGGGCAGTTTGGGCAGAGATTTGAGTAACTTCTTTGTCCGTCCGTCGAGATTCTCATTCCCTTAACATACTTTGTTTGTAGTCTGGTTATTATCGTTGCAATTGGTACGCTATTTAACCAGGATGTACGATACGAGCGGAGAGCAGAGAACAGCATTGTTATCCATTATCAGTCTGATACTTTTTTTCTTAAAAAATCATCTATACTTCTAGTTCATTCAATTGAATTAAATCTGCCTTCTACAAATAGTTTCATGCGAAAGTGAAACAGAATAGTGCTAGTGAACATTAAAACAGGAAATCGAGAAGCAATGTACTGTCCGTTTTGGTAAAGCACAGCGACAGGAAACAAGGCGATTCTACTCGAAAAATGGGTGATAGGTTGAGATGGGTATTTTTTGAAGCTCTATTATGGCGTGCTATTTTTTTAATGATGTTTCCCATTTCATTTTATTTTATTTCGGAATTTCACAAACTATTCTACTTATTGCTCGTTCAAGTGTAAACAAACTTAAACTTGCGATCGCCCCTATTTTGATGAAGTCGAATCATACCTGACGCATACTTAAATGGGAGGAAGGCCCTGAGACACGAGAACAGATTGTACATGTAATGAAATAATTATATGGTTGACGTTAAATTAGAAAATATTGATAAGTTGGTTAGAGTAACAAAATGACTGAAGATATATCGAATCGAAATAAACCGATATTTTTTTTTCGGTTCGGTTCCGACAAAAATAAGGTTTTTTCCCGGTTTTCGGTTCAGTACCGGTTCGAAGCCCTGCTTAATACTCATTATAAAACCGCATAAGTCGTTGTCAAAAAGCAAAAACAATAAAATAGAGATATCTATATAAATAAAATTAGACTTTTGTCTGTACATTTCTTGGAATTCAAAAATTTTGCAATTTCTATCCGTTTCAAGCACCCGGGAATCCGATGCGACTCTCAAAAAAAAGTTTGTCTGTCTGTCATTCTGTCATTCTGTCATTCTGTCGGTGACGCTTTTTTTGTTTAAGCATCACGTTAAAACGACTGAAGCGAATGATATGAAATTTGGTGTCATGATAGGTGGTCACTCAACTTAAAACATAGGCGTCCAATTTTTAAAAAATCCTGATTGGATTTTCAGATTTTGCGAAAATCGTTTCAAACTGCGTAAATTTGTGTTCAAGCATCACGCAAAAACGACAGAAGCGAATTATATGAAATTGGGTGTCATGATAGGTGGTCACTCAACTTAAAACATAGGCGTCCAATTTTTTAAAAATACTGATTGGATTTTGAGATTTTGCGAAAATCCTTTCAAACTGCGTAAATTTGTGTTCAAGCATCACGCAAAAACGACTGAAGCTAATGATATGAAATTGGGTGTCATGATAGGTGGTCACTCAACTTAAAACATAGGCGTCCAATTTTCAAAAAATCTTGATTGGATTTTGAGATTTTGCGAAAATCCTTTCAAACTGCGTAAATTTGTGTTCAAGCATCACGTAAAAACGACTGAAGCGAATGATATGAAATTGGGTGTCATGATAGGTGCTCACTCAACGTAAAACATAGGCGTCAAATTAAAAAAAATCTTGACTAGATTTTGAGATTTTGAGAAAATTTTTCAAACTGCGTAAATTTGTGTTCGCACATCACGTAATAACTGCAAAGGTGAAAAAATGATATTTGGTGAAATGATAGGTGGTCACTCACCTTAAACTATAAGCATCTAATTAAAAAAAATTGATCAGATTTCGAGATTTTGCGAAAATCGTTTAAAACTGAGTGAATCTTTGTTCCCGCATTAAGTAATAATGACTAAAGCGAATGATATGAAATTTGGTCACATGATAGATGGTTGCTCAACATAAACTATAGGAGTCCAATTTTTTAAACATTTTTATTAGATTTTGAGATTTTGTGAAAATTCTCTCAAAATACGTTCAATGATGATTTCTTCAAACTTCACGTAATAACGACTAATACGAATGATACGAAATCGAGTGATATGATAGGTAGTTGCTAATCTTAATTTATAGGCGTTGAATTTTAAAAATATTTTGATTACATTTTGAGATTTTGCGAAAATCGTTTTAAAATGCTGAAAATTGTTCCAGCATCACGAAATAAAGACTGCAAGGAATGAAACGAATTTGGGTGACATGATAGGTTGTCACTCAACTTAAATTCTAGGCTTCCAATTTTTCAAAATGTTGATTAAATTTTGAGATTTTGCGAAAATTATTTCAGTATGTGTAAATATTCATTCGCGCATCCCATAATTACGACTAAAGCGAATCAAATGGTATTACTTAGTTACTCTCTAACCTGTAATATTTTAACAATACATAAAAATTATAACTTCGCTTTCTTTACTTTGGCAACATACTACATCCATATTGTGTACTCCTACAATGCTGACGAAAGTTCTTGCTTTTTGGAAATTTGCATTCACTAACCCGTCGAGGACGGGTACTTCAGCTAGTTTAAAAAATAATAATTGAAATACATAATGCTAAGCGTCATCAAAGGGAGATTAGCACAGTTATACTATAGGTTTCTTCCTTGATGATAGGAGATCCATATATAAAATTTGGTTTCCTGTCAAAGGATGCGAGAAGTAACTAAGTACAGTAATAAAGTGTTATAACAGTAAAATTGTTCGTTAGGTCAATTTTTTTGCTTAAGTACATTAACTGATTTGAATTTAGCGGGATTGAATTGATCCCTAATTAGGGGGAAGTGCTGCCCGTTCAATTCAAATCAATTTACATACTTAAACATTTTTTTTTTAGGGGGGAGCTAAAATAGTATTGCAGTTATAAAACTTTTTGACTGTTTATGTATTTTTGTTTTGGTGCTTTTGGTCTTTGACAAAGACGTATGTGGGTTTTTCGTGGGTTTTGAGCAGTTTAACTTTTATTTATTTATTTAAATAGCTGAATTCGTACGGTACATATTTCTACAAAACAAATCAATGCTTCCTTTCTTAAACTCATTCGTGCCCAGATATTTTTACAGCTTTCTTCGATTTTTGCTAATACCAGCAATAATAAATAAATTTCTGATGTCAGCCTCTTGAACAAGGGATTCTTTCTTTTAAAATCATTTTTTATAAAAATTGCAATGTCAACATCCTACCTGGTCATGTGAAAGTATTTTGTGGACTTGAGGTTCAATACTCGTGTATAAAGGCTAGGAAAAATAAATAACGTTTTCAGCTAATAGTGAAAATGCCGTCCCAGAAAAGGTACACTAGGTATAAATGGGTTAATATATCCTTTAACAAAATTCATTATTAAAGAAAGAACAATTGAACATGAGACTTCATTTTTATACTGAAGTCGTATTCTGATTAACTGAAGTCAGAAGATAACTTCCTAACATATATATTTGGGAAAACTTACGTAATCCCACTTTTACATGAAATATTGAATATCAAAATGAAAAAGAGTAAATTTATGCATAGTTTATTTTTTCATTTTGAAAATGCATGATTAGGCAAATTATTATGCAAATAGAAATAAAGGCTTTACGACTTACTTCCGCATTACAAAAGTATAATTTTAGCAGGTAGTTTTATCATATTTTAATAAGCCGATGTGAGACTGGTCACGTAAAACCCTGTAAGGTTTTGCTTTAAAATTAGTAGCTTTATATTTGTCTATTTTCAAAATTTATTGCTGACTTTTATTTATGTATTTAATTATTTATTTTAGGCTCGTAACTGTTTCTTAAAACGGGTGAATAAGAATTCCATTAAATGCTTAAAAACGATTTATTTATCGCACTTACAGATTTGAATGGAGTTACTTTCTTGATGTAAGGAAGAGTAGATGTTATGAGTGCTTCGTAAATATACTTATATACTGAATAAAAAAAATTATTTTCCTTCATTTTTTCCCTGCCTACTATCCTACATAAATGTTCAGTTTTCATTTTAAATCGAATAAATTCGCAAAAGATTTTATGTTAACACGATTCATGCATTCCAGCACCGAGCTCTCTAGTAAACCTCATTTTGCGCTTGTCTGATTATTGTTTTTCCTCTTGTCTGAATACAAATGCTAAAGGGGCGTTTGTTGAAATAACGTCACAAAAAAATCTCCGAACCGCACAAAACACGCCAGAATTTTTGCATATAACTTTTTTCTTTCACAGTGAGATATATAGTACCAAGTTCACGCTTGGGGAATTTTTCTTCTAAACTTAGTTATATATCTCTGCTATATGCCCAAAAATGTAGCGGGTAAAAAACCAAGAACAGGTCGCATGTAATAAACTATGAGCAAAGTTAAGAAAATTTTTATGTTCTTTCGGTTTTGCCTTTTACTGAAGATACCATGTTGTTTATGATGCTGGGCTCCGTAAAAGTAAACTTTATTTTTTTTTCTTGCTTTGAGTTTAGGACCTAGTTTCAATCAGCGGCGGATGTTATAGCAGTGGCCATAAAAAATGTATCGTATAGTTAGTGGTGTTTTACAACGGCCATTAAGGATTTTGTGAATTTTGTTTCTAGTAAAAAAGAGGTGAAAATGAATTTTGGAGATAGAAACTTTCCTCTTTGACATTATAATGCTTCGTTTATAGTCAAAATGATCCAGAGCAGGCAAATAATAAATATTTAAGGTTAAAAAGGTATTTATGAAAAGTGGAAAATATGACTATGATCTTTCAAAAATTTAGTTATGCTTGTGATTTTGAATACCCTCTTAGTGTTTTACAAGATATAGAAATATTTTTTTTTCCTATTTTAAACTTCAGCAAAATATAAAGTATTTAAGCTTTTGCACATATCGGAACAAAAGTATTCTATGGGAAGTCCCTCAAAGACATCTAGTAACCATACTTATGCCTAATATAGGAGAAGTTTGCCCAAGATAATCACCTTAAGGGGAAAACTTGCTTAAATTAACATGAATGTTAAATAAAACTTTGGACCTTTGCTATCATATTTTACACTATATTTTGTATCATAAACATATTTTAATAATATTTTAAGAGAACAATGTGCTATGAAAAAAATAAAGTTTTTAGAAAGTGTCTAAAGGATCATTTTACCCTCAACCAAAGAGCAAAATGATCCTTTATTTAAAAACAATTTTAAATTATTTTTATCGGCAAAAAAAAAAAATTATAAGTAATTATGACTATAATGAAATAAAACTAATATACCTAATGAAATAAAATAAATTTTACAATCATGTACACTGGATACCATTAACTAAGGAAAAAATCACAAAAATGTCGATTACTCAAAAAGTTACTTACAGAATTTAGTGAAACTCACCCATAGTGTATTACAGATAGTACGCTATAAAATAACATGAAAAGAAATTACCAAACACTTGTGGCATTATAGAAATTAGAATATGTAAGAAAACCCTTGAAGCAATACAGCACCAACAGCGATGTGTAATGCTGTCAATAATCAGTCTATGAGTTTTGTTGGAAGGGACAGTCATTGCTCTTGCAAGGCAGTAGAAAACGTGGCAAGGATCGCAGAAGGAGGATTTAGAGCCGCTACCAGTCTTCCTAAAGCGTCCGAAAGTAGCCCAACATGCTCGATAGGATTCAGGTCCGCTGATTGAGCTGGCCACTCCATGCCCTGAACTGTTTGCTGCAGAACATAATGGTCAACGATGCGAGCCTGTGCGGTCTAGCATTGTCGACCTGAAGCAGGAAATAATCGCCTACTGCACCGGCATAAGAGCGCACATAAGCATCTAGGATGCCATTCTATAAGTCTGAGCATTCACAGTTCCACGTGAAGAGACATGGAGATCTTTGCGGCTACTCAAAGAGATCGCACCCTAAACACAGACACTGCCTCCTGAGTATGCATCACTTTCACGGATGTTTGATGGATGATAACGAGTTCAGGTTCTCCCAAAATCAAACAACACCTACTATGGCTTTGGAGGCTAAACCTGGACTCATCCGTAAACAGAACAGCCCTCCATTGTGAGCTGTCAATGGAAGGCAGAAGTAGACATGTTGGTGAACCCAACTCAAACGTTCCCTTCTGTGGCGTCAGGTATTTGCGAGAGGGTACGCAAATACCTGATCGCCTCGCGTACAGACCACTTTCTTGAACCTTATACGCACGGTTGAAGTTAACACCAACCTTCCGTTACTACAGCAAGGAAGGACCTGAGTTGAGCCGGAGTTACAGTTCTATTCCTTCGTGCACATAACGGCAAATACCAGTCATCGGCACTTGTCGAAACAGTTGTACGTCCTTGGCTGAACCTTTCCCAGGCAGCAAAAGAGTTCGGTAAAAAGTTGGCAGACTCTCTATTTCATCGGCTCGTACTCGGGAATTTTTGTTCAACGTCCATTTAACGTCCGCTGAAGCTATACCGCCAACGTGTAATTCATTCCGCAGCTCCCTGACCTCGGGAGAAAACTCAACCAACTTCCTCCATATACTCCTCGATCTCGGGTATTATTGATCCGTTGAACCGAGGTCGGGATCGGACTTCGAAAGGACTATTCAGAGATGGCGTTGTCTGTGGGGAAGGGGGATGAAAGGAGATGCTGCTTCCTAGTACAACATCGCTACCCCTCCCCCCCTCTTCACGTCGATTTGAATTTCGCCCGCTCCTATCTCTTTTATCTTCATTCCAATAAGAGTCCCCCTTTTCCTTCTGCCTGGCAGTATTTTTTTCGGGGGCGTTCAGTTAGCTTCGTTTGACACAGTGCAATTTTGCGATGCAAAATGTTGGGTGGCTTATTCAAAAGGTTAACGGCTTACAGAAGATAACATACCAACAAGAAACACAATTTAAAAAGGTTAGTAAATTATTTCTGTGTTTGTTCACTTTAAACAAATGTACTTTTGTTACTTGTTGAAATCTCTGCTGAACAGAAAATAAAATTGCATAAATAATATAATTGGATCTGAATTCGAAGTAAGCAATTTATGATTTACGGCGACTTTGAAACCTTTTTTTAAAGAATAACACATCGAATATTTTAAAAAATTAATAAAATACTGAAAATATATTTTTTCCACTACATATTTTCAAAAACCTATTTCCTTTTATAACATTGAAATTAAACGTGAGCATTGCAAATGAACTAGTTTCATTTCTTCATACTACTAGCATTTTGAGCATTTTAAAAGTCCTTATATAAATCTCTATGGTTAGCACAAATACTTCCCCGTGTGCTTCTTTGTGTATTGCATTTAATATAAGTCTCACTATAAATTTAATTATGTAATCGCTGAATTTCCTTGAAATAAACTGGGACGTTTTGAATTTATCCAAGAAGAATTTTCTCTTGCAAATACACAAAATATCACAACATATATTTTAATTTATGTGACACTATAATTATGTAATTAAATATATATGAGACGTCAGATATTCCAGTAAAGTTCCAGAGTTAAGGCAGGTAAAACGGTTTATTAAACATTATCTTTAAGTTACAATATAGAGTGAGAAGAGGAGAGGGGAGACGGGTACGAAAATCTGCGTGGACTAGTTAAGCAGTTCTAGTGGCAGAAGTCTCTCGATTTTCGAGGTGCGGGTGTATTTACGCTCACCACACCACGTGAGTTGCTAAGACATAACTCCGCCTCTCTCTTATCTCTAATCGAACCACACACATTTACTAATATGACCCGCATCCGGGGCTACAAAGGCTTGGAGACACGTGTACACTAAAAAGAACTTAGAATTGACAACCTGGTATCTAGAAATTAACTAAAGAAACAAAACATACCTCCAGAGCGCGCGTGGCAAGTATGACAGTAAAGCAAAACTTACACTGAAAGTACCCGCTTGAACAATACCCTAACTAGTAAAACCCAAATTACCTTTTTATACATTACATATACTTAACGATTTACTTATGTTCAGCACAAGTTTCAACGTTCTAACACAGAAATAATTTACTCATCTGATTTCTAAAATATTATTAGACTAGATTCATGACTAAATATTATATATTTATTTCTTATTTAATAGGAAAATATTGTAAGAGAGCTAGATATGTTTTAAATTATATAAAAATGAAAGGGCTAATAATCTTAGTTAAATTGTGAAATTTAGCGTACTACATTAGGTGTTAATGGGTGTTAAAAGTTACTGTATTTTGAAAATATAACTATTAATTAACATCTTTATTTGAAGAAATTAATTATCCGAATTAAGAAACACTTTCTTCATCAAATTGAAGTGGAAAATTTATATGGTATAGCTCATTAAAAACGTCCCTAAAGCAATAGATACAATCATTTTGCCAGGCAGTGTGGCTTCCCTCTTTAGGTCATATTACTGAAACATGCCGATAAACATAACAAACTTAACAAGTGTAATCCACATCTAAAAACATATTCTATTCAGTAAACCAAGTGATATTTCTGCACATTAAAGAAAGTATTTCTAAATAAATAGGAAAGTTAGTGCTTATCTTATAAGAGATAAAACCCAGTTTTTTTAAGAATTCTACTCAGACACATAATACACCTATTGCTTAAATACCGCCATTGCTTCTTCTTGACATGGCACAACTAGTTTATGTGTCACCTGGTAGATAGCGCTCCCTATCTGGAACAAAGCATAAACGGACCGTTTTGCCCTTTAGGATCATTTTGGGCCACCTTCCCATGACTGAAAATATAGTTTGAAATATACTATTTTTAAATAGGAGAAGGTAGCCCAAAATGATCTACTATGTTGTTGTTTTTTTCAAACAGGCAGCGCTATCAACTAGGTAACACATGAACTAGATGTGCCAAGTCAAGAAGAAGCGATGGCGGTATTTAAGCGATCGGTGTATTTCGTGTCTGAATAAAAGTCTTCAAAAAACTCGGTTTTATCATATCTCTTATAAGATAAGCACTGACTTTCCTATTTATTGAGACATACAACATGCTGTATGATTGTAAAATCTATTTTATTTCATTATTTACAGTCGTTATTGCTTTTACATCTTTTATTTTGCAGATAATAAACAATTTATGATTATTTTCAAACGAAGGATCATTTTGCCCTTGGTTGAGGGTAAAATGATCCTTTGGTTTCTTTTTCAAAATTGTTTTTTTTCCTTGTTTTGGATTTCGTTGTTTGTCGTCAATTTGGGTTAAAATATCATTTAAATATTTTTATGATGCAAAACATAGGGTAAAATATTGTGGCAAAAGGACCAAAGTTTTATTTAACATTTATGTTATTTTATGCAAGTTTTCTCCTTAAGGGGATCATTTTGGGCTACCTTCCACTACTTTGAAATGTAAACGGTTTTCAAAATTGAAAATAAAACATTTGTACTTTCTTAGTGTAAGAACATGAGAAATACATTTACATAAACCTGCGTTTTGCAATATGGCGCGAGACTACTGACGAAATATAGCCAGAGACTACTATACTATACTTGCTATAAATAAATGAATAGTTTTCAAATAACGAGTTCTCAGCATTTAAAAAGTCTTAGATGTAATTGTATCAAGTGACTCTCTGTATACATTAGGAAAGAATGTGAGAATTATAGGTACATTACTTTACAATAATTCTGATAAAATACTCGCAATTTTTGATGGAGTATTTATCATATACAAGGCTCTGAAAAAGTGCTAAAAGCTTTTCTTGATTAAAAAAAAAGTGCAACGTTTTTGCTTTTGGGGGGTTGGGCGTCGTAAATACCTGCCTTGGGGACCGAAAATCCTATCAGTGGCCCTCGCAACAAGTAATACTTATGATTTAATTGCAGTGAAGAATGTAAAGGGCTGATTTCTGTTATATCTGTTTAATACCGAATGAAAATCAGAGCAAATATGCACACATTAAAACATATAAAAAATATGTAAATGTTAGTCTTCCTTTTAAAGATTCGCTCGGAATAATTTACTAACATTTTCTCAGTTACAAACTGAAAGGGACGATTTGGGAATTTAGGGTTCCGAACATTAGGGACATTTTTAGATATCTCTGTTCAGTTATTTCTTTGCGAAATTAAAAATTTTATCAAGAGTTCAGAAATAAAAGATGTTTGTCGATTTTAATTATATTTCCTTCTTATATAGGCTATGAATTTAAAAGTATTCATTTTTTACAGAATATTGATCATGATTTATCACAAATTTCAAATAACCAGTGCAATTTTATTTTTAATCAATTTACGGATTCTATTAAATTTCTGAAACCCATTGAATTTAGGAACCAAAATCTTCCGGTGTTAAAATTACCTTTAAAATCTAACTGTAAGTTGAATATTTTTACTGTCAAAAACAATATCTAAGAGGGCTTTTTTAATAGCATTTCCGAACTTTAAAATGAGTATGAGAGTAGAATCTTATTGAAATAGTAGTTTTGCTTCAAAATTTACAACTTTAATGAAATTACTCTTCAGTGTCAACGGGAAGTAAACCATACACAAAAAATTTATAGAATTACATTATTTTGCTACGGTCTAAGAAGAAAGAAAAAAAAAGGCAAAATCAAAAAAGGCGTTTTGTCGAAAACAAATTACTGAAATAAATCTAGTTTTCTTGTAAAAGAGACAAACATGATAAAATTGTGATGAGATAAAATAAAACCGTTAAAGTATTCTCTGAAAAATCTTTCTAAAGAGAACACACTACTACTTCTTTTGAAAAAAAATACTTATGAACTCCATTTTTCTTTTATACCGCAAAAAATCATTATCTCATTCGATCTTGCTGTGGTTTTATTTTACCCTTAAATTTTCTTTAATTTATTCTTTCGACTGAGTTTTTAAAAAATGTCGTAAAAACTCAGGCAAACTTCCAGATGGGATGTAAGAAATACCGAACTATAAAACTTGTGAAAATGACTTAAAACATTATTTTTATTCCGAGATGATTTATTTTGAATAAATCTGTTATGCTATATAAATAACCTAATTGTTTTGTAATGAACAAATAGCTGATAAGTTTATAAGTAATTCGAAGTATTCATTTATGGTCGCAAAAAAGAGAAAATAGGGGCAGTTCATGACATTATATGTAATAATGACAATTATATCGTTATTTTTAATATTAAAGTACTGAAAAAGTAACATATTTATTATTATTATTACAATGAAGTCGAAAAGTCATTAACTGCTGAATTATTGTATTATACAAATACAAACAATACATAATGGAGAGTAAGGAGGGATGGGATATTTTAAACAAAAATATTTCTTACAAATTATTTTCTTCTTGTACAAATCTGAAAGTTTTAAAATAACAGATTTGAGACCTCACAGATTTGAGAATAAATCCTTATTCTTAAATCTGAAAAATGAATTCTCCTGTTTGTCCGCAAGCATACGATATTTGAATTAAAAATGGCGATTCAAGATTAATCAGTTATTTTTACGAATGCTATTTCTGTCCATTTCTTTGATTCAAGTATCTAAATCATTTTCTGAGGCTGAAAATCGCCAAGCATGGCAACCAGTTTTTCAGTTTTTGTTAATATTTTCTAAAATAATTCGAATTTCAAAATTTAAATTAACTGAACGACATCCCAGATTTTTTTTAGATTGTTTATTACTTTATTTTTTGCATAGAGTATGGATCCTAAGTAAAAAGTGCGAAAACATGTTTTACAGTAACGCAATAACTTTTAAAGATGTTAAAAAAAAACTCTTTATAATACGACCGCTATGGAGGAACCAAGTCCTACTTTACAAATTAAATAGCTATTCAAGTACGAGAACAATGCGAAAATATCCGGAATCAAAGAGACATCTACAACATTTCAAGATGCCATGTCGAGTTCCTGCAGTCTCCTTGATTGTTTGTGTTATTTATCCTCTAGGTTCGTCGATACTGGAGTTGTGAATCGGAAAGATTGTAAATGTCCTGTTGATTGAGATATGACTGGTAATCTACTAAAGTTAGAGGAGAGGAAAATTAAAGCTGCAAAATTTGAAGTTGAAACAATGAGAAAAATCTGTGATTCCAGTACTGATTCAGAGCAGCTAAAGGTGCAGGAGAATTCAGAAGTGAAAGATAACAACAACAGCTACTATGATAACGCAGAGGAAGAATGTAGCGACAGTGACTCATGTTCCTCCAGTGGCCCACAAAAGAGAATTCGATATCGACAGCTTTGAAAAGCTATTGATCCAGCAAATATAAGCAACCGGAATGCCTGCTTGATTGCAAATGCTGTTTTGAAAGATCTCTGACTTTTTTCATCTGAAAATATCCTGGAACTCAGCAAAGTCCTCCGTCAAAGATAATCTTGGAGGAAAAAGTCAGTTGAGGCTCACATATAAAAAAAATCAAGGAACTGTTTGCCTTGGTCATGCCAGAAGGCTTTCCAAAGCCAACCGTTTGCTTAGGCTGTATGCTTGTCAAGAATGTTCTTTCGATAATCTGCAACGAATTGTGAAATTCATACTGAATTTTTATGCACTATCATGGTTTCATATAACATCTTATCCGACATACCAGGATTAAGCCAAGAACTTCTTTATGCTATCATTGTATCATAAACTTGACAAAACTAATCAAATTGTCATCGCTCCAGTACTTCACAATAACAGCTACTTTTACCATCCTGAAAGTATCGTGATGGCAGCCATTGGCGACGGCAATGAAAATATCAGGGAATTTGCATGTGAAAAGTGCACCTGCCTTTAAATAATCACTGAAGTGATAGAATTCGTTTCTTTGAAAAGTCTATTAGAGTTAACTAATATCTCAGTCATACCTATATAAGCATAGTTCACTGCTAAAAGTGAGACTTTGATGCACCTCCACTTCTGCAAGATATTACGTTAGGAACTATTGATAGTAAGGAACAAGTTCTTTTACCACGCTATCCATGTTATACGCAAGATGTGGAGATAAAAATGAAGGACATCTCTGCAGTCTGTGGCAAAGTTTAAACGTGCCGCGGTGTTATCACGTCACAGCGGTGTTATAAAGAAATCAACACTGGACCAGCCAACTATAGAATCTAAAGCTGATTTTCTCCATTAACGTAGATTAAAACCGTTAACGTGTGGTACTGTACCTACAGGATGTGCTGTTTGTTTATAACAAAATGTTGTGGTTGTAACATTCCGTTAAAAATTTTAAAGTCAACGGGCTCATACCAGCAAATAAGTGAGTCTGGTTATTGCAGAACAATTCCTGTGATTAAAATACAACCATGTACTCAAACACTATTTTTTTCGCCACTAATAGTAGCACATACACGGTGTTTCGAAACTCATGGGCAAATATTTAAGGGGTGGTAGAGAAAACAAAGACGGTTTAGAATTACATAGGTGTGCGGTCGGAAACGAGGTTTTCATTTACCTGTTAATAATCACTTTAATAATCAATATTGTAATCTTGTATAATCCCTACTTTAGTAATCAATCCTATTACTAATCAATTTTAATCAAGTGCTTTTTCTGAAAGATCCACTAGTTTTTGACGAACCATAGTCAGAAATTTCACTTTTATTCCAAATTGATTATAAACAGGTACATGAGAACGACGTTTCCGACCCCACATTGCTATGTGATTCTGTAAGATCTTGGCTCACAATACCACTCCTTAAATTTTTGCCCATGAGTTAAGAAACACCCTGTATAGCTGAAGGAAATAAAATTTTTCGATAGAATTCCCTGAAATTGGCGTACAATCTTGCAAAGTGTATACCATTCTTAAGCATGCAGTGAGCTGACTAAAATAGAAAGTTTTGAAAATGAATCAATACAAAATTATTAGAAACGTATAAATTTTAAAAAAGACATGCTTTGAATTTTATACATTCTTATTTCGAATTTTTAATAAAATACTCGCATTGCTCTATGATTCAGACATTTATAAATAAATTGTTTAAATTCACTATCTCGGTGAATATTCAGTCACGAGTGTATTATGGAACTGAACAGCTGAATACAGTACTGAAACTAATTAGTACTGAAAATATACTTTTCTATCACACTATACGTTTAAAACCTATTAATGATTTGTTATGTCACAAAATGTCTGTGTTATTAGTATGTATCGTTGCATTTTTGTAAAATTGAAAGCATATTAAGTAAAAAAATATACACTTTAAAAAATATACTAAGTTATTGTCCTCGAAGACTGTCGAATGCGATTTATTTTCTTAACTATATCTGAAAATTTAGAAATAAATCTGTATTATGTGATGTAACCATTAAGAGGTTAAATTATTGTAGAGTTTTTATGCTTGATAATAAATTAAATATTTACATTTTTTGTTTTGATGTATTACTTTAAAGGTAATAAATAATGCAGGGAAAATATTTAATAGTAAAATAATTTCCACTAGAATATTTAAATTGTGAAACTGTCGCAACATAAATTTTAGTATTTCTTCTATAACCCACAAGACTTTTCATACAGTCACAGGAATTAAATTTCCAAACAATTATTCCCAAGAGAATGCAGTCCAGATTCATTACATGGATGAAAAGTTTTACTTTTACCTCTCAACACTATTTAACACGAAGTTAATTGTAGCCTTCTATATTTATCTAGAACAGTGAAACAACTGTTTGCGCTAATACATATGAACAATTAAGACACACTCGTGATTAGGCTATTTACTTGCAGAAAATGTTCGTATGACTAAAGTGCTGTTTTCAATGTCGGGAAATAATTGTATTTTATTACTTGAAGGTAAAATGTGTCTTTTGGTTTAAAAAATGCACGTAGTTTGGAAATAGATCCTTTTTCCGTGAGAAAACTATTATTTTTTATTTTCCAGAGAAACAATTTTCTGTTTTGAGAAGATACAAAGTACTTGAACTCCCAAATTAAGGATGACATATCTGAAATAGCTATGCAAATAAAATTGCTTGGGAAGTCATGGCAATTTAGGAACATCTTATGACTTTTTTTTTTGTAAAATTACAAGAAAATAAAAGACCATAAACAAACCGGCTCTTATTTCTCAGAAATAACTAAATAAACATATTTATATATACATCCGTTTTCAAGTATTACAGAACGTTCTATCCAAAACTAATTATCAAAGTTTTGAGTGCTGTAAAAGTGAAGAAATCAAATGGAATTTCTTTTGCAAATTTATTCAGTAATTTATTCGAAGAGCACATATCATTTTTTGTTACAACAACTTAGGTTATAGATTTGATAATTTGAAGAATTTGCATACGACTGAACTCGGTGTTTAAATTACATACGCTGCTGTGAGGTAGAGCAATGATGCATGTGAAAGTTACAATTTTAATGTATGAAACACAATTTTCTCGGTGATTTTAACAATTCTCAACTTATTGAAATAAAATGCACTTCAAATGAGCAAGTAAACATACTGGTTTGACTTATGTTAGACAAAACTATCTAAGTGTATAGCTAAAACTGTTTTACTGTGGGAGAGGGAGAGTTGGTGTAAGATGGGCATATGAATATCATGGGCACAACCCATAATTCCTATTTGGCACAAGAGATGACTCTAAAGTGGTCAAGCTACACACCCTATACGTGCGAATCAGAACAGAATCCAATCGTCAGAAAAAGAAACAAATTGTTCCACGAAATTTTGAAATAAAAGTGAATTCGATTCAATTTATTAAATTCTAATAAATTTCGGTAAGTTATAGACGGCAATATAACTAGTTGTTCAAAGCGTTGCGTGGGCATCAATCCAGGCGATGTTCAAGGTATAATTTTACATATTTCCCGGGAACTAGGTGTTTTTTGATCACTATGTATGGCGCAATACATTCAAATGCAGTAGGAAATCATTAACTTTCCCCGTCAATTTAGTGCAATGTCAAACGACATTTTAATTCTCGCCCTAGCCACACAACTTAATACTTCTACGATGCATCGTTGATGTTTTCCCTCAACCCATTTGCATCATTAGCGTATATATACGCTCAATTTTCTTGGTAACTATCACCGGAGCCTATATATACTCTCAAATTTCCTGGTCACTGTCACCAGAGCCGTATGCATATGTTCAACTTTGTTGGTCCAATGCCAATGAAATTTGGCTAAAGGGATAAAGCTTTAGATAAATGTTTTCTTTTCATATTCGTTATAGGTGCAAATGGATTAGATTTACTACTACAAAACTGCTAGGGTCCGGCTGAGAAATAATCCAGGTAAGAGGATTGATAACATGGTCTTTGTAAAGATTTTCGGTTTTGGTTGGTATAAAGCTGCAACAGTGGCTCCCAGACTTGTGGTGTTATGCTGTTTCGTTGATGGAAGAGCTAGGCCAAAAGAAGCATCCCGTATTGCATATACCCGTGCTGGCACTAGTTCAAACTCAGTCAACCAGGTGGTTTACAAATCGACGCCAAACTGTAGCAACCTACTCCCGTAGCCATGATAAGCAGAAAAGTATACCTGGTATGTTTCATAGTTCGTCTACTTCAGCCAGTCACGTGATATTCGAGCCCCCTTTTTACTTCCCTACTGTGGAACATCAAAAAACCCAGACTATAGGTAGGACACGTCAGATGGTAACAACTGTCACTTCACAGGAGCACCAGAAGTCTACTATAAAAAGATCGCAAGTCTCTAAAGGCCAAGACGTCAAAAAGAAAGTTCCTGTAACACAAACCTCCTAGGATACAACGCCTTCTTTCGATGCTGATGCAGTACCTTCAGTATCTAAGAATATATGTTTGGAGAATGAACCCGCGAACTACTGTGGGGCCTGAAGTGCCTATTTCTATTCCTGTGACAGCAAAGGTAAAAATGGATCGAGTGCTAAACGTGTAGTACATGGTTCCATGAATCGTGTGCTGGAGCACAAGGTTATATGCACTTTACTTGTAAATCGTATGTTTAATTTTGTGGATGCTCATCTTCCCCAAACATCACATCCGTCTTCATCACAGTGTGGGCAAGACTTTTTTTTAATTACTTACACAAAGAAAGCCAATGATTGGAAAGGAGATCACATCTCGAACATTTAACAGTAGAAGATAAATCTAATTCTGATCTGAAACCCCCTTGACGACATTAAAACGTAAATTCTGCGTATTCTCTTTTCTATGCATTCTACTTATCTTCTATTTTCTTCTCTCCTTTCCCTGCCTTACTGCCTGTGTGTAGTTTAGTATTCATGCAGCTGTTGAAGGCTGAGCCTTTCGTAGAACCGAAAAGGTACATCCTTCCCATTTTAATGTATGTGTGTTTCTAACGAAGAATCTTTATTTCCATGCTTGCTTATCTAATGGGACTCAGAGTGTTTCGGATGTAACATTCAAGACATTTCCTGATTCACACATATAGAATGCTGAAAGACGTGTGACACTCTGACAGAATCTTCAAGAAAAGTTTGAAGAGCTGAGTCTAGGGATGATTTTATAAGAATGACTGCTGTGCTGTTATAGAGAACCATGTTTAATTTCACCCATAAATCAGATTTGAAAGTACTGTAAGCTAGGAATGAATGAAAATGAAAATTTTCAACTCTGTTGAACATGATTTTCTTGAATTTAAGATACTTCACATAAACACCTAGTTTGTTTTTTTCAGTAAAACAATTCTTTGGAAATATTATTAATGTTACAAAGAAATTGGATTTTAAACTTGTATTCAATAAAAAAAAATTAATCTGGTATTTCGTTTTTTTTTTCAATAATAATCTGTAGGCAATGGGCGATCTGAAGATATATATAAAGGATTATTTTTTGTAGTTCAGATACATAAGAATTTGAGCTATCACATTCAGTAAAAGGCAAATTTAAAAATATTAAAGTTTACCGTAAAGAATAATTTTTCTCTTCAAATTTCAGCAACTTTTAGAGCAGGAATATTTTAAACCGATTTTAATCATTTTTTGAAAATTCACAACTCTTTCGAGGTATTAAGACTTGAAAAAAGAATTGACTTTTTTTTGGCCCACCCTAACCTCCATATTTCTATTTGTTCGTACATATGTAAATTCCTTGTATACCTTTAGAAATGAAAGTTTATACTATCATTTAAGCAAGTTCACGGATGTTTTTTTTTTATTCCTATTTTCTTATATTTTAAAAGAGAAAATAATTAACTATGCCTTTTTCACACGAATCACCCAATTATACAACTGAAAATTTTATCCAATATTAGTACTGAATGTAATTTAATATCATCATTCTCATCATTAATTTTGGATTTAAAATTAATCGTTTGCATATTCTTGAATACATGTGCAGTGCAATTCTTGAGATTTTGTAGTTTTTGAGCTTTCATAGTCAGATACATAATATTGCCCCTTTTTAATTTTTAATTTTTTTTTAATTTTACAGAAGTGAAAGCCTTGTTGCTGGTTTCAGTTTCAGGCTTTACTACCTTATTGAGCATACTAGATTCCTGCAAGAATTTCCCGCAACATCAATATCAATCAACAATGGCTTGACAGCCCTTTGTAGGCACTGCCCTTTTGAAATCCCTCCTAAGCCGCCTCCGATTAAAAATTGATCTACAATTTTTTGCCGAAAGTATGGCAAAATCTTCCCGTAGGCATTTCTTTCATCTTTTTCCTTGTCTCTCTCTTAATCTTCTGAAAAACGGAGTTGTATTGAAGACTTTCAGTGCAGTCCGTTTTGCATGCGTACTTAGTACATGTCCTGCCCACCCCATTCTATTCAATTTTTTCAATATCGATTTTTTAAAAAAATCACACCCGGGAGACATCATATCGGAAACTCTTTAGTACAGTGAGTTTGTTGGAACGGAACGACATTCAGTCGACTGTCGATAGATCAGAGAAGAGGGGAGAAACTGAAAAAAATCAAATTATGCGAAATTCCAGATAGTCAGAAAACTGTGATATGCCAACACTTATTCTGGAAAGTTTTGTTAGAGAGATAAATAGAAAGTGTAAGTGAGCTATTCCTAGTGTAAGTGACTTGGTAAGGCAATCCACAGTCCTTTTTGCGTTCGTAATAAAATAAATGTCTATTATTTCCTCAAATTTTACATAATAACTAAACTATCGAGTTCATTTGACAAATGAAAAATGGTTTTTTGCAGCAGACGGAAAAAGAATATGCGAGTCAGCTATTTTGAAGTGCCTCATAACTCTCCTTTATTAATTTTTTTTCTGGATAGGCCGAATAAGCGGACACAAAACTTTCAGTCTAAACGAGAACTTTATATAATCACTTAACAAGCAGAACTTAAGCGCTTTGATAAACGTAATACAATGCTAATAAATATTTTATCACCAGAATGTTTCATTGGAAAAATGAATGTACCTTCTCTTAAAAAGAATATTTAAAAAAAAGATCTAGTCCTAACCACAAGTGATTTCCTTACCTGCATGGTATATGAATTTAAATGTTTGCTACATAAAACAGATATGGATTTTTAAAAATATTTGTTTTGTTTTAAAACTTAAACTACAAAAATATTTTTGAAATATAATAAATGTATATATATAAATACATACTGCAATATTCTCGAGCTAAGTGGTGGTTATTCAAGATTTTTATTTCCAGAAAATATTTTCATCTCGAGCCTAAATATATATATATATATACAGGGGCGTAGCCAGGGGGGGGATATCGGGATATATCACCCCCCCCGAAATTTTTGGATTAGTGATGAAATTCCGTCTATTTATACACATATAAATTCATATCCCCCCCCCGAAAAATTTTTCAGGCGCATATCCCCCCCCGAAAAAATTTTCTGGCTACGCGCCTGTATATATATATATATATATATATATATTAACATTTCTACGAACCAAGATATTTTACATCCTTACATAAAAAATTTGCAACCAGTATAATTATTGAAAATTAATTCTGATTGTTTTAACTAAGCTAATCTAACGGGCATTGAGTGGCTTTAAGCTAAATCTATCGAAGAACACTAAAATAAAAATATAATATTTTATAAATAGATAAATTAATTACGCTTACTTCTGAAATTTTAAACAAACGATTGAAAAACCTAATTTACTTATGTATTTGATATGATCCATTTTTAAACGTATTGGCAGGCGTTAGTGCAGATCCTCTGCTCTTTCGTCAATAGGAACTTCTCCTCTAGGTTCGGACCTGTCTCACGGTCCTGCACGTGTCCTTGACGCATGTGTAAATTGACTGTTGAGGGATTTCAAAAAACATTTTGTTAAATCAGCAAAACAAAGCTAAAAAAACTTCTTAACTACACAAGTTTCGTTAAATTGAACAAAATATTTTTAGATGTGTGATCTATGGCAAAGTGGATAAGACACTAAAAATTCATAGATGGCTCAAGTGTGAAGGTCCATGTTCTGGCCCACCGTACAGCTGTCGACATAAGGGTGTGGACTTTCGGGCGGTTTTATCCAGATGTAACGTGAACACGCATTAGAACCCCTCAAAATGCCCTCTCTCCAAGGCACACCCAGTGTGCTTTGCCTTAGAAAAATAACAATTAACTGCATGAGTGAAAGCGAAAAATATTTTTTCTCGCTTTTCAACACTCTCGTCTGTTTAGAAAAACGTTAGGCAGCTTTATTCTACTTTTATTCTCAGGCTGATTAGTGACACATCTTTTATTGCGAAAAAAATCGAAAATATTTTCCTAATTGACACTAGAAATACCACTTGTACATTTTGCCAGTTACGGAAGAAAACATCACAAGCATTTAGGCTTGAGGGCTTACTTTTTATTTTTTAGCGTTCTCAATGGATTCTTGCAAAGTTATCTAAAGATTTTTGATTTGATGACGTTCAATTTAGATATTCTAGTGTATCTTGTTTTGTGCGATGTTTTTGAAGTAAAATGCAGCTTTTGTCAGTAAATTACGCCTTATACTATGGATATATTATGCATTCATATGAATGTGGGAGATTCAGTTTTAAATGAGTGGAATAATATGAATTTTCTTCCATTTTGAATATACCCCTGCTTGTAAAAAATGAAACAGCAGGAAAGGATGAAGTGATTGATCTGAAATTTTCAGGAAATGCAAATTATACTGTGTAAAGCAGATTATTTAAATTTCAAAGCTACTAGCATGCGTGGGCTCAGCAGCGACCTCTGTATTTCTGCTGAAAACGTATAACTAAAGGGCTTTTGCGGCATGTTTAAAATAGTCCGCCTTTATCTGTTTGTGGTAAACGTGAAGTGAGACTAACTATGCCTCGTCGACTGCAGAGGGCGAAATTTGAACAACTTACGGAGTTTAAACGGGGACGAATCATCGGTGAAGGAAGATTTTCTCATCGCGCCATAGCAGCTCGTGTGCAGCGTAACAGCAACACAGTGATGCGAGTTTGGAATCAGTGGACAGACGACAACCGGACACCTTGAAAATGCGAGAGTGGACACCCAAAAACGACGTCAGTGCGGGATGATAGACATTTGGTCTGCATGGCACGGATGGAGCGAATAGCTTCATCTAGACAGCTAGCAGCACATTGGTCCACTGCTACAGGTGTATGTATCACTGTCTGCTTTATCAAATCGTCAACGTCTGCTGCGCCGTGGACTGCGTGTACGAACACCTTTATACACGAACGCGAATACATGATCTCCCTCACACGACACCATCGACGCTTGCGACTGCAATGGGCTCATGAACATAGAGACTGCATTGCAGATTAGCAACAAGTGGTGTTTTCTGAGGAATCCCGCTTTAATTTGTATCACCATGGTGGCTGCATTCGTATTAGACGCTATGCAGGTGAACGTTACGTGCATTATGGAACGTCATAGTGGACGAACACCCGGAGTTATGGTCTGGGATGCGATTTGCTATGTATTGCCGGTAATCTGAAGAGCGACAGGTACATCAGAGAAGCTCTGGAACCCGAAGTCGTTCCTTTCCTTCAAGGCATTCCTGTATCTATATTTCAGCAGACTAATGCCCACTCACATGTGGCAAGGAATGCGCAAGACTTCTTTTCAGCAGAAAACATACAACTTCTTTCGTGGCCTGCTTATTCGTCTGATATGTCACCAATTGAACATGTGTAGGATTTTATTGGTCGCCGTCTCGCTTGGGATCCTCGTCCTACAGCTTCAACAGATGAACTTAGGATACGCCTACAAGAAATATGCAGTACTCTTCCCCAAGCATACATACAAAATATGTTTGACTCTATGCCACTTCATATTACAGCCCTTATTGCAGTGTATGGTGGCCACAACAAATACTGATTTCGGACACTTAATACTGTTCTTTGCTTTGAAAATTTAATCATTTATTTGTACTAATACAGGTCGTCTGTTCATTTGATTCTGAGGATTCCTTTATAGTGTTGCATTTATTACAAACAGGAGTTTATATGTTGGGAGCGGTAAACAGCAAACTTTAGTGATCCATTCCAGAAAAGAAACAATGTGTCCAAAAAAACTTTATGAAATAACACTCATAAAAGGTACTTATCAAAGTGTACATGTATTTCGATCGGAAAAATTTCGATCTTCATCAGTACCAATAGAAGTCCATACACAGACTGTACTGAGCACAGACTACCCCAGTTCCTTTTGAGTGTTTTTTATTAACTTTGGAACTAGTTTGATTCTATGAGATGCATCTTCAACCTTTCTAAAAGATTGTTGATAAGAAAAATTCACGTTATTTTAACGCCGAAATGAGATCATTCAGATCCACAGTTATTTATTAATCAATACAAATAGTATGAATAAAAAATTTTACTTTTCAGTAGCAATAACAATTCCGGGAAAATACACGTATAATGAAATATAAATTATATTAATCATTTGATTGGGATTTTAATTTTTTATGCGAAACTGACTTACAGAAACACAGTCACTTCACAAACAATAAATTTATGATTTTCAAACATCTCTCCTGTGTTTCCTTTATATTTTACATACATATAATTATGAGAAAACATTTAAATAGTCTCCGTTTCCTAGAATGGTACCTTTTAAATAAATTAGAGTAGTTAAACTTGCTGCACATAGTTACAAGCCCCATTACACACTATGCTAAACAAGTAGCCTTTTACAACGTTAATTCCAGGCTTGGTAATCGGATATATCCTCAAATATTTTTAAAGTTATTCTTGCAGTAATTTATGCTTTAGATGCAACAAGGGAGGTGGAGAGTGGTTACGCCTTTCACAGTGCATTTCTCCAGCTTTCAAGTCTCTAACTTAATGTGCATGCAGTTTTATTTTTATTTCATGCCTCAATTATATATGAAGTCTTAATTTAAAATTTTGCAATGCTCCAAAATGTCCCACTTTTAAAAGTTAAATGAATAATTTATTTTCTGAAGAGGTGTATTTAAAATTTCATGTCGGAGTCTTCAATTTCTGTGTAGAGTAAAATGCATTCACGAATCAGTAGCTGTGAAAGCCTTTAAACTACATCTCGTATGTTTCAGAATATTTTTTTAACTGAAAAGATTTTTTGGGAAAGGGGATCTTGTAATACTAAATACGCATTGCAAAATAAACAATTAAGTAAAATATTCATTTTTGCATTTCCTTTATTTTGTATGTAGTCTATAATGCTTTTTATTCTATAGGCTTCATTTTTACATATAACAATCGCTATACATTAAAAATATTTTATAAAACTGCTAGCGTATTTCTTATCATCCTCTGCTGAATTTTTTCGAATTTTAGTTTAGTACAAATATGGAGGTGGGTCATGTAAATAGTTGTATTGCTTTCACTAGGTAGGGTTTTGTAAAGGAAACAAAAATGTATTTTAAAAATCCTTTCCAAATACTGCTTCAGAAATACTTGAAACTGCTGCTTGAAACTGCTGCTGAATAAAACTGCTTGAAGCAATACTACCTATTGCTTCAGAAACGGCTTTAAATAGTTAAATAGCTTCATAACTTTAAGTTGAGTCACAAATAACAAGTAAAATATAGCCACAGAGAAGAAATCATTACATGTAAGTTTCTACAAATGTACAATATTATGTTTTAAAGGGAACTCTATTTTCATTATTATAATGTATTAATTTTATAAGCAATAGTAGATATTTAAACACATAACCTATCTTTTATTATTTGATATTTCTATTATTGAACTTATTAAACTGATTAGTACCAGGTTAATATGTTTCATATTGCATTAACTGCAGGTAACAAAGAAAAATAAGGCATATATAAATTACTTATATATCTTAATAAACTTACCAGCAACTAGATCGTTGGAAATGTTGAAAAAGCCGTTTATCTATATGAAGGATATAAGTGCGGCTGCGAAATCTAGTGAAGATTATTTTCAGACGAGCTATTTATGATCCCTTTATGGTTTATATCAAGGTATATTATATTATATACACGAAAAGCCAAAGCCAGCTTAGTTTAGAATTAGGGATTCATATCGTCTTTACGATTTTAGCTATTACCCATTTTTGCTTGTAAGTAAAAGCTACTGGTCCAATAAATAGGCCATGAGAAATAATCCTAAAAGCGGATTTAACACTTCCAGAAGTAGTGTCGCCTTTTTGCGTTTTTAGGGTTTTTTTTTTTTTTTTTTTTTTGCAATGGCTGGCAGTTATCGAGCCATTGGCCACTACTTAGGCTAGAAGTTTGGACATTTTATTGTGGTAGTACCTTGTAGTTTGTTAACGCTACACCCTATGAAGGGTTGAATTAAGAAAACGGAAACTAAATCTATCTAAACGTCCTGGAACAAGTAAATGATCACTACTGTAATAACTGAATAGGGTAAAGTGACCTAAAATGATCCCTTTAAGGGGACACTTGTGTAAGATAACATAACTGTTTAAATAAAACTTTGTCTCTTTGCGTGAGTGTTTTACAGTATAATTTGTATTGAAAACATATTTTAATAATATTTTTAACATAAATTAAATGTAGAAAAAATAAAATTTTGAAAATGGACAATCATTACAAAGGATCAGTTTATCCTCACCAAAAGGCAAAATGATCTTTCATATGTTTATGAAGAATCGCCACTTATGCCTAATCATTTTCGCACAAAAAATGAAATAGACTTATAGTCTCAATTTATTACCTTAATTAACAATAAGAGATATCTCAAGGAACTTACAGAAAAATACAATACACTGAAGATGATCTACCTAAAAAGCATAAGAGAAGGTAAACTGCATCATAGTCAAAATAAAAGTTGTATTCCACTTAAGCTCTGCTATTTACTGTACTAGCTAAAGTGGCAGGTTAGTAAGTAATGAAGATATTCAAAAAGCCAGAATTTGTGTTTGCATTGTGAACGTACAAAAAATGAAATAAGTATATTGGTAAAAGTATAAAATGCAAAGTTATAACTCCTGTGTATTATTAAAAGGGTCCAAGTATATTTTCTAGAGTGAAATTGTCAATTGTGAAAACATTTTCCTTCAGAACTAAAATTTTATTTTAACAATCAAATTTTAGTTATATTAATTAACGTTTAGTTAACAAACGTTTAATTATCAACGTCATAATTTTAACGTCAAATTAATAACGTTTAGTTATTAATTAACAATCAATAACTCCTCGGCTGTAAGTATATTTTGTTTGATCTACTGTAGATATTTTAATATTATGCCTCAAATTTTTGCACAATTTTAATAAAATCTGCAAGAAACGAATACACGTTTTTAACAAATCAGTAAGATGTTTTAAAGATTAATATCCAACTATTATATTATCTCTAGACGCCATAAAGTAATTCTAAAACCTCCCACAAAAAAAGGGAGGTGGAATTCTTGCAAAATATAAAAATTTATTCAAAGTTTGAAAAATTTCGACATTTATTGTTTCCGTTGTTGTTGATGATCTTACTAAATTTAATTATATTTTCTAAAGCCGTTTTTAATGGCTGCGAGAATAAATATTCACACAGTTTTCGTAAAATCTTGAAATTCATGAAATACTTAAAACAATTTCGGCATGTATAGTTCAAATTAATTTACTATCTAACATAATTCTAAATTTCATTCAATTCCATTGGCATTTTTCAGGAATAGGACAAGCATTTACAAATTTTCATAAAAATCTCAAAATTTATAAGCAAAAAATTAAGTACTTTTGACGCCTCTAATTTAAGTGACCGCCTGTGATGATAATAAATTTATTTCATTCGCTTCAGTAGTTTATTCGTGATGGACAAACAAATATTGACCCAATTTGATTCTCACAAAATCTCAAAATTTAATCTAAATTTTTAAAGAATTAGACGACTGTAGTTTTAATTGAGTGACTGTCAATCATGTCACCAAATTACATTCCATTCGCTTTAAAACGTATTGCGTGAACAACAATTTGAGCATGTTGAATGACTTTTTGCAATATCTCAAAATCTAATCAAATTTTTCAAAAAGTTCGACGCCTGTAGTTTAAGTTTTGTTACCACCTATCATGGAATTATTATTAAACTCACCATTCCTCATCATTGAATTTAATTTTATTCACTTAAGTCAATACTGAGTGATTCGTGAACAAATGCGTATATACGCATTTGGAATAAATTTTCTCAAAATATCAAAATCTTATCCACACTTTTAAAAAACTTCAACGGCTGTAGCTTTAGTTGAGTAACCACTTATCATGTCATAAAAGTCCATTTCATTCGCTTTGCTCGTTATTGCGTGGTAATCGAAGAAAATTTTACATATTTTTATTAAAATTTTGCAAGATCGCAAACTCTGATCACATTTTTTAAATATTTTGTGCCTCTAGTTTAAGTTGAGTTATCATCTAGAATGTCAAAAAATCTCATTACATTCACTTCAATCGTTGTAACGAGATGCACGAATAAAAATGTACGCATTTTGAAACTATTTTTGCAAAATCTCAAAATCTAATCGAAATTCTGATTAGATTTTGATAGTTTAATGACTATCATTCAAGCCCACAGTATAGATCATTGACGCGTGATGATCATCCATCGTGTCCCCAAATTTCATTTCATTTGCTTCCATAGTCACTATAGGTGATGCAAGAATAAACATTTACGCATTTCGAAACGACTATCACAAAATCTAATAAGAGTTGTCTAAACATTCAATGCCTGTAGTTTAGGTTAAGTGACCACCTATCATTTTACCAAATTTCATTTCATTCAATTTAATCGTTATTGCGTGATGAGCAAACACATTTTACACATTTTGAGTAATTTTTCTGTCATTTAACGTGATAGGCCAAAAAATAAAATTTTAAAAAAATGCTTCACGGACAGAATGACAGACAGACCATAGATATAGGAATCTCTAGATTGAGCATAACGAAAGAAAACTTGTTGCCTCCATACGGTAGCCATACTAGTGGCATGCGCATGCACAGAATGGCAGTATCTTAAATTATAATGGTATTTTTAATTTTTTTTGGACGAACTGTATTTTAAAACGTACTCGTATCGAAATAGTTTCCCTCGAACTTATTTATTTTTCTAAAGTAATACAATGAATGCTCTATTTTATATCGACGGCAGTCATGATACTGGCAGAAATCGGCTACGTTTTTGGCATCAAAAAGTACACGATTAGGAACATTGGATGAGCAATCTAGGTATTCCTAAATCTATGAGGCAGAGAAACTTTTCTTTGAAAGTCGTACGGGGTACCCCGGTGCTTGAAACGGACAGAAGTCACAAAAAAATTTATTCCAAGTAATGTACAGACAAAAGCATAAATTTATTTTATAGAAACCCTGTGAGGTTACTTGAGAATATTATGTGGATTAGTGCTGTGTTTGGCAGTTAGAAATTATGTTGTTGTTAACTGTTCTCTTTTGGGCTGCACGGCCTGCACGCTGTGATATGTTAATTTATTGATCCATATGGTTTGTATATCATATGTTTCTTAAATTTCTGTGCTGTAGGGGAAGTTGGGGTACAGTGAAACAAAATTTACTAATTATTTTTTTTTTCTGTTCACAAACTTGCATGTGCAAAAATAAAATGAATGGACACTTTTAAACTACTAATATCCACATCTAAATAAACTTTTATGAGTGTGTAAATTGCTTTTTCATATTTAAAAACTTACAAAATGTAAACTTTATCCAGTGTTTCATTGTACCCCAAGTACCGGGTACAATGAAACACTTAATAAAACTTCCCAAACACCCAAATAACATGAGTCAAAATTGAAATTTCAGCATATATGCTTTATGTACATTTATAATAAACATTAGTGAGGCATAAATATAAAATTTAAATAATAAAAAAACAAATTTAATTAAACTGTTAAGGAACAAAGTTAAATTTAACAAAGTTTATTAAACTGTAAGATGAAAAAATAATACTTTTATTAGAGGTTAACATATGGTTTTTCATTTTATATTTAATTTACTTAAATCATATTCAAAAATTAGCATTTCTGCTTTCCTTTCTGTACTACCTGAAGGAACAGAAGGTGGCAGTTTTGATACAATTTGAGTTTTCTCAAACAGATATGTTTTCGAAGAGAGCATAAATTTGAAGCCTGGATTTAGTCGTTTGAGGCTTACAGAACCTCGCATTCCGTTTGATTTAAGTTTATTATATCACCAATAGAGTACATTTCTTTACATTTACACCTTTTACTTATTCACCTTCCTTGATTAAAACATAATTATTTAGAACGATACTGCTTGCGTCATACATGTTATGTGAGAATAGCTCATAATCTGTACTGTTTGAACTGTTAGTTGAAAGACTGCAATCTCAATTGTCACCAACTTCAGTGTCTGAGGAAGGTAGAGTACGAACAATTCCTTGTAAACTTTATGTGCTCTATGAAAATCTCATTCTAAATATTTAAGTCACATCTTTATTGTAAGTGAATGCATTCACCCGAGTTACACTGAAACATGTTTCATTGTACCCCATTTACAAGTATTTCACTGTAGATGGGGTACAAAATTTTTACCCAAATTGAGGCTACAAACTAAATGAATTTTTACTGATTCCTAATATTTATTTTTTTTAATTCTGGATTATAAGTTTAAAGATCACACCATAGTGATTACAATATTTGAAAAATAAATAATTATACACATGAAAACAAGGAGGTAAATCAAAATTACTTTTAGTAACGAAATTTGCTTTCAATGGTAAAAATCCAATAATTTTCTATATCTCTTGTTGTAAAAATGCTATTATCTCCAAATCAAATCAGTAACCGGACATATATATGTATAATAGGTGTGTGAGTTTTAACTATTTGTGACAAATCCTATTGAATTTAGATATTTTGTTTTCCATTGTACCCCAACTTCCCCTATTGTTAATACAGGGTCGCTAAGGTCTTGTGAAGTAAGCGACATAAGGGTAGTGCAACGTTATGACGCATCTCGTTGTATATTGTAATTAGCATGATGGTTTATTGCGTACTTTCTTACTATCAGAGGGTCATTTGGTTGTAATGTTGCCGGCGTTAATTGGTTTGTATATGAGTGTGATGACGGCAGTTAATTGATTTCTGTATGAGTGTGGTTGCAGATGATATTGATAGTTTGTAAACTGTATGTTGCTTCTGTGCTGATTTGCTGGTGTTGTGCTTTCGTTAGAGGATTTATTTGGGTCTTGGGATATCAGTATACAATTAAACGAGAAATGTTTGTATGTCCGAACGATTTCGGATACGGCTCTAAGGATTTTCTTTAAATTTTGTACCTGGTTTTTTTTTAACCAGAAAACGATTGCGTTAGGTCACGTGCCTTAAAACACTCTGAACGGCTTAAGATGTAAAATTTACTGTTTTGGACAGACGCGCCATCTATTGATCGTTTCCGAAACACAGTGCGGATGGAAGAATACGTAAATAATTTAATTATTGGAACGAAGTTCCTTAACCCGGCTTGAAGTAGGAGTTGCATAACAGAAATTGTCACGTAACAAAAAACTGTTTTGACCCCTCACGAGACTCCAAGAATATTTTCAAGTGTATTACCAGATACCGCTCATTGCAAATGGTATCCGTAGCATTATCATACATGGACACACAACATATTTCCGATCCTTTACGGTCTACAGGCGATATGTATAAGTACATATTTCCCATTCAAAATGATAAACCTGGAATTAATATACAGGGACACACAAAATATTTTCGATGCCTTGATGAAATTAGTAATACAGAAGAAAATTAATAGTCATTACTAAAGTTTTTAGCTATGTAATCTTCATTGAAAATGGTAAACGTTTTATTAATATACAGCGACGCACAACATATTTCCGATCTTTTCAAATCTATTGGCGGTAGTAGTAGTACCAAATAAAATTAATACTCAAAATGGTAAACCTATAATTAATATACAGGGACGAAGAAAATATTTCTGATATTTTCATTTGTATTGCGGTATTGGTAGTACGAAACAAAGTGAGCATTTATTATTGAAGTGCATACTTCTCATTGAAAATGGTAAAAGTAGCATTAATATACAGGGACACACAAAATAGTTACGATCATTTACGGTATACAGACGCTAGTAGTAGGAGTATAGAACAGAACAAAATTAATATTTATTACTGAAGTGTATAAAAATACTTTCCGTTGAAAGGGATAAACATAGCATAAATATAGAGGAGCGCACAAAATATTTCCTGTCTTTTACTTTCTGTTGGTGGTAGTAATACTTCAGAACACACCTAATGTTTATTAATAAAGTGTATAACAATGTATTCCCCATTGGATATGGTAAGCGTAGCATTAATATTGTTGCGAAACTGCTCTTCTTGTCTCCGGGGTTCGTCGTTCTAAAGTCCAGTTGGTGTAGAACGTGCTGGTAAAAAGTCCACTGGTCAGGATGGAATATAACTTTATTGCTTCTAGAACTTCGTGGAACAATCAGCTGTACAAAATTCACAAGCACAATTAAACAGTAATGTGCTTTTAACAGTTCTCTTAGATCAGAAGCACTCACAAATGCTGTTTTTCTCACACAAAATAAGTCACTTTCACAGGCAAAAATTCAGTGAAAATATTCAAGAGATATCGTACACAATCCCTTAAGACACAGCAATGAAGAATTTACACACAGCACTTTGAAAACAGCTTCGTAAAGCAAGCTAAAACACGGCTTCTATAGCACTATCAATTCACAAAGCAAGCGTACTCTCACTGACAGCTCTTCACACATTGAGTGTTCAACTCGCACTGAACTGTCGGGGCAGCGCGCTGGTGGAATTTATAGAGGAGGCAGAAGCTGCGAGCAGTTTCTAGAAAAGTATATTCCTCGAAGATTCCAGATAAAGCGGGACTTCTGATTACGTCATAGAAGAGAAATGTTAGGATATTATGCGTTTTTAATGCAGGAAAAACAACTTCCAGGCCCCATTGGGAAAATCGCGCAAATGACCAAAAGGTCGCCAAGCTTGGCTACTTTTGGCGAAATATCGTCAAATTTGGCGCCAAAAATAAGTCTTCAAATGTGAAAAGATCGAAGCCCTAGGACTAATATTTCTCGAGATTTCTAGAACCTCCATTGAAAAACAATGGCAAACCGAAACCTCCATATCTCCGGTTCTAATTGACCGATTTTGATGCAAAAAAAAGCAAAATTTATCTATTTTAAGCGTAGAATACGAATTTTAAACCATTTTAAGCCCCAGAGCAGCGGGTTGCCCCGAAAATTCGTAACAATATACAGAGACACACAAAATATTTCCGATCTTTTATTGGTCTGTTGGTAATAGTAGCAGAACAAAATATAATTTATATTCATTGAGGAACTTCGTACCTGTCGCGGGTCCCCCGACGGCACAATTTTTTTTACTCTTTTTTACTTTACTACTGTTTTACTCTTTTTTACTTTAACTATAGCAAACAACTATTGGCAAAATTTCAGTCAAAAATTACCTGCAATTATTATTTCGCTCTTTTGTGACACATAAAACTCAATTTGCTTCAGCATAGATGCTTAAACTATAAGTACTGTAATTTTTTTTCATGTATTTCATTGATCCATAACATGCAAATTTCAAAAACACGTTAACTTTTCAGCTTAAAAGAATAATTTAAATGAAATAGGCACTTTTTGTAGTGATAGACAGAAAGAAAAATGATCCTGTGACATAACATGAAAATTCCGGATATTTTTATAACGACCAACTTTAATCCCAGTAGTCCTCGAAGTTGGCAATGAATATTCAATTGTAGCCGACCTGGCGATATTTTTTCATGCGACAACTGTACGGGAAATTTATGATGACAGGATGCGAATCTTTAGAATTCCAGGTTGTTTCCTAAATTGGTTCGAATTAATTCTGCAACTGATTAGCCATCAGTTTTGTTTCACATAGATCTGATTTCAGCTTATTTATTTTATCATCGCCTAAGCAATAAATCTGGCGATTGAAACCTGGTTGCTAAGACAACTTAAAGCATTAATTTTTTTCTTATAATCTTTCAGTTTTCTTTTACTCGAGGATTATATTGGGCTATTTTTGTGCACTATTATTAAATTCGATGTTTAGATTAACTCACGGTTAGACTTTTTTTTTTAAGTCCATCCATTTGTTTTATTAATTGTCAACGCTTAAGTCGTTTCAAGTTATTGTAAAATATTATTTTTCATCTATTTTGAAGTTTATTTCATTTGATTTCAAAGTGTGTGAAGGGCTTAGTATACTAACAATTTTAATTAAGTTGGATATATTTTTTTTATTTTAAAGTGCATGAGTTTTTGAAAGAAAATTACGTGTTTGAAAAATTTATAATTATGTAAGAAGATTAAAGCATATTTATGTAAGGAGATTTTACTTTTATAGCATTTATACTTATGTAAGAGGATTGATTATACGTTTATAGAATTTATTTATGTAAGATTTGTTATCTTTTAATTAGAAAAAATAGGCTTTTTATATTTAAACTAGCTGCGTGAACATTCACCACACGGTAGGAAACGAAAATTATCCTTACATGTGTAATTCAAATTAATTCCAGTGATGTGGAATCTAAAAAAAAGCAAAATTATTTGACTCTTGATGTAAAGTTTGCATCATGTGTGCTAACCTGAGATCATTGCAATATAATGACACAAAAAACTATAAGTACTGTAAATATCAGGTTGTAACGAAAGTTTTCCGCCATATTTGCTTGAGTCAGCTCACGTGGTACCCAGCTATTGACCTTATATGTCAAGTTTATGCGAAGCTTAGCGCGACTAATGGACATGACACTAAAGTCTAACTCTTTTAGCTGGCTCTCCAGTGGATGAATATTTTATCTTCTTCCACAGATTGTCGTAACCTGGCCTCATCAGCTTCATTAGGCCGGCCAGAGCGCTCGGCTTCTTTAATTTACCAGTCCTCGTTTTTGAAATTTCGGTACCAAACCTTCAAAGTGTCATATGATACAACAATAGTACCTTAAGCTGTACACATGATTCGGTGTCATTCTGTAGCTGTCTTTTTGCAGCACAATAATTAAGAGCAAATGATGGTTCAATCTGGTAGCGTGATAGTTCCATTTCAGACACATTATACTTAATCATAACGATACTTTTTTACAGATTTCACAACACAGTGCTCTAAAACAAGTCTTTTTCTTTCAAATAACAAAAATCGTTTCGCAAAATATTGGCAAAGACACCAACGCCAACTGCTTGTGCAGGCAATACTTGCAGTGGCGGAAAACTTTCGTTACAACCTAATATTTTTCATTTAATTTATTGATCTATAGCATGCGAATTTCAAAATGTCGCCAGTATCATTCGGGTCCAAAAAAGTGAAAAACATGACGGTTTGTAGAGAACTCCTCACTTTCAAAATATCTTATTTCTACATCATCCTGTTTTTCAGGTGCAAGTTCTAGCATTAAATACCTCAGACACTATATGAAAAGAATTCACCTAAAACATAAAATAAAAAAATAGCCCGAATTTTGAAAAAAAAAATGCTTTGAGGTTCAAGACTCCATGTTTAGAGCTTAGTGTGTACTAAATTTGATGTTTCTAAGTGTAGTCGTTTGTCCGTAACGCCACCGACAGACAGACAAAGAGACACCTTCTTTTTTTTTAATAAGTACATATTACAGCACTATAGAGAAAGTTACAATTTTAGTCTTAAAGGGAGGTTAAGATTTTACTACTTTAATCCCATAATTTGTAATGAAAATATTTAGCTTGGCATTTTGAGCAGTAAATTTGTTATCTATCAATTAGTTTCATTTTCATTTTTTTAAGCTGTAAAGGCACATTTTTGTTTCTCGATCGTTATCTTATCGTATTTTAATATTAATGAAATGTATATCGTTATGAGTTGTAAAGAACGTCCTCGGAAAAAACGTTTTTTTCAACTTTACAGGCATTTCTAGAAGCAGTCAGAAGGAGATTGAACAAGAGGCTAAATCATCTTATTCAGCTAATGTTCATGTTTCGAGTACCTCAAAAGACTATGGACCTAATAAAGAAGAAAATGCTTCGACATTCGCAAGACCCAATCAAAAAGGAAAAATGTCATTTTCAATAAGTTGGATGTTATCATGAGTGACGTCCAGGATTCTAACTCTCAAGATTAGTGATCTCAAAGCAAAGCGAAGAAATAATGAACCTGCTGAGGGACGCCAAAGACGTGTGGCTCAAATGCATGAACGTATAGCTCAAAAACGAGCTGTGGAAACATATGATCATTGGCAACACCGTTTGGCTAAAATGCGTGTGACTTGCAGCTCAAAAGCGAGCAGATGAAACAGATGATCTCCAGCAGTAGCGCATGGAGGGAGAACGACGCAGAATAGCTGCGCGTTGACAAGCACTTCGAGTAAACAGTCGAAGTATCTACAAAGCTGTCATAAATACAGATTCTTCTTATCATAGCTTACAATATTTTTCCACCGTGGAGCATTGCATTTTCCTGAAGAGAAAGTAAACAGTCAAATTCACTCAAATTCCTTCGGGGACTTCTATTTGCATGGTAATATAGACGTAGACATCCGGAATTTCTCAATGAATTGGTGCTGTTTTTCCTTCGACGCCATCCACTTTCCGGAGAATTTTATAAAAGAATTCGAAAGGCATGCATTGCAATGGCTTTGTTCACAGTATGTGACTACCGAACGATTAACGATGGAATTTATAATAGATAACTGTCAAATCGATTATAAACTCATCCATTTGACAGCTCATCCAACTCAAAATCTCGATTGTGTACGTGAACGTCTTCAATATGGACAGAAATATATTTGAGGTAATAAAGAGGCTGTTAGTGAATGCATGAACAATCCCTCCGGTAACGAAGGCCTGATTAGACTATGAACTAAGATCAGAAAATCCTTTCGTCGGTGGCTTCATGATGATGCGAGAAGTACAAAAAGCTAATGTACTCTCTGCTAGAGAAAGAAATTAGACATCTAAATTTAAACTAATTTCTGCCCTATTCTGATGGCACCGACCATCGAAGGTTTATCATTCCTCTTCAAAACAGAATTTTAACATTGAATGCCGATCAAAGCTTTCTTGATAATGAATTCGTAAATCTTTGGAAATCGTGGAGGATATGTATAACCATGTCGAGCCATTTATTTACCCATTATTTTACCCTAAAGAAAAGGAACTTTTGATTCTGAGCATGACTCGGTAGATAGATACTAAGATGTATATGAGATTGTGTTACTTCTTGCAGCGCATTTTATGCTAAGAGTTGGTTTATTGGGATCTAGCTATGTAAAATATGAAATGGTGTATGCGGGGACATTGGTACACATGGTTTCATATGCAGATATTTTGTAAAGAATGATAATAAAAATAATCTAATAATGGTAAAAATGATATAAAAATAACTAAATAAAAATAACTCAAAGTTTTTTAATTATGGCGCATGTTTTAGTTATTCATTTCTCTTATCTTTGCATGTAAACAACTGGATAATGTAAGTATTTCATTGAGAGTAAAGGTCTATGAAGGAGCTACGGAAATTTTACAAATGGGATAAAAATTTCTTGTACGTGCTCCTACCACCAAACAAAAATCGTGGACTGGAGGCTACTGTTTGTCTATGTTGTAGAAACAAGGACTATTTTATACATTTATATATGTGCTATTATACATACAAGAACTATACTCTTATACAAGGATTATTATACGTGCATATAAGTACTAAAAAATTGAAAAGGGAACCAGCTAAATAGTAGAAAAATGAACTGCATTTCAATAAATGCGTGGTCGGATGTCCGTGTGTCCCCCGGAAGTGTAGAAGGCGCAAACCACTTCGCGGTTGTCTCTTTTGCTTAGATGATTCCCCTAATGAAGGAACGGGAAATTTAACAATCAAACTCAATCTGGGAGTTGAACCTGGGTCCAAAATTGTAAAGAGTGGTGAGCTAACTACCATGGGATCCGAGGCAGCTGTTTATTAGGCGCAAAGAAATTACAATTAAAAAAGTACCAGTTAAAAATTTCGGTGTTTATATCTGCATACATCTAACAATTGGCATCACTACAGTCTAAAAGCGTTCTATCTCACAAATAATGCAAGAGTATTTTCTTTCTTTAAATAATATTTTTAGAAAATGAAATACTGAGGCTGTCTCTAATTCTGTGTGTAATGGTTAAAAATCCTTAGGTTAGTGATAACTTGATGGAACACTTTTTTATATGAGTTTTCTTACACTTCATTTACTTTACTTTAGCAGAAAATAATATAAACAGATTCTTTATTAAAAAACTTACTCGTCTCTTAAATTACTTGTTTATACCTAACTAAAAACATTATTTTTTTAAATTTCTCTGTATTTAACATAAGTTAAAAGTTCTACAAACTCTCTTTTACTTTGACTCTCTGACAACAGAATTAAGACTTACAAGCAACTCAACTCAACTCTTTAGCGAAACATCGATAAAAACAATCATAATGAAATATACCTACTCTTAAATGCATATCTCGTGAAAGATAAAGATACGCATTTGAGAATTTTCAATGAATCTATTACCATGCATGAATAAAGTCATAAGAAATGCAAAAGAAGCTAAGGTTCTTTTATAAGACTTTGCAGCTTAGTTAAAGTGATCGATGATTAAAAGAATACACAAATATTCTTATTAAAATTACGGGTTACATCGTTATCATAAATTTGAATATTATCAGCTCGGAAGTGGAATAATCAATGTTTTTCTTTTAGAAATAACAAACTATATGTAAATGTCACTTTTACATGCATTTATTACTAGATACCTTTACCAGGTGAAATGTTAACCTCGTTTTTCTTTGTATTTTTCTTTCACTTTCTTGTGTAGCAACATTTTTCTATATGTAATTTTCTGTTTATATATATATATATATGTGTGTGTATGCATACTTGGTGAATTCTTGAAAAATTCAATTGGTATTCGTTTAAAACGCTGTTTTCATAAGACCAAAAAGAAATATGTTAGAAACGTGTGTTTTGCAGAGTAACACAGATATCTATGTCAATTCTAAACTAACATTTAGAGCGCTCTATGCATCTCATTTGAAGAGTCCGGGGAAAACGATAAGAGTCCGATTTTGGTCAATTTCGAGGTATCTATAACATTCTACTGTCTGTTAGTAGTACTAATCAAATCCAATATTGTTCCGGGGAAGAACGATAAGAATACACTGAAAAGGTTGTCCAAAGAAATGGTGTATTAAGTAAGAACGACGAAAGTCCTGAGCTTGTTTTTCAATATCTGAAAAAAAAAAAACTTTTTTTGAACTCTCATCGTTTTTCCTCTGGACCCTTCATATGAATGTAAGAAATGTATGCTTCTGTATCGTAAAAAGCATAAAATATCACTAAAAGATACTATAATTTTCAAAAAATTCCTTTAATATGACAATCTGGAGGGTTATCGATGCTTATGAAAATGATATTTTTACGAAAGGTTTAACAGTTTTTATTTCTCTTTCCCTGTGCGTTTAATATTTCAGTACTGCTGATTGTACGTTTTTTCCAAAACCAATCCTTTTTCTTTGTCTATGTTTATGGATTACTTTCAAGTCAATTCTTTCTGAGTGTCGATATATGAAAATCAACTTATGTGAAAATGTTTATAAAGGCTACTACATGTCTGTTCTAAATTAACATTTAGTGCGTTATGCACCTGATCTAAAGGGTCCAGAGGAAAAACGATGAAAGTTCACTTTTGGTAATGTCGAGGTCTCTATCGCATTCCTCTGTCTGTTAGCGGTCCTAATAAAATCCAAAACCCCAGAGGGAAAGAACGAAGAGGATACTTTGAAGAGATTGTCCAAAGGAAGGGCGTACTGAAGAAGGAAGATGAAAATCCCGCACTTGTTTTTCCCTCTCTAGAAAATTGACTTTTTGGACCCTCATCGTTTATCCCCTGGACCTCTCATATTAGGTGTAACAAATGTATGCTTTTGTTGCTACTCAAACGTTAAAGAAATTCGGGAATTTTTAGTGTTTCTTAAATATGGAAATCTGGAGAGTTACCAGAGTACTTATTGTTACTTTTATGAGTGGTTTAGAATATTTTTCTTTCTCCTTCACTGAAATTTTAATATTTCAGTGCTACTGATCGCACATTTTATACAATTTTATTCGTGTATTACTTTTGAGGCAATTATTGTTTAGTGCCATTATGTCAAAAGCTACTTATGTAAAAATGTTGATGAGCTTTTTGAAGAAAAACTTCTTTAGGCACAACTAGAGAGTAACTCAGATTTTTTTTCTGACGGAAGTAACGCTCAGTAAAGGAAATGACGTATATTTTCCCCCCTTGCTACCTTCATTTGCAGAACAACTCTCGGACGTTCGTACCTGGGAACGTTGACTGTGCTCCCTGCGCGTCGACATTACTCCCAACCTGTTTTGAACCCAGATCTTGTGTGATGACTCTGTTCAGTGGATAAGTGGACCGGCTCTTGTCAGGGCCACTGTGGGAAGCCTTTCGCTGAACAGGCGGCGATCCTGCTGACTGTATCTCACTGTTGTTACAGGCGGCGACCCACCCCGTCACCTCCGATAAACAAGGCCACCGAATACAGAAAAAGGCACAATGGTGTATTCCGTGGTCCAAGCTCCGTTGCTTTACTCACATGTTTCAATGGCATTATTACAATATTTAATGGAATTATGAGTTAAAACTTGACATGATTGGTTGCCATGATACATAAATATTGTTTTTCTGTACTTAAATAGTATGTAATCTTGCTTTTAATATTGCTCATGTGTTTTTGAGTTATTTATAATAATGAGCCAAATGTAAATTTTTTTAAACAGAATAATACTTCGAACAAAACCAGCAGAGGAAAACAAAGGTTTAAGAAAACTACCGTAGAAAAACGCAATAATAGACCCTACGTGCATTCGATACCAACCGACAAAAGGAAGCACCAGTTTAAAAACACAGTTAAAGAAAAGTACCACAATATAGACATTCTCTCGATTCAAACCCTACGGGAAAACATTTTAAGAAAACAGTGAAAGAATAATAGTTCAACTCGGACACTTCCTGGATTCTAATCCGATATCCAGACGGAACAACGGTTTAAGAACACGGGTATGTAACACCACAAAGAATCAAACACTGGCTGCAAAGGGTTTAAGAACAAAATAAAGGAATAATAAATGGACACTCCGTAGATTTTAACCCAACCTCAAGACGGAGCAACGGTTTAACACGGGGAGGGAACACCACAAAGATACGGACCTTGGCTGCAATCAATCCCAAACAATGGACAGAACATGCAGTTTAAAAACACGGATACACAATAATAATTCGAAACCTACCAGCAAACGAAATCAACGCTTAAGAACACTGTGATAGAAAAACACAAAAAAAATTGACACTACCTGCATTCGAACCCAACAAACAGAAGAAAACATCAGTTAAAGAACACAGTTAAATTATAATACTTGCCTTGTGTCGTAAACGTCAAAGAAGTTTTACTTCAATAGCGCGTAAAGATTACACGCACACACTATTTTTTTTGTCAAAATATAGTTATATTCATTTTTATTTGCGATTCCCCTTGAAAGTATGTGTATTTTTAGCTCTGATTTTTCAGAAAAGAATAAAAATTCCAACAAAAACTACAAGGGGATTTCGGAAAGTAAAAATATTTCACTGGTAGCAGCAAATTGAAAGTTTCTTTGTTTCCGATGTCAACACGGGCTGTAACCTTGGGCCTTTCACTGTTCCTATTAGGTCATTCGCTATTTTTTTCTATATTTTCTTTTAACAGCCCGTATTTATAACGTCTGAGCCAATTTAGAATTCCACCAAATAGAAACTGTTTGTGTCACCCGTTTTCTTCTTTAAAAAAAGGTGAACGTTCAGTAGATATTGATAATGAAATTTTTTCTGTCTACTGAAACATTATGGATATTACCTGGAAGCTTTTTATCTTTACTTCCCGAAAAACCCCTCGTGCATAATATTTTTACTCCTAATTTAGCATTCACGTCTGTATATTAAAGGAAATTGGATATTCAACAGTTGATTTATTTAAAATCTGTAAGGTTCAGTAATAAAGTAATAAAATAAAACTCGGTTGCCTTTAGTTTTTTTGTCTAAGAATAGTGATATGTTGTTTTTGCTTATGCCCTTTGACAACGGCATGCCGTGCCAGATAGAGAGGCGATTGGCAGAGAAGGCGCTTTCCATTCTTACTGGTCCCCAATTGGAGGACGTCCGACTTCAGCCCGGGGTCCCCTCATTTTGAACCAATTCCAGAGGAGGGTCCAACCCCCTGAAATCGGCACCCCCAGAGTTAGCATTAAACCTGGAGGACATTAGAACCACGACAGATTTTACGTGCACCAGCTCCCATTAGCGTACACGGTCCCACAGCAGTCTAGCCGAGAGGACCCTCCCGAGCACTGGCCAAGCCGGATGCTGCTTCATTTCCGGTGTTCTTATGAGAGCGGAATTTAGCGCCCAGACCACTGCGGGGCCGAATAGTGATATGGGAGCAATGTATGATTTGTTGTCTTAACTAAACATTATTTTTATGAATCATATTAAAATCTACTTCATCAGCATCTACGAATTATTTCATTTGTCTCGCATTCATCCATAGGCTTTGGCCCCTGGAACTTTGAAAGTTCCTACGCAATCGTCAATGCCAAACTCAATTCACTTTCCATTTCTCTCTGTCTCTCGATAGAGAAACATCCTTTTGCGAGACTCTGTTCTCTTTGATATAAAAATTCCAAAATTCATCATACAAGCATTGTACCGTCGTTCTATACACTTTGCTTCTGTCTTTTTTATGGCTCTGCGTCAGCAGTTCTTATAAACTCTATCATATCTGGAGTCCGGCAATGCACTGTAGAAGTAAAAGTAAGCACATTGTACAAATGTTAATGTAAGTAGATGCTCAATGAAATGTGCTGTAAAACTTTATAAACAGAGGAGAATGTCCCGTAAAAATGACACAGCCTGCAATGTGATTTTTACTGTATGACAGTAGAACTAACAGTTTTTAAGTGTGCTTTAAAATTCACAGTGAAACAATAGAAGTGCAGGTTTATAATCTGTAGAAATTTGAGAGTGCTCAACATACAATTAAATATCAGGTATATACAACAGTAAAAAATTGCCTTTAATAATCTTTATGATAAGCTGATCATTGAACAGATGTCCTTTATTGCCAGTATGTGCGCAGTCAACATGACGAAAATTTTTTGCAGTGTATATGTAAAATATTTTCCCTCCAAACTCCATAATTAAATAGGAGAAACGTACGTTATTTGGGATTTTCGCGTTTTAACCTGTTTCGAATTTCGCAGCTATCTGCACGGGTTATCTAATTGCTGTATTAAATATTTATGAGATATGCTACATATCATGATAAATTAGATTTTTCATCTTTCAGAAACAACTTATTTGCACCTGAAAATCATCCATATTTTAGTTCAATAACGGAATATGGAAAACAACTCAGTACAATTCAACGGTGAAAGAAAAAATTTAATAGACATATGCAATTTCCTACTTTCAATAGATGACTCATTATAAATGCAGCAAAGCATTCAAAATCTGAATCTAAAATCAAAATGCTTCATTGTTTCATAAGCAAACAAAATATTTTAAGCTGATCTTAGTCAACAGTATTGATATTCAAGTATGAAGATTTGCGGAAGATAACTCAGAGTTTTGATCTCATAGAAAACTGAATTATTTTAATAATCTAACGCTTCCACGGAATCAGAAATAAAAATATTTCATCTATCTAAAAGTACATAATACAAACTATGCAAGAAATCTATTCGGTTTTTTAAAAAATAGTTGTTTCCGAGCGAAGTTTAATTAAAAGAAAATTTTCCATTAAATGGAATTAAAAAAAACCGTAACTTGTTTTGTGTCTTGAAATTCTCTGTGAAATCACATTTAACAAAAATAACTCTTATAATGCCATTCTAAAAGCATTTTGGATATAACTATATTCGTTCACTCCCTCAATTTCCTGTATATTTCCAATACTTATATTAATATGTACATTAATTTTTATTATCATTTTTATCTTGTAAAAATATTTCAATAGTTTTATGACAAATATGAAATCTCTGTACATATATATTTAATTTTTACATGCATATTTACCATAAGGCAAAATAAAATTACCAGTTGCGATAGTCTACGAATACAATACATATTTAACTGTACAAATACATATTTTTCAAATTTGCTCTAACATCTCATACCTTCTACAATTATGAGCTAATTCTTATTTTTTTGATGGTCAAACATCTCTTAAGTTCTTCATGAAGGTTTTGGACTAACTTTTGTGCATATAGTGCCAAGCTATTTTTTCTTTTATGGATATTAGTTATATATCTCATACTATAAATACAACGTATCAAACCTTTTATGCAATGCTTTTGCTTAAAAGCGACATTTCAGTAACCTGATCTATAAACAGTAGAGATAATGGCACTGCTATTAAGATAATTTTATTTTAATGAACGACAAGAAACGACAAGCCGTAGACTACAGACGTTTGAAGCCCGTGAAGAATTGACCAGCTATCTCCTTCTATAAAAGATGAAAAAGTTATAAAAAAAGCAGACCACTAATAAAAACAACTAAGTTCATATAGATCTTTATTCACTCATACAACTCATATAAGCAATCTTTTAAGAAATACCGCATTCATGATACACTATTTCTGACATCAATTTTTTTTTAATATTCATATTAACACTTTATCTACCACGTTAAGAATTGCCAGGAATATCAACTTAAAACTGTTTATTGAAGTAAAACTTCTTTAGTGGCGACTAGGGAGTATCCCAGATTTTTTTTCTGATGGAAGTAACGCTCAGTGAAGGAAGCGACGTGTGCGCTCCGAAAAAGAAGAACCACTGAAAACACCTACCTTTTCGGCCTGCTTTCGCCGTTCCTCGAATTCATCGTGTAAAAATATGCGGAACCTGTTAGAGAAAAACAGTCAAGAGCCGTATCTTAGAGACATCAATCTTTATTTATATATCAATAAGTGTTTTGAAGGTACATCCAACATAATATTTTACATGTAATCCCAACCTCACAGGAGGTTCTCGATAATCCTTATTTTTAGATGAATAATATACAATACATGGTTCTGGAAAATCACAAAGAAATGGAACCTGCCTGCAATCGAACCGGAACAGTCAGGGACTGATTTACGGCGGGGCATTCGGGGCACGTGTCCTGGGCCCCCGATTTTTAGGGGCCACCAAAACTTCCTTTTATGTAATCATAATAGCTACTAAAATTATCTCTCAAGAGAAAAATTTCTCATTACTTCATTTCATCACAAATATTCAAAATTTTTAATTTAATGTAACTTGTAACGCTAAAAATTATGCATTCGATTCGACATTCGATAAATTCGATATTCGCAAATTCGTTCGGACACCTCAGCATGCTCCTCCTTTTATCTTTTTAAAGGTGTGTGACGGCTGTAAATACCCATAAAAACATTTCAAAATCGTAAAATTCATGTAAGTGGTATCTGTCGTGACATTTTACTGATTTCTAAATGTTTACGTATGGTTAACTTAGGAATGATAATTGGTTTTAACGTAATTTAATTAAGCAATATTCTGCGGAAAATTTTTGTGCAGGCGCCTCCAAAAGCATCTGCGCCCTGGGCCCCCAAGTGTGTAGATCGGTCCCTGGGAACAGTAGATGGAAACGTCAGTTTAAGAACGCTTTTCCTGGATTCTAATCCAACTTCCAGACAGAACAAGGGGGTGGAACACCACAATTAAAGGGACAGTGGCTGCAAACGAACCTAAACAGCAGAGGGAAATTTTCGTTTAAGAACATTGTTGGAGGATCATACTTCGATCCCACGAAGGTAAATTTATAGGAGGGGACACTTCTCTAAGAAAGTTGGATAACGCCGTAGTTGCAAACAGATGGCGCTACGCACACTGGGTAACTGCGCATCTTCTGCTTATGCGCATCTCAGGTTGTTTATCTTTCCATCGAGGCGAAGTAAATGGAGATCGTTGAATTATCAGAACTTCAAAACATTAAATACATAAACTTAAGAACGTGATATATAGTAATTACTGGCTTCAGATGTGTGTTAATTACATAATTGTCTTAGAATACTATTTCGTAATGATTATAGGCAATAGTTTCGAAACGAAGTGATATTATTATTTGTCAAATGCCAGTTAGATTGGCCGTTAGGCCATTAAACTCCTAAATATTATGTATGTCATGTCTGTTATTATTTTGCCCAAAAGCTGTATTTTGAGAAATGTTAGTAAATTTAGAAGAATATAGTTTGTGTGAACGCAATATTTATAATGATATATATAGTGTAATGATATATATATTTATATATAGTAATAATATATATATATTTATAATGATATATATACAACGATTTAAGAATACGGGTATGTAACACCACAAAGAAACAAACACTGGCTGCAAACGGTTTAATAACAAAATAAAAGAATAACAAATGGACACTCCGTGGATTCTAACCCAACCTCAAGACGGAGCAAGCAACGGGTTAACAGGGGGATGGAACACCACAAAGAAACGGACCCTGGCTGCAATCAATCCCAAACAATAGACAGAACCTGCAGTTTAAAAACACGGATACAGAATAATAATTCGAAACCTACCAGCAGACGAAATCAACGCTTAAGAAAACTGTGATAGAAAAACACAAAAAAAAATACACTACCTGCATTTGAACTCAACTAACAGAGAAAACATCAGTTAAAGAACACAGTTAAAGTATAATACTAGACTATGGACATTCCCCCCATTCAAACCCAACCTCCAGACGGAACAATGGTATAAGAAAACAGATAAAGAATAATACTACAACATGGACACTTCCTGGATTCTAAGTAATTATCATGAATTACCGATGATTCTTACTGGAGATTTTAATGTTAATTCTCGCTCTCAAGAATCTCAGCTGTTAGTTGATTTTTAAAAGAAAAATTTGATCCAACTATGAATGCTTCTCGACTTCAATCAACAACGCGTTTTGGTACAACGATAGGTGATGTATTTTCAAGAAAATTAGCATATTTAGAGAGTAAAATTTATGTTTCACATTATAGTTACCACAAACCAATAATTTCATGCATAAAAAATTATGATGACATTCAAGTACCTATTTCCAATTAATGATATGAATATAACATTTACATAATCTTTGTAAAGTACATGATTAATAAATATAATTAAATTATATGATATTTATTTTAAGTTAAAGTTTAATCATTTCAGTGATATGTGTCGTAAACGTCAAAGAAGTTTTATTTCCTCTTGTTTTATTGGACAATGAGTGATCAATACTGATTAATGTAAAAAAATAGCCCTTCGGTTCATTTGACAACTGTGTTCCGTCATGCATTTCAGATGACGAATATGTTTCGCCATTCAAGCTAGTGTAAATTAAGCGTGCACATTCTTGTTTATAGCCAGAGTGATTTATAACTGTTGTGTATATATAGCAGATATAAGGGATACAGAGCGTTTTAGAAACCCAAACTTGAGGCACTTGTCCCATCAGCTGACATGTGGCAAGATCTTACGAGCATAATACTTACACATCCAATTTGCCTTAGTTTCTATGGAGCATTTGCGATGGAATTTCCATTTTCATCATTACTTTTTAAAGAAAAATTGGTACATAGCTGCGCTCCTGCATATGGATGCAAATCATAATTTGCGAAAGGTTCTGAAATTGCCTTTCACAGGTAAGTGGTTTTTTTCCATGTTTTTCCACTTACTTTTTAGAAATGAGACTTTTTCCAATTTATCCATATCCACTAAACCTTGGCGATAATGTTCTTGCGCCAAGAGGGTTTGTAATGCGTATGTACGCCGTAAATTTATTTTGTAGTTTATACCTACCAGTCGCCAAATATAGCGACAGAATACATGTCTAGCCTCTCTTTTCCTTTCCATGCTCTAGTATATTTCTAATTTTTGGTTGCAGGAGGAAGTTTCTTCCCGTCAGGGGTGCCAATTCAGGTACTTTGTGGCTAGATCTGGCCAGGATAGCCTTTCGAAAAGCAAAATTTTCTTAAAATAAATCTGTACTCGAGGGGTTAAGAAAAAATAATAAATAGTAGCTATACGTCTGATGACTGTTTCTTTAGCAATCAAAGAATCTTTTTAAAAAGAGTGTAGGAAAAGGAAAACTGAAGAAATCGAGTAAAACTTTGATTGGCATATTTTTGGGAAATCTATTAATTTGATCATGAAACCGACGTCTGAAAATTCAATAATGATGATTTTTTTTTCTGGCTCAACATGCATGATCTTACACAGGGTGTCTCAAAAGGTCTTTTACAAATTTATGCTGGTCTGTCATATCATGATGAACAAGATTTACATAGGAACCTGTGTTCTATAATGCAAACCACTACATCTAGAGGGCGATAATCACAGGTGTGTAAGAGAAAAAGAAAAGAATATCGACAGCGGCGTTAATATGATTTTTATTACAGATCATAATTACATCACAGCAGATGTTAAAAAATTTTTCCATTCGCTACAATGCATGCTTCGCAACGTCGGCGCATGGATCACGGACCCGTTCAAATTGGTCAGGTATGTCACGGACATGCGACGCTGCTTCTGCGGTCCTGGTGCTGAGATCCATCTCCGATGTTACGGGCGTCTCGTACACCGTGGACTTCATGTATCCCCACAGGCAGAAATCCAGGGGAGCTAGGTGGGGGGGATCCCTGTGGCCATGCGACTCGTCCGCCTCTATCAATCCAGCGATTAGGATATGTACTACCGAGGTATTCTTGCACAATGTTAAAGTGAGCGTACGCTCCATCATGCTGAAACCATATATTTCGGTGTGTAGCGGCTGGAACGTCACCCATCAGATTCGGTAAGACTTTCTAAAAAATGCGCTATTTCTTCCCGTCGAGGCGTTCAGGTAGTAGGTAAGGGCCAATTAACATGCCGTCGATAACACCAGCTCAAACGTTTACGGTGAAACGTTGTTGACGTGCATGGGCACGTGTACACCTTGGGTTTTCATGCGCCCATACGTGATTGCTGTGCAGGTTCAGGGCACCGTCCTGTGTAAAACAGGATTCACCTGAAAATAAAATCCAAGATGGAAAATCCGGCTGTGTGACCCGTTGTTGCAAATACCAGCGTGCGAATGCAACGCGTTGGTCAGCCGTGCAATTGTCCAAACAAAACTCGACTTCGTGTGACGACTGTTTGGGAAGCAGTCAAGGTACGTCCATGTCGCTGCTTGTGCATTTCCATCCGCAGCGCCGTATACGTAATGCATATCGGCCAATTCTGCATTTCTAAACTGATTCATCCTTTTACTTCAACATCTACGCCTGAAATGATTACGTTTCCCACTCTCCCCTGATCTTCGCCCTCAAGCCCTGATCATCGCCCTCTAGCGGTCGCAGTTTGCATTTTCGAACACAAGTTCCTTTGTAAATCTTGTTCATCATATGACATAAAAGGTTGTTAAGTTCATGAACGACCTTTTGAGACGTCCTGTATATCTGTTGTAGCTCACATATTTAATATTAATTGTTATTTGTTGCCTTTTTCTTAAATGTAATATATTCAAAATCGTGGATTTTTAACTTCTTTTTAATTCTGTTCTTATTTTTTTTTCATTATGGCTTTTAAAATTCGTTTCGCCTTTCACTGCATGCAACAGCATTTTACTGAGAATTTTTCTCAGACGCTGTGGAGCTCTCTAGTATAAAAATAGGTTTCTCTTACGCAGAGACTTATTATCGCATGGGCAAATCGGGACTTTGCCCAGGGCCCCAGCTCGAAAGGGCCCCCAATTTCAAATATTGCTCTGAAATATATTTTTATATCAAAATTTTATGAAAAATAAAACAAATTTCATAGATGGGGACACCAAATTCATCAGTGCCCGGGTCCCCCGTTGGTCGTAATCAGGCTCTTCTCTTACGTCAATTTGCACTCGTAACGGTTTTTACATTTCCCTCTGTTGGCGCTTTTTTTGGCATATTTTATTTCGATGCCATCCTCCAACTTTCAAAATTATTCGTTCTCAGTTTGATTACTTTAAATTTAATGGTATAAGTTCATGGCAAATGTGTAACTGGCGTTGGTTAACTCCACCAACTTTGTGTTTTCGACAATTTCATTTTACTCACTGTACCGCTTATCGATTGTAGAGTGAACACGTATTTTTTATGAAGCTGGGCCACCACCAGAGCGTAATATTAAATTATTTACTTTATAATGTTTCATCAATAAACAGAGGTTTTTTTTTTTTTTTTTAAGAATTTGAAGTTCATGTTGTTTAATATGTTTTTCCAACTACGTGCATTTTCGAACCTGTGGTTTTTGAGTTGGCACTACAACTAATTAATTTAAAATTAATTTAAAACTACTATAAATTTCTTCATCATAACGTGATTAGAAAGTGAGCGGAATGCTGTCCATTTAAAACAATCTTACTTGAATGGAACATGCAGTCGTGATATAAGCTGATTAAATGAAATATTTTGTAAAGGTTTTTCAAAGATAGTATAGTTACAATAAATCAATGATTTTTTTTTTAGCAATTTTATTCGGTACTTCTAAATACCTTTAGTCAATAAAGGATTAAAGGGCTTTAATACGAACGGGGAGTTTCAACTATATATTGTAAAAATGTACTTACAATTGAAGTGGTGCATTGAAACATGAAATAAAGACTATATTCTATTTCAATAGAAATTAGCTTATTTTGTATTGTTTTGCATGAGTGTGAAAACATGTAATGTGCTTCTGAGGATTGATTATATTATGGCAATACATTTTTTTTTCAGTAGTCAAAAAAAGGATGATATTTTTAATAAGGAAAATTATTTATAATGCATCATAGTTCAAGGTAATTTCTCAATTAAAAATGTAAGATATGTCACTTTAATTTAGAAAAAACAAATGGCATACATATTTTAAGGCAAATAATACACAAAGTAATATTATGTAGGGATTTTAAAGTAAAATTAAAAATTTAAATTTCATAATTACATTGTAACATATGATTCATCGACGAAAATTATTTATATAGTTTTTATGATATTACTCTTTTCAATATGCAAGGTATTATACTGAAGGGATAAAATATTTCATCCTAAGGTTTTACACATAAAGTTATCTATCGTTGAAGATATATTTCTTATCTTTAAAAAATTCAGACACGCGTACAGCAATCCTCATTTTTCAATCTTGCAAAATTTCATCGTTTTAATTAATTCTCATCAGTATCTGAAACCAGCTGCTGAAAAACAAATCTTATCGGTATTTTGATCATATCGGTTGAATGAAATATATACGTGCATTGTACACAAAACTAATTTTCTTCCTCCACTGTGTGATAGATGTTTCATTAAGAATGCAACGAGGTATTCAGTATTTGAACCTGAAAATCAAAATGCTTCATTGTTCCATAGATGAGTATTTTGTTTATTCAGTTATGCGATATGATTTAGCATTCGGTTTATGAAGAGATATGAAAAATTGTGTTCATTATGTTTGATCCCGAATAAAACTGAATCGGCTATGTCGTCGTCTTATTAATTCTGAAAAGCAAAGAATTTCTATTTCATCTTATTTCAAGGACTTAATTTAAAAGATGTGGAAGAACCTGGATATATTTTTATTTTGCTTTTCTTTTCTTGTGTTTCAGTCCCTAGAATAGAATTTAATTATTGAGACGCAAAATGAACTACACTTGTGAACTTAAATATTTTAGGAAAATTAAGACTTGTGAATCTCTAATCTGAAAAATGTATAATTAATCGATTATAATATTTCTGTAACTGTATTTTATTAGAAATCTAAATGGCTGGAATAATAAACCTCTTACTCAAAAATTTATTCCAAGCAAAACGCTTCAATTTAAAGTATTTAAGAGATTTTAAACGATTTTAAGCTTCCAGATCAAGAAGTAGTCGACAAATTTGAACTTCTATGCAGGTAGTTTAATTAATAGAATCTTTATAATGACACACATAAAATGGTCCTTATCAACAATATGATCATTTCGGCTGGTACAACCTTCCTCAGTTGTAAAACAGGGCAAGCATCTTCGTGAATAGAACGAACAGAACAAGTTCTTCCAGTTGAATTCTTTTTTTTTCTACTGGTTTAGATGCTTGAACATTTTTACGACTGAAGAAGAGCGAACCTTTGGTACCAGCCGAATTGATCATATTGTTGATAAGTATCATTTTATGTGTGTTATTGTACAAAGTTTTTATTAATTTTACATTGTAAAAACAGTGTTTTTTGAGTGCTCTTGTCAGGCAGTTTAATGTTTGTGAACAGACAGTACACTACCTCTGCATGTTATGCCTTCAGTCCTTTGCCTGATTCTAGTGACCAGACATCTTTTTGAATGTATGATACTTAGTGTGTGTACAACATGTTTCAAAAATTAATAACATTTACTTTAGCTTCTTGCTTACATACGTGACCTTTCAAAAAGGGATATTAAAAAGGAAAAAATATGCCAATAAATTTAGTCGTATTGAGGTAAGAAGACATAGTCACATCCGCACTTTTTACGAAGTAAATCACGGAAAATTAAATAATGTCTACTCCTATTGACGGTGATTACTCAAAAGAGATTCGCATTTACTCTGTTCCTTATTTTAAGATAAATTTATTACACTGAAAATAAATAAGAAAACAGTGAATAATATTTACATATGTTTCGTGACAAAATACTCAAGAACTATATTCATTTATTTTATATTGACTGTGTCGTATTTCCTCAAAATAAACAAGAGTTAGAAGTCATTCCGAAAGCAAATTTAAAGGAACTCTACACGCTAAATAGCACGATATTTATTGCACGAAAATATTTCAAACTGAACATGGGTTTAATACACTTTAGGAAAACTATCGTTTTTTAAAAAAGAGAGAATTATAGACAAGGAGAAATGCATACACTATACAACAGTTTCTGAGCTGCCTTAATAGTAAACAGAGATAGCAAGTAAAAATTATGAATAAATAGGAACTAAACATTTATCTTATTGATACTATAAAATGAATTAAATGATGGTGCCTGAAGACACTTTTGGTGAAGGTTAGCACTGCGTTTTGCTCTAGTATATGATGTTTTTACTTTCAGCTTACCTGCCAATTTGTTAAGTTTTGTTTTTATATCAGCCACAATTAAACGTATTAATAACGTATGTTACTACTTTTCTTTTCTTGAAATCGAATTTTCCTGCATGAACTATTAGCCTTCGCTGCTCATTGACGAAAAATTTCGTAAATTGATTGTTGAACATTTTTTTCTTTAAATTATTGATTGTATGTTCATTAAAATATTTTGTTTGCTCAAAAGGATTGTTAAATCAGTTCGCTAATAAATTTAGTTGAATCAAGCAAAATCTTTTAAATCAACAAAAGAAAACTGCTAATCTGCTTAGTCAACTTTTTTCTTTCTTCTTTATTTATTTTATTTTTTTACTGACAAAAAAAGGACATTGCTAACAAGGCATATCTACAGCTATTTAGTAATGTCATTATCTATTAAAATGCGTTTTTAAACATTTCCAATCGTTTTTAGTTTACAGCAAGCGTTACTTTAACAAACTAAGGACATTTTACTTCTCCTTAAATTTTACATGGTAAACTTGGCGTGTTGTAAAGGTTTTCGGTGTTTATCACAAGCTCTTTTTGGTAAACAGGGAATTAAAAACTAAAAAAAATAATTGAATAAATAGATAAAACATTAAATATTCCGGATTTCTGAGGAGTATGTGAAACTGAATTTTAAAACCAAGAGGAAAAGAAGTAATTTCGTATTTCATTTAATTTAAGTTTTAAGCTGAAATATTTTAGATACGGAATTTTTTTTAAATTGTTTTATATTTTCTGAACTGCAAATAAAATACATATGTGAAGATGCATTGAATATAAGCACTTTTAAATTTGTAATTGATTTTTCATTCAATATGAATGAATGTAAAAAACCAAAGTTTTAACCTTTTTCAGTTTTTTAATTCTTCTAATAATGTATAAAAGATATTTTTATAACCCTGAAATAACATTCCTGCCAACCCCCAATTTATGTATATGAAAAAAATAGGAAAAAGGAATAAAAAATGTTTACTATTCTCTAAAATATTTATGCAAGAATGTAATGCAGCAATGACTTCACAAACATAAAATGAAGATCTTTTGTTTCATATAAAAATAAAGTAACTTGTTCTCATGCGAATAAATAGCATATGAATTGATATTCAGGCACAAAAGATCTACCGCATGCACTTCTTTTTGTAGTTCCGTACGAAAGAAAACTCAATTACATTGGGTTTTCGTATTAATTCCCGGAGCCATGAGCTGATTTTCTATTTGATGTTTCTTCAAATATGCAATGCAAAAAGAATTGAAACAATGCGAATGATTTCTCATTTTCTTTGGGGAACAGTTTTAGTCACTAGAACAAGGTTTTTCTCAGCTTCTGTGATTAAAAAGGAATTGAGATTTGTAAATGAACGAGAAAAGACAAGCTTTAAAATATATCTTTAGAATCTTGTCTAGATTTTGATATTTTGTTTGTACTTGCTTATTTATATTTGGAATTTTTAAAAGGTGGTTCCCATTCGTAGAATAATCTTTCAGTTTTAAATCTGTTGGCAGGGTTTCCAGTCGTACACTTTTAGGAAAACCACGCAATAATCAGAAATTAAAAAAGGAAAAAGAGACACAACTTTTAATCATCAAAATATTAGTAAGAAACGTTTTTGTGCATTATAAAATAAGTAGAATAATGTGTACATTTTTCTTTAAAATAGCAATATTAAAATTAGAACAGTAAAGTTGCAACAGGAATTGCTTATTAAACTCTACCGCGTTTTTATTATAGTGATAAAGAATAAACGGAAGCATATAGCTAACAGGAAAAAAACATCAAACTGTGTGATGCAGTTAATCACATATTTATAATTATTTTCATACAGTTAATTACACATGTATAATTACTACTGTTTTCCCTTCACTATTCTAAATTTAATACTCTTTGCCATTTTTAAATCCCCCATCTCTCCATAATGCTATTTAACTTTTTCTTAAATTACTTTGGTTTTAGCATTTGCAATACAGTTTGTTGGTGCCTTTCGTCTGAGAATTCATTTTATTTTCTTCGTTCCCACGGGGCTTTAATAATTTTGCATAGGTTACATTTTATCTCTATTGATCCCCTCTGTGGCGTGTCACATTTAAATTTTAGCATACGCATGTAAGGCCCAACGTTTCTTTTCATTTTTACAATCTGGCGATTTATTTGGCGACTTTTCCCTTTCAGCGCTCTGCTCTATCGCTAGGTTGGCCTTGGGTTCTCAGACCTTTTCCACACACACTTCTTGCTTTGATCTCTGCCCTGTAAGGTCAAGTATCATGTCGCTATTTCGCCAGCCACCGCACTAACCTTATATAATTTGTATTTATTGGTAATGTCAATAAAATATAGTACAACTCTCTATCGGCATGGACTTCCAGGTTATTGCTTACTTCCACTATACGACAGAATAGAATAAATTACTTTTCGTGAGTGTAAAATGTTTCCCCTCGGAATTTACACCACAAGCCGTTCTATACAAAACAGTTTATTAACTACTTCAGAATGAGTATCCGAGCAGAAATATGTACTGAAAAATTATCTACTCTTAATAAAAACTAATGATATACGTAGAAAATTATAGACAAAAAGCAAACTTTACTGTTATGCAGTGTACATTGAAGACGAATCATACTGTCACCAGAGATGATGATTTTCGTGCTTAATTTATCTGTTTTATTACTGTTTTTTTCCAACTATATGCTTAAATTCCTATAGGTATTTTGAGTATTTAAAAAAGCAAAAGGAAGGTTATTAAATAAAACGCTATTACGCATACAATTATCAACATTTTTTATTAATTCTTTTTGTGTTTTACAAATAGAGGGTGGTCATAAAAAGCGTCCTGTTATATGGACCTCTAACCGTCAAACCGATGAAGATAAGATTTGAACTATAGTTATTCAAAGGGTGCAGATTGGGGTTGTTAAACCAACAGAGCTTTTGCGGCCACTATAACGGCAAAAAAGTATGGAACTTTTCTAATGATAACACGGGCTTTTTCCTGCTAAAGTTGATCAGCACATTGAAAAACCATGTGGTTTTTCAATGCGCTGTGTTGGAGACGATAGTGTCCAGATGCGAAGTGTTGGAACGATATACGTGTGGCGAAAATTCACGGCATAAAACATTTGCAAAGAAAAGCATTGTAACGAACCAATGACGGCCCAAGAGAGGAAAGGCAAATTGTTTTTAATGAAATTATATTTTCAAGTGTCCTACTGTGAGATTAATACTGTCAATACACTCGCTCTCTGTATTGACTTTGGTTCTTTACAATGCTCTTCTCTGAAAGATATAGAGATTATATATTAAAAATTGATACAGGTGTATATACTATATATATACTAGGTAGAACTCTATTTCAAAGATCGTGCTATGGATTAGGATTATTGAATCCGTGCGACGCTGAAGCTCTCAGAGTACCACAGACTGCTAATGAATTGCATTGCTTTAGTTTGATGAGACTGTTACGCCTGTGTACTCCATCAATGTGACGTCACACTAAGAGGTAACACACTGCTTTAAAAATTGCCTAACCTGGCAGAACAGCATCTTCATTCTTTAGTAAAATTCTATCAGGTTGTAACGAAAGTTTTCCGCCATATCTGCCTGAAATACTAACTTCTAACTCCTTAGATAACTGTTTTTGAACTTTCGGTACCAAACCTACACAGTGTCACATGATACAACAATAGTACTTAAAGCTGTACTCATAATTCGTTGATATTATGTAGCTGGCTTTTTGCAACACAACTAGAAATAAATGATGGTTCTAATCCTCTAGAGTGATAGTTCTATTTGAGACACCCTATACTTAATGATAACTATAATGCCAAAAATCGTTTGACAAAATATGAGCAAATACGCCAACGAGAACTGTAACAAAATATACCGAGAACTGTAAACAAAAATATATATTCTCTAAATAAATACAAGAAGTGATGAAAGGTATGCATATTTTTTATGCTTCGGCAACGAGAACTGTGTGCTGACGAAGTTTGCGGTGGCGGGAAACTTTCGTTACAACCTAATAAAATTACGTATTTTCTGTAGTCTTACTAATCTAAAAAATTTCTTAATCTAAATTGAATTTGTTTACGTTCTTTTTTTCCCGCGCAGACGATATTTTGATTAAAAATGACGATAAAAATTAACCAGAGGAAAATTCACGATTGTTTCTATTGTTGTTCAAGGAAACTATTTAAAATGGGATACCGGGTTTTATAATCTCAAGTAAGATCTACTTCTTTGATCAAACACTTAACGTCAGTAAGATCTACACTTACTGACGTTAAGTGTTTTAAAATGAATTAGAAACAAAGTGTAATTATAATTCATTTTTGGGTGTAAGTAATTTTATTGAATATAGTTATGCGTGTCGCAAATATAGTGTTATTTTTACAGATTACGTTTTGCTACTGGTAGTTACCAACATATGTTAGGAAAATATTTTCTCCTTCTTGTGCGACTAAGGGTAGTTTATAATAAAAGACGGCATAAACACAGATAATTCGATAGCTCTAGAATGTTATGGAACCAACGTAAACATCTGTCATGTTGGTGACGTGATTACACTTTTAGAGCACACTGCAATGACTTGTGTGCCTGTTGTGCACAAACGTATTGCCATTTAGACACATGTGCTACGTCATTAAATAAGGTGCTCAGAGGATTTGCCGTTAAAAGATTTAAATAATACCACATATTGTAGATGGCTCACGTCAAGAATCAACGTTCTCCGTCTGTACCCTCAGTACGTGAAATTCGTCAACGGAACTGAAAGGCTGATTACTTTTATACTGAAGGTGTATGCACAAGTATGGTTTTGTATCAAATAGAAAGTCTTTTGGAAAGATGGTAGTAATAATGCTTGAGAGACAATTCCCTGCTGAAGATGGTATTTCGATGAAGATTTAAAGAAAATTGCTGATCCAGTTATTCAATGCAAAGCTTACTTCGCTCATCTAGAGAGAACTTATTACCACGTGTGACAAGCGATGATCGTTCTCAGATCTGAGCAAAGCTGTATGCAAAGAGGGGGGGGGATTCGTTGGTTCACTCTCCCCTCCCGAAACTTTCAGGCTCATAAATTAGCGTTTGTAGAATTGCACTGAAAAACTATCACACTGAAACATAAAAGTTAAAACGTTCCGAAATGATTTTCTGGCTACAGCCTTCCATCTGCCATTTAGAAGAATAATGTGACTAATGAAAAAATAGAAGAAATAATTTACTTTCTTATTCTTTCATTAATTTTACAGCCTCTGATTACATCAATTTCATTGATTGGAATAGCTACCAAGTTACCGAAACTTTAATTTTGTCACACTTTCCAGATGACAACGTGCAATCTTTGGCCCCTAGTACAAGCTCTAGTTGAATTAAAATCCCAAAATTTCCTTGTCATGCCAGTGTAGAATGAATTGCTAAAATTTTCACATAATCCGCTTATTCGGTGTGCGGCTCGAAAAACAGATAGATATATTAGAGATGAGATATAGTCTTAAGCTATTGAGCCTTAAGTTAAAACTTCATGGCCACTTACAGTATTTTTAAATAAATAATAGAGTCAGGGTGGAATTTTTAAATTTTCTACGGAATAAATACTTCGAGTTATACGAAATTGCAAATATTGCACCAATGGACGATATTTTTCAAAGTCTCAAACATTTTGCAGATTTACTACTAATAGTGCACCAGAATGATTCCGAGCTATGACAAGCTTTAATATCTATTTTTATAGATTTTTTATGCTTTTTTAGTCAATAATTTAGTAAAATGACGAAATTTCGGAGCCTTCTTTCTCGACAGCTTAAGATATTTTTTTGATTTAACTCAAAGTTTGAATTATGCCTTATTACAATATTGAACTTGTCCGCACTATTAGCTTTTCATTTTCAAAAATTCCATTTTTTCGGCACACCCTAGTGTTTATAGAAATATAATTTTCCTCAAACGATGTAACTTTTACAAGAAAAAAGTATTCAAGTGATTATTTTCTATCCTAATAATATATTATGAGCCTAATTAAGCTTTTTTAAAGATATTATCGAAAATAAACAAAAATATATATTCTCTAAAGAAATACAAGAAGTGATGAAAGGTATGCATATTTTTTATGCTTCGGCAAATTGCGACGTCAGATAAAATCACGCTTTTTATATTGTTATTTTCGAAGACAAAATAACAAATTTTGCATCTATATTGGATTACGTAGACCTAACATCGGTATTCTCAATTTTTGCAATTTAATCTCGTTACATCAAAAAGAAGAGATAAGAGGACTTATTTCTTTTTTGCCGCTGCGTATAGTGTCTAGAAATAGTGATGCAAGATTCCGACTTCTAGCCTATTCGTTGAGTCAATTTAATGAGGTCAAAATAATGCCGTTTTATCTGGCAATGGTAGATTACAAGATAAAAGTATGGGCAAAGCGTAGTTGCCGGAGTTGTAATTCTTTAGGGAAATCATTTACAGTTGCCGAGTAAGCATGTGCCAAAAAATATTGAAAAAATAAAAACAGAATAAATTCTTTTTCTTCCGTTTTTCTGAAAATAATTGCTGAATTTAATGTTCTGCAGTGTTCTCATGGGAGTAAACTCAAAGAGGAAAATGCCTTCTTTTTTTAGAGATTTTCATGTTTCGGATTTGACAGAATTTTCTACCATATTAAAATTTCTTTGCTGACAAAAATATGCACAAAAGTAATACTTTTATGGAGTTATAATGTACGCAAGAAATATTAGTGGTATACATTAAGGGCTTTTTCGTAAATTTTTTTCATCATTCGAAAACAGGAATCCATAGCATGTATTAAAGAATTGTTTTATATCTCTGATAAACATTGGTATTGATCATCTACTCTTTTCAGACTGAAATATTCATTTTTAGTTACCGTTTCACTAAGAATGGCAATAATTGTAAAATTTTCTATACTGGAATTATGAGATATTACTTTTAAAAAAATTCATATCAGATTTTTCCACATAATACCTGCTTAATGTTCCTTTTTGTAGTGTAATAAAAGTTTACTTCAACTGTTTAATCTGAAATGATTTCGAATTAATATAATGCTAGTATCATTTATTAAAATATTTTTTTAATTTATTTTGATAGTACTAGTTTAATTAAGTATTTTAACTAGCCTTTGTTTAAAATCTTTAATTTCATAAATTGATATACATTTTAAAACAGTCAGAATCAGTTGCAATACTTTCAAATGCTAGATAACAATAAGTTCTAAAAGTTTTTAAAGAATTTACGTAAAAATCTGGAGATAAACAGTTAAACTGTATTTGATTTTTTATCGCAGAAATTTAAAATTTTGCTAAGTATTTAAATGCATCTAATCACATATTAAAGTTAACCATTTCAAGAATTGATTTGCTAGCATTAATAAAGAAACATATATAACTGTATTTCTACCTCTCTCCTATAATTTTTGCTCTTTGACTTGATCATCTTTAAAAATCATTTATGCCGAAATTATTCTTTTAAATAAAAACATAAAGTTTTTAACATAAAGTTTTGAAAAGTTTATTTATTATTGTTATTATTGCTATTATTATTGTCATTATTTAGTCATTGCATATTACCTTCCGATTCATGAGATGATAGGATGATAAAGGTTTAAATACTGTGACTTATCAACCGAAATCATTCTGTGATTGCAGTTTAAGAAGAGTTAATCAGTTCATCACTAATGGTGAATTGCAAGGAAACTTGGTGTCGTGTGGCACAACATATTTGATTCCTGTGCACTAGGCGGTACTAAATTTTCTCTTCTCCGACATATTTCGTGCCTGTTCATCAATTATTGTCTCCAGTTGCTAAATGCCTACCGTATAAAACTGTCCATTGGCGTCGTCCCATCTTCATGGAACTACTGCGAATCTCGCCGAGCAAGGGCTTGTGGATGAATAGCGTCGTTCATCGAACCATCTAGTTTCCCTTTTTAAAGGTGATGATTGGCAACAGACGAGATGATATCGTTACAGTGGGAATCCCTGCTTTTTGAACCACATGTGCATTTTTTTGGTGAAACGGACATAAGAAAAAGATTACGTTGACAATTAAGGAAGATATTTTTTTATCTATGTTCGCAAGATAAAGTGTCGGCATTGACATTTGCGTGTTTTTTAAAGATCATCATTTTTTTTTAAATAAAAGTTATTTTTAGTTCAGAAATTGTGTCATCATGTTCATAAATTTTTTTTCGGACTTCAATCTTTGTTTGAGCGTGTTTTCAAATGGATGTGAGCAGCAACTAGGTGTAAAGTTAAGTGGCTCGTTTTCCCTATCTACTGTCGGAGGAATTCTAGCATTTTAGTCTTTTCTAAGTTTAAATCAAGAGTTGGGCTAACCTGTGGGTTACCGCGTGACTCATCTTTTTTCATTTCCTTTTCATTTACGTCCGTATTATTGTTGTTTTTTGTTATAGATTATTTCATATTTTTAAATGTTACGGTTGTTTACACCATGCTTTCAATGACATAAAATGAAATATATAAAAAAAATCATGGCATACTTTTTCGGTTGGATTTCAGTACCAACAAACAAGCAGGCATTATAGTTTCGAAGCTATAATTCTTAGAAACATAATGAATCATTTATAATCACCGTGTATTAAAAAACCGAGAAGAGTTCATTTTCCAGCACAAATACATTCTTCATGTGACCTACTTAAAAATATTCACCAACATATGAGCAGTATCTTTTAATGTGATTAATTAATTGTACTCATGGAAAACACTCCAGAGTTAACATTACTATTTGATTTCGAAACATCCTGGCTTAAAGTACGCTTCCTAAAAGTTTGCATACCATACTTTAAGAAATCCTCTACGTAATAAAAACATTTGCGTATTCTGAAAATAGATGAAGTAAGGTTCATAAAATCCCCTGTATTATTTATAATAGAACCAGAAATTTCAACTAATCTGGGAATTTAAAGTAATAACAATATTTTTTTCTGGAAAAATTTCAGTTAGAAAATATAGCTCATGGAGTAGCATTTAATAGTTGAATTTATAAATTTATCTTTTTATTAGGCTATCATTAACAATTCTGATCAATGTCATTTTAGATGCATTGAAATTCTAATTAGTAGTTAAGAGAGAGAAAAAATAACTTTGTCTCTCCAATGTCACAGTTAGAGGAAGCTATCGATAATTGGTAAATCAATTTATAGGCTTCAAAGAAATTATTGAAAAAGACATCAGCAATTATTCTAATTAACACTCTCTTTCAGAGAGCTTAAATGATGTTGTTTGATTATTAACAAAGCTTTATTTTTTATTAATGATATTTACATACTAATTATATATTTACTAAAATGAGAAGAATCAGAAATTAACTTACATAATCTTATTGAAAGCTTTGCTGGATTAGAGGACTGTACGAGAGAAATGCTAGTAAAGATAACGTAATGTGTTTATTTTTTCAGTCTAACTAAAATCAGCTAGTAATTAAGAAAAAAACAATTAAAACTGCCTGAAACTTTCTTCCACAAGTCACGTACCTAGTGATCGATAATTGATTTATCAATAATTGCAACAGATACAACATCTGAAGTAATAAACTGACAGTATTTTTATGAAAGTTAAAGTATTTTATTTTATTATGATTGGGAAGTTAAAATATATTTCAGTATAGTTTGCATACCTCAGACGGCCTTTAGAAATATGATAATATTCAAAATTAAGAAAAATTAAAAACATACAAAGAACAATAGGAACGTTAAACGTAATGATATAGATTCTACACTATTCCTATTTATGCATTTATGCAGATTTATTTACAAACATCGCTATACGTATACATTCATAGTGATCGGAGAGATTAATTCCAAAAACATTTAGCATTCATATTTTCACTCTGTTGTTGATTTGAGATAAATATTTTTTCTAAAAATGCAATTATTTAATCAATAAACCAGTTATTCCAACATTAACGAATAATCTGCCATAGACTAAAACACTTAAATTATACACACCACTGTGACAGTTAAAAAACCGGACTGCGTTTGACTTAGCCGTTTGGTTTGGTGTGGAGTAGTGGAAATGGAATAGTGTTGACTTTGATGCTTCCGGTGCATGTCGTACGTTATTCCGTCCCTCTATCTAGTTTAGTTTGTTTTGTAATCCTTCTTTGAGTAAGACGTAGTGGTGTCAAGTACCGTGATCACAATAAGCTTAAAAATCGAACAGCGCTTCAATTTGAAATTCCCCGTGACATTAAAAATATCCCTAACTGAATGTTTTAAACAATTAAAAGAGGAGTTTGGAGATAATTTTATGTCACGTAGTCAAATTTTTAAACGGCACAAACGATTGTCGGAAAGTCGGGAAGATTTTAAAGATGATGAACGTTCTGGTTGAATTGAAAAGTGCCTTAAAGGTTACTCATGTCAGTCTGTAGAAGAGGTGAAAGCAAAATCGGCAGACTTACAGAAGAAGGTGGTACCTAATGAGCGATATATTGATAAGGAAGTGGACTAAAATATATTTGTAAAATTTTTTTAATAAGGTTAAATTTTAAGACAAGTCTCGTTATTTAATTGTCACAAAAGTATATGTACTTTCTGGCTGCAATCGCTTTGAGAATCAAAACTTAAAACGAAAAAACTTCGTTTGATTTCAAAAACTCAAGTTCTTAAAAAATCAATTACAATAAAATAAAATGATCTTCCCAAGTGACCTTCATTATAATCATTTCGCAACTCTTTTTCATAAATTGTTATTCGTACTCATAAAATAATAAAGACAATTTAATTCTTCCGTATTTTAGCCAATGAAATAAAATGATTTAGATGAAAAAAATACAAAAAAAACTCGTTTGGGTTGTTTAAGTATTAAATCACTTTACTTGAGACTTGAAGAAAAACGGATTGAGAATGGTTAAATTTAATGTCTCTTAAGTTCCCAAAATATGAATCTGGAGAGATAAACCTTGTACTGATGATTTATGACATAAATTATTTTATTAAGTGAGCAAACATAAACGATCATTGAACAAAAATGCGTTTCTCGGAATTATTTAGTTTCTGGAAATATTTTCGCTCTGGAAATTTCTGATGCTGAGTACCGTGATTAATAGAAAGGACATAAAAAGAGATTTTTTTATTTCTTTCATTCAATCTTTTGAAGTGAATTACTAAATTTTAGTCAGGAAATTAGTTATCACATTTTTCTATGCATGGTGCAATTTTGAAAAAAAAAAAAAAAAGTTTTCATGATAACGACATCCCTTTTTAAAGCCTGTGGTTTTCTTTTATGATTATTTTCAACATATTTGAAAAACTAAATATGAGTATTAACCTTTTACATGTCATTGTTCCCAATTGGGAACATCAAATTAAAAATTTATTGAAAAATTTAATTTTATAAATATCGACTTGAAAACATTAGCAGATATAGTTAAAAGATGACTTGATTAATTTTAAATAGAATTTGCATTTCTATCATTAGTGGGAAACTGGACAAAAAATCATAAAAATAGCCATTCATTTTCATAATTTTTTACGGAGCTACCTTGATACACCCCCTTTCCCTTCAAACTTAATTCATATCTTTACTTAAATTAAAAAATAAATCTTTCATTTATACTTATTATTTAAATTTCCCATAAAATTAGAGTCAAAGTATAGCCCCTAAAAGTGGAGTCAAAGATGACCAATGTTCCCAAATGGGAACACAGTGAAACTTGTATGCAATTTTTTCCTCATTTAAATGACTAATATCCTCCAGCCACCGCAGGCTTTCAACTTTTTAAAAACTTCCTACATCCATCGAAGTTTTACTTAAATAGCCTAATATTTTTATGGTTTGATAGGCGAAACCTTAACATCTAAAGGAACACATAACGACTGTTGAAGCAGCAGAGCAGTTTATTATTTATAGAGGTAGGAATTTAATAAAAAGGAACGACTGCAATATCTTCCTTTTACTAACGGATTAGGAGGCAAAGTATGCAAAAATCTAATTTAAAATATGCCTGGATCTGAATTCGGTCTGTAAAAGGTTAACATGTATTTTATATTAAAAATTTATTGTAAAGATTGGATATGTCATAAATATGCATGACGCAAAACTTTAAAGAGTGCAATTTCTGCAAGAAGAAATTCAAATCATTTATATCTTTATATATAGGCTCAGACAGGGTAATTTGGAAACTTTTTGTGAGTTTCAACTTTGTGACTTTTTAATTCTTTTAACCTCTTGGGTACATTTGATGTCTGAGAGACGTCATTCACATGTTTTCCCTAGGAGCGGATGACCACGCTTGGTACCAAACTTGCTTTGAAAAATATCACACTCTGCATAATTATTAGTAATTGGTTTTTTGTTATAGCTTGCATTTATTTCATTTAGTTTTATTTTGTTGTAACTAATTTGTTTTTGTTTGGCAATTCTAATTACTTGAAGACATCTTAATACTATGTCACCAATCTTTTAGAAATAAATAAATTCTTACGTAAAATGTACTGCTTTTACATACTACTCCAAGCAACCAAAAATTATATCCGTTCCACATGCAAATATTTTCTCAAATAAATCGCTACCCAAAGGGTTAATTATAGGAAAAAATATGGATTTCATGAACAAATTGGAAACTTTGATTTACTAACAACAATTAGCAAAAATTTTGTTTCCATAGAATTAATTGTTTAAAATTTAAGCGAGTGGTCAAATTACCCAAAGAATATCACAAAACTGAAAGCATTTTTGGTAATTACGACAACCATTGATAACTTTTTCAATTAATGCGCCATGATAAATTTTTTGGTAAATTGTAATATAACAATTTTTTTTCAATCTAACTTTATTAATATTATTGATATCTAATTAATTGTAAAGTTTTTGTTTGAATGCATAATTTGGTCTAAAACAAATGGATTTCCCTTGTGCGCATTTTCTATTCACTGTTAAGTGTAATTATGTTTTTTTGTGTAGAAATGACTTTTCATGATTATCTGAAAATATTTTTATTTTACATAACATTTATTTTAACTCCATTAGATATATTTCATTAAACTAGGCAAATCTACTGAAACCTACGTGACACTTCTCTTAAAAAATATTTTAATCTCGAGACAAATGGTCGTGTATTAAATTATATATTTTCATTTCATTCAAGAATGCCATCCATGTGAAGAAATTCCTTTAATTTTTTTTCTCAAAGGTGAACACTTTACTACACTTTTTGATGATTCAGAGAATTGGATGCGGGTACATTAGCAAACCGTTATAAGCACAAATTTTAGTTAACTCTGGAAAAGTTCAATCGATATAAACTTTAATTATAAAACGTTCCATTTATAGTTAATACTTTTAAAATTTAATTTACCATAGCCCTAAATTTTCAATGATGTACTTTATCACCCTTTACAAAGAAGTAAACATTGTAAATGATTAATTGTGAAATAAATTAATTGATGATTGAAACCTGAATTATATAAGATGCTTCAAAGTGAATTATAATTATTAATTATTGTTATAAATTGTTACGAAAGTTATTTACTTCGCAGTTAATTATGTTTCGGATTCTTAGCATCAATTTAATCCATGTAATTCTTCTCAAAAACGAAAATTGGAGAAAAGGAATTAGTAAAACATGGCCACAAAATGAATGTAATTTTAAGTAATGGGACTTTTGAAAACTTTGAGATTTGAACAGTTATTATTGATTTATTTGTTGGAGGCGTTACAGTTCAAATGCTTTAATGGTGTTCCCGTATCGGCGTTCTCTAGGTTTAGAAAGCTTAGAATTATTGTTGTGTGTTTCAAAGGGAAAAATAAATGTAGAAGGGTTCGATTCAATGCAAGTTCCAACAAACAAGTTCTTATTAATTACATTCGATATACAGTACTTATTCTTAAGTAATTGCTTCTGTTGGTTTTTGGTTCGAGTATCAAACTTAGATTTACACTTTCGTGGTTCGTGAAAATTACACAAACTTCTTTGTTTATGCAATTGAATATTCATGGATTTTTAAAATGATCATACTTTCAATGCATGGGTCAATATATTGAAAATTTCCAATAACTCTTTGCTGATTGATTTGGCTCATGGTTTCTTGTAATTACTTTTTTGTAGGTAATATGATAACGTGAATTTAGTTTTACGATTAAGTGATGTCAAGTCAGTAAACTGGCGATTTAAGCTGTTTAATCATTGGGAATCATTTTCAGCTATAGACATTAGCACTATACTACCAATACGAAAAAAGTTTTCTAATGAAAGTTACTTTTTATCCTTTAATTTGTATCAGGTGGCCTTATTATTAAAGAAAAATGATGTTGTTTGGCGAGCATGTATGCAAAGAATTCCAATAAAAAAAGAAACATGGTTTCAAAAAAATACTGACACACTTTACTCTAAAGCGAATAATCGTGGTGTTCGACATTTAGAATGAACTGTTGCATTTCTTCACCATTTGAAAGTTTCTTCATCATTTCAAAGTTTGAATTCCCGCTTTCTCGTACACTTCTTATATACCACCAACCGCGTGTCTTCTTTCAGAAAAGACGAGACTGATTATTCGTGTTCATGTCATTCACTAAGTGCTGTACGCATTAATGTAAATGGACTGTGTAGCATTATATGCTAAATGTTATTATATGCAACATAGGTTATAAATATGTTTCATTAGCTTCATGCTCACCGTTATGGCACAATTTCGGTTTCTGAACAACAATTGCAGCTAAAGGTTAGGGATCTTAACATATTTTTTTTTTCCAATTAAACCATTTTGGCTCTCTCTTATCATTAAATGCGTTGCCCTGGAGTATTTTTCCGGAAGCTCAGATCTGTTTGTAATAGGTGTCAAAATTAAAATAAATAGTAGTTAAAATCATCACAGTAATTTTCTGTCGCTTTATCACAATTAAAGTTTTTTTTTTGCCATGTGTTACAACCTGCAATGTCTAATTTTTCACAGTTTAATAATTACTAGATGCGTACCCGTTCTCCGCACGGTGGGAAACGCATATTTTCCTTACACATATATAATTCGAATTAAACCCAATAATGCGGAATCTCTAATAGTGAAAAATTGCTGGAATTCGGACGAAAAACTGACTCCATGAGTGGAAATTTGAGACGCTTGCAATATGATGATACAAAAACTACGTCATTGTCACTGGCGATCAGAAAAGTAAGAATTTTACGGTATGCAGACAAAACTTTTCTCTTTCAAAAAATGCCTGATTTCTACATCATATAATTCTCTTTGTGAGGTTTAATTTATAGCATTAATATAAAGTATATACCTCATAAATAACATTGCATGATGTTGAAAACAATTTTATCTTGCATTTCGCAAAGCGTGGACAATGCATTAGCGCAGTTATTTTGCAGAGGACTTTATTGAATTTCACCTAAATTAACAAAACCTACATGAAACAATGAATGCATCATTTACATTTAAAAGCCAAAAATGCACCCTGCTCCCGTGAAAATCATGTAGCTTTTGTAAATGAAAACTTTCGTGATGTAACTTCTGAGAAAAAGCTTATTACCCTTATTGAACTCTGAATGCAGTATCACACTTGTTACATAAAAGTGACGTTGATCTCACTGTCAATTCGCTCTAAATAAATAACTAATTTTATATTTCATTTTTTACAAATTACAGTTGACCACTTGATAACATGGGTCTACAACACGAATTCTTTGAACACGGCGAAAACATTACGATAGTTTTCGTGTAACACGTTAAAAGAGGCTCGTACAGCACGGTAAAATGAGACATATGTTCTGATATTATGACGCTTTAGCTCCTGTAATTAACATACCCTTTGAATGGCAACACCAAACATCATTGTATTTTTACGGAGCGCAAATAAGTTTTGCCGCGATTATACCGCGCAGTCCGCACTCCAGGTGGAGTATAGCGCAGGACCCGTACAACACGGATTCCTATAACACGGAACGTATCTACCGTGTTAGGGAATCTACTGTAGTTGCATAATGTCAAATTCAATAGTTAAGAAAATTCTGAGTTGCCGCATTTACTAATATTTCATCTCACCTTGGTGGCCGAAATGTATTAAAACCAAATATCCAAACTGTATCAAAAGTAAAATTTACTAAAAGTAAAATTTTTAATTTTGTATAACCCTCTGAACAACTTCGGAGTTTGCCATCTACGACGGTTTTGATCTTTTTTTTTTCAATTATCAGTGATCAATATACTTCAGGATCGGAATCTCCGTGGTAAAAATGTGGTCTAAAAAATCTGACACCAGAAAATTCTGATTAACATAGTGGGGTTACACAAATATGCGCCGGACATACGCTCTTGCATATGCACGGAGGAGCAAAAACATTAGAGGTTATGTGCTGCTCCGGATAATCTGCCAACGAAACAGCAAAAATGACGTAAAAAATGACATCCACACGCGAAGGAAATAAATTAACGATATGAAGAATTGCATGAAAACTTCGATTATTTTTAAAGTGCAAGTCTGTTACAGTTAGTTCTATTTTTTTCACGTTTGATGAGTTTTCACTTTTTCGAGTCTTAAAAGCTTCAGAAATGAGTGGTTTCACTTAATTGTTACAACTTAAGTGGCAACAATGGATTCCGTTGCTACGGAAATTATAGTAATGTTAAAAATAGAACATGAAATGAGTTATTCATGTTTACTTTGCTAGAACTGCCATATTGGCGAAATTAACACCGCCATTCGATGGACAATAGCTCAAACCACAAATTAAACTTGACACTAAAGGCAATACGCAATACTTTGTTTGGCGGAATTTAAAAAAAAAATATTTATGCATACGCTAGTGACATCTGCTCATCTCACTTGTGGAATGGAATTAATAATACGTACAGAGTTGCACTACATTTGAATATTTTTCGACAACTTTGCTAAGAAATGTACTAAAGTGGGAATCAACAAACATTTCAATTCGTAAAACAAAAAATATATTAGACAGTATTAATTACGCCTTTCTAACAGTTTCTAGTAAAAGAAACTTCCGTAGCGCTGCTTTAACAAATAAGAATCAATTATTTATTACACAGTACTTCGATCGCCAAATGCCAACATACACCATTTTGCGAGATTTTTTTGTTTTCAGGGAATCATTCGAAGCATTGATTTAACAGCAATCAAAATGGGAAATAGTTATCTATCATTTATATGGTTCCATCGCCAAAATTTAATGCAGGCATATTATTGATAAGTAGCAGTTATTTAAATTATTATTAACTATAACGGGTTTTAATCACCGTTAACTACCATGTACAAAATGCGAGAATTTCAATTTTCTGAAATTTGGCGGAATTCTCCTAACTTAAATCAGTTTACTTAATTTCGTGAAAATTCTATAGATCGTTTAAAATCGCCTTAATAACTGCATTATTTCTATATGAAAAATCGAAGTATAGCGCCGTAAAACTTATACTTGTTATTAAAAATACTATTTCGTTACGCTCTCAGTAATTTGCGCCAAGCCCAAAACTGTACAATTCGGTAGAACCTACCATTTTCTCAAAATCGCCAAATGAGCCATTTTTTTTTCGGCCAAACTAAAAAATATACATATTAGTCTCGGAAATCTCTCAATCCCTTATTCTTTCACACATAAAAAACATTGAATTCCAGCTCTGATTTAACATGAACGCAATATTTTAATTAAAAAATAACTTTGTAAATAATCTAAACAGAAAAAAATTATTCTTTTATTTTTACTGTAGGAGTCTAAATAATTTAAATAAATAGTTAAACATGGCAACCTCGATGCTTATTTCTCACTTTTTTGACTACAGGGGTTACAATCACGGAATTGCGGAGAGCAAAAATTAGCGTTTTTGATGGGGTTTTTTATCAATATCTCCTAAACTAATTCGAATTTCGAAATTTAAATTAGCGGAGGTTCTTTCTCGAAATTTTCCGAATCTGTGGACACCTCGATCGAAACTCAACTCCCAGCCGTTTAGGAGGAGATGATGTTATACACACACACACAGACACAGACAGACGCGCGCAGATTTTAATAGTATAGATAATTTCTATCACTCAGAGTTTGGTGAGGAAAGAATCAAATGAACACTTTCTTTAAGTTTTAACCATATTTCTCAATTCTTTTTAAAATTTAAGTATCATACCATCCAAAACAAATTACTTGACAAAAGCTTAAAAAACAATTGTCGAGAGAGAATGGAGAATACTTACACATATTAATGTAATTTATTATAACAAATTCAGATTCTGTTATTAAATTGACAATTTCTTCCTACATCGTATAACATTTAAAGCGAAATAATAAGCTTTTTCTCCAAATAAATTTTAATGATGAATGCCAATAAGTAATTGCTTATATGTTCATGCTTTTTCTGTATTCATAGAACTTACAATTAATCTAATCAAATTCAATTGAATCAGTTCCGGCATTAAATAATTTTACTTTTTTTTAAAGCATGCAAAATTTTACAGTGCTTCACGTACAGAAAGTATGTTTAACAGCATAACAGAATCTCATATAAGTCTGTATTTATACATAGTCAACGTCAAAGAATTTCGTTTACTAAGGTTTTTGTAATTTTAAAAATGTGGGCTAGTCAAAATGTTGTAAAATGCATGAATATATGTAATTCTACACTATGTGCGAATTTCCCAACTTAAAAAAACAAAGAAAGAATTGAAAGTTCGTATAAAATTTGCATTTTTAATCCCAACGCTTTGCAATAAAGATCGTTCATTAGAAATAACGAGAATAATCTAGCCGTTTCGTGTAAAATTCTGAATTAGTGACGCCGAAGCAAGTAAATGACATATAAGGGTGAGAAATTCCCCATCGTTATTTGTGGTAAGCAGCAGCATGGAGCGAGGGGTGGAGCAACTGCTATTGCAAAATGCAAATAAATAATACAATAGCATCAAAAAGATGTTTCGCAGCACTAGCTTAGCCGAATGTTCCACTTGATACAGCATGCAGTGAGTAGTATTATCAAACTCACTCAACGATTCGCTACAACTAGAAATAGCCTTTCAGGAAAGGCTGCTGGTGGGCAACTAATGTTGGCTGATCGAGTAGTACGCCTATGCCGTCAGCATATTCTTAAAAATAGGCATTTGGGAGTAGCAGATCTTGCCACTTGCGAAAACAAAGTTTTGAAAAGACCATTTCCTAATCAACTCTGTGTCGATATATCAAACGGTGTAGAAACACATTACACAAAGCAACACGTAAAGCATCTTTCATTTCAACGAATAAACGTCGCTGTATGGAGTGGGCCAAATCTAATCTTAGCTGAACTCCAATTCAGTGGAAGAAAGTACTGTAGACAGATGAATTTATTTTTCAGGTTCATGTCTAAATATTGGCCGAAAGTTTATTAGGAAGAAGGGTGAAGCAAGCGATTCATTTTGTTACAAAGTATGGTTCTTACAGTAAGCTCTGTGATGCTGTGGGGCTGCTTGTAAGCGAATGGATTTGATAATTTGCATTCTGGTAGGGGCACGACAAAGGCTCAAGACTATATACGTATTCTTGAAATAAATCTACGTCCATGAGCGCAGAGATTGTTTGGCAGAAAACGGTATCTTTTCCAACGAGTTGACGCAAGTCCTAATACAGCGAAGATATCAAAATCATAACTACGTTCGAAACGTGTCCCTGTTTGAGAGTGACCAGTAGCAAGTCCAGATCTTTCTCCTATCGAGAATATTTGGAGTATACTTTAAACGACGATGACCCAACGTCATCCCGATAATATACAACACTTGAAAGAATATCTATGGCAGGAATAGGGGGAAATTTCTACAGACACTTTAAACCGTTTAATCCTATCCATGCACAAACGCCTTTCTGAGATTATCCGACAGTAAAACTGATATCACCTCTTAGTAATCGAACTGAACGAACATTTTTCACTTTAGTTGTACAAAGAAATACACTTGTACCGCTTATATGGTTCGTATCAAACTAATACAAATGCCGTTACAATATTATATTTAGCATATCAAATATTAATAAAATGTTGATTTTGCATATACGCTTTTTCCAGTTTCCCAGATTCCACATTTCAATCTATTTCTTATGTGAACGAGCTTTATTGACGTTTACTATATATATATATCAAAACATAATATAAATGATGTTATTGCACAGTTTACCTATGATATTGACTATTATATATACATAATACTTCACTAAAATTCAATATTCCTACTGCCTTTTTTAATATGTGGCAAATTAAAGTATTGTCTTCATTAAATAATATATTAGTTAAATCTTTTGCATCTCCAAAAAAATATATATATATCTGATCAGATTAACTATTTGCAGTAATACTTTGTTATTACTTATGTTGATAAATCCTTTAATAGCTATGCAATTATTTGTAAAAAATTATATCATAGTCTTTTATATAATTCAATTAACAACAATTCTAACTTTAAACTCACTAATACTACCGAGTCCATATTTAATAAAAAGACTAGCTGCTTGCCCGTTCTCCGCACGGTGGAAAACGCATATTTTCCTAACACATATATAATTCGAATTAAACCCAGTAATGAGGAATCTCAAAACGTGAAAAAATACTTGAATCGTGACTAAAAGTTGACGTCATGAGTGCAAATTTTAGACGATTGCAACATGACACAAAAACTACGTCAATGTGACTGGCGATCAAAAAAGGAAGAACTTTATGGTATGCAGACAAAACTTTTCTCTTTTGAAAAATGCCTGATTTCTATATCAAATAATTCGTATTGTGAGGTTTAGTATATACCACATTCAGGTTTAGTATACATAGTATATACCACATAAATAACATTACATGATGTTGACAACAATTTTATCTTCCATTTTTCAATGCGTGGACAATGCATTAGCGCAGTTATGTTACGCACGACTTTATTAAATTTTACCTAAATTAAAAAACCTACATGAAACAATGCATGCATCATTTACGTTTAAAAGCCAAAATTGTACCCTGCTCCGGTGAATATCATGTCACTTTTGTAAATGAAAACGTTCGTGATGTAACTTCTGAGAAAAAGCTTATTACCCTTATTGAACTCTTAATGCAGTATCACACTTGTTACATAAAAGTGACAAATGACGTTTATCTCACTGTCAATTCGCACTAAATAAATAACTAATTTCATTTTTCATTTTTTACAGATTACAGTTGACCCCTTTATAACATGGGTCTACAACACGAATTCTTAGAACACGACGAAAGCATTACGATCGTTTTCGTGTAACATGTTAAAAGAGACTCGTACAGCACAATGAAATGAGACATATGTTCTGATATTATGATGCCTTAGCTCCTGTAATTAGCATTCCTTTTGAATGGCAACACCAAACATCATTGCATTTTTACGGAGCGCGAATAAGTTTTGCCGTGATTATACCGCGCAGTCCGCACTCCAGGTGGATTATAGCGCAGGACCCTTACAACACGGATTCCTATAACACGGAACGTATCTACCGTGATATAGGGAATCTACTGTAGTTGCATAGTGTCAAATTCAATAGTTAAGAAAATTCTCGGTTGCCGTATTTAGTAATATTTCATCTTACGTTGGTGGCCGAAATGTATTAAAACCACATATTCGAACTGTATCAAACGTAAAATTAACTAAAAGCAAAATTTTTAATTTTGTATAACCCTCAGAACAACTTCGGAATTTGCCATCTACGACGGTTTTTCATGACGTGACAACTGATACTTGCGTACAGTGGCGTAGCCAAGGAGGAGATAGGGGGTCACAACCCCCCATGTGGAGTTTTTTGCCATACAAAATGTATATTCTTAACTCCCGTAACATTCCCATGAAAAATTTTTGGCTACTCCTGCTTTCATATAATTGATCTTTTTTTTTTTTTTTTTCATTTATCAATGATCAATATCCTTCAGGATCGGAATCTCCGCGGTAAAAAATGGTCTAAAAAATCTGACACCAGAAACATCTGATTAACACAGTGGGGTTACAAAAATACGCACCGGACATACGCTCTTGCTTATGTCCGGAGGAGCAAATGCATTAGAGGTTATGTGCTGCTCCGGATAATCTGCCAGGAAAACAGCAAAAATGACGTAAAAAATGACATCCACACGCGAAGGAAATAAAATTAAAGATATGTAGAATTGCATGAAAACTTCGATTATTTTTAAAGTGCAAGTCTGTTATAGTTAGTTCTATTTATTTCACGTTTGATGCGCTTTCACTTTTTCGAGTCTTAAAACCTGTAGAAATGAGTGGTTTTAATTAATTGTTAAATTTAACAACTTAAGTGGCAACAATGGATTCCGTTGCTACGGAAATTATAGCAATGTTAAAAATAGAACATGAAATGAGTTATTCACGTTTACATTGCTAGAACTGCCATATTGGCGAAATTAACGCCGACAGTCGATGGCCAATAGCTCAAACCACAAACCACTTGACACTAAAGTCAATATTGTTGCGGAACTACTGTGCTACTCCTGGGGTTCGTCGTTCTAAAGTCCAGTTGGTATAAAAAAAGTTCAAGTAAAAAGTCACTTGTCAGGATGGAATACAAACTTTATTGCTTCTAGAACGTCGTAGAACAATCAGCTGTACACAATACACAAGCACAATCTAGCAGTAACGTGCTTTTAACAGTCCGCTTAGATCAGAAGCTCTCACAAATACTGTATTTCTCACACAAAATAGAACACTTCCACTGGCAAGAATTCAGTGAAAATATACGAGAAATAACACTAACAGTCTCTCAAGACTCAGCTATGAAGAATTTACACACAGCACTTAAATTCAAAGCTTCACAAACAGCGCGAAACACAGCATCCTTCACAAAGCAAGCGTATTCACTCTCTCAAAGCTGGATCAACACTGAACTGTCGGGGCGACGTGCGCTTCTATAAATAGCCGACGCAGAAGGAACAAGAAGTTTCCAGAAAAGTCTATTTCTCGAGGGTTCCACATAAAGCGTGAATTTTGATTACGTCATAGAAGAGAAATGTTAGGTTATTATGCGTTTTTAATGCAGGAAAAACAACTTCCAGGCCCCATTGGGAAAAACGCGCCAAATGACCAAAAAGTCGCCAAGCTTGGCTACTTTTGGCGAAATATCGCCAAATTTGGCGCCCAAAATAAGTCCTCAAAAGTGAAGAGATCTAAGCTCTCGGACTAATATTTCTCGAGTTTTCTAGAACCGCCATTGAAGAACAATGGCAAACCGAAACCTCATATCTCCGGTTCTAATTGGCCGATTTTGATGCAACAAAAAGCAAAATTTATCTATTTGAAGCGTAAAATACGAATTTTAAACCATTTTAAGCCACAGAGCAGCGGGTTGCCCCGAAAATTCGTAACAATATGCAATACTTTGTTTGGCGGAATTAAAAAAAAATATCTATGCATACGCTAGTGACATCGGCTCATCTCAATTGTGCAATGGAATTAATAATACGTACAGAGCTGCACTACATTTGAATATTTTTCGCCAACTTTGCTAAGAAATGTACTAAAGTAGGAATCAACATGCATTTCAATTCGTAAAACAAAAAATATATTAGACAGTATTAATTACGCCTTTCTAACAGCTTTTAGTAAAAGAAACTTCCGTAGTGCTGCTTTAACAAATAAGAATCAATTATTTATTTCACAGTACTTCGATCCCCGAATGCCAACATACACCATTTTGCAAGATTTTTTTGTTTTCAGGGAATCATTCGAAGCATTGATTTATCAGCAATCAAAATGGGAAATAGTTATCTATCATTTATATGGTTCCATCGCCAAAACTTAATGCAGGCATATTATTGATAAGTAGCAGTTATTTAAATTATTATTAACTATAACGGGTTTTAATCAACGTTAACTACCATGTACAAAACGCGAGAATTTCAATTTTCTGAAATTTGGCGGAATTCTCCTAACTTAAATCAGTTTACTTAATTTCGTGAAAATTGTATAGATCGTTTAAAATCGCCTTAATAACTTCATTATTTCTATATGAAAAATCGAAGTATAGCGCCGTAAAACTTATACTTGTTATTAAAAATACTATTTCGTTACGCTCTCAGTAATTTGTGCCAAGCCCAAAACTGTACAAATCGGTAGAACCTACTACTTTCTCAAAATCGCCAAATGAGCCATTTTTTTTCCCGGCCAAACTAAAAAATATACATATTAGTCTCGGAAATCTCCCAATCCCTTATTCTTTTACACATAAAAAACAATGAATTCCTGCTCTGATTTAACATGAACGCAATATTTTAATTAAAAAAATAACTTTGTAAATAATCTAAATAGAAAAAAAATCATTATTCTTTTATTTTTACTGCAGGAGTCTAAATAATTCAATAAAATAGCCAAACATGGCAACCTCGATGCCTATTTCTCACTTTTTTGACTACAGGGGTTACAATCACGGAATTGCGGAGAGCAAAAATTAGCGTTTTTGATGGGGGTTTTTATCAATATCTCCTAAACTAATTCGAATTTCGAAATTTAAATTAGCGGAGGTTCTTTCTCGAAATTTTCCGAATAAGTGGACACCTCGATCGAAACTCAACTCCCAGCCGTTTAGGAGTAGATAATGCTACACACACACACACAGACAGACGCGCACAGATTTTAATAGTATAGACTAGCTGCGTACCCGTTCTCCGAACGATAGGAAAAGAACATTTTCCTTATACATATATTCGAATTAAGCCCATTGATGCGGAATCTATAAAAGTAAAAAATTACTTAAATCGTGATGAAACGTTGGCGTCATGAGTGCAAATCTGAGATGACTGCAACATGATGGCACAAAAACTACGTCAATGTCACTGGACTGGGATAAAAAAAAAGCAGCTTCTCTTAGATGACCTTACCCAGGCTTTTTCTCGATGGATCCGGTATCGTAGAACTGCGTCTATAAGTTGCACACGACGCTGGGCGTTCAATGGAACTCTCTGCAAATCTGGAGACTATCCTGCTTCTAGTCTCCACACATGGGATCTAGGTCAAGGGGTGGGGTTGTCCTCCGTAGGGGTCTTTCTAAGGGGTCCTAACCGGTATTTACGCTACGTTTTGGAGGAAACCAGACATATATGTTTCCTAACATATGCATGTTGCGAGTACAGTTTTATTTTCCGAACAGAATACAGGAAAACTCCGAACGGTTAGGTCGGCGGACGCGACCTGTTTTGAACCAGAAACCTTCCAACTCCCAGTTCAGAGAGCTAAGCGCTCGGCCACTGGTCGGACTAAGTCATTGCTAGGGGAATATTATAAGCAATTGGGACCTTTGTTGTACACATGATTGCAATGTCATTCTCGTATTATTATTACTTATATCTCATATTATTTGATTTATTTTTGATTTTCATTTCATATTCCTGACTTTTCATATTCTCTTGATTTTTGGGTCCTTGTGCATGCGCATATTCAATTATCATTCCCCATTAAGGTTACTGAATTAAGTAGTTCTCCCTATCGCCACTTCTACACCAAAGACGTCAATCTGCATTTTCCTCGTTTCAAGAAAAACGCTTACAAGTTTCATTGCTTCAGTTTATACTGATTAATCAATTTTCTTACAAACTAATCGGAATTAAGATATGAGGCTTTGACATAGTACACAGGATTTCTTAAAGACCTTGAAAATGAATTTAGTTAAAAATAACCAAAGTTACAGGTTCGCGTTATTGACGTTGTGACTGTGATAATATTCTAATTGTGTAATAGCCAATGCGTTTTCATTTTACGAGTCAAGAGCTGTAGAAATGAGTGTTTTCACTTAATTGTTAAATTTAACAGCTTGAGTGGCAACAACGGATTCCGTAACTACGGAAACTGCAGCAATATTAAAATAGAACATGAAATGAAATTTATTTATGCTTGCTAGAACTGCCATATTGGCGTAATTAGCGCTTATAGTCGATGGCAAATAGCCAAAATGTATCCTAAATTTAACTTCACAGTAAATGCAATATTTATAGGCATTCTCGTTCATCTCCAAAGACTTTGGTATTTATACAGAATTCCTATTTTACTATACTCTGTTTGGCAGGATTAAAAAAAAATTATCTATCCATCCGCTCGTAACATTGGCTCATCTCAATCGTGCCATAGAATTAGAAATAGAAACGCAAAAAACACACGTTATTAAACACGGAGTTACACTACATTTGAATATTTATCGCCAGCTTTTCTAAGAAAGGTACTAAAGAAGGAATCTGCGTATGCCATTTTGCGAGATTTTTTTTTCTTTTTTTTTTTTTCAGAGAATGATTCTAAGCACTGATTTAACAGCAATCAAAATAGGAAATAGTTATTTGTGTATGGTTCCATCGCCAAAAATTAATGCAGGAATCTATTTGAAAAGTAGCATAGCAGTATTTTAAATTACTATAACGTGTTTTATTTATTCCAATTTACCGAATGCGAGAATTTCATTTCTTTTGAAATTTGGCGCATTCCCTCAAGGTAAATCAATTTACTTAATTTGGGGAAAATTCCGAAGATCGATTGCTTAAAATCGCCTTAATAATTGCACTATTTCTAAATGGAAAATTAAAGTTTAACGCCGTATTTTAATAAAACCTACACACACAAACCTAAACCTATTTCGGTTTGCTCGCAGTAAATTGCGCCAAGCCCAAAACTGTGCAAATCGGTAGAATCTACTACTTTCTCAAAATCACCAAATCAGCCATTTTTTTTCGCCAAACTAAAAAATATACATATTAGTCTCGGAAATCTCCCAATACCTTATTCTTTTACACATAAAAAGCATTGAATTCCTGCTCTGATTTCAAATGCACGCAATACTTCAATTAAAAAATAACTTTGTAAATAATCTAAACAGAAAAAAAATCATTATTTTTTTATTTTTACTACAGGAGTCTAAATAATTTAATAAAATAGCCAAACATGGCAACCTCGATGCTTTTTTCTCACATTTTCACTACAAGGGTTACAATCGCGGAATTGCGAAGAGCAAAAATTAGCGTTTTTGACGGGGTTTTTTATCAATATCTCTTAAAAGAATTCGAATTTCGAAATTTAAATTAGCGGAGGTTCTTTCTCGAAAATTTCCGAATTCGTGGATACCTCGGTCGAAACTCAACTCCCAGCCATTTAGGAGGAGATGATGCTACACACACACACATAGACAGACGCGCACAGATTTTAATAGTATAGATACTAGCCTACCATAAGCTACTTAACCTGAAACAAGATAATCTTAATTATCCTTACTTAGTATTAATCCCTAAATTTCATAAAACTCGAATTAAGTTTAGAACTGTAACTACTGGATGCAATGCTTACAATAATATAGCTAGTAAATCATTACTGAACATACTAACTTCCCTGCATAATTTATATATTAAGGCTAATTGCAATTCCATATCAATTAGTAATAGTTATGAGCTAAAAAACAAAATTAAAGATTTACATTCTATATCTTCCATACCTACATAAGACTTTAAAGATGTATTTAATAACATTACATTTAGATGATCTCTACAATACTATACTTGATCTTTTTAATAATAGCATACGTAGTCTAAAATCTACCATCACAATATTCTATGTCAAAAATCTACTTAGGTTTATATTATACAATAATTATATACTACACAATAATAAACTTTACAAACAGGTCTTAGGTATACCACAAGGTGGATCTACTCCAAGTTATTTAGCTGATCTTTATCTATTTAATTATGAGAAACATTATGATAACTCCTCACTTATAATATATAGGTACATAGATGATATTATTGTTATAGCTACAGATAACTATACTTACACAGATAAATTGCCTATTACTTATCCTGATAATTTAGAATTAATTAAAAATATTTTAACAAATAACTGTATTAATTTTCTTGATTTAAAACTAATAATAAATAAGGACAAGAAACTCACATTCAACATATATTATAAAAGGGATGAATTTTCTTTCAATGTTATTAGTTTCACAGATTTTACCTCATGCATGCATATATCTGTATTTAGAAATATCATAGCTAATCATCTGTATCGAGTACTGTCTCTTTGTACAAGTAATTATAAGTCTGATAATATATCTTCACTGTATCATATTGCTTTAAGATACAATTACCCTAGAAAATTTCTAAATTCGATTCTATTTCCTAGTTGCAATTAGCATTTCTATAAACATGTGTCCTTTTTGGGAACACTTGGTTGGAGAGGTTGGGGTTTGGTAGCTGGCTTGCTTATAAAATTATTTTTTAAAAATACTATGACTTTACATTTGTTCTTGTTTATTGTTTAAAAAAATGTACAAATGAACTAATGATCACAGGTATCATCTAAATATAAATGCTCTTCTTTTAATTAATATAATCTCTGAAATATCTCTAGGCATATAATAAAAATAGTGAGATATTCAAGTAGTTAGATGTATTCCTTTAAAATATCATAACCCTAATATACAGGGTGTCCAGCCTTAATGTGACCCAATAGCTAATTCCCGAACCGTTCAGTTTAGATATGCACTTCCAATTTGAAAAATGTTTTAAAAGAGGTATAGAATGTTTTTACGTGCTTTTCGAACCAAACAACCCATTTAGAAAAAAATTACAAAAATTAAATTTTTATACGGTCCCCAGGTCCTATCACTTATATTTAGGAAAAGATGCAGTGCACAAAAACAAAGTAAACACAAAAAGTTTCATTTTATTACGATAAAAACTGGCCGAGTTATGGAACTTTGAAAATCATACATTTCATCCATTTTCTTGGCCAATTTAAAGAAGCTAGTAAGGGACCGTCTCCAAAGTGAAATTAATTGGAACTCTGCCAGAAAACTTTCGCTCTGGCTCGCTAATGGCACAAAGTCTTGCCGCCTCTCTCTTATTTCTATTACACTGCCCATACAACAGTACCATTTCGCAGTGTTCTTCATTTGTATACATCTCGTTCTCCTGTACTAGAATTCGTAATATTAGAATGCGACTGTATGCAATTGCAAGCGACTACACAACAGATTTTTAACGTTCGCCATGATCAGTACCGCAGCAAATCAGTCTGAAGCCGCAGGCAAATAAGTCTATTTTTTTGGAACTGCTTTTGAAAAGTTTTCTTCGTCCAAAATATTTTATTTTATCTATGTTTCACACGTACACAGAATAAATTTTATTTCTTAAGTACTCAATTATTGTAATAACGTAATGTATGTACTTTTAAATTTAAAAACGATTAACATAAGACGTGCAAGAGCGAAAGTTTCCTGGAAGAGTTTCAATTAATTTCACTTTGGAGACGGTCCCTTACTAGCTTCTTGAAATTGGCCAAGAAAATGAATGAAATGTATGATTTTCAAAGTTCCATAACTCGGACAGTTTTTATCGTAATAAAATGAAACTTTTTGTGTTTACTTTGTTTTTGTGCACTGCATCTTTTCCTAAATATTAGTGATAGGACCTGGAGACCGTATAAAAATTTAATTTTTGTAATTTTTTTCTAAATGGGTTTTTTTGGTTCGAAAAGCACGTAAAAACTTTCTTTACCTTTTTTAAAACATTTTTCAAATTGGAAGTGCATATCTAAACCGAACGGTTCGGGAATTAGCTATTGGGTCACATTAAGGCTGGACACCCTGTATATCATGCCAATATTTCTTCTTATTAATAATAATATTTTATTTTATTTTATTTTATTTATTTATTTATTTATATTTATTTTTAATTTTTTTAATTTACTCTATATTATTTCTTTATAATAATAATAATAATTATTTTTATTATTATTCTACTAACTCTTACTTTTTACTTATTGTTCAACTTTTCTCCAATTTTTTCTGGTAACGTATATTTTTTCCTCTTTAACTGGCAACAGCTCCATGGTTGAGCCATGTTTTCAGGCTTAATGCTTTTGGTCTCTTCATCTCCATTTTTTCTTCATAATTACTTTTTTTCTGGGTATGTCTTTATGATTAGTTTTTACTTCTTAACAGGATAGCTCCCTGTAGTTACATATTTAGCTTTCTTTGTGCTAAGTAACTGCATTGAAATCCTGTTATTTTGTTTTTTATCTTGGTAGTAAGTATTCGGTTCGTGGGGCCTCACGAGTTTAGCCGATACTTGCTACCCATTGTTTTACTCCATCCATTTCCGTTTTCTTTTTCTGGTATATTGTCTGGATTTCTATCGGCTGGATGTGTCTGCTCATTCCTGTTTTTACATAAGATTTTAAGTTCATTGTTTAGCCCATCTATCACTCCATGGATATTTAGAATTTTGTATTTGCCAAGTGGATGCTACGTTGATTCGTAAGTTATGCCTTTTACTATACATATATATATATATTATATATATATATAGTATAGGGTGCCCAATGGCTATTTTCTAAACCGTTAGTTAGAGACACAAAATTCCAATTGGGAAAATGCTTTAAATTGCATATTCTATTATATCAGAAATAATAGAAGTGAATAAATCAATTAATATAATAATTTCGAAATTTAATATATATATATATATATATATATATATATAACAAGTAAAACACAAAACATACTAAAAGAAAACATATCTCGCATAAAAATATAACTGCTATTAGCAAGAATTAGAAACCAGATTTTGAAGCTAAATAAAGTGCAAGAATTATTGTGATAATATAATGGAACGGAAAAATATAATCCATCCATCGTCACCATCGTCAGGGGCCACAAACAGTGGATTATAATTTACAGCAAACCAAATAGCAGGGTTTCGGTTGTGTGGCATATCAGAAGAGATATTAACTCCACACATCTGGGCCCTACCCTACTATATAAAGGAAAGAAGAAATCAAAAAGATAACAAAAATTAGAAATAGGAATTATAATTTTACATACCAGACCTTGAGCACATGGAAATTTCATTTGAACAATTGATATGTGTTGCCAATGCTAAGAATTGTAAAAAGTGAAAAATGGTGTTGCCACTAAATAAAAGTGTAAAAGTGGAAAGAAGAAAGTATAGGAGTTGCCAAATACTAAAAGGTAATATTATTAAATTTTAAGAATATCCAGGTATATTAATATAATAAATATATATTGAATAATAATAAATTAAAATGATTGAATAAAATAAATAGTATAGCAAAATTAAATATAACATATAGTTTAAAAAATATAATGATTATTATTATTGACAAAGTATGTATAATAAGTTATTGTATTACAGAAGATTAATCTAGTAAATAAGAAAAAAATAAAAAATAATGATATATATATATATATATATATATATATATATATATATATATATAATAAGCAAAATATATACAACAAGCTGCAAAAAATGATACACCCCTACAATTAAATCTCAGTAACAATACTGACTGTTGTGATAACTTTTTAAAAACTCATGCATATGTATATATATATATCATAGAGACAGATACTATATAGATAGAGACAAATAAGATAATTCAGAAAACGTACGAAAACATATTACAGGTGATAGTGCAAACAATTTCGATCAAAAAATCCGTCCGCCGTTTAAAAATATCATTTTCCTTGATGCCCACTAGATTTTATTTGACAATATTTTATTTCTGACATTTGATAGAGTTCGTCTTTTGAATGTGTTTTCAACTAGTTGTGCTACCGAGAAATCAGCTCTCTCCGACAGTAAAAAATTTACGAAGGCTTTGAAATTTGCATCAAAGCTCCATTAAAGCGGTTATGCACACGATAATTGGAAAATAAATAATTATAATAATTAAGAAATTTTTCCGTACAGGTGCAGCTTTACTCTAACATCTGCAGATATTTTTGTTAAAATTAAAAAATAAAACTTAGAACTCACCATGGCAAAGTGGATAAGTGAATGTGTTAAATGGCTGAATTGCGAAGGAGACACTTTTGGAATTGTCACACGGCTGTCTATCTAACGGTCTGGAGTGTTCGGTGGTTTTCTTCAGACGTAACAGGAATACCCCTTAGAACCCCTTAAAAAGTCCTCCAAACAAGGCTCACACCCTTCTCCTATAGACAGATGCCCCTCGTGTGGGCTTGTCATAAAGAAAGGCACTCAAAAGTAAAACTTAACATTCTGGGAAAGCATAGTTTTAAAATATGTTTTATCATACTCTTGCGTTCTTTTCGAATGTTTCATTGAAAACGGGAAATTTATACAAACCTTTCCCCCTTTACTGAGTAATGTACTGTTTCAGAGAGTTCTAAAAACATACTAAATATACAGAGTTTGCATAAATATTTTTCATGATTTCAATATTAATTTTGAGTAAAAAGTTTGAGAAAAATATTATCCTAAGTATACTGAAAAAATGTTCCGGGTGTTCATAATTTAAGTTTCCCTATTAAGGTCCTGTGTAGAAGGAAAACTAATCAGAATGATACCGAATTTTCAGGAAACCTTAATAAAACGACGGAAAAGAGGTTTGCTTGGAAAAAATAAATAAATGATCACCACCAAGTTGCGTTTTACAATGTAAAAGTTGTTGAACACTCTCAGTGCGCAGAGTTTTTAACATCTGCTTCACACCTTCATTGTTTCCTTCGCTTGAGAATGGTTGTTTGGCTGGTTCATTCGAACTAAAGCGCTGTAAAACTCCATCTGGTGCTGATTTTTTGAACTAATTTTTTTTTGTCCCTAGAAAATCTCTCTGACGTGGTGGCATTATGGCTTAATGGAAATTTCGTAATATTCTCAGCAGTAGCTTTGACTGTAAGCGCTCTGAATAGGGAAATTTCAATTATGAACACCCTGTATATGAATCTGTTACTTTCACCGGCATCAAACCTTCATGTTCAAAAAAAAAAAAAAAAAAAAAAAAAACGAATTCATGTCTTCCCTTTAAATCTACCACGGCATCTGAATTCCGAGAGTGACGAACCCCTCTTCTTACAGTGATTGGTCACTCATCTCAGCAATAGAGCCGTAAACGTTACGCTACCCTTGAAATGTTTTATCGAAATACGGGGAAGAAAATGCAAATCTACGACATATTCAACACAGTGGCGGCTCCTCAATTTGAGCACATGAGCACGTGAACCCCCAGAGGAAAAACTAAAGAATAAACACATTAACAAATTAAATTTAAAAAATATATATTAAGTACACTTCTAGATTTTTCTGAATTTAAAACATGAGTTTTACTCTCCCCCACCCCCCCACTATTATTAAACGCGTTTATTATACCTAACGCACTGTATCGTAAGTTACTTCAGCATAGTCTTTCGTCGCTCGCACGTGCGATCGACCCGCGTGGCCCTTTCAACCGGTCTCTGACGAAAGACGCCGAGAGAGTGAGAGAGAGTTGCGGGGGGAAGCGAAGCGCTTTCGTTCGCACAATTTTATTGTGCTCACAGCGGATTTTTTTGCCGTTATCTCCTCTGGATTTTCTCCTGGCTTGTTGTGTTCGGTTAGTTAATCCATTTTTTTCATATTCTTATTATTTTCCTAATTTTTATGATTTTTCACTATTCTTGGTGTTTTCATGTAATGTTCCTTGGAAATCGAGTGCCCCTAACTGACTATTATTTTCAAAGAAAGTTCCTCTATTTTTTTACAGTGTATCAAAACAAAATCTGCAGGTTGTACTTAAGTGTAGCTGGCTTTTAAGTAAATTAAACCTAAAACGCACAGACAATAAAAAATATGTTCGCATATTTAATTAATATAACAGTTGTTGAAATTATTTATTACAGATTCAGACACGGTTCTGTGAATTATTTCTAATAGATGGCACCAATAAATCGCTGTTAAAGCAGAGTAGAATAAATATATTTTGTGTACTCTCTCATTTTCTTTCTTTCAGCTATTTCGGCACTCCAAAGAAGTAAGAAAACAAGTATGGGCAATTTCTACACTTTTTCATTATAAAACGCTCCTTCAAGCAATATGAACTAAAAACGAGCTTTCGATTTCTTCCTTAAAAGAAAATATAAATAGTGCTAGGAAGGAATAGCACAACTTTGAAAGGGTGTCCTCGTGTCTGAGCGTTTTGGAAAGCTGGAAATTCGTCATTTCGGAGTTTTTTGGCTTGCCTCTTTGGACAAATACTGCCCCTACAGTTGCTGTGATTCCTGATTTATCCCGATTTCAAGCAAAAATGTTCTGCACATATTTCGAGTTCTGCACCTATTGTGGACTATCAGGACCGAGTGGATAAGACTCAGAACATGGCGGACGACTGAAATGTGAAGGTCTAGCGTTCTTTCTTATTTCGTGGCTGTCGATGTAATGGTTTGGAGTTTTGGACGTTTTTTACCAGATGCAACGTGAATATGTCTAAGAACCTTTTAAAGATACCTTCGCCCAAGGTCTTTCTAGCTTTGGCAGGTAGATCTGAGAGTGCTTTGATTTGCTTTAACACAGTCGTTCCCAACTCAACTTAACCCGCGGACTACTTTTCCACTTCCAATTTACTCACGGGGCACTTAAAAGGGTTCTTTCCGGGAGGGGAGGGGCACTTAAAAGGATTCTTTCCGGGAGGGGAGGGGCACATAAAAGATACAAACCTTCATGCACAAATGTAATGATAAAATGAAATATTCAAAAAAGATTCCTGAATAAAATTAATAAAATTAGAAATGCATACATTGTTTTTAAAAAAAATATCAGGAAAATTGTGTAGGTTTTTATTTTTGCCTTTCCGGCGTTAATGCTATTTATCAGCACGCGGGCCACTTACAATTTGTTTACACACAGCGAGTGGTCCATGGACCACCTCTTGGGAACCACTGCTTTAACAGAACAACAACTTTTAGCTATCCGCAAAGCGCTAGTACCACCTAGCACTCCATCACAAATAAAACTATAAGAAAAAAAAAAAAGAAAGAAATTCCGACAGTAAGAAGGTTTTCTACTTTTTTTTAGGATGATGAGGTTAGCAAGTTTAGTGAAGTTTTTGCAAAAGGGGTTCAAATACTAATTAATGAAACGCTAACGCAAATCAGCACTCTATTCCTCCCAAAAAATAGTTTAAATTTATTTTTAATACTGCTAATACGTTGAGCATTTGATTCATCCAGAAAATAACTACAGAGGGCAACGTTTAATACTTTATTTTATGAAAGATATTTTTATATCATTAAGATCGGGAAATACTGATCCTTACATAAAGAATTTTTTTTATACTTCCTCCTTTTCCCACACTGTTTAAATTATGAGAGTGAAACTATAACGAAAAGTCGTTTAAAATATCTTCTAAAGTAACAAAAATTTCAGAAATACTATTTTAACGTTCCATGCAGCCTTTTAATATTACCCATTTACATCACTGTATCTTAAGGTAAACATAAAATGAAATATCAGCAGGTAAAAAAAGAAATGTGTAAACAAAAAATACGTTACCTCAAGTTGAGGTAAGTATAAAATAAAAGTATAATAAAAAGAGAGAGTATATGTTCGGAAAATTTGATTAATGTGGGTAATCAATTATTTGGCGAGTCTTTTTATTTGTATGTCATGTCAATGTCTAAGAAATTCTTTGGAATGCATCAAAATATATAATGTTATCTAACTCTTCGATCAATAATCGTCTAGTACAAATATTTATATTATTTTCGGGCTAGATTATGACATACCGTGATAAATGTTAATAAAAGAAAAGGATGTTGGATGTTTTGTATTTATGTATTATATTCTTAAAAGAAAAGTTCAAAATAGCAATTTTCTGCGGACGCTATTATACTAAGTTTTTTTAAGGATAATCGTTATTTTTATATATATCATTTTTGAAAAGGTCTATTCAGTGTTTCGAACTTTGTTTTTCTTTTTGGATAAATGTAAAAGGTTACGTAATTAAAATGAATTTTTATTAAAAAGAAATTAGAATTTATATTTAATAATGATTGGTAAATTTTTTTTATAGGTATCTATACAAAAGAGTAACAAATAGTGTATCCTTGTCAAATATTAAATATTTCATTAAATGTTCCTATGCCCGGAAAATAGAAACAGTTCGCATTCTGGAATAGCAGTATAAATATCTTTGTTTAAGCAATATATACCTTTAGTTTAAAATGATTTATTTTCTAAAATTAGTACACATGTTTTAAATTGAAATTACGAAAGAAATTATCTCGTGTTTTAATCAAGGATTTCAGCATATCTTTTGTATGTATAAACTTATCTGTTTTTCAGTTCGATTTCTGCATGAATGAATGCGATTGGGAAATCGCATACTCTGGTTTTAAGTTGGCAAGCGAATTTTTCTGCGAAAACGATCTGTTGATGCTCTATGAATTTTAATTATTTTTTGTTACAATGAGTTCCTAAGAGAGTACTTTTGCCTACACGCATCTTACACAGATTTTCATAAAAATAACATGCAATTCAGAGTTTGAATGGAAACGTGAGTGCATATGTTTACCGACTTAAACTCCATGCAAAACATTTGTCAAACTGGCTTCGGAACTCTATCATGTCACTCATTACTCATCTATTTAGAACACGTATTTAATTTTACTTAAAATACTTGGAGCTGATCACCAGACGAAATAAAATGTTTATAGTTTATACAGTATATGGTACTGGTTGTTCCAAATGTTATCTAATGATACATATTTTCTTTTCGATTCCATACCATCTTTGATCGTTCTTTCTTTAAATTTAGAGTAACCATAAGCTAATTTTACATAAAAAAGCATTTCCAGAAATCTATGTTCCAATTAATTTTCCGTTTGAGATATTCATTTCCCAATTGTCTTTTTTCCATGGGCTGTAGGTCCCATCATGGCCGAATGTTTCAATTCATGCGTGTTTGGTATAATAAAATGACACTCAAAATGGTAGATGGCTGACGGGTGAAGTTCCTGGATTTTGGCTTGGCGCGGTTGTCGAGGTCTATTCGGTCGGTTTTCTCCTGATGTAACGTGAGTAGGCGTTAGAACCCCATTAAAAAGTATTCCGATCAAGACATCTACCGAGACAGATAGCCCTTGCGAAGCTTTTTCTCAACACAACACATTGTTACTTATTGCAGCATTAATTGTGGCAAATTTTATCGAGGGGTTTTGAATATATGTCTTTCGAATCCAAAAAAGTTTTGGGAGAGAGGAAAGATTCTATTTGCAAGTCAATTGAAGCACTCCAAACTTATCTGATGGAAGTATATAATATTTTCACATTATTTCAGAGCATTTAAAGGTAATTCACGCATACTTCCGAGCAAATAAATGCTGAAATAAAAAATTATGTGTAACAAACAAACGTTCAAAAGTCTTCTTCCAGCAGCCATCCATCCTGCTTCTTTCCCGAGAGATTTAGCAATAGCCATAGAGTTGTTGTCGATGACGTGAAAATTTTAATTCGGTAGATTTTGCGAAATAGATCACGTTGTGAAACAATCCTCAACAAATTAATAACAGAAGGACTTCTTCAATACACCCATTAATGCATCTGATATAAACTGTTCAGAACTCCTCGCAATAAGCCATGTGCAGATCCATTCGTATGATAACAGTGATCCCAAAAGTTCGAAAATCGCGGTAGAGTGTTGAACATAACCTACTTTATCCGATAAGAATTTAAAGTTGGAATTTTGAGATAAAACGCAATAGTCCTAACATAAATATACAGGGTGGTAGTAAAAAACTATCTTGATATATGGACCTCCAGCAGTCGTTCCGTTCAACCGGCCGAGATGATATTTTGGACATAGTTATTCAGACGTATGAGCTTGGAATTCTGTGAACTGCAATAAAGTGGTGCTCACGGTTGCTTTTATGGCCACATTAACTTGAAATTTTCAAATGACAACTTCCAGTTTTTCCCATCGAAAAATCAGCGCATGCGAGAACTCTAAGAGCCTTGGAATGGTACGTGAGTCCGAAAAAACGGATACGTTATGCATCCAGAGGAAACAGCTGCTCTTCTGTTGCCAGAATCATTGCGTCGGCATGTGCCAGTTCCCAACTGAAGAAACAGTATTTTGACCCTATCTTTTATTGCGTTTTACTCTGAAAATCTGACAAATATCTTAGTGTGATTGATGTCTTGTCTCTGTCCTGTGCAGACTTTTTTGATGAGTCCCGACCGTATTTTTATTCTTCGTTCACAGAGCCATTTTGTTCTTGCATAACGATCCGTTTTTTTTGCGATACCTTTCCAAACCAACTTTCTTTAGGGTTTTCGCATGAGCTGAGCATTTTACGACGGAGAAAAAATGGACTTTGCTATTGGAAAGTTTCGAGTTTCTGTACCGATAACCATAACCATGAACGTCACTTTGTTGCCGCTTCCCTTGAGGGTGTTTTGCATTATGGCAATCCTGCATGAATTGTATCTGCCTATAGGGAGAGTGCCTTGGGCGGAGGACGTATTAAGGGTGTCTAAAGATCCATTTGCGGAATTCCAAGCGCATACCTCCTAATAAATACATCCGAAATCGCATTTCGATCGGCTAAACTATCGATTAGAGGTCCATTTATCGATACAGTGTTATTTTAAACCATCCTGTACATGCATGAGAATATTTTGAGCGAATTCACGAGTAATTTGCATTCGCAGGAGAAACTACATTCGATGGCTTACTAAGCTTTTGATAAGGAAATTGTCCGCACATATAGGAATTTAATTCCCCAGCTGTACCTATTGTCGAACGGACCTTTAACGATAAAGCATACCCTGAGCAAGCCAGACAGCCAGCCAGGCGCACTTATTGGAGGATACGTGTACTGATAAGACTTAGATACTTTCGACTGTACAACATGTGAAATATCTCTAGTAACACAACTAGTTAAAAGAAACGTTCAGAAGACGTTCTTTGAATGTTCTGTGAACGTCTTTTGAACTAGTTGTGCTACTAAGGTGCGCAAATTTGGGGAAATATATATACTCATGTACCAATGGTATTGCATATTTGAATATGGTGCTGCATATATGAATAGTACAGCATATTTGGAAAAATAGCATTACCGTAATACACCGTTAATCCACCCCTCTCGATTAAACGCCCCCCCTCGACTTTTTAAACAAATTGGAATTTTATAAAAATCCCGAAAGACCGTCCCCCTCACCACAGATAACACTGTTCCGCGCATGACATTAACTGTATTTTATCTCTCAACTTCCGGCGATTTTGAAAGCAGACTGCTAATTTAAATTACGAACTGTTAAAGCTATTGTTGGATGATGAAATTAATGATGAAGCTTTCGATGGGTTTTGTATAAGTGACGAGGATTAACGATGCATATATGTGTACAGATATATGTTGTAGCGGATGCAACCCACTCCTAAAAAGCGTGTCAAAGTGGATGTAAACAATCATAAAAAACAGGGAGTGCCACGAGGACTGGGGGGTCTCTGTCCCTCACTCTCGGTGGTTGTAGCACATCGCCAACCAACGCGTTCTTCCTTTTAATATTTAGTTCCAAGTAAATAACATAATATTTTTCTACTTTCTCAATCTACACGAAAATACAAAGTATGAAACGCCCGCCAACTGACATACCTCCTAAACGGTTTACGCACTTTTCCCTTTTATTACAAATTGCAACCTCCAATTTTCCTTTAAATCCTGTGAAAGCCCCCCCCCCCCTATCCGTTTTCTTTATGACATTTCGTTCTATTTTGGGGAGAGGGCGGATTAACGGTATATTACGGTATTATAAAGATATTTTGAATGCACTTATTTCACGATTAATAATATTATGTAATCTTTAGAGAAAGTATAAAAATGTTAGCCCTTCGTCAAATGAAATAATGTAATGCACTTTTTAAAAATTTCTTGCATCAAAAAACTTAGAAGTATCAAAATAATACATTGAATAATTCACAATATAAAGAACCAAATTCAATATTTATGAAATCAAGACTAGAAATTGTAATCAATGGAACAGATACTTTTTATGACTCACGAACAAGCTAATTATAAAATAAGATATTTCAGGATTAAACAATATTAGTAACATAGTTTTCCTTTTTTAACTTTAAAATACTCCTACTTTTATTAACTTTTCAGTAGAATTATACTAGTAAATTTAAATACCAAGCTTATAAAACCCCAATTGCTACTAATGTTATTTTAAAACGCAGTCAATAAATTGTGATGTGCTTTTTTATTACTCAGCTCACTCTTAACCAAAAAAAAAGAAAGTGTAAAACATCCCAATATTCCTCTAAGATATCAGCAGTTAAATTCCCAAATGCTCTACTTTGTATAAAAATGGCATGCCTCAAAATTTATAGCTAATATTGACCGAATGCCGCCTTTAAGAATTCTCTCATAAAAATATTACTTTATTATACTATACATGAGTGAGAAATGGAAATATTTTAAACTGCCGTAAATATATCTGAATAAATAAGGAAAAATCTCGGTTTCATTTTTATCATTATTTTACTTGCAAATATCAATCTAAATAGAGAACTGGTTCAGTGCTGCCATCTATGGATGTTTATGGGAAAATAGTTTTTTCATCTTGTAGTCAAAAACTGTACTAATTGTGTGATACCACACTTCATTTTAAATCTATATTCCACTTGAATAATTTCACTCTAATGAATATCTTTTGTGAATTTATGAAAAAAATACTCTGTTTTTTCTAGATTTTGGTTGCGTAACACTATCTTAAGTATCAGCAGTTGAGACGTATTTTCTCATAATCCGATGTTTTCCACACATTATATCCACGTCTTTTAATAACGAGAACATATAATTATATAACTCAAACTTTTAAATATTAAAGCTTTTATTCTACCATTATTGTTTACCCACCTAAAGACTACCATTATTGTTTTCAAAATTTATTATTTTTCATACTGTTAAATCGTGAATACAAGTCCTTGAAAAGTCGGTCGCTAAAGGTATACCCCCTCAGGCATATGCCCTCGTCTAGATTTGTCTTAACTAACACACCCAACTACACTGTTGAATCTTATTAATATTACAGTGCAAAGAATTTTATATCATGTCTCTTTTTGAGATTCATAGCGAGTTTAAACATCCAACAGGACTGTTGAATGATTCTACTCATTCGTGACAACATACATAAAATAGCAGATTTTTTAAAAAAAAAACGTTCCTTTTGAAGGTATATTTTTTGTTCACAAATATTTGTTTGACAGTAATAGTAAAATTTTAAAACTAAAAACGTCAGCATTGAATATGAATGTCCGGGACTCATGATTATGGACTGAACAAGTACTACAATAAAAAGCAAAAATGTAAGACGTGTCTGAATGTCCAACCTTATACCAGAAAAGATTTACTTTTTCTTAGCCCTGTTCTACAGATCAGCGTTGTTTAAGAAATCTAAGTTTTGTCAATTGATTCGACCTTAGGGTAGCACATGGTCTGTTGGAAAATTTTCAAAAATGACCTTCAACGGAATGCTCGTGCAGGAAATGGTGCTTATTTGAAACCTGAGAACAACACGGTAGACCATTTTCCCCTGCCTCCCGGGATCATAGAAGACACAGCCGTATAAGGCCCGGCGTTCAGTTGCGTTTTTTTCCGGACGCAGCGGGGTATGAGGGGGAGATTTTATGACCAATTTGCAAGTGACCATCGTAAATTTTCAAGACTCCAGGAGGCGGGGTTACTATATTTGGCTTGATATCTCTGTTACATTCTATCATATGCCTAGGCAATTATTAGGTAATACTCAGTGGCTTTAAAAGGCAATATGTCGAGCTCGAGTGAGGATGAAGCGATCATTGCTTATTTGCTGCTATCCAAGAAAAAAAGAAGATGTTGGGTCCATCCCACCCTTCTTAAGCGCGAAAAATTAGGCGAATTTAATTTAGTAAGAGAGTTAACAACGGACGAAGAAAGATTTTAGGATTATTTCCACATTAGGATCCAAGATTTTAACGAAATTTTAAAAGTACTGACGCCTTGTATTCAAAAATCTCGATTGCGCAGAAAAGCTATTTCGGCAGCTGAAAGATTAGCTGTCACTTTGAGGTATGCATTTGAGCAATAACTAATTATTAAAATGGATTGCTAAACTAAGTTTGTTTATTAAAATAAATAATTTATTAAATGCATGTATGTTACCAATTCGTATTATTATCTTCAGTAGTTTTGTCTAGGCAAAATATTGACATAAGTAAAAACGGCATTACTTTCCGATGAACTCAATAGTATATGCTTTAATTTATCCAGAAGTTTGGTTTAATAATTCTCGACATATATTTCATATTCCCTGGAAATATGTTCTGGCTACTGCCCTACTAAACAGATGCTGGAATGTTTAATGAAAATAAAACTGTTTATTCATGATTATGTCTGATCGTTTACTTTTTTGTTTAACTTGTGTTCACATTATTTTAATGTTGTATTTCAACAGGATGACTCTTATACTATAGCTGACTTTTATACTATAGCTATTTCTGAAACGAAACTTTTGATACCTTTGATTATCAATTCAAAAATTATAACTATGGTCCCTTTACGCAGTATTTTAATAAAGACTGTTGTTCACAATCTTAATTATAATTACATATATGTATAATATACATTCAAGAAAAAACTGAAACTTTTAAAGTTAGACACCTTCATAATTGGGACTCTTCTGAGAAACGTAACGTGGCTATAATATTGAAGTACACTTGTATAATTTTTACAACACTGGAAATTGGACACAATTTTGAAGGAACCACAACTGTCCACCTTTCAGAGCTTTCAGTGTTGTATGAATTATACTAAATGTATGAGAACCAGACTTCGTGCCGATTACAGTCGACTGTAATCGGTGACAAAAATAATATTTTACAACTTTTACAAAAATGCTATGATAAAATTGCATTATTAGACAATTATTTTGGTATTTGATTTCTTTAACTTCAAGATTACTGTTATTTTGAATGTACGGAAAAACGCCAACCCGAAAAAACGCGAACGGTAAAAACGCCTACCAGAAAAAAACAATTCCTTCCTTTCCAAAAAAAAAAAAAAAGAAAAGAAAAGAAAAGGGGAACTATTATTTATCTTCTTTAATCAAAGTACAACAGAATTTCTCACAGTATAAAATATTCACACAAGTAATACATGATCTTTTACTGTACAGATGCATTTAGTTAAAATGACAGCCTTGCATAAGAAGAATTTGTAATTCTCCTCCGCCCAAGGCACAACTCCCTCAGCCCAACGTAAGCAAGTGGGGCAGATGCCCTTCATGTAGGCTTGCCATAGAAAACACAAACAAAATTTGTTCTTTATTTATGCATAAATTGGGGGTATTACTATTGTTACTTTAAAGAAGCAAATATATACATAATATAATTTTTCCAGAATAAAATTAAATGAGTCAATCAGCTTCCTGAGGAAGGCTTATCACTGCTCCCTGACCTACTCAAATTTTGGAGGGGCACAGGAAAGATTTGAGGGGGGCACATATCGAATATAAGAGCAGAAAACGAACATTTTTTCGCATTTTCAAACAAATGTTTATTTAACAAATTTTTTGAGACGAAGTTGGGCGGAGGCACTGGGAGGAGCACGTGACCGCTTGTGCCCCCCCTCCCGACGCTTTTGCTATGGTTCATATGATATATGCTTAGGAAAACCTAATAACAATAGCTAAAATGTTTACCACTCCCAGACGTACTGAACTGAAAGTTTACTCCTGTACTCCAAAACAAAATAAATTTGGACATAAGATCCAATTACCTTTCTTATGTATATTACAAAACAAAGAATGTTTGTGTCCAATATTTATTAAAAAAATTAATGACATGGACCGTACACCGTTATTTTACTAAATTAACATTCCATTTAGTCATTATGGAAATTGTTAGCAATCGTAATCGTAATCCATTTCATTTCTTGCAATGGATTACAGATGATCGTGTAATCGTATGAAATCTGATGAGAAACACTGACCTATGTTAGATTTTTGAAGATGTGATTTAGCTGACAGCATCTCTTTTGATGCTCATTGGTGAATTGCAGATATGATTCTTGGAATATAAAAGACCTTATTAAAATATTATGGGATATGATGTCTTAATATTTACACAAAATATTCAGGGCTAGCCTCCCTCACCCCAAATTCCACTCGAAGTACTATCTATTCCCTCAATATCAGCGCTCAGAGCAAGAATGCAAACACAACAGAAAAAAAAAAAAAGAGGAAATGGTGACCGGAGACTCTTTCCTTGACCTTTGCCATTCCAACCTCCTGGCCCTCTGCCGTTATTCCCTCTCCAGAGCAAAAATTGGCTGAAACTTTTGGCGACGGTTCTCAAAAATATTGTAACCACGCCCGGGAGACAAGTTTCAGCGTTTTACATGTCACCCAACAAAGGATAATTGGTTATCATTTGTCATTCTGCGGTTTTCAAGCGGAGAAGTACAAAGAACAGACGTTCTCCCGCAGTACGGAAAAGCGATCCGGAAAAATACATTCATTTCCCATACTAGCGTACTGAAACGCACTGAACTGAACGCCAAGCTTAACACGGCGAAAATTTTGTGATTGTGTTCGTGTAACACGCTAATAGAAGCTTGTATAACACAGTAAAAAAAAAAAAAAAAAAGACAAATGTTTATACAAGTATTTTATTACGTTTTAGAACTGATGATGTTGATAACATGGCTTATGTTTTTGTTGCGTAACACTATAGTACGCAATACGTATCTACAAGAGTTATAGAGGTGGGTCTACTGTATTTACTAGAAATGAAAAGTTGGCAGTACGTCACTGTATCAAGAGATGCATGTGTGTGCTACCATTCACATAAGAAGAGAATGAAGCCAATTTTCATGATCAAAATAATTAGTCTAGAGGAGTGTGGAAGTTATAAGCTAATGGTTAGGACGATCTAAAGTATAAAATGTCACCAAATTTTCGTCAGCACTTAGTGGTTCCATCGAGCAAACAATACGGAGCACAAAAGCTTTAAACATGTAACAGTGAAAAAAAGTGCACTGTTTGAATATTTTTAAAATTATTTAAACATAAATTTTTTTGCTAATGTCGATCCTGAGAAAAACAGTTCTTCCACTCAATTTCTTTGCTTTTTTCTACAGATGTCTGAAACTTTCAAAAATATATTTTTAGTTTGTCGATATCATTAAAACCTCTACTTGAATCAAAAGTAGAATATTTTACTCTACACAGAGTATCATGCGAATTCATGCGAACAAAATAACAAAACAAAACTATTTGAGGCTTTAATCCAGATATGATTTCAGACTAGCAAAATTTCAGAAAAGTGTAAAAACAAATTTGTGTTTATGACTAGATGTGTTGTAAAATTTTATAAAGGTAAGGGAGGACGTATTTCTCCTATTAAAAGTACGTATATATACCTCTTTTATTGTTTATAACCAATAAAGGATTTCTTTAAATTGTGACTTTTGATCAAATTAATTGCAGAATACTGCAACTTCTAAATATATTTTGGACAAGGCAATTTATAGGCGTTTTTAATATAAATTTATTGTTTATGAAACGCCATTTCTGCGTATTCATTAGTAGGTTATCATACCTTACCCTGAAGTGTTTTAGTATAACTTTAATTATGGACTAAAAAGGTTCTGAAGTATCACCATGAAATAAAATGCAATTTTTTGTGACTCCGCACTTAAGGAAAAATGCTAAACATTTTTAATCTTAAAGTTTAATCTTGATAGTTTCCCTTTCGTGATTTTATTATTTCCAAATGTACAGTTATTAAAACAATATACGTATATACATATACCCATATAGCCACATATTTATATATTACTATTTCCTATGCCTAAGTAACTAGAATACAAATGCAGTGTGCTCGAAATTAGAAGCAAGATTTCCCTTGTAATTTACCAAACCCTTTTCCTAAACAATCTGTCCAGGATTCATATTGATTACTGGTCTACAAATGACCAAGTGAACGTTGTTGGGATTCATGGTAGCTACCCTTCTACATTTTCCCATAGTGAAAACTGGTAAACAGTCGAAATAATGCAAAGGATGTCGCAGGTCTGACGGGATTGATCCATGACTTAGAAACCATTAAGAGAGGGTGTTCGGGCATTCACATCTATACAATTAATTCAAACAATCGCTCTAAAGAGAGCTTAAACTTTGAAGTTCGTAATACTTAACTATTTGTGTATTGCAATTTGCTGCACAGAGTTCCACGTTTAATACGCTTTAATGCTACGTGTGTCTAAACATGTTCGAATAATGTTTCAGGGTTTTTAGAAATAGCAAACATCAGTCCTGAGTAATTGTAAAACACATTGACTGCGTTTGAACGATTCCTTGCTTTAGGGATTGGAATTTTATTTTTAATAGTAATTTAAAAGTGGTATAATGTTTATTTTTTTAATTTTCAGTTTTAATTGTCTTGTTATGTATGAGTAAGAAAATAAAGCCAACATGGTTAATTAGTTCTAACGCATATATATTTTCTGCTGTATACATAGTTTTATTTATTGATTTATTTTTTAAGAAGCGCATTTTAATTGCTTATTGCTGTAATTAACTTTTGAATGAGTTCTCGAGCCTCTCCATTTTTAAGTTACAATGGTGTCGAACAAGTGGCTATAGTGTTGTGAGTTGGAACTCAGACCTATTATATAAGAACACTAACTCCGAATGGTGGAGTCCAAAGATTCTCTCAGGAGTCTTCAAGATGGTTCTGGATTCAATTTCGGAAGTTTCTTCATTTCTGATGAAGAAATAAACTGTGTAGGATTCCCCGGGAACGTCAAGTAAATGGAAATTAAGTATATATATTGTTACAAATTTTCTTTCTGATCCACTCTTCTGTGGCATAATTTAGTCTAAAATTCATGTCCTACGCTTGAAATAATTAAATTTTGCAGTTTATTGCATGCCAATCGATTAACTAGAACGCGACATAGGGATCTCTAATTTTTACCATAGGAAAAGATTAGGGTTAGCGGTTTACGCCAAATATTGACTATATCGCTTAGTTGGGTTCACTTTTGGGAAAAAAATTTTGGCGTCAAATCTAGCTTTTTTTTTTTTTTTTGCCAAAAACTCACCAAACTTGGCTTTATTTGGAGCGATCTTATTAATTGGCCCTGTAATGTTTGTTTTCCCGCATACGTTAGTATCAAGAAGCAGTCGACATACGGGAATGATAGGGAATTTACTGGAAATGGATTGTGCGAGAACTTTCCAGAAACTCGGCAGAAGTTATAGAGCAGGTTATCTCAAGTCTGTTTTTAATCCTCTTTCGTGGAAAATGCTTCAACCAAAAGTAACTATCTCTATGTCAATTTGCTGTCAGAAGCGCTGTTTATTCTGCTTGTTTTCGAAGCTCTATTTTGAAAGGTGTGTGGAATAATTATTTTGCTACGTGCTTTTTTTGAAAACTGTATTGTATTTTGTGGAGCAGTTAAGGGTTCTGCCTGAGTATTCCACAGAGTTTTTAGCCCGTGGAAGGGTTGTATACGAATTGCAGTTTCTGAAGAAATTATCATTTTAGAATGACTGTTATTAAATTACTCGTTGTGAAGTCTTATGAATTGTGCATTGAAGATTGTTCAAAGGCTTTCTAGAAACAATACAATTTTTGTTTTATCCTGACAGCTTGACTAGTTCCTGAAACTTTTTACACATTCCGGAATGTCGAGCCATCTTTCCCACACGAACCTGGCAATTCAGCGGGGTTTCTGCAACAATATTCTAATATAGTCAACTCGTAAAAAATGTTAAAAATAAACATATTTTTAATATTAATTAAATAATAAAGTATTATTAATAATAATATAATATTTTCAAATATATTATATGCTAGAAAGTCATTATAATATGAGCCTGGGCTACTCTGACTATGGCGTCACGAATTGAACCGTATAATAGGATATACAAAATTCGTTTATTGCGTTGTGTTGTGTTGAGACTAGGCTGCGCAAGGGCTATCTGCCTAGAATGAAGGGGATGTCTTGGTCGGAGAACATTTTGAAGGGTTTCAACGCGTATTCACATTACATTTGGTGAAAACCAACCAAAACTCCAGATCGTTAGATCGGCGGTAGGCCAGAACACAGGACCTTCACACTTCAGTTATCTAGCATGTCCAGTATCTTATCTACTCAGCTATGATAAGGCCAAATTTTTTTCTTATGAAAATTAATAGGAGCTAGTTTCCTTTAAACGATCTTCCTTAAAGAGCCTCAGGACTGGCCTATATCTTGCATGCAGTTAATTGGCCTTAAAAAAAGAACAATTTAATTTTCAGTTTAATATTTCAATTATGCTTAGTTATTTCTGTGCACTCATTGAATCTTTTTGATACCACAATTGCTAAATATAATAATTTGCGAAGTGACCTTTACATTTTTAAGGAGAAAAGCTGATATTTTAAGATTATCAAAAATGTCATTTCTCTGACAATAAGGGTTTAAGTCTTTTGGTCCGCTTGCATAAAAAGTCTGGGTTTTTCAGAGGTGCTTCGTAAAAATAATTAAAAAAGTGAAAGTTACAAGAGGATTATTCAGTTGATATTTGTGAGCGCTTATGCAAAGAGAAGGGAGATGTACGAGTACATACCATTAAGTTTTAAAATTTAGTTTTTTTCGTGGAAAATTTTAGGTTCAAGCAATGTGTCAAAATTTACGTAAAAAAAAAAAACATGGAAGAGTTTTTAGATGAATAGTTAAAAATAATATACGATTAAAATTAACAACTGCATACACTAAGTGATTTTTTTTAATTCTGTTTCAACACTTAGTTCATACAGAAACTCACGATGTATTCAATGAAGATCAAATTATTAATTATTTTACTAAAATCATGCTTCTTCCTTAAAAAGGTATTTTAATTCAATTTATTTGGGATTACAATTGCTTTATTTTTTATCGCTATTATTTTTTAATATGCGGGTATTTACCATGTTCAAACAATACGTCCCGGGTGCCAATTTCAGGTCCTAGGTCTCTCATCTGAAATTGGCCTAAAATCAGGAAACCACTCATAGGGGTAACGTTAGTTTGACTAATAGGCGCCCTTATAATGAAATGACCAACTTCTGCGGCCCTCGTAGTGGTCAAGCCTCCAAGAGACTGCTAACTATCAGTGTATTTATGAAAAGATCATTTGCTTTTTTTACCATTTTCTAGCAAAGTTAAAAAATGTTATTGATTTGGGTTCGCCAGTTTATCCGTCCGTGTTCTAAATATTATTTCTACATAATGTACCATGTACCCTATTAAAAATGTTGTACTTAGCGTGTACCCTATTCAAAATGATACATTCATGTCAATTTTTTAAAGAATAACCACGAAACATTTTTAATAAATGTTGTTTGCTTGTTGATTTTTGTTGTTTATTACCCGCCAGAATAACATAATGAAAACTAATGTTAAGATATGTTAGGATATATATTTTCGTTTTTGAATTCATAACTCTTTCGGTTTATAACTAATTCACCAAAAACGTTTGCTGCGAAACTCACATTTTGAATATTTAAATTTAAATTCCAGTTTTACGAGGGGTTTAGGACTGCGTGCAGTTAGTTGGTATGGCAACAAATAGGAGAATATATCATGTTTGTTAATAATAATCCTTTTTTTTTCATTGCATTGCATTTTCTTAAAAACTTGAGAAGTGGAGAGAGTAAGTTTTGTACCTACACCCTTCATTTAAAGGGTAGCATTTGAAATTCTCTTAAAGGGTCTCGCACAATTACATTCATAGTTATATACAGCTTTTTTGAGATTATCCCCTTTATCTCGAAAAGTTTGACGCTGATACATTGCCGAATTTGGCTCAATAAAAACTTTTGTGCACGAATTTATAATTGATGCATTTGGCATGATTTATCTTCCTTGTTCTCAATTTCACAGCAAAGTGCAAAAAAACAACTTTGGTATTTCATTTTATTTTTACTTATTTTTATTTATTTAAGTTTTTTTATTTACTTACTTATTTTTATTTATTTATAGTTTTATTTGCACAACGAGTCCAATAATTTGGCCAACTATTGATCAATTATCCATGTATATTCACCATATGATTATCAACTGGCATAGTAGAGATTCTGATCATTGCAATTTCACCAATTCAGCCGAAATTCACGATTCATGAATCTGAGATTCTTGTTAAATTGTTAGAAGAATCCAAATTCACATTGAAATCTCCGGCACTCGGCTTTAGAAATTATATGCTTAATCGACTAGAGAGCTTTGATGTTAACTGCTCTATTTTCGTAAGTTTGGATTCTCTAGCTTCTCAAATTACACAGAATCAATAAATGTTGGACAATTTGGAATTGTAAGGAAGACTTTACAACCGCAAGCTATGACTTTTAAATAGCAGCAGAGGAAAACTTTGGAAACATACTATGTTTAAGTATATTGCACAAATGTTTTATTATTATATAAAGTTTTTTGGTTCTTATAATTAAATGGCGAGACTAGAAGAAAACTTAGAAAAATAACTTTTAGTTTCAAATGAATGTTTTTCAGAATGTTTTGAATATGTATTTGTTAATGCAAACAAAAAAAGTCATATGAGAACCTCATTGAGGGCTACCTAAAGCGATATCTAACGATGTCAAAAAATCAAATTATACAATGTGGACCAAAAGATATTACCACATTTTTTTTATTAATTTAAAGACAGCTAACTGACGTTTAAGACGGAACAATTTCTTCTTAAACATCTCTCATGCCGGTACACGTTTTATTATTTAATTATTTATTTATTCATTTTGCAATTTACCAACACGAATAAATCATACACAGACTATTAAACTGAACAACAGGAACTTCAACTGCAATTTTCATTACATCACATAACTTTAATGTAAATTGCGTAACAGGCCTTAAAAAATAATTAAAATTTTGTGCCTTAGGAATAGGAGAAAAAAAAATACTTCACGATCGGGATTGTCGGCCACTAAACTTGAATGTTTATATAACAATAGCGATATTTTGCATGCACACTTCGAATAATTAAATTATATTTTAGTCGAAGACGATGATGTGCATAGTATTATTCTTTAATAAAATTCTAAATTCATGCATCTACTGCATAATTGCAAAATTTCTAAACACATTTCTAATAAATATGTTTTAAGAATTTTTCTTATCGTGCGGTTACATTTCGTTTTTTGCCTGCATTTCTAAATGCAGGTCGGCATTTAGAAAAGCAGGTCTGCATTTCCTGCAAGTCTGCATTTCTAAAGAAAATAAAAATGCACACATACCATGATAATTGAAATAAGAATGTAAGAGATTTAATGTTTAATATATTTTTGTATGAATATATATAAAGTATAACCGCTACTGCTGGCATGTTAATTTGTTTATTTGTAATTTAATTATCTTATGATATAGTATATTCATCACAGTTACTATTGAGAAAATTTTAAACAGAAAATCTTTCCAGTGTTTTCAAGCTTCTATTAACATCTAGTGTTTGTAATAAACACCGTTCAAAGCATGAATGATAAGTTGGTTAATGCTGGTTCACCTACAGAAATCCAATGTGCATACAGTTGGGTACCACCTGCTTATGTTGACGATGAGCCTAACGAGATAGTTGATATGCTTGCAAAATTACAAATAAGGGAGCATCAGTTCTCTTATCTATGCTTGTTATGATTTGTGTTTTGGGGAATCAATCTCCCTTAAGGGGGTGAGGTGTATGCCAGCATCTGGAGCTGTTCATTAAAAAACATCACTTAATGTATTTATTTTCATATCAATAGAATTGTAGACGAAAGAGCTAAGCGAAAAATAGCTAAGCCAAAAGAGCTAAGCGAAATTTGTCTGTAAGATGGCACTGTAAGTCGTAATCATTTATATTGTGTGCATGCGTGCTTTAGTAGTAGATTGCATCGGGATTCGTCGCTAGAGGGCGCTTATGTAGCTAATCATTAAAAGGAGGTAGAGTATTTTCCTTCGAGAGGCTGACGCTATTTCGTCCGTGTGCTGCTGGTCAATAATCGTCCTATACTCAAGTCCGTGTGAAGTATCTCATGTTTCGGGAAATGCAACGAAAACTAGACCCACACCTTCTATAAGAAAGTCCAATCATTCCTTTCCAAAAATTCTTTTTTCGTACAAGAACAGCAAGAACTAAACTGTTATTATTATTTTTTTCGCGTTAACTCTGGGAAACAATACTCGTTAAAAACTCGCGTAAGATCACTTTGTAGAGCGTGAAAAACTTGAGTAAGTTAAATCGCGTTGTATCGTGAGTCCACTGTACTTAAAAATCGAATATGCATTTACATATGCAGATTACAAAACAATCTAAAAATACTCAAACCATTGTGGATTTTTTTTCATTTTCAAAAATCTTATTTTGAAAAATGAGATTCTACTGAAACCAAAATGCAGAAATTTACAGCTTCTAGGAAACTATAGGTTGTAAATCATTATTGCATTTTCATGCTATGTCAATAGGCTTAGTAGTTGGCATTCTGTCTACGAATTTTCATTTCCATTTCTAACTACAAATTTCTCTAGTAATTATCATAGAAGAATACTAAAGTATTTTTCTTATGCAAAATATCAAGTTTTTAAAGGAAAATGAAAAAAAATATGTTGCTTTTTCTCGAAAACAGCTATTTTAAAATGAGTACATACTTTAATGACCAAAAATAAAACCGCACGAGTGTCTAAACTGTAACAAATCGACTTCCATTGAATCAATGGCTGGGTCACGAATGCCGAGTTGAATCTAACAGTCAAATATATTTTTTTTTTCAATTCTTAATGGGTTATGGAACTTATACAACAAAGGGGATACATACTCTGTAATCTACATAAAAATTATTTTTCTTTGAATAAATAACACACGAAGGGAAAACATAAAAAAATGTTAATTTTTTTATGAAGTTTGGTTAAAATTTCATTGTGTTCCGAATCTCTAAACTGAGCAGAGTATTTAGCAATCATCTTCCATATTTTAAGAGAATTTCAGGCACTTTCACGTGAGATACGGAACAAACCGAAATAAGCATCATTCCTATAATACTATAATTATAAAATTATAACCTATCACGCGACCGAATTTCATTTCAATTGCTCTAGATGCGGTCACGTGACACGTGAGCTAAAATTTTCGCAATAACTCAAAGCCCATATAAAATGTTGATAAATGTCAAAGCCTTGACCTTAAGTTGAGTATGCTGAATATAAACGATTTTTGTGCTATGAGCGGAAAAGCTTTCAAATTAAAAAAAAAAAAAGAAAAAGAAAAAAATATTCAAAAGGGGTATCTCAAGGTTTTAGGTTAAGTGAAGCTGCATGAGGGTTATGAAGTTAAAGCGGGAGGAGACTTAAGTAGATAGGTGAAGTAGATAAGCTTGAAGACATTTTAAGGAATATGTTTCTTCTGAGGAAAACTCCATACCGTTAAATGGATGGTTGCGCGAGAGGCCAAAACCTTGGATCTGCACACTTCGGTCATTTCTCAATGTTCAGCAATTTATTAACTTCGCCATTAGTCGGCAAAGTGTTCTCAAAAGAGCGAAATCTATTCAAATTTTTAATGAAATCGAAATCTTTATTTTAAATTAATTTTCTAAATTCGCTTTTATTCTGAAAGAAATAAACAGTACAAACAAGAAGGACAGAAATGACAAACCCATGAAATATAAAATGAATTAATTTTATAATTCGTGAATGCATTCAATTAATATCAGGTTGTAACGAAAGTTTTCCGCCAGATTTGCTTGAGTCAGCTCACGCGGTACCCAACTATTGACCTTACATGTCATGTTTTTATGCTTAGTGCGACTAATGAACATGGCGCTAAAGTCTAACTCTTTTAGCTAGCTCTCGAGTGGATGAATATTTTATCTTCTTCCACAAATTGTCGTAGGCGGGACTCATCAGCATCAATAGGCCGGCCAAAGCGCTCTGCTTCTTTAATATCCTGGTCCTCGTTTTTGAACTTTCGGTACCAAATCTTCACAGTGTCATGATTCAACAGTAGTACCTTAAGCAGTATACATGATTCAGTGTCATTCTGTAGCTGACTTTTTGCGACAGAACTGAGAGTAAATGATGGATCAACCTGGTAGCGTGGTAGTTCCATTTCAGACACCTTATACTTAATCATAACGATATTGTTTTACAGATTTCACAACACAGTGCTCTAAAACAAGTCTTTTCTTTCAAATAACAAAAATCGTTTTATAAAATATTGGCAAAGACACCAACGGGAACTGCTTGTGCAGTCAATACTTGGAGTGGCGGAAAACTTTCGTTATAATAACCTACAGTTACAATAACCTGTTGTTACACCTAATACAACAGTTGTTGCAATTATTTATTGCATGATTCAGACGTATGAAATGCGGCTCTGTGAATTATTTCTAATATAAATGGTACCACTGGATCTCTTTCAAAGCAGAAAGAAATGAATGTATTTGTATTCGTAATAACTTTAATATCCAGTAAAAACAATGGCGGATACAGAGTTTATTGAGGGATGGGTCTTAAGCTTTTCTGACCAAATACTTTCCAAATTTTCTAGCCACTTACCAAAGAATTTTTAAAATTTTAATTTCTAGCCAGTTACATTCCTATTTTTTTCTACTTTTGATTTAGTAAAGTTGATGTGTACATTGAAGTAAAAGTTTCCTCTTTAAGCAATGTCTTTTGCGATACTCTTATATTCTCACTGAGTAAATAAAACACTTATTGGAGATAGAGATATTTTAATCTTGTGAGAAAAAGCTCATATTTAGCGATATATGATCAGTATTTTAACCAGTGTTCTTGAACGTCATGCTGAATGGTTAAAAATATAGCCACATGGTTGGGGTTTTTTTTTTTTTGGAACTGTGCTAAAACGCTCAATTTAACGATTAAAAATCAGTAACTGGTAAAAAGAAAGAAACTACACTCATGTCCATAAATAAAGGATAATGAAGTTCAGGCAAAGAAAGAGAAAGAAGCAAAACAAATTCGACTTATTTGTAAAGTCTATTTATTAAACAAAAAGTAAAGAGCAAAAAAGATGCTATATGTTTGACATAATTAATAAAAATTGCAAGTTTTACTCCCTTGACCAAATTTCAAAAAAGAACCTATTTACAAAAAACAGTATAACATGGTTAGTAGGATGGTTAATACGGAGTATGTCTCCCGGACGATGCAATACAGGCTTGACAACGCCTAGGCATGCTGAGTATCAAATGATCAATCTGATCTTGGGGAATATTACACCACTCATCAAGCAATGCACTCCGAAGTTCCGGTAGACAGGTGGGAGGGGGTTGACGGGCTGCAATTCGTCGGCCAAGCATGCTCTATTGGATTCAAGTCCGGTGAGTATGCTGGCCAATGCATACGGGTGATATCCTCCGATTGAAGGCATTCGTCTACAATGTTTGCACGGTGAGGACGGGCGTTGTCATCCATAAACACAAATTCAGCACCCATGGCGCCCCGAAACAAACGTACATGTTGTTCCAGAATGACATCCCGATAGATGTGGCCTGTCATCGTTACACTCTGAACATGCAGGTCAGTTCTGGAACCAAGAATAATTCCTCCCCAAACGAGCCATCCTGCACCACCGTAACGGTGTCTTTCAATGGTGTTCTCTTGGTGGTAACGGGTACCTGGCGCTCTCCAGATGAATGTCCGGAGAGAATCAGACTCCAAACTAAACCTGGACTCGTCGGAAAACATCACACAAGACCACTGTTGCGGTGTCCACAATGCATGCTCTCTACTCCAGGTTAATCGCAGGCGACAGTGAGTTGCGGTAAGTGGAACACATCTGACTGGCCTACGAGCATATAGACCAATGTGCCCTAAGCGTCTGTACACGGTCTGCCTTGAAACTGTCGTACCGGTAGCTGAAGAGAGCTGACGAGACAGGTCTGATGCTGTACTCCGTCTGTTTCTTTTGGCAGTAACTGCCAAATAGCGGTCCTCATTCGGCGTTGTAACTCGGGGGCGACCTGTGCTGGAACGTCTACTCACATTACCATCATCTTGGAATCGTGGCCAAATCCTGGAGATGACACTCTGGGCGATTCCAAGTTCCTCGGATACTTCCAGCTGGGTACGTCCACATTCTAGTCGTCCGATAATTCTGCCACGTAAAACATCATCCAAATGCCTCCTTTGTGCCATAACTATGCGGTTTTTGCACTGAAAGGCTTTCACATCGCTTGTGAACAATTTTACTTCTTTGCCACCATTCCTTATATACCCCTCTCTTACAATCTCGTCATTGTGACGTACCATCCACGCCATCTGATGGTTTCCTGTAATTTGCATATTCTTCTTCAAGATGTGTGTGATCATTCCACAGGTGAAATTTTTATTTTAGAGATCAATTTCTGTGTGATTCTGAATTATCCTTAATTTATGGACATGAGTGTATATTACTACCATTCTAGAAATTTATAAAAAATGAAACATTTTTATATAAAATTTCTCCTCCGTTGATTTTTGCTTTGTCCTCTCTAAAAGGTTATTTTCGGATATATGTGACTGTACACACAGGTTCGAAAAGCCAAAATGCACAAATTCAAAACAGTCATATGTGATGAAACCAATATTTAGTTATACATAATCTTAACATATAGAAATTTATTCTAGAAGTATATAACATCATATTTTATTTTTTTAATATCTATGGTTAACGCATTAAACTAGTTTTAAAGTCTTGCCAAAGTTTTATGTAAAAGCACACGCTATGCCTCGTAAAAATCTATTACAGAGTGGCTTTTTCTTCTCAATGCAGCCCGTGAATAAAAAAATCAAGAGGATTTAAATCAGGGATGCAAGTGTGAGTGATAAGAAGCATTCTTTAGAATTTCGAATTGCCGTAACTTTGAGCTATATTGTTGAATTGTTTTAAAATGTAGAAATTGCTCTGGAAATGTAATCAAACTTTTCGTCTTCAATCTTCAAAAATTATCTATTTAAATATACATGGACATGGTATTAAAAGTATAGAAAAATGCATTGCGTCTGTGAGATCACTTGTTGGTTTTATATTATATTTTATTGGCATAGATTAATAGAAGATTGTTACCAAATTCCAGGCCTGTAGCAAGAAAGTTTTTTCCTGGAGTCGAAAAGGTGAGAACAGCAGAATATCTCATAAAGAGCCTGTGCTATTAATATAAGGTTCACCCAAATGAAAGTGGCTTTACAGGTGATTTGAGAAATTGTTAATGGTATTAATATAAATTAGTAAACAAAATAAAGAAGTGATTCAAAGGTAACAGATAGGCTAGACAAAGTCATCTTGTGGGTTGAAATAAGTGTCCCAGCGGCCAACGAGATGATGGATACCTGAGGGAAGCAGCTCCGGGAAAAGGGGTACCTTTTCATGTAGTATTGCATGCACACTTCTTTTGCTCAGAAACATTTCCTCCGTTATTTCGCCCGTGGTGACTCGCCGTTTCATTCTCAGGTGACGATCCACAGCCGCAACTTCTTCCTTGGTGATAACTAAATGCGCTTGACCAAGTCGTGACCTGCCGTCAGTACTGCTTTCTCCACTACGAAAATCCCTCCACCATCGGAATACGGTTTTACATGACATACACTCCATAGAATACACATTTTGCATGATCGTCTCTTGAAAATGAAATGGTAAATCACCACTTGCAAAATAGCAGATAAAATGCCTATGAGCAAAGGGAGTGTGCACACAACACTGCATGAAAGTTTGCCCCTTTCCCCGGAGCTTCCTCATCCATCAGTATCATCTAGTTGATTGCTTGGACGCTTGTTTCAACCTACAAGGTGACTTTGTCTACTTAGCTGTTGCCCATGTGTTACTTCCTTCTTTTGTATACTAAAGAAAGAAGCAACACATACATTTACATTAATACCATTAAACCGTATCTCACGTCATCTGCAGTACCACTTTCATTTGGGCTACCCTTATGTTTTGGTTTACAAAAATCCAATTCCCCGCTCGCGTCTGGCTAATTTATTGCCAGATTCTTTCATTTAATTCGTTCACATATGGTAGGTATAACGTAAAATCTTTGTAATATATTCATGTTTTAAAAAATTAAAATATGAATACTTTTTTAAGATGTGCGATTGATCCTGTGTTTAAGCAAGCATTGCCTTCCAAACTTATAGTCGGCCAAGTGGATAAGATAATGAACTTTTAGAGATGCCTGATGTGTGCAAGTGCAGTGTTTTGGCCTCTCGCGTGCCTGCCGATCTAACATTCTGCAGCTTCAGGTGATTTTCCCCCTGAAGCGACATGTGTTAAAACCGTTTTAACCGGTTAAAAATTTTACCTCCCAAGGCATCCGCTCCCAGGCAAATAGCAGTAGTGTAACTTCACAAAAGAACAATCTAATTGTTTCTACTATTGGTGAAAATATTTTGCTTTTGCTAGAAATATATTTATACAAATTTTCGGACAAGTTCCAATTGTTTTAGGCATTTAGAAAACAATTTTTTTTTTAATTGACTTCTAGCAAGTTACATTCCTATTTTTTTCTGTAGTTAAAATAGTAAACCTTTTACGAGCGCGGATATCGATCTAACAGTCTGGAGTTATAGTTGGTTTTCTTTTGGTATAACTTGAATACACTTTTGAACCCCTAGAAAAGTCCTCTATTTAAGCCATCCCGCCCTAAGGCTGGCTCTCACTTTCTACGTTCTTTTCTGTAATTCAATGAACAATTCAACACTGCGAAGGGAAACAATCTGCAGTTACTCTCTTCATTGTATGTGGGGAGTAGTTTGTGATTAACGCGTTAATCTTTTGCCGGTGGATCCCAACTGGTTTTTAAAAAGTCTCAAATTTGCGAAAAGAATGTCCTGTGACCCCTGTATTCACGACAGAAGCAGCCTAAGTCAGCATCGGCCGATAGCACTCGTGTAGCTTTGTGTTAACCCCCAAAACTTACACTTAATTACGTGTCAACTAAATATTCATTTATACAGAAAAAATTAAATTCTATTTCCGTGAAATAAACACGTCCTAATACTTTTATTTTGAAAAAAATATATCATAGTTCTGTATAATTATCACGTAGTGCTTTTACTACGAAGTACAATGAAATAGTTTTGAAAAGGTTTTTGTTAAAATGTCTACTGGATAAATGACTGAGAATAAATGCAACTGACGTCTTTCAAACGGAAGTAAATTCGTTTTACAAATATCAGTTTCATTTCCCAATAGAAAATCCCTAACTTTGTTAGCTCAATTTGAGATCTAGTGTATAAATATTATTTTGCATTCAAATGAATCTAGAGAGATTTAAAATAAGTTTTGTTCGGAATAACTGTTTGGTAGATTAAGTTGAAATGCCTGTGCATTACTTTAATTTTGATATACGTAGCTAGCGATAACGTTCCATATTTCTCTGGTTTTAATTGCAGCAAATTTTGTAATATGATCGCTGGGATTTTAAATTCTATTCTATTTGATATAGTAAATAGCATTTGTTTGAATCTAAAACCACGCACTGCTGTTTCAATATTTATATTATTATATCAAGCAATTAACTAAATAAAAGTAAAATCACCGTCATTTTTGAACAACTATATAATATTCTTAAATTCTTACAACCTAAAATTAACATTAATAGTTCAGCTTATTACATGTCAAACATATGTAGTAGAGATGGGGAAAAGCGTTATTTTCAAAGAACAGTCGTTCACTGTTCCCGTTCTTTTTTAAAGAACAGTTCTTTTTCTTGTTTTTTTGAGAACAGGTTCTTTGATTTATCGTAGCTTTATTATGATTATTTTACTCAATTTAAAAATGAAAATATACGTCCTTTTTAACATGTATTATGCTTTAGTACAATTGCAAAATGTTTTAAAAAACTTTGCAACCAACATACTGGCTTTCTTTAATCAAGTATATTAACAGTAATTTTTGGTAAAAATATTTTAATTATAATAACGTTCTATAATATAGTGTTAAATATGCACATATTTTTAAAATTAAAGTTTTTTCTGTGTTTTTTATTAACTTTTGTTATCCTTACTCATAGCATGTATGTAAAAAGAAATGGAAAAACTTCAATTCTAGAGAGAATTATTTAGGCCAGGCCTAATTTTCGATTACTTACCTGAGTGATACAATATTGCTTACATGAGTAAACAATATTTGAGTCCGACAGCTCCTAAGATGACATAATATTCATAACTGTTTATTTTGATTTGACTATATTGCACAAAGCTTTGGAAGCAGCGGAATCAATAACTTTAAAATCCGTCCAAACAAAAGATTTTTTTTCTATCCATGAGGAAAGACTATCCAAACATAAGCATAACTAAGAGTTGTACCAGTAACAGCGCAAAGGAATGATCTGTTTCAACTAATCCTTGAACGGTCTGATACAATATGCCACGTGACTGCATACCCTTTTGTTTTAGTTTTTTCTTCTTGAGCACTACTGCAGTAAAAGAGCGGACTCACAAGAGGAGTAGACCGCTGAAGCTGACAATCTGCGATGAAATCCTCCACGCCCTCCTTTCCCAGCCTTATTCCCAGTCCACACCATAAATTTCATGATAAAGCGAAAGTAACGAAAGGCCTTCAAGCCGGAAGATATGCCATCTTCAACACCCCCTGGAATACATTTGGGAAAGCTTTGACCCTAAAGTCGTAACTCTTGGAGGAATGGGAGGGGGGTGGTTGTAGAAGTTTTTTCGGACTTTCAAACATTTTAATACAAAAATAATAATGATAAAAAAACTCTACATACTATAAGAGTGTTCACCATAACGAACGCGGGAGAGAGAGCACCCCCTTCAAGGCAGTATCTAGTTGGTCTGCCCCCCCCTCCTCCCGAAATTTAAAATTTTGTTAACAAAATGATAAAGTTGAAGTCTTTGTGAAAAATTCAGCCTTTTTCTTTCGTTTGGTCCCCCTCCGAAATTTTTGTCTGGATAAATTTTTTTTCTGGATACGGCCCTGACCCCTTGTCCACTATCTAAGCATTCATGAAAGACCGTACCCAAGGGGGTGAATAAGGAAGTCTGCCTCCCCCCCCCCAATTTAAAATGTTGTTAACAAAATAATAATGATGAAGTCGTTTGCTGAAAAATTCGGCCTTTTTCACCGTTCCTCCGCCTCTTAAAAAATATATATTGTTCCAGGTCTAGCTCCAAAAGGTTATGGATCTGGCTCGGGTTAAAAAAAAAAAAATCCTTCTTTGGCTACAACTACAAATAAAAATATATGTCTCGGGCTCCAGCTTAAAAGATATGGCTTTGGTTCCTACGACAAACATTTTTAGCTCTAACTCAAAATATTAAATAAGTCCATCTGAAGTTTAAAAAAAAAAAAAAATATTGTGTTGCCTTCCGGTTAAAAATATACGGCGTGGGCCTGCCCATTTCCAATGGGGAAGCCCACAAAATAGTCGATACGCTCTTAGAGCTTAAAAAAGAAAAAAAATGTACAAGTTTCAGCTTTAAAAGTACATGATCCAGCTTAAAAATTAAAGACATTCCGTTTAAAAAGCTGTAAGTATCAGGCTCAGATGAAAAATAATACGCTTGTATAAATATGTATATTGCTCCGACTCCGATTTAAGAAAATTAATACACGACTTTGGCATATAAAATTACATGGCTCCGAAAATCCAGCTTAAATGGCTTCAGACCTGCGCCATACCCAGACAAAAATTCCAGGATATATCTCCTACATCAGATTTTCAACTTATGTAGCAAGATTTTTAATTTTTTTTTAACTATTGCGAAAACATTTCGTTCATTTATACATCACTGCAATTCATACCCCTCACCATCCCCACCCCCAAAAAATTTTAGGGCTACGTCCCTGTATAAATACACCATATACATATAATGTAATAACTTCGAGGGAGGGGCGTCCAAACCCATAGGACCCCCCCCCCTTTCTAAGTACGGCCTTGCTTCTGACTACAACTTAGATCCTGTATTCAGTCCCTGTATTCCCTGTATTCAAGTCTACAACTTAGACCCTGTATTCAGCTCAGAACGGAATTAAAGCAAAAGAACACCTTTCACCCCGTTCACCAAATAACACTTCGTTTACCCTGTTCATCAAAAGAACACCTTTTACTCCGTTCCGCAAAAGAACACCAGCTCTCTCCGTTCCGCGAAAGAACGCTGAACGTTCCAGCTCACTGATCACTGAATACTTTCTCCAAGCCTGATCCAAGAACTTGTTCTTTTTCAGCCAATAGGAGAGGGGCGCTCGGAAAAGGTTCTTTTTCAGTCAGTAGGAGATGGATGAAAGCATATCAAGCTAAGGCGCGTTTTATATGGAGATGTTTTAATGCTTTTAATATAATTTGAAGTTGATAAAATATTTTTTTTCGATTTGTTAGTTTCAGACTATCATTTTCTTTATTATTAAATTTTTTACTTTGAGTGTTTGGCTGGAATAATAAAAACTGACGAATTGTTTTCCTGTGAGTGCATATAAGAAAGTTTCTTATTCTTAGCCCGGGTTCACTCTAAAATTATGGTAGGTTGGACTAAAAGTTCTATCCCCCCCCCCCAGATAATCATCGTCGTTATCATTATTTCTCAAAATAGCTAAGATTCTGCAATTACTTAGAATTTGATAAAGCTAAAATTGTGAACTTCTGTCCCCACCATCAGATACGTAGCCAAGGTTGTGAACAGGAGAGGGGGGGGGGAAGGGGTCTGGTTCCCCAGAATTTAAATTTTTCTTTGCAAAAAAATATTAATCACGCCTTTTAATAAGAAATTTCACCTTTAAGGCATTTTCCAAAATTTATTTTTACAACGATCTTGCCTGCCATAAAATTTTGAAGCGTCGGATCTTAATGAACTGAAAACATGTTTTTGCCATGAGCACTGAACAGGGTGTTCCCGTTCTTTCTTGAGAACAGGTTCAAAAGAACAGGATGCTCATTCTTTCCCCATCTCTAATATGTAGTGTGTGTAACTGGTGATGGACATGAATGAATGAAACTATTCGAATCAATCGATTTCGAAAAATTCGTTCAAACGCTCAGCACACAGCATTCGAATAGCATTGGTGAAACGATTAATCTCGATTAATCGTGAATACATTTTGAATAGTGAAACGATTAATCGCGAATACAATTAGAATTGTGAAATCGCGATTAACCGTTAACACCATTCGTTCGCAAAGATTGTTAAACAGTTTTCGTAGGTGATTTTAAAATAGATTTGAGTTCCAAAGAAGTGTTTTAAGGAAGCTGGAAGAGAAATACTGTGCAGTCATAGGTTATGATGTTATACACTTTCCAAAGTGTGTAGTGGTTAGAGATTCATTCTACCTAATCAGGATCCGGGCTCGATTCCTGGCACTGACTTGGGTGTGATTTCGTCCGACCCTTCATAAAATGCAACGCTGGTCCATCTATTAGCTGCCTCCATAGTACAGAGACCCGTTATTAGGGCCTTGGTAATGGTCAATGTTTATAAACGGTTAGTGACCGTCATTTGGGAAAAAAAAATGAAAGGCATGTGAAAATTAGGGGAGGAGGGAGAATTTATTATAGTGGGAGAGCTTTTGCTGTATTTTACGGTACTTATACAGATGAAGTATAGTTAGAATATGTCTGACGAAGATAATTAAACAGTTTTGGTAGGCAGTTTCAATATAGATTTCAATTCTGCAAGAAACAAGAAAGACAAACATGGCACACACATGGATTATGATGCCCATTCCAAACAGTACTTATGAAGGTGAAGTACTTGTATATTTAGAATATGCTTGAAAAGACTGTAAAACAGTTTTAGTAGACGATTTTAGTATAGATTTCAATTCCAAAAAAGTGCTTTACGAAACGAGAAAGAAAACTTCGGCACACTCATGAATAATGATGCACTTTTGAACTTAATGGAATAAGGAAGAAAAAAAGGTACGGCGCATAAATTATGATACGCTTTTAACATTCAGTACTAAGTGCGTATTTATAATCTAAAAGTGTGTCAGATTTTAGTTTTTTTTTTGTTGTTGTTGTTCTATTTTTAGCACTGGGGTACTATTAAAATTTGTCACGGATTTTTTGTGGCTATGAATAGTGCTATTCATTTTTTCAAATAGTATAAATAAAGCGGCATGATGTGGTTACAATATGCCCAGCCAAGACGTAAGTTACATTTTTCAATTAAGTGAAAAATAACCTTTTAAAATATATTTAAATTTTTATTTATTTTTTAAAAATATTTAACTCTGTGCTACGAACTTCAATTATGCTTTTCCACATTTGGTGATTTTCGGTAGCGTAAAATAATCTTGGAGCTAAGAATTATGGACAAAAATGCCACTCATATAAAAAAGAATAATCATGAAATTTCTTCCTTTGATTTTATCAAAATGTCGACTGCATGTGAAAAGGAGAGTGAGAATCATTTGCATTAAGTAAATAAACGTATGTTATGATATATTTTAAAACATAACGAAACCAAAGAATAGTGTTGACGATTGGATCATGTTATACATGGGTGCCCACAAAGCGCAGTAATGGCGCTGGCTGCGCCACTGAAATTTTTAGGGGGGTTACTTGAAAATTGAATTTTATGCACATCCACATACAAATGTGAGTTTCCTTTCGAGAGTGAATCAGCTTGAACACTGACCATTCTCAGTAAATAAGAAAAGGATTCCTGAATAATTGGTTTTAGATTCATGTGCCAACGCATTTTACTGACAGCCACCGAATCTAATCCATCTAAATATCACCACTAAATAAGGTTCACCAAATCTGTTTATATTTCTTCGAGTGGGGCATTAATTAAATTTTCAGACTGTCAACTGAATGAATACCACAGCTGTGAAACAGGGGAGGCCAATGCTTTCCACCCCTTCATCCAGCTGCGTTTTTCCTGATTTTATCTGCCTGTTCGCAGAAATACTTTGTATCAAAAATCAGTATGGTTGTGGTGGTTTGTTGCAGCAGTGGTTAAAATTTGAGGAAAACTAAAGCCTAAGATGATCGTACAGTGGTATTATGCCGCGCATAACCTGCCTGGCAAGTACTCCTAGTATTACGCTGAAAAAATTGAAAAATGATTGACATACACCAAAACACTAAAAAAAACTAAAGACTCTATGAATTGCAACTAAATACCATTTATTCTTAGTCATTCCACTAATATTAATTAACAGACGATATTGACATAATTTTAAACTTAAACATGTCTGGGGGAGATGTGGTTTTGGAGGATAAGGGGTATCCACAAAAGTTTTGAGACGCAAATAATAAATAGATTACTGTTAATATTCACCATTCTGATGAGGTAGCCGTCTTTACACAAGACACGATCGACGCGTGCCCTCTTGGAACCGCTGTCTTTCTCTTAAGCCCTCATCTGGCCTCTGATTCCATGTTTCTTTTGAACACAACTTGATCATATTGATTCGAAGCACACACTGATTTTTTAAGTCCGTTCACACCTTTTTCAAACTCTGCTCTGCTTCTTTTTTCTAGCACACTCGTTCTGTCATCTCTTTTCTCTTCTCCCACGGGGTTGTTTCCCCTTTTCTTACCCCCTCTTACATCATTGGCTGGAGTTTCTGATTCGTTCGTATCGGGGAATTAATGCATCCTCTCGTCGAATCCCAGACATGTAGGTGGATCATTCGATAATATACCCCGCCAAATTTGCATATCATTTTCGGCCATAAATATTTTCGGCCATAAATATTTTAACGTTGACAGTTCATTGTGCTATAGTGTCCAGACTGTCCATTGCCTGGCGCCTCTTCTAATTTACGGTCTACTTGTGTGGTCTTCCCATGGGAACCGTCTCAAAATTATATTTTACTGCTGTTTCACTTCACCACAATGGTGAATGAACATTTTTGAACCGGCACAATATAATCACAGTTAATGTCTTCGCAAATGGCCACTACAAAATAAGGAATATTTCAGTTATCTGGAAGATAGGTATTTTAAATAACATCCCGTTAAAGGGTAACAGAATTTGTCATTTTAACACGGAAGACATTCACTTAGAGATAAAAAGTCAGTGCTTCAGAATTTCTACTCTTTAATAAAACTAATGAACAGTGATGCGCTTATGATTGTTAGGGCCATAGGCGGCTTCCGTATTTTGGGGACCCTTAATAGATGACTATCCCCACCCTTCCCGCTCAAAAAATAAATGAATAAATAAATAAAAATAAATAAATAGAAATGGAAATTACAATAAAAAGTCTCTGGTGTACAAGTAAAGTGGCCTGACGAACCAATTTGTAAATTGGGGGTCTCCCTTCCCATGTCCTTTTTTTAAGAGCATGAAAGACGAAGCAATCTAGGTGATGCAATCTAGTGATGCAATCTAGGATTTAAAAAAAATGAACCCCTTCTGGCCTTTGCTAAATATTACGAGGTATTTTATACTCCTGTTTGTAAAAATTGCAACAGCATGAAAGAGTGACGCGATTGAGCTGAAATTTTCAAGAAATACAAATTATTTTGTGTAAAGCAAATTACTAAAATTTCAAACCCACTTCATTACGCATGCGTTAGTTGAGCAGCGCCCTCTGTACAGCTGTTGAAACCGTATAAATAAAAGACTACAGCGGCATGTTTGAAATAGTCGGGTTTTATCTGTTTGTGCTAAACCTGAAGTGAGACGGATGTAAAATGGATTTAAAAACAGTCTCATATTTTAAATACGCACTAAAGTAAGATATTACAAATGTATCATAAACCATGGGTAGGCCTTATTTTGCTTTTTTACTTCATTATGTAGAAAAGTATATCGTAATCTATGTATCATCCCTATTTGTGTTTCGTCTTTCATTATGTTGGAAAGTGCGTCATAATCCATGAGTAGGTCTTATATATCTTTCTTTCTTCATTGGAATGGGAAGTTTATTGCAATCGATGTGTCTCTTTGTCTATCATGTTTCATTAGGGTGGAAAGTGCATACAAATCCATGTGCTGGTCCAATAAAAGTGGCGGAAAATAAAACTGTTGACTGCTGTAGGGGACTGACTTAGACAGCACATAAGCTTAAATAAAGCTAGACACTTCTTTGAATTTGACGTATTAATACAAGTTTGACAGTTCAATTCAATTTAAGCTTGCAGCAAGCTTGGAGAAGTCATTTGAACTGTCAAGCTTGAATACAACTTGATTACTGCTTGATTTGGAAAGTCACATCCACATAACAAATAATTTATCATCAGTCATAAATGAACTTGACCATTTAATTGAAAAAAAAAAAGATTCTATATTTCCAAATATTGAAATTCTTCAAAATAAAATACAATTATACTACGAAATTGATTCCAAAATCAGTCGTTTGTCTCGATTTTGGCCAGTATTGCCCAACATAAGTGTTGCGATATTGAAAGTTTTAAAACGTGTGCTGCTTTTAAGTTTATATTATGCTTATTTCCCTATTAGTAGAGTCTCTAAATCACACATAACAGTATTTTAATTTTGATTGATCCCATGGAAAAATAAAAGAAATAGATCAACACATCGGCCACTGATCGATCTCGCCAGAAAACGGCGTGATAACGATAACAGTCACTTCAAACTTTAGTCATTTGAGCGCAAGTCAGGTTGGCCGAGTGGTTAGGACGCTGGCTTACCAACCTTTAGATACCGAGTTCGATCGCGGACGCTTGAAGGAAACAGATTAAAATAACTTGAAATTGCAGCGTAGAGGGGGAAATGCGTGGGGCGAGTTCGCCGACAGGCGCGCCGTGTATTTAGAAAAAATAATTTTTGGAAAATTTTTTTAAGCTTTAAATTAAGCTTGCTATGTCAAGCTTGATGCAAGCTGGGCAAGTGTAAACTAGAAAACTTGATTCATGCTTGGATTAAGCTTACACGCTTGAAATTTGCAAGCTTAATTCAAGTTTATTGACTTGATAAATCAAGCTTGCTGCATGTTTGATGCAAGTTTGCTGTGCTGTCTGGGGAAATCACTCAAAGGCCCACTGGTATAACAAAAAGCAGCCAATTCGTCTGCTAGGAGAGAACAGCTGAGATCAACGAATGTGTCCTTTAGAGCTATATGCATCCTTCCTACAGTTTCCCGCTACAATTTGGATTTTCATCAGATGGAAGGGACGGGGATTTCCCACCGGGGGACCCGACAGCTAAAGACTGTTTACAACTTACGAAATCCCCGGGGGGCAGAGATTAAAAGGATGGGACTTCTGAATATTGGCAGAACCAGAAACTGCTGGTGACCACTGAGGGGATTTTCTGAAACACAGGTTTAATGTGTATGTACATCGCACGTGCACGGTGGTCTTCAGTGGTACGTGAGTACCTAACTCGCTACCTTCCGATTTGCCAGTTCAAAAACCACAGCCTCTGAAAACCAGTTGTGAGAAATATTAGAGGTTTTCAACGTGCCTTAATTTAAGGGTTTTGAAAGCCACGTACTTCTGAAAACGAAAACGCAGATTGAGACAGGTGTCCGTTATGAGAGGTTTACAGTATCCTCAAATTGAAGGTTTTTAAATCCCCCTACTTGAGTAAAAGAAAATGACTGGTTGAGATAAATGTCCGCTATTAAAAGTTTTCTCTTCTTCAAATTACAGTCTTCAAATTACATGTTAAAAAAAAAAAAAAAAAACCTCCAATTTTTACATTCAGGTAGCTAGTATAAAACAAAATGGAAATTTTTGTTTGTTTTCCAGGAGAGGACCGATCAAGGCATCGGATGTGTCGTTCAGAGGCACATCCGACCTTTCTAAAGTTTCCCCACACATTATGGGTCCTCATTAGAAGGAGGGGTCCTGAATATACGCGCCCCTTGTAAAGCGACTGCTGGCGACGTCGAGGGGGATTTCGGAACGACAGATTTAGGGCGCACATACACAGCATGTACACGGTGGCCTTCAGTGGTATGTTGGAGCTGAGCCCCTAATCTTCAAAATCTACAGGCCAATGTCTTAATCATTGGGCTACCACGCCCACCCACCCCACACAAAAAAAGCGAGAAATTTCCATTATTAGAATCTTTCAATGCGTCCAAAATTCAGAAGTATTTTAAAGCCTACTACTTGTATAAAAGAAAATGACCTACTTAAACGTGCATCCGCTGTCATAGGTTTTCCCAGTATACAGGAATAGAAGGATTTTCTATCCCAGTAGCATCACAGAAAAGAACCAGTTGACAGAAGTATCCGTTATTATAGGTAACACAACTGCACTTTCGGGATTGTTAATCTCGTAGACTTTTTTGGGTGGGTGACTTATAAGATAAAGAATTAAAACCTGCTCCGTTATAACTGTTATGCTTATTTAACATGATAACTTATTCGAATTTACGCAATTGATACTTTTTTAATTCTAGCTAACATAATACTGGGGAAAAAAATATAGAATAGAAAAACTCCGAACATTAAATCAAAAAAAGAAGTTGTATTTAAATTTAAATTATATTTCTCGAAACACTGTTTACCAAAATAATCTTCAGATAATAGATAGACTTTAAATTTGTAGTGCATATAGTCATTATGATACAAGCACATACACATAACGTGACAAGAATTTTCCCGTTCGTGAATACAATTCGAATTGTGAAATCGCAATTAATCGTGAATACAATTCGGATTGTGAAATCGCGATTAACAGCGAATACTATTCGAATAGTGAAATCTCGAATATTCACGATTCGATTAATGTATTATTGACACGATTCGAAATCGATTAATATTGTGGAAATCATTCGAATGGCACATCACTAGTGTAAACATATAATGCGTCGCACATCATACGGATATAAATACAAAAATTAGAAATTCAATTATCCTTCTTCGAACATTTTTACTGTAACTACATAAATTAATAATGAATAAAAATCTAGTAGTGTATACGTGTTTGTCGCTATGGAAGTAATAAATAATGGAAAAACTAGTAGTAGATTGGTTCTTCTGAAATTTTGCATTACTCCGGCGACCAGTTGGTTCGCCATCTTAATAAATCTTGTTCGGAGAGAATCCTGCTTCCCACTGGCTTCCTTGGCACTGACATGTCTGATTCTGAATGGAATTTAAAATTAAGATGGTTACAAACAGGAGCGGCCCTAGGGTAAGTGGCGCCCCCTGCTAACGCAAATAAAAGACGCCCCATTTCATGCTCTACTTAGTTTTTGAGTTCGACATGACGCCCCTTCAAGGCCGGCGCCCAGACGCGATGCTTACCGTGTCGGGACGCCCTGGTTACAAAAATAAGATGCTTAAATGATAAAAACCTACAAAAAGGAACAAATTATTTTATTCCTATATTAATTCTGAAGATCCTCTGGATATATTGGCCATTATCAAAAAACGGAAGGAAAATAAAAGTAAGAAAATATGAAACAAATTCAGATTTTAAATACGCACTAAAGTGCTATACAGGGTGAATCTAAATTCTTGGGCAAAACTTTAAGGGGTGATAGGACACACAATGAGGAATCATAATCACATAGCAATCTGGGGTGAAAAACGCCGTTTTAACTTACCCGGTAATAATCACAGGTTGTCTCCGAAAATTTCATCCATGAAATAAAATAAACTTTTTAAAACTATCCATTTCAGTCTTCTCTTTTCGGAAAAAAATACATTAGTTTCTGGCGAAACAATGGTCGGAAAGCGCATTGCTTTTTCAGCACTTTTTTCCGAAGTGATTATTAACAGCTATACGAAGACGACGTTTCGTCGATTGATTCTGATTCCTTATTATGTGCCTATCACCCCTTAAAGTTTTGCCCAAGAGTTTAGATTCACCCTGTATATTAAAAGCGTATTATAATTCACTAGCTGAAGTACCCGTTCTTCGCACGGGAATGAATGAACTTTTTGATATTAAGATTTGTTGTGATTACTATTTATTGTAATAAAGAGATATAGCAAAATGGATATCGCGTTACATTGTGTTCAATAATCGTGCATACCGAATTTCAAGGCAATCGTTTGTATGGTGCAGAAGGCGATGCGGCGTAGCACAATCTAGTGGCGAGTTTTAGCAAAACGGATACGGCGAAAATATTCTTCGCATTCAAATATCGATGTATACGAATTTTCATGACGATCGGCTGGATAGTCCTGAAGTCCATGTGTTGACGCAACATCTAATGTCAAGTTATAGGAAAATGGATCGCGCCAAACTCTTCCCCGTGTTCAAATATCTATGTATACCTATTTTCACAGTGATCATTTGCCCAGTCAAGAAGTGATACACTGCAGGGCCATCTAGTGGTTAATTAAAGTAATGATTTGCTACAGCGCTGTCAACTGGCGAGTTATAGCAAAATGGATAACGCCAAAATATTCTCACTGTTCAAATAGCTATTGTATACAGATTTTCATAGCGACCGTTTGAATGGTCAAGAATTTGGCCTGCTGCAGCATCATCTAGTGGCGAGTTAAAATAATAATGCATTGCAGTGCCATCTAGTGGTGAGTAACATCAAAAGTAACACAGTTAGAATATATTCTTCGTGCTCAAATGTGTAAGTATGAAAAATTTTATGCCGGTCGGCCGAACGGTATAGAAGTTGATGCGTTGCAGCGCCATTTAGCGGCAAGTTACAGCAAAATGGATAGTAAAAAATATTCTCCGTCTTCTAATATCCGCGTGTACAAAATTTCATCGAAATTGGTTGGACGATATTCGCAAAGCAAACGGCTAAACGGAATAGAATTCGACGTTCTGCTGCGTCACCTAGTGGCAAGTTAGAGGAAAACGGATAGCATAAAAACAATCTCCATGATAAAAGACTTAGGTGAACCAAATTTCATGGTGACCGGAGAAACGGTGCTGGGGTTTTTCAACCTCATACACACATACCAACATTCATTTTTATCTATAACCAGTCTTATTATATATATACCAGTCTCAAATAAAATCAAGTTTCAAATCTATGCCTCGCCAATGTGCCAATATACGCCATTTTGGAAGAGTTTTTTCAGGGAATCATTCGAAGCATTGCCTTAGCAGCAATCAAAATGGGAATTTGTTCGACCCCCAAACAGTAAAGCAGGCATTTATTTGAAAAGTGGAATCCCTTAATACATCCGCATTTTTAAAATCATCAACTATTTACGAGTTTTATTCATCGTTATCTCGATGTACTAAATGCGAAGATTTAAATTTTCTGAAATTTGGCGGAATTCCCCCAAGTTAAATCAATGTACTCAATTGGCGAGAATTCTGACGCTAGATCGCTTGAAATGCCCTAATAACTGCATTATTTATGCACGGATAATTAAAATTTAATGCTGTATTCTAATAAAAACCTATACACTTGATTTCAAAAATGCGATTTCCTTAAGCTCTCAGTAAATTGCGCCCAAAAGCCTAAAACTGTGCAAACCGCTAGAACTCACTTTCTAAAAATCGGCCAATCAGCCATTTTATTTTTCGACAAACTAAAAAGAATTACATATTAGTCTCAGAAATCTTCAATCCTCATTGTTTTGCGTATAAAATATTTCATTCCTGCTCTCATTTCTTATGCGCACACGATATTATAATTTAAAAAAATAACCTTACAAATATAAACTAAAAAAAATCATTATTATTATTATTTTATTTTTACTTTAAGAATTTAAAACATTTTATTCGGCAAAATCGCCACACATGGCAACCACGATGCTCATGTCACACTTTTTTCACTACAGGGGTTACAATTACGGAAAGCTTTCTGCGTTGAGAACATAAAAAATCTCTTAAATTCCGGGAACGGGTGGACTTTCAAAGTTTTAAAGTGGACTATTATTTATTCTATATTATTTTACATATCTGTGCAAAATTTCAGGCTGACAGGTCCATTTTTGTGGATTTGTATACTACCCAAATCCACAAACTGACAAACAGAATTTCATTTTTATTTATAAGACTAGGGGCCAAGGCCCCCAGACTCGCTACGCTCGCTTTTCGTATGAGGGATTCGGCCCCTAATCAGGCTTATTCGTAAAAAAGACATAATTCCAACAGACAAAACCCGAAGATGGATCAGATAGAATGTTACTGAGCTAAGCTACACACTGCTTGGTTCATGCATCTTCATTGGTACATAAAAATTTAAACTTCACACTTCAGTAGACCTCCTACCCCTCATAACACGGAAGATATTTTGTTATGGGAATTCGTGTTGTACGGGTCCTGAGCTATACTCCACCTGGATTGCGGACTCCGCTTATAATCGCTGAAAAAATTATTTGCACTCCTCAGAAACGCAATGATATTTAATGTTGCCATTCAAAAGTTATATTAATTAGGAGCTAAAGCGTAATAAAATCAGAACATATGTTTCAGCTGTATTTTTAATAATGTAAAACCTATTGGACACCTTGCGAATTTGCCACCCATGGTGATTTTTCATTATTTGGCGACTTGCGTACATGTAAAGTCAATAAAAGCTACGGAACAGATAGAATAGCCTGCCATCCATGGCGACTTTTCATTATTTGGCGATTTACACATGCTCACAACCTATATTTACTGTTCATTTAAGGTTACCGGAAAACCGTTATCCATATTTTCCTTTACATAATCGTTTGCAGATTGGCGCACTTAACACCACGAATTATACCATCTCGTCGCGCTAGCAAATATCCAAAGTGTACTATAACTGCTATAATGGCATAGTTAACTCCGCCAAATATTTCTACTGGTAGCAAATAATCCAGCTGGACGAGAACCGGCTTTAAAATAATCTGCATTTTAATTATTTTTCATTTTCAAGATATTAGTTATTCTGTTTTGGAAAAATGAATAATCGCTAATTCTAAACTCCTGTTGTCTAAGCGAACTTACTATTTGAAAATTGCCAACTTTGTGTAACACATTTTGAGTTACTTATTTCATATAGTTTTTATTTTGGCGTAAAATGGGCGTAATTCTAACTCATGTTTGTAAATTTCACGCGATTCTAGATACTTGGAAACGCTTTGTTGCAAAGGAATGAATGATTTTATGCCAAATCTGGCAACCATTCGGTTTATTTTTTTCAGTTTTTTATTAATATCTTCTAAAATAATTCGATTTTCGAAATTTAAATCAGCTTAGCAGGTTCCTCGGAATTTTTCGAATCTGTGGGCACCTTAGTCGAAACTCAAATCCCCACGGTTTAGGAGGAGATACGCTGACAAGCTTTGACAGCGCCAGCGGCCTTTACTTTTTTTAGAATAGAGAGATAACCTATGCTTGTTTTTAAAAATACCCTCTCATTAAATTGCGCCAAGCGCTAGAATCATTGAAAATCTGACACACTTTCACATTTTAAATACGCACTAAAGTGCTATATATTAAAAACGTATTATAATCCATGGGTCTTCCCTATTTTCGTTCCTTCTGTCATTATGTTGGAAAGTACTTCATTATTCATGAACGTGATTAAACAAAATTAAAACTGATATTTCTAACATCTTTTTTCTGGATGTAATACATTAGAAATAGATGCAGAAAAGCTGCTCAGAAAAATGCGCAATTCCAACTGAATTAAAATTTCAAAAACTTATTCTCAGGTGTATTCATAACCCAAATAGCAGACGATTAAATTACGATAAATAGTGCCAAGCGTTAGAATCATCATCTAAATCGCACATCAACCCCTTTTATTTTTCGCCAAATTAAAAAGGTGCACATTTATTTTCGGAAAATTTCCAAATTCTATTTTTCTTTTGAGTATAAATCTTTTTATTCCTGCTCTGATTTCACATGCACACGATATTCTAATTAAGAAATAGATTTACAAATAATCCAAACAAAAAAAATCGTTTTTTTACTTCAAGAGTCTGAATAATTTAATAAACTTGCCAAAAATGGCAACCTAGATGTGCTCAAACCTCGCTCTTTCCATTGCGGGGTTACAATTGCGAAATGGCGAGAACAAAAATGATCATTTTGCGACAGGTTTTTTATCGATATCTCCTAAAATAATTCGAATTTCGAAAAAATCGCTTCGAGGTGTGGCGGGACCCGTCTTGGAGAATTACCGTACAAAATTTGCTAGGTCTACGTGTATCACCTGTTTCGGAGCTACGCGAGACACAGACAGACAGACAAACTAACGGACAGTTTACACATTGCTTTATTTATATAGATGGGTCTTCCCTATTTTCTTTCCTTATTCCATTAAATTAGAGAGTATATCATTATTCGTGAGTGTGACTAAACAAAATTAAAATTGATATTTGTAATATCCTTTTTCTGGATGTAATACATTAGAAATAGATGGGGAAAAGCTGCGCAGAAAAATGCACAATTCGAACTGAAGGAAAGTTTCAAAAACTTATTCAGATGTATTCATAATCCAATTAGCAGACGATAAAATGTCGATAAATTGCGCCACGCCCTAGAATCACATCTTCTCAAAATCGTATATCAACCATTTTATTTTTCGCGAAATTAAAAAGTTGCACATTTTAGTCTCGGAAAATTTCCAAAACTTATTTTTCTTTTGAGTATGAAACATTTCATTCCTGCTCTGATTTCACATGCGCACGATATTTTAATTAAAAAATAACCTTACAAGTAATCTAAACAACAACAAAAAATCGTTATTCTTTTATTTTTACTTCAAGAGTCTGAATCATTTAATAAACTTGCCAAATATAGCAACCTAGATATGCTTAATCCCCCATTCTAACCACTGCGGGGTTACAATTGCGAAATGGGGGAGCAAAAATTAGCCTTCTGCGACACGTTTTTTTATCGATATCTCCTAAAATAATTCGAATTTCGAAAAAATCGCTTCGAAGTGTGTCGGGACCCGTCCTGGAATTTGGTAGGTCTATGATCACCCGACTGGAGCTACGCGAGACACAGACAAGCGGACATTTTACACTTTGTTTTATTTATATAGATGAATATCAACGTCATACAAATATCCCATATACCAGTGTCTACTATATGTCTATATTAACTGTTTGCTATAGTTTAATTCAAATGCAAATCTCCGAATTTCGCTTCTTTATGTCGAAAAGACAGACGTAGAAAATTTATAAATGAAAACAACTTTATGTTACAGTAAAACACACAAAAAAGTACTTCGTAACATAAAAAACATAAAATTTATTTAGTAAAATCTTTCTTGTTGACTGACCACAAGCAGCAACAGCCCTACTAGTGGCTGAGAGGTTCTGCTCTCGAAACTGGAAGGCAAGAGGTGCCAGGTTCAAACCACGGTCGCGCTGACGACCTAGCCGTTCGGAGATTTCCGTGAATTTTCTCCGAAACCTCGCGTACATAAGGGCGAGGATCCCTTGGAAAGCCCTCCAGTGAGGGCATTCCCCTGAAAGCCTATGAACCTAGTACAGTCAATCCGCAAACAAACAGACCACTAGGAACAAACGCCTCCCCCACGACAAAACGAAAGAAATGAATCCAAAATTAAATTTTTAGTCATTTTTTTTTCACTCACTAAAAAAGTCAAATTTTAAATTTTTCATTTTATTCAAAACACACTTTTACCAAGAATGACTATAGTAAAAATGCGTAGCAGTCATATTTTCATAATGTATTATCTTGTCATCTGCAAAAACTGACCATAAAATGAATAAGTAAGTAATCTAAACTATTTCTTTATATTTGAAGCATGTATATCCTATGATCAGTTGTGAAAATAAAGTCTAAATAAGGAATTTTCTAACGATCCCATCTTCTGTTTTATTATGTAAAAAACTATTCTATATTAAAAAAATCCTACATGCTTCCCTTAAGAAAACTAAAGTTAAAAAAAAAAGACGCTTCCCTGTGTTTTACATATCCGCATATTACACTTTTCACAAGAAATATTTTGTTTCGTACCTTAGGAAAAATGAAATTGTTACACTTAGTAATTAGTAATGCAAATTCTTTAATATTCTCCTCATGCGGAATCAATCGATCAGTGATAAATATTCCCTTTCATTATATATCGTAGCTGTTCCAACACATATTTTTTCCTTTCGCTCAAGTGAAACGTCGAGAGGACTGAAAAGAATAGAATTTAACTTGTGAAATACAAAATTTACTTTTCTCTGAAGTTTTTTGGCTACGAGAAAAAATATGACTCTCTATAACTCAATATTATTTTCTTTCAAACTTTCCTTTTTATTCAGAAAGTTTATAAAAATAAACACGGATTTTTATTCCATTTTTAACCTTTTTTTTTCTTTCGCTAAAATTCAATTTTAAAGTGAAACGAAACATTTTTTTTCTGGTATTATGACGTACACTTAATAAAGTACTTTAGGTAAGCCTTTATCAGAAAAACTTAACCATGTTTCAAAAGTGTCAAGTTTGAAAGGATTAAGCTTTACCGTTGCAAGGCACTTTCTGACTTTAAACATGAAAAGAACAGGAAAAAAATAAAATTTTAGGATATTTTCTATCTCGATACAGCACGTAATAAAAAGCGTTTATAAAGTTATTTTATTTAGCTTTTATTGATTTATGAAAATGCAATATAAAACTTATAGATGCAAAATTTCTTAATTCATACATTAAACTGCTTGAAACATGTTAGCACTAACACATTTAAGCGATTAATGTGGTGTTTGTAATTCTGTTGATGGCTGAAGTGTGAAGCTCACGTGTTCGGGCCTACCACACTGCTGTTGATCTAACGGCCAGGCGTTTTGATCGATTTTATCCAGCTGTATTGTGAATACACATTAGAACCCCTTAAAAAGTCCTCCTACCAAGGCACCCTCCTCGGAGGCAGATGCCCCTAGTGTAGGCTTCCCATAACACCAAAAACAAAACAAATTTTGTTGGGCCCCATGGGGCGAAAACAATTTGGATAAATCTTTTCACTAGGTTTCCATTTTACAAAAATATGACAGAGGATATCTAAGTGAAAACCTTCAGTGTTAACTACATATTGCAACGTAAACGATAACTTTTCAGCTCCATATTGAAATACTTGTTAAACTTTTTTAGTCATCATTTTGATTAAAAATCTATCTGAGATCATACATTAAAGTATTTAACCTAGTATCAATACTGCCAGCCCTATCGTCGACTGATCGAAGTAGTTCAAAACATTCGACGTCGTGCAAGAGAAAAATTTTTATTCATTGCATACAAGTGCTCCAGTGGTGGGCCATGTACCGGTAGTGGGAAATTTGAAATTTTAAGTTGAAAAACAAGAAATTCCAACTATCCATTGAGATAAGAGATCAACCTCTAATTGGGTGAACCCCTTATCAACTAAATTTCAAAGTTTCAGCCGTCATTTCCTGTTTAGTTAGCTACAAGAAAGTTTGTTAAGTTAATCTCGCAGAAAAACATTTTAAGACTCGTGTTTTTCTTAAGGGACAAATGTTCATTCAAATCCTTTTTAACACACAGTCTATTTGACTTTAAAATAAATCGCTATTGATATTATTTGATTATATACTGAATGTATTATAAACTGCCATTGAATGAAATTATAATAATAGTTTATGGATAATGATGTGTGGCCTACTTTTAGATCAATGGTTTGCTAAATGCCCCAGAAGTGAGCCCATACTTTTTCTCATAAAGATGATCTTATGATATTCCATAAAACCATTTTTTGCCCCAATGCTTCATAATACCCCAACCAGAACTTAAAATGAAAAATAGATTTAACATTTATCTTTAATAAAAAACTGGCTGTTAGGGAAAAATCGTAAAAAAAGGTCATGTAACTAGAATCTATAAATAAAACATTTTATCTGCCATTTTTATAGCGTATAATATTAATGTATTATTATTACTACTATATATAAAGACTTCGTGCTATTTTCCTTAGCTATTTGAAAAATCTAAGTGGCCCACTTCTGGTATGCCCAATACTGGTATATCAAAATTTTGCTATGCCCACTTCTGGTTGCATAGAAGTGACCTACGTTTTATTTTTTTAAATATATCACAGTTGTTTTGATATTTTAGATGATTATTCATTTAGACATGAGTTTGAAGAATCATTAAAAAATATAGATTAACAAACCTTCTCTTAAAATCTTCTCTTACAGTTAAGATGATAATTGAGTAAATATCCTTAAGTGGCCCTCTACTGGAGCATTTACCTTAGTGCTTAGCAGTTTAAAATGAAAAATGGCAAAAAAATATCTGAAACTGCAGCTATATTGCCATTGGATGGAGTAAATCCCCACTTTCTTTCTTTTTTATTAAAGCCAGACCGGAGGTTTGGAGAATAATGTGCTGTTTCTCCCATATTTTGATTATTCCTTTTTTTTTTTTTAATGTAGTATACATTTATTATAATTCAGTTATTTTTGTGAAAAATTCTGCCTTTTCACGTTTTGAGCAAATTAAATTATTTTCTGACAAATGTGTCTGACTTAATGTACAGATGTGTAGTGTATTGCATCTCGTGAAAATATCTTATGTTCCTTAGCAGCAGAAAAGAATTTTCAAGGACGTACAATTGATTTTTGTGTAAAAAATATAAAAATACGCCCTGAATTTCAGTCCTCGTGTAATCCCTCTTGTAGCTTTACCTTAACAAAAATCAAACCTTATATGAGACGTTCTGGACGTCAGGAAAAGATAGTAGCACAAAATATTAATGCCACATCTCATCGGTTTCTTTTCAACATTTCATCTAACTCATTGTGTTTCGATGATCGCTTACTTCTACAGCCAAACGCATATTTTAAGCAGTTTGAACGAATGGTTTTCTTGGGTTTCGATCAAAAGTTTCCTTTTGGCTTTTAATCGTTCTCTTCAGATTCCAGTAGCAGACTTTTATGGACCAATTGATATCTGTTACTATAGGGTAAAGTGGTCAATGCAGCGCACTAGATTAACGTTTATATAGTAAATAGAGATAGCATAAAAAAAAAAAAAAAAAAATTGAATGATGAAGACATATTCCGCAGAAACAGCTTGGAATTTTTACCATATAAGTGCCATTTTTAACAATAAAAATACTTTCTTTCGTTGAATAGATTGGTTTAAAAAATTATTTAATAAAGAAAGTACCGTTAATTTTTTTTATTTAATACACTGCCAATGCACACATTCATAGGTATAACTATGAAAAGTTTTCTTTTAAAATTGTAGGTTAATTAAAATACATAATGAGTTCTATGTTACGTCACCGAGCAGTGCCGGAGTGGATAAGATACTGATCATTGGGAGGTGGCTGAAGGGTTCAGGCGAGGGTTCCGGCTTCACACGTGGCTGTCGATCGAAGGTCTGGAGTTTCGGGTGGTTTTCTTCAGATGTACAGAAATGCTCGTTAGATGTCCCACGTCAAGACTTGCTATAACACCAAAACATTTTAAGTTGCTTAATTTAAAAAGCTCAGAGATATGGAAAAAATATATACGTTAACTTAGACACTTTTCGATGATTGTTGAAGAGAAAAAAATCACAGAAGAAAGTCATGTTTCAGGGCTGTACACAAACTGCAAAAGAAAACAGTGATTACATGAATGCATACTTTTGCTATTTTTAGTATTGTATAGAACCTAACTAACTTATTTTTAAACAAAACAACGGAAAAAACACTCAAAATACTGGTGTTAAACGATAAAGTAAATAAAAAACTTTGTAAAAAACACACATAAGATGTTACAGGTAAGTATTTCAACTTACCTGTAACATCTTATGTGTTTTTTTTTAAAGTTTTTTATTTACTTTAACTTATTTTTGTTTAAACATATATTTGAGCCTTGAAAGGTTAAAATTTTGTACAGCCTCTAACTTATGTATGAAGCACATTTCACTGATCGGGAGTTTCTCTGTACGGGGCCGTATAAAAATTAAATATTTATTCTTATTTAGGTCAATATGTAAGGAGTAAAAGTCTAGGTTAGTGTTTTGGGGAAGCACTGGAAACTAATTTGTGTTCCCGCCTTTTTAGAATCCATGAAAATTGTAAAGTACAATAATTTTGATCTTCAAGGAGTTGTTTAGAGAAATGATTAGGATTCGAAGTATGTAATACTTTTATTTCATCAAAATTAACATAAAAAATATATTTATGAACCATACCTTATTTTGTTTGTAAAAATCATGATTTAGGGGGTTTTGAAATAACTGTGTCATTTTTAGTATTCGGGGTCACTAATTTCACACATTTGCTCCTTCTTAAAAAAGTACTCGAGAAGTAAAACAACTTTTCCGAATAAGTTCATTATTATTGTTATTATTATTAACTATTGAGTATTTTCCATAATACGCATTTTAGAAGGATCTAATGTGAATTTTATTTTGAAGAATCTACTTTTTTGAGAATAACCACTTCACCTAATCCTTCCAGTTTCGGTCCGGAGCTTTGAGCGGTTTTCTCCAGGTGTAGCATGAAAACTTCTTATAACTCTTAAAAGTTCTCCCCTTTTTAAGGGGTTACTTTAAGGGGAACTTTTAGAAGAATCGCTTTAAAAGTTTATAAAATTAGTTCAGAAAAATATTATTAAACTCGAGTATCATTTTGAGAGGGCGCACAAATACAGGAATTATTTTCGAGAACAGCGTCCAAACTAATGTTTTTCGAGCTCGGACAGTGCGTAAAAATCGGCCCACGACGTTGGTACCCATAAGTGGTATCACTTGCCCCCCTCTAGAGACTTAGTATATGGCGTTATGATGTAAACAAAAGTGCATCACAAAGCAAAATCGGAACTCAAATTTTTACAAGTTTGAAATTTGCCCCCCCTAGATTTTTTTTTTTTTTTAAGTTTGCCCTCTCCCCAAAGAAATTTCTATGGGCACCCATGGCTTGTCGTAATACAAAAACAAACAAACAAATATTTTCACTTTATTTCCACAGTTAATGTATGACTAAAGCTTCGTGCTGAATTATTTGAATGTCATTTCCAGTATATTCTCCTATCGGTTTGCTTGTAAGTTTGGGAGTCCTAAATGTACTCAGCTTCAGCATGGTCCAGTGGATAAGACCTTGCGTGTGATAGATGGCTGAGGTGGAGATGTCTCAAATGATATAACCACAGTCGGGCAATTTCCGGTTTTACACGTTTAAAAACTAGTAAAAGCCTGAAGCTAGGAAATTGCGATTGTTTTTGCTTCTAAAGGAAAGCACACGAGGGCTATCTGCCGACGGGAGGAATGCCTTGGGGAAGAACTTTTTAAGGGGTTCTAACTAGTATTCAGGTTACACCGGGAGAAAATCGCCAAAACTTCCGGATAGAAACGAGAAGAATTAGATGACCTCGAAAACCGGAAAGTGCATCTGTATGAACGATCCTTTGTTTTTATGCTTGACCTTTACAATATTAGAAAGTCGCCAATCGAGAAAATAGGAATTCTGTAAAATGTATCATACGTTTTGTATTGATGAATTTAAAATGAGATAACCCAACAAAACTTTTTTTATCCTTTTCTGAAGTACACATTTGATCAAAAATTATTGAGGTACAAATGTACTTCATGTATATAAATAAATAAGTAATAATAATAATGACAAAATGCATTGTTTGCTAGATATTAAGAGGCTTGATAAGCGTATAACGTGTCTCATAAATTCTGGATATTTTACCAAAAGTTAAAAAACAGAACTATTTTCCAAAATCCTTTTAATTTGATCGAAATAGAGGCGCCATCTTTTATTAGTATTCCAAAACAATAGTTTAGATTCACACTATGCAGTCTACTGTAAGACAGACGTATGTTTAATGCTACAAATTAAAAGTTATTCATGTGAAATTTTCCATTCACAATATAAATTGATAGAAAAACTAATATATACCCGCAACGTTTATAGCTAGGATTAATATAAGTATGGTTAAACGTTTTATAAATAGATTTTCATATTTATAATGATTTTTTTCTGTTTATGAATGTGTATAGGCTGACAAGTATATCAAGTGTGGGGGAAGGAACCAATGCCCTAACCCCCCTCTCACTGAAATTTTATTCATTTGAACAAATTCACATAAATAAAGCCTTTTTTTTTATATAACTCTATTCCTGCAAGAAATCCAATTACTTTTGTCCCTTCTGGATCTCCAGATCTGCTTTTCTCACTATGAGACTGTTTTTAGTATACTTACAGTATACTAAAGTATACTGTAAGATAAATACTTTCTAAAAATTAAGAAACAAAAATCTGGAGTGACTCCACTCGACATTCCAAACACTTACGATTAAGATCATTACCAAGCATTTAAATAAATTTTAATTTTTTAATAATTTAAACATATATACCAAATTGAAGATCAATCGAATGCACCATTTAAACCCTAGCGCACTTTCAAGAATTTCACCCCATACGCCATAATGCAAAAGAAATTTTTGTCGTAGCCCTGCAGTAAAACTATAAGTCCTATACACACCAAAATCAATACCGGTCTTACAATCGTGGTTTATAATATAAAAATCTTGTTCATATGAAACAGATTATTTCTTATCTGTATTAATATTTCCAAACACAATACTCACGAAGAATTTGAAATCCTATTTAAAATTTCTTTTTAATTACCTGTTTACTTATTAAAATGAAAATAAAGCGTTTAATTAACTAATAAGTATTAGAAAAAATTCCCAATCATATTTCAATTTTTTAAGCTTTTAACATTTTTTTAAATTACATGTCAGTGAAAACTGTTTTATCGACACTCAGAAAATTCTATTCTTCCAACTTGAGATTTTTTTTATATTACAGATACCAAAAAGATACCATTCTTCGAAACGAATGTGATTTCCTTTTCCAGTGCAAATCTTGCCGAAGCAATACTATACTGTTATGTCTATAACACGAATACTTCCCACACATCGGCACGCCAAAAGTTCGCCAACAATTTCACCCCCCTTTCAAGAAGGATTAGTCCGTGACCCTGCAGATCTAGGTTCTCGGAAAATATGATGAGGATGACCCCCGTTCTAAAGAGGAAAATGCGAAAAGCGGGAGAAAAACAGCCACCCATAAACCAGCGCCCCATAACAGCCACCCATTTCTTTAACCAGTGTCTGTGAAAGTCGTGTGTCCACAGATTTGAAGTGCAGTATTTTGCAATGAATTCCAATTATTCATGAAGTGACTAGCAAGGGTATAATAAGAGTTCTTTTATCAGTAGTAATAATTAAAAATTGTCTTTAGAAGAAATATTTAAAAAGGCTAGAAGCATCTTACTTACTATCGCATGTTTAGAATGCTGTAGAAAGGTCTTTTTTTTTTATATTGGATTTTTAAAATCTTTTTTCACTATTTTAAAGCTTAATAATTTCAAGTGCGTGCTCAGGAAGGAAAAAAATTGAAAATAAGGGAAATTTGAAAGCTCTTTCAGTGCTCACCTGGAACCCAGAGATTGCCTAAGCACTACTCCGGACACTAGCGAGGAATTCAAAAATCCATCTGGAAGCAACACTTGTCACAGAAGGGGGGGGAGTGTGCGTTATTTCAATATGAGACGACGGAACAGGTTAAACCCGAGTTCAAGATTAAAAATAATTTTGGAAAGGAAAGAAATGACGCAGCTCCGATAAAACATTTAGCTATATTTATTGACGTCTGCTTGAATTTTTTTTGAATCCTTCAGTGCACTAAATTAAATTTATATGTATTTTACCAATAATTTATTCTTATTCTAAACTTAAGACCGGCATCTGGGCTGTGGGCATCCTATTACTATTCGAGAAGAACTATGTTTTGGGATTTTTAGTTCTTAACTTTAAAAAAAAGTTTATTATTATTAATAATTTTTAAATAAAAAATAATTATTAATAATAATAGTAATTATTATTATTAACTCTTCTGTTTTTGACGTTTTTTAAATCTTCCGAATTTCCTAAATCTCTGTTACAGCAAATTACAGCTGTTCTAAGATTTCTAATTCGCGATAATGAAAGTCTGTTTATGATTTCTTTTGGTTGTCATTTCAAAGAACAGTCCACCCGCAAGCTATAATTTTTTCCAATAAAGGGGGAAAAAAGTTGGAACGCTTATGAAATGTTTTATTTTTGCATAGAAATTAAAATGTACAAACACTGAAATATATGTGTTACTATAAAGATTAGTTTCACGTAGATCTCTGTTTGCTAACTATTTGAGTTTTGTCAGTCAATGATAAAATGTTACTGAATGGCAAAATGATCACAATAACATCTTACCTTATTCTTCAAAATAAATCGCGAAAATATGTATATTTTAAAGCCGAAATTTATAGTTGGGGGGGGGGGGATACAGAAAACACACACCCTTTTTTATATACATAAATGAAAATATAAAAAATAAAGTTTTTATTGGAGAGTTAAAGGTTTTTTAGAGTACAATCTAATCCTCTAAATAAGATTGAAGAAATAATAGTATCGATTAAAATACGTTTTAGCCAATACTTTATTACTTTATTTATTCTAGATTACTTTTTTAATACGACAGCAGGGGAGGGGGGGGGCAAACATGGGATTATTTCTCTATTTTTATTCTCATATGTATTTTACTTTTACAAGTAGTTCAGCAATTCAATTTTTTCTTCCATTAAAAAGCAGTGACGAATCTAAGGGCCGTTTCTCCTACCATTGAACCTAAGCTTAACCTGTTCAGAGAAGCAGAACCTGTTGTAGATCGTCGGCCGTACACGTGCAAATTAAAATTGGCTGCATCGTTTTACAAACAGTATGGTTTAATTTTTTCCCCGCCGCCCTTAAACTTGACTGCCCACGGGCTGTGCACCATCATGCTCACGCTAGGGTCTCGGTCCTGCGGAGAAGACTCCCTTTCTGTCATCTGAATTCCTTTTAAGCAAATGTCTGAATGCTCCTCTGGAAAACTGCGGTCAGATTTGCATAGTTGAGGACTTATTACAGGTACAGGTACTTGTAGGAGGGGGGGGGGGTACACAAAAACCCAGGTAGCACACACAGGTTGTCAGAACGTGATCATCACGTCTTACACTGTGCAAAACGCGTTCTGGTTCAAAATGTGTGCTTCGGCTAATTCAGCTTCACGTTTTACTCTAGTACTCTGAAGTATCTACTATGAAAGAATTTTCTTATTGGGACTGCTTAACGTACAAACAACAGATTCTATAATCCGTTCTATAATCCACGTACGCCACCACATACTACAGACGTTCCATGTAGTACGATTCACAGTGACGACAAAGGTCGAGTTCGTAAACGTCCGACGGTTTGCACTAAGTAAACCGTTGGAAACGGTTTACTTAGGTTAGTAGCTACTAAACCTACGGTTAGTAGCTACTAAACCTATTGTTTAGTTACTAAATTTAGTAAAGTGGATTCAGATAGAATTTGGAGGCGGAGATACTAAACACGTGACCGAAACAAGCTGCTAAAAATCACGACCAAACAAGCTGCTAAATCACCACACAAACGTACCCCTGAAACAAGCGCTCTGATTGGCCCACTAACTTTTCCCTCATTTTTTCCCTTGGTGTTAGTCACGTGTTTAGTACTAAATGTATCTGAATTCGGATTTACTAACTTTTAGTATCCCCGCCCACTTACTAACTTAGTAACTGAACAATAGGTTTAGTAGCTACTAAATCTATCTGAATAGTAGCCTTAGTTGCAGTTGGCCTTTCCGAACGGCTTCGGTTTATTTAGTTTCGTTGCCTGGGTGCTGTTTATTATTTAATTCTTTCGTTATGCACATATTTACAACTAAGCAGTTACAATTAAATGGATTAATTTAGTAAATTAGAAGTAATTTAATCTGTATTTTATATGGTTATTTATGTAGACGATAAGGACCTTAAAATGCTTATTTTGATATGTAATTACGAATATTTTATTTTATTTATTATATTTTAGAAAAACTTACAGTGAATAAAATTAAGTTGAGCATAATTTTAATAAAATATTCATGGCCGTGGAAGGCCGATAGGAAGTGTAGAACTCTCGGTTAACGGATTCAGGTTCGAATTCGAATCATGGATGACCAAAAACCACCTTCGGAAAAAACACTCAAAGTACTGGTGTTAAATGTTAAAATAAATAAAAACTTTGTGAAAAAACACACATAAAAAGTTACTTACAAGAAGATACGATCATTCCGACCGAAAATCTGTCCTAATTTCATCAGTCTTCTGAGGAAGACTGATGAAATTCAAATTCAAAGCCTGAACTGAACTGAAAAAGCTGAAATAAAGGGAAGAAAAAATTTTCAGTCTAAACGATCGTATCTTCTTATAAGTAACATTTTATGTGTTTTTTTCACAAAGTTATTATTTATTTCAAAAACCACCTTCTGCATGCAGTGGACGAATGTGCATGTTGAATCTGTGGGCCCAACAGTCAACGTCCATGCTCGGGAGATCTCAAGGGCGGGAATAAAGAGGGGCAAAAGGGGGCGACTGCCCCCCCCCCCGAGAGTAAAGAAATTAATGTAAAATATCCTATTTTACTTCTAAAGAATGGACGTATATGTCAATCTTCAAACCTACCCCCCTCCTTACAAAATAACATTAATCCGCCATTGACAGATCCTGGAGGCTGATGTTTTTGTTTATAGATTTAAAGAGTTCAGTCTGGTTCTAAAACAGTTCACATCCGCCGACCTAACTGTTTGGAGTTTTCTGTGGTTTTCTCCAAAACTTCGTATAAATAAGGGTTAGGATCCCTTAAAAAGTCCCCCAGCGAGGGCAATCCCCCTCGGGCTAGATTCCTCGCACAGATAATTGGCCGTTACACCGCATTTTTAAAGAGTTCAGTACAGCTAATCTGTCAATCTTCGGCAATGTTGACGCCTAGCAACGATCATTTGTGACGTTGTAATTGCTAATTAATAATGCCGTTGTGACAACACTTGTTTTAAGAACTCTAAAAATTTAATTTCGACACAATTCGGTGTAATTAATGGACGTCTCATTTCGGAGCTTAATATTGGTAAAAATTTCATGAATAAATTTCGTTGATATTTTAATAGTTGTTGTAATTTAAATACAGTCCACAAATCGGCCAAAACAGGCAATAAATCAGAGTTTTAAAATAATTATTTAGTTGCAGTTTGAAAACAACTAGCAAAAACGAATTTATGATTAGCAAATAAATTGGAATTTACAACATTCATATAAGAAGTAAAACTTCCCAATTTTTAAATATACATTAAAAACATAAATACACAAAAAACATTTTTAATATAGGAAATCCTATCTGAATTTTTATTCATAATACCTATATGATATTTACAGTGATTAATTGTTGAGAATAAAATAGTATTCAAGCTAAATGGGAATAAAAAGAAATTTCGATAGCAGTTTCATTTTAACAACTAGGGGCCAAGGCCCCCAGACTCGCTAAGCTCGCTTTTCGTATGAGGCATTCGGCCCCTAATAAAGCTTATTCGTAAAAAAGAAAAAAATTCTAACAGACAAAACCCGAAGATTGGATCAGATAGAATGTTACTGAGCTACATATTGCTTGGTTCTTGCATCTTCATTGGTACATAAAAATTTAAACTTCACACTGCAGTAGACCCCCTACCCCTCATAACACGGAAGATACTTTGTTATGGGAATCCGTGTTGTATGGGTCCTGAGCTATACTCCACCTGGAGTGCGGACTCCGCTTATAATCGCTGGAAAAATTATTTGCACTCCTCAGAAATACAATGATATTTAATGTTGCCATTCAAAAGTTATATTAATTAGGAGCTAAAGCGTAATAAAATCAGAACATCTGTTTCAGCTGCATTTTTAATAATGTAAAACCTATTGGACACTTTGCGAATTTGCCACCCAAGGCAATTTTTCATTATTTGGTGACTTGCGTACATGTAAAGTTAATAAAAGCTATTGGCAAATAGCTTTTATTTGCCAATAGCTTTTAGGAACTTATCTATAGGAACAGATAGGATAGCTTGCCACCAATGGCGACTTTTCATTATTTGGCGATTTACACATGCTCACAACCTATAATTACTGTTAATTTAAGTTTACCGGAAAACCGTTATCCATAAATTCATGTACATAATCGTTTGCAGATTGGCGTACTTAGCACCACGAATTATACCATCTCGTCGCGCTAGCAAATATCCAAAGTGTACTGTGCTATAATGGCACAGTTAACGCCGCCAAATATTTCTACTGATAGCAAATAATCCAGCTGGACCGAACCGGCTTTTAAATAATCTGCATTTTAATTATTTTTCATTTTCAAGATATTAGTTATTCTGTTTTGGAAAAACGAATAATCGCTAATTCTAAACTCCTGTTGTCTAAGCAAACTTACTATTTGAAAATTGTCAACTTTGTGTAACACATTTTGAGTTACTTATTTCATATAGTTTTTATTTTGGCATAAAATGGGCGTAATTCTAACTCATGTTTGCAAATTTCACGCGATTCTAGATACTTGGAAACGCTTTGTTGCATAGGAATGAATGATTTTATGCCAAACTGGCAACCATTCTATTTATTTTTTCAGTTTTCTATTAATATCTGCTAAAGTAATTCGATCTTCGAAATTTAAGTCAGCTTAGCAGGTTCCTCGGAATTTTTCGAATCTGTGGGCACCTTAGTCGAAACTCAAATTCCCACGGTTTAGGAGGAGATAGGCCAACAAGCTTTGACAGCGCCAGCGGCCTTTACTTTTTTTAGAATAGAGAGATACAGAAGTAATGCTTCAGAAAAATCATACTAAAAATTCAACAAAATTAACTTTACCTGAACATTTAATAAATAAAAAACTTTTGTGCAATGACATAAAAGGCATGTACACAGTAAAAAAATTCAGAAACGTTACATACTTATAGCGGAAAGGTTTCCGAAAGTATAGCGTAACCTACCGATGCTCTACTCGAATTCACGATTTCGGAAACATAACCCATATTTCGGGGTAAAGTATTTACGGGGGAGAGGAAATCTTTATTTGGGACTTCGCGCGCATGCGCCAAGTGCCAAGAGACGGATAAGAGTGAACGCGTTTTCCCTAATAGCACAGATGGTCACAAAAGAGTCGCTGTGACGTCACAGAGGGTCACAATTGTCACATTGCAACTTCTTGCACAGCCCGATTATGACCAACAGGGGCCCCGGGCATTGATGAATTTGGGGTCCCCATCTATAAAATTTGTTTTCTTTTTCATAATATTTTGACATATAAAAGAATATTTCAGAACAACATTTGAAACTGGGGGCCCTGAGCAAAGTCCCGATTTGCACATGCGATAATAAGGGTCTGGTAACTTGTGAGTTATGTAACTTCACTGTGTGGTCACTGTGAAGTTTATTTGTGACCAGTCACCAGGTGACGTCGCCGGATGAATACTTAAATAAAACAGCACATTATCTCCTGAAAATAATTTATGTGGAAGAAAAAACATTTAAGAATTTTAATTTATATTTATTAATTACGGTATTTTCTCTCCATTTACAAAATACTTCCAAAAAATTTTAAGTTTCCAAAACAAGCCGTACCACAAATAACTTTTGCAGCAGTCAGTTTACTTTTAAAGCAAATTTCAGCACGGAAACCGCAGCGTCCTTGTACCGTGCTTTCTTCCGAATGCGTGGGTACAGCGTTCGACTCTGCCTCTAGTCGCTAGTCTTACACCCATGAAGCTCTAAGGAGAGTCATCGGGAACGGGCGATCAGGCGGGAAAACGGACCAGGATCCATTTTCCCCGGTTGGGGGCGCAGCGCACCGCTTGAATAGGGATTTAGCGTTGTTTTGATTGTGAACGAGCTATATTTTTTTTATAAAATAAATTATTTTGATAGAATATGGGTCGAGCGAGTCACTGCTTTGCACCTGGATGTGACAGTGGATATCCAGAAGCCAGGAAAAGAAATGTATCGCTCGGGAAGAAAAATTCAACGTTATTTAAAGCTCCAAACAGCATCACCATAATATTTCTTTAATATGGCCCCTTATAAATGTATAACATAAAAAGTAACACTATGTAAATAGAAAACCTTTTGTACATGTTAGTAGTAGTATAATGCTAATGCGAACACTTTAAAATACGGCCCAATAATCAAATTGAAACAGCAGTATAACACTTTGAAATTGTCCATTTTTTAAAAAATAATAACAGTTTTATGAATAATATTTTTCTGTTTATTAATTTAATTAGGATGGGGGATGGGATTTTATATTACATAAGAGATACACAAATGGCAGCGAAATTGATAAATATATAGAATTTTATTTTTAAACACAAAAATTTTCAAAACCAATACAGAATAGATATTTTTGGCTAAGTCTGCAAAACTTATACAAAAACAAATATTTTCAATTCAAAGTCTGTTTTTTTTAATACAAAATTTTTCAAAATTAATGAAATATTAGATTTTTTCTGATATGTGAAAGCTTGCAAAACTGATGCAAAAGAGTCAATCATTGAATATGCGTGTATTTATTGAATTAATATTTTTTTCCCTTTATGCTTTTTTATGAAATTTTTTGTAGTACTGAAAAATGATACTGATACTGAAAAGACATTGATGTTTCTGTAATTTTTTGTGGTACTCAGGTCCTTATTATCGCACGGGCAAATCGGGACTTTGCCCAGGGCCCCCCAATTTCAAATCTTGTTCTGAAACATCCTTCTTTATATCAAAATTTTATGAAAAATAAAACAAATTTCATAGATGCCCCCCCCCCAATTTCATCAATTCCTGGGGTCCTTGTTGGTTATAATCAGGCTCTGGTGGTGCTGAAAACGGCGTTAAATGTTTTTCTCTTTCCATATTTGTTTTTGTTTTTTGGTTTAACTAACCAACTTTAAGACTAAAGACAAAAAATAAATAAATAAAATATAATGTGGAAGAGTGGGTATATAAGAGGAATTTATAGCCTGAAAGAAGGCAGGAAATATTTTTTTAATTTTTAGCTAATTGCTACCAAAAATATTTGTCAAAAACTGATCTATTATATCGTTCGCATGCAGTTTTAAAGAGAATTTATTTAAATTATTAATTAATTTATTAAATTATCAAACTGATGTTACATCGTTGTAACTAAGTAATATAGAAACAAAATTATTATATATGCATATTAATTATCGTATTTATTTATTCAAATGTTAGTGTATACTTCATGAAATTTCAGCATAAATGAATAAATCCCAATTAGAGAAGCTTTAAATCGGAAAGCGCGCGCGCGCGATGTTTTCGGCTGCCGTCAATAGATGGCGCAATCAATGGTAGCCGCAGTTTCGTCGGCAATTCTCATACTGCGTAGTTGGTCCAAGTTGGATAACAAGCCGATATTTCTCCTCCCGAGCTTCATGGCGGCAAAACAAAACACTTTGGTTGAGGTGAGGTGTTGCTGGGACTTCTTCTAGCCCTCTAGCGGGGCGTATTTTTGGTCGAGTTCGTAAACGGCCGACGGTTTAAACCGTTTACACTAACAGCACTCCAAGCCATTCGGATAGTCCGATTCGGTGTAAACCGTTTACACTTTACCGTTCGGAAAGGCAAACGAAGTGCACTCAGTTTTTAAACTAAACGGACCGTCCGGAGAGCTGGTTTACTTCGTTTGACTTGTAAATTAAAGATGGCGGCGATGGCTACAACGTGTTTATGTATGAAAGCTGAAAATCTGTTTTCTCTTGAAAAGATGATAGTATTGCTTAGTCGACATTTTCCAAGTTGTAATAAAACTGTGGAGTTATCCAGAAAAACTATCGAAGTTATTTTCTTTTCTTTTAGCCCGATAAAATTATGAGATACTGTTAAAATTAATGTTCACCTACCCAGAATCAGCGACATTAAATTAATTTTGGTAAAATGATTCAATCGTTTGTATTTAAAACTGATATATGATTAATTTCATGATAATTTTTGTTTTTTACCAAAGAGTTTTTCTGGGAGAGATTCTTTAAATGATTTCTTGTTTACGTTTTCTTGTGGCCAAGTTGACGTGATTAAGGTCTATAAATGACGCTATTAATTTATGAATCTAATTGAATTCGAACGTTTATTTATAGCTCAAAAATAACTCCGGTAATATATTTTATTCCTTTAAGTTATTGGTTGTCTAATTAAATGTTAGTGTTATTCGATTATAGGAAATGAATGAAAGTTTTTTTTTTTTAATGGTTGTAGTTTTTCCACCTTAAAACCACTATTTTATAAACACTAGAATTAAATTTAGTTTTATGCATAGAAGTTGTACAATATTGTATCAAAATAATAACACTAAGGCATGATTTACTGTTATATGTACAGTTATTTGTCATACATGAACGCACATGCAGAAAAAGCTTCATAACATTTGGTACAGAGAACATTTTTAAAGTTTGTTTCTTGTAAAAGCGCAAGATCACTTCCTACCTCAAAAGTACTAATATGAGTACCCACAGGGAAACCTGAAAAACTCTGGGAAATCTCATGAAAAAATAGAATTTTCCTTTAAAAACCTGGAAAATTAAGCTTCAACCCTGGAATTTTAAGAAAATATACCCCCCTCTCTTTATTTTTATGGCCTTCACCCTATTCAATGGCAAACTACTTCCCTAATGATGCACACATGCAATCAGAAATAGATGCATACTAGATAAATTATGTATCACTTATGACTGCCCTTTCATATTTCATCGTAAATATTTCATTGCTTATACAAGCATGGGATTGCTGGGTTTTACTTAGTTCTAAATATGGAAATTTTTACCAATAGCCTTGTGTACTGACAATAGTATTAAAAAAATTTGTCTTGGAACTGTCAAACAGTGAAGTGGTCCCGAAAATTCTTTTTTTACTCTTTTAAAGCTCATACATATTTCCTGATTTTTTATAGGTGAAATTGAATAAGAAACCATGTTTGGTATAAATCATGTAATCCATTGTTTATGCTATAATTTAGAGGGAGCATAATTTTGGTTACCATATGCTTTCATGATCTCATTACCTTAGAGTAGGGCATATAAATTAAAAGTAGTTACTCAGCACTTATCGTATTGTTTATTTTTCATGAAAGCCTGGAAATTCTTGAAAAATCACCAGGAAAACTCTGGGAATTTCATTTTGAAAAATGAGTACGAACCCTGACCCATTAAATTTATAAAGAGCAGCTGAGCAGCTCTAATTACGAAAAATTTTAGTTTGGTCATTTTTATTTATCATTGGGGTGAATATGTAGTTATATAGTTTGTGTAATGTATTTTAAGTAGATCTCTTGTTTACAGGGAGTTGTGAATCTAAGGGCGAGAGTGCTTCATCCAACTCTCTCCTCAAAGAATTTGCATACAGGTAATATTTTGCATTATTGTACAATGATATGAACTTCATTTTTTATGGACCCTAGAAAAAAATCTGTGTTACTAATCAAATTATTTCTTAAATTCTAGGAGTGAGTGAGTTCATACATAGATTTTGTCCAAACTTGGAGAAGAATGAGACAGCTGAGGTGTATGTCAAATTTCCTGTAAACAGGAAGCACTGCAGTATTTTACATGAAAATTTAATCTGTCTTCAGCATGGAAAATATTTATAGCAAATCCAGTTGACTTGTTGAGAAAGGCAGCAGTTTTGGTACTTCTGTCTTTTTTAATTGTTTATTTAATTATACTTGATTCTACCTGCTTATGTTAAATTGCAGTAAAAAATGCAGGATATATTTTACTAGTATATTCTTTGCATATTTCATTAATGTGACATGGATTTTGAAACTTGTTTAATCAATTGAGTAGCATTGTTTATTTAAATTTGTGTTCTGTAATAGTTGCAATGCGCAGGCAATATTTTTTTCTCACATTGTATTACATTGTATTTAATTTTTTTAGAAAGAACTACCTTACTTCTTATAATATTAGTTTTTTTATGCAGTTACATATTAAAATTGTGTTTTACCTTTCAAAAACCTTATCTTAAAGACTCTATGTTGCACTGTTTTTACAGTGTACACTTTTTAAACAGCTTAAATTTTACACTAATTGTTAGAAATGTTGGACATATGACCACCAAAATGGTTCTTAATTTTAAAAATGTCAGACAAATAGTTTATAACTTTCTTATCTGGTTGCCATTTTTTTAGATGCCACTTTATCATATATAAAACTTGTGAATTTGAGTCAGGAAAAAGTATTAATTTATGTAGTATGGTCACAGATACATAGTAGCTAACATGATTTATATTTGACTAACATTCAGTTTCTCATCTCAGGCACTCTTTTGCATCTCTTTTAACTACATAGTCATAATCAAAATCCTTCATTTTTTAAAACAATAGAAATTCGGTACGAACAGTGTTTGAGTTGGAGGCATTAAGTGTGCAGCTGGTCACATTAAAATGCAAATTTCCTTTTTCAGAAATATTGATCCTTTAGTGCTTTATAGTTAGTGATTAACTTGATTTTAATACTGTATTGATCTTTACAAATATTTCTAATGATTGGTTCTTCAAAAAATTATTTGTAGATTTTTAAATGAAATTTTTCGCTCTTCCACATCAATAAATTTTTCTACTATTTCAAAAATTCACTCAATTTTAATCAAAAATTGCAGGATTCTATTTCATTTTAACTGATACGGTTTTCTGGAAGGGTAATTGTGAGTCCGGTATAGAATGTTTAACTTACACACAAGTGGTTTTTTTTTTTTTAAGGATGTAAAATCAAATAGATGTTTTTTAAAAATTAAATTGCCTTCTATATTTAGATTATACATTTTAGCTGTGTGATGAGACTCACTCTCAATTACAGCTATTTTAAATTTATGCTATGGGAAAGCCTCTCTTGAATTATGAGAGCTCCTTGCTGGAAGTAAGTTTCCAGTGAATGTAAGTTTAATTAGTAGGCCAGATATTCATACTATCTGAAATTATTTTCATCTAAAACATGTTTCCAATATCTGATAGGTTTGCTTAAGAGAGGTTTTACTTTTCTTTTTATTGTCCTTTATTTGCTTTTTCTTCTAAGAGTCCTTTATGTCTCAATGCTGTATGTTTAATGTGTAATCAGTCGAAGAATAAACTTTATAACCTTTCAAATAATTCATAATGAGCGCTTTAAGTTCCTAATAAAATGTAATTAATGACTCATAAAAATGTATCCTGGCAAAACCTGCCAAATCTTAGTACAATTTCAAAGGAGTTTTTTTAATTTATGTTTGTGACAATTACAATAAGAAAATTTAACAATTTTATTAGGTATTTTAGTAATGTTTTTCTTTACAGCTTATTTATTTATTTATTGGAAATTTAAATGAATTTTACAAGTGGCAAAAACCTAATCATGAAAAGTCATGCATTAAACTGTCTCTCATGCCTATATATTTTTATTTCAATACTGTCTGCTTTCATTAGAAAATTCAGTAAAGTTCCATAAATATTAAGTAAAGAATTAAAGTGAAGTTCAGCAAAGATTGTTTGGTACTTACGTAATATCCTGGCGGTCATTCTCGCCAAACTATTTTTTCGTTAAATGTGCTTTCAAACTGTTGCTAATCATATTCCGAACCATCAATAATTTCATGTGTCTGGCATTTATCTTGGCAAAAAATTGCTTACTGATGTTTTTTTTAACCCAAAACATGTTTTATACTTTTAAAAGTTAATCAGTTACGTTTGGTGATAATTAGTGTGCACTGATAAGGGAATAATACCAGTATGTAATCAAATTGATGATTGAATAGCATGAAATAACAATTTAATCATTAAAATGCATAGTATATTGGGAATAAAAAAGGAAATTCACTGTGAATGAAATAGTTCCATATGTAGCACTGGTTTAACGCACCATCCATCCCAATAATACACAACATAATGGAGCTTTTGAAAATGATTTCATACATTTTTCATTCCTACTACTAAAATTTGAGTTCCGGTGTATAAAGTTAACACTTATTTGATTATCAGTTCTACCTATTCTTATTTAACAATAAATAAAATTGATTTGCCATGACAGTGTAGCATAAAAACTTTGAGGAGTATGAACATGAGTCGAATCCTTTTCAGAAGTCAGAAGTCTTCCATAAATGTAATCATCACCTAGACCTACATTCCTCAAAACCAATATTAATTTTGTAAACAATAATTCTTGAAATTTATTCACATTTATCTCTACAAGGAACAATTTAATGAATTTTAGAATGAATGTTTGTTGATAAAATAACAGGGGTTGCTCTGGCTCTTTTTAACATTTCGCCAATTCATTCGCCAAATTAGATTTTTCCGGACATCATTAAGCAAAGCAATTGTCAATATTTTCGCCAAAATGTATTTTCTTTCGCCAAACTAATTTTATTTTCGCAATTTGCGGCATTGGCGATCGACAGCGCGACCCCTGCAATAGATGTATAAGCGTAACTTACTAATGTCAAGGAGGGGGGGGGATTGGCCCCTTTAAAATTCAAGGAAATAAAGATATTGCCTATTTGAAAATGGTATTATCTACAATAGGGGACATTTTGTTCCCCCTATGTTACACGGTAAAAAAAATTCGGAAACGTTACCCCAAAAAATGGGGTAGCTCTTGTAGTTCAAAATTGCGGAAACGTTTCCGAACCATGCGGGTAAAGTATTTAGAAACGTTTCTGCATATGTCAGAAACATATTTACCTATTTTCCTGCATTTTAGGTAAGGTTTCTGGGAAAAGATGGGTAACGTTTCTGTATATTTTGGTAAAATATTGAGTAACCTCTCCGTGTATTTCGGAAAGGTTTCCGAGTATTTTGGAAAGGTTTCCGAATTAACGAGTAACCTTTCCGAGTTTTTCAGAAAAAAGTAACATGCACTAGACGAAGCGTTTCGAGTATCTTATTCTAGATGGCAGCACCAAACTCTGTCGGAAGGAGCGGTGTAGGCATGAAGCTCGGGAGGAGAAACATCGGCTTGTTTCCAACTTGGACCAACTACGCAGTATGAGAATTGCCGACGAAACTGCGGCTGCCATTGATTGCGCCATCTATTGACGGCAGCCGAAAACATCGCGCGCGCACGCGCTTTCCGATTTAAAGCTTCTCTAATTGGGATTTATTCATTTATGCTGAAATTTCATGAAGTATACACTAACATTTGAATAAATAAATACGATAATTAATATGCATATATAATAATTTTGTTTCTATATTACTTAGTTACAACGATGTAACATCAGTTTGATAATTTAATAAATTAATTAATAATTTAAATAAATTCTCTTTAAAACTGCATGCGAACGATATAATAGATCAGTTTTTGACAAATATTTTTGGTAGCAATTAGCTAAAAATTAAAAAAATATTTCCTGCCTTCTTTCAGGCTATAAATTCCTCTTATATACCCACTCTTCCACATTATATTTTATTTATTTATTTTTTGTCTTTAGTCTTAAAGTTGGTTAGTTAAACCAAAAAACAAAAACAAATATGGAAAGAGAAAAACATTTAACGCCGTTTTCAGCACCACCAGAGCCTGATTATAACCAACAAGGACCCCAGGAATTGATGAATTTGGGGGGGGGGGCATCTATGAAATTTGTTTTATTTTTCATAAAATTTTGATATAAAGAAGGATGTTTCAGAACAAGATTTGAAATTGGGGGGCCCTGGGCAAAGTCCCGATTTGCCCGTGCGATAATAAGGACCCGAGTACCACAAAAAATTACATCAAAATCAATGTCTTTTCAATATCAGTATAATTTTCAGTACTACAAAAAATTTCATAAAAAAGCATAAAGGGAAAAAAATATTAATTCAATAAATACACGCATATTCAGTGATTGACTCTTTTGCATCAGTTTTGCAAGCTTTCACATATCAGAAAAAATCTAATATTTCATTAATTTTGAAAAATTTTGTATTAAAAAAAACAGACTTTGAATTGAAAATATTTGTTTTTGTATAAGTTTTGCAGACTTAGCCAAAAATATCTATTCTGTATTGGTTTTGAAAATTTTTGTGTTTAAAAATAAAATTCTATATATTTATCAATTTCGCTGCCATTTGTGTATCTCTTATATAATATAAAATCCCATCCCCCATATTAATTAAATTAATAAACAGAAAAATATTATTCATAAAACTGTTATTATTTTTTAAAAAATGGACAATTTCAAAGTGTTATACTGCTGTTTCAAT